>CM026206.1:21741423-22388923 GCA_014839995.1 Xenentodon cancila
GAGGAGATCGTGGTTGGCAAACACAGTGAGAAGTGCCCAAGTCCGGTGGCATCAAAACAACATCAAATCACTTTTTCTCCGCCACCGTGTTTGACAGTTCGAGGTGTTTGTGTTGACATATTTTAATTAGTTTGTGTTTAACGTGCTGCTTTGCATTATGACAAATCCTCTTCATTTTACTCTTATCTGTGCAAACGATGTTGTTTCAGAAGTCTTGTGGTTGGTTCAGATGCAACTCTGCAAACTTAAAACATGCTTCTCTGACCTTTTTGGATACGGTGTGACCCCACCTTGTCTTCCGCGCATTGTTTCTAGGTCCTGCCTAAGCTTTTATTAAACAAACAATGGCACAGATTAACATGTTGTCATTTTTTTTGTTCATCTGTGTTGGTATTTACTTGATTTCAAGGCCTAGTAAGAACCAGAAGAAATATTTTTTTCTTCACATAATGTGCTCACATGTAAAACCTTAGAGTTGAAGTACAGTGCACTTTTTCTTCACATGACTCAACGTCCAACATAAACTGTCTGTGCATTGAAAACAAACAAAAGGCAGTTGTGGTTGTGTGGAGAGGCGTCCCTGCAGATGTATTCTAATAAGTCAACCATTAAGGGTTGTCTCTAGTTGTATCAGCAGCATGGTGGTGATAAATGTCACGCAGGAGACTTGAACTTTATTAAGCCACAGCAAAGGAATTTCAAATGTTATTGATTTAGTCTTTTGCTATGTAGCTGCCCTTTGTCAATATAAGATAAGGAAGTATCTACTTTGCACATCACTAAGACGAGATTAGCTGGAAAAGAAGCTACTTCAGCGCTGACTCTTCAAACACTCCTTAAATGGCATGTTGTATTGGTCAAAACAATAATGCTTCTCTATCATGCCACTTTCTCTGTGTGGACATAGATAATAATGGATAATATTCTTTGTTGGATTCCTATTTCTTTGCTTACAATCAAATATGATAAGTAAGCAATGCCCTTTTGTTGCTAAGAGTTATTTACAGCTGTGACTGGCTGAGATGTGCTCATGTGCAGTTTATAGCTGGTTCGTTGAGCTGTCATTAGTTAAATTAGGAGTTTCACAGTGTAAACACCTCCATGTGGAGCTCCTTCACTTTACAGTGACTGGGTATCATTTGGCGATTGACTCATGGTCTATCTTCTCTTTCCCGTAAGTCTGTCCCATATGTCATCTGCCACTGTTGTTAAGAGGCTCGGTATGAAAACAAAAACATAGCTTACGTGAGCTGCGTTAATCTACAATGTTTTTTGTGAAATTTTTGTGACGTAACATCTTGTGCAGGTTATTATGAATTTCTCTGTTGAATTTCAAATTAAAATCTGCTAAAGAAAAAAGGAAAAGAAAAAGGCCAAACTGTTATCTTGACCCAACTGTAATTTCAGCATCTTAAAATTGCCAGTTAAATAGCATAAAAATAGCACCAGCTTTATAAAACGTGGCTTTAAAGAGGACCTGTCATATTTTTCCTAAGAGGAGCACAAACAACTTGGTTCATATGAAAATATGAGTTTCACTTGCATTTGAGAGAATATTTGATGACTTTTTCTAAGTGTTGCCCCGCTATGCTGCTCTTCCGTCCCGGATATGGGTAACTTTCCCACTCCCGTCCTGGTGGGACAACTGTGCATCGTTTCACAGCACTGTGCCACACATCAACAGTGAAGCAAGCTCACACAACTATCTTAGCAGAGATATCTTGGCAGTTTCAAGAAAGTAAATACAGAAGAAGGAATTAAAAGAGTGACTGAACAACCACTGTGTCTTAGACATCTGCTAATATTTCATGGCTAAATTAAACTGTACGTTTGACCTTACATGAATTTCATTGCAATCTTTATTAGCGCCACAGTTTGGTTCTGTGGTTTTGGCTCAACATGCACTTTTTTCCTTAATCATTAAATCTCATCTTTCTCATCATTAAAGCTCCAAAATCTGTGCATCAGCAAATAAAAACCAAATGTGTTAACGCCATTTTACATACGTCATGCCTTTCGAGACTCCGTTAACTTTCACGTATGTGCGATGTAAGTAACAGCACATCATTATGAGTCAAAAGGTTTGATTCTTTTGGATTGTTTTATGAGCTGGCAAACTGTTTACAGTATTTATGTGATGTGGAGTTGCTACACATGTGTTGTTGAGGTCACCCAGCTACCACTTCTGTTTGAGCTAAACTTTCAATGAACTTACGATCTGATTAGTGGGGAAGAAAGAAGAAAAAAACAAATATTTGAGCCACTGTAGATATTTCAAATTCCTGCCGTATTAAACTCCAGGCTGGCAGCGCAGTGTCTAAAACGGCACACTTGGAGCTACCTCACACACTCGCTCCATATTTCACCTCCTGTAAAATATTTTGATACCATGCAGCATGTATTGCCTCTTTTCATTGTCTATAAAAAGCATGTATGCCCATTGCACCTCAGCTGAACTTTGGTTTTAGTTTAAAGAGCATTCCCTGCAGGCAGCCAGGTAATACAAAATAAAAAACAAAAACATACAGCTATTTTGTAACTGTGATGGAAAATATCAATCTGTGACCTGACCGGCGCATATCTGGTCTCCGACCTCTCATATAGTCATGAATCATATCTTGTCTCTAAGTCATTCTGTGGCCTTGTATAGTCTGGTTTGTGCAGATTCGTATTTGGTCCTTGATTTCTCTGCTCTGCTGACGCACACACACACATTGATTAGTTATGATAATCATGCAGTGTTTAGTCTACGTTATTCTGTGGTCTTCAAATTACTGTGAAAACTGAGACTCGTTGTCATTCCTGCATCCAGGCGCCTGATGTACGTTTGACCGCACTTGCATGCAACTGCTGAAATTAAATCTACTAAACTTTGGATCTTTTCTCGCGTCTTTATTCATGATGATCTAATGAACTCGTATCTCGTCTGTGCGATCCTTCACGCCACGGAGCGGACATCCTTAGGAGACTACCTCCGACTCTTACCCCGCAAAACCTGCGGGAATGTGGACCTGATGTCTGCTCGGGGCGAGGGAGGTGCACGGCAGAGGTTCCGAAGACCCCTGGATGAGACTGTTTCATTCATTTATTTTTGTAAAAACTGTTTTATGATTGAGTTGATGGACGGAAGGCTGAGTAGATTTAATGACCTTTTAAAGAGCTCTGAGGATTGTTTTTAGATCTTGGGGGTTTGTGCATTTAGTGCTTAAATTGCTGTGTGTGTGGTTTCTTTTAACATTTGTCTGGACTCTCTTCCTGACGCGACCCAGTGACAACTGGGGCAGGCCAAGTGCGGTGATTAGTGCAGACCTATCCTTGGGAAAACCACGTTTGAAAGGCTGCGGAGACTGGGACAGGCCTAGTGGAAGAGTAGTCTGGGAACTGCTGGACCCGGTCGGGCACTGGGCGGGATTTAATTGAGGTTGTGCCTGGAAATAAACTTGGCTGTTTTCTAAAATCAGTGATCACTGTGGGGTGGCGGCCGGCGAGGGAAGAAATGGGACTGCTTGTAGTCCCCGTAGGAATGGGACGGGCGTTAAAAAACCCCAGAAAGGGACTAAAAAGATCTATCTTGCAGTTTGCATTTGAGACATGGTGAAAATTATAAACAGGAAAACAGAAAAAAAAAACATAGAAAAAAAATAGACATGAAGACATGAACATTTTTTTTTAAGCAAACAGGAGTGAAAGTGATTTTGATTACTTTCACCTCGGGTATTGATAAAGTGAATTTAAATTTGATTGGACCATATTGGAGGAATTAGAACACCAGAAAGCTTTAAGACGAAAAGATTCACAAACGTAACATCTGTTGAATAAAACAAAACAGGGATCTGTTAAATAAAACAGCGATGGCGGATGTTGGAAAATCCAGTTTTCCTCCTTTTAAATCCCTGGAGTTGATCTGATATGAGCGCGCGCGAAGGAGAGCGTGCACGGACGCATGAAACTGCGGGTCCGTGTCCCATCAACCTGGCATCGGAGACTTGTTGGATGTTGTTTTGAGTAAAAGTTGGAGATTGTCCGACGCCGGGTTGGAAACACTGCTGGTTACTTTGATTAACGTCCTGGCGCGATGAGGAAGTGGTGGTTGCTGGCCATTGGTTGAGCTGCCTGTCACTCAGGTACATGAGTCCGACCTCCGGATGCAGCTGAGGCATTCTCATTACCTGAGATTTGCGCCTGTTTGGGAGAGTTGACTGTTCCTGTCCTTTTACCAAAAGCTGGTTTACAAGGATGGTTGTGGCTACTTGAAGTGATTGCATCGGAGTTGTCATGGAAGTAAATTAAATAATGCATTTTTAATTGACACATCTTTCCTTCCCCCTCTCTGATCTCTGTCTCTGCCTCTGTTAGTGCAGGTTTATCTGTCTGATAAGCAGTTGTTTAGACCTGCAGACGGGAAAGAGTTTAACGTTTAGGGACGAGCTTTAAGTTTATAGAGTTGGATTAGTTCAAACATTTCTCTATACATAAATGTTTAATAATTAATGATATTTGTATGCCTCGTGGGCTCTGAGATCATTTAACTGTGGTGCAATAAATATAATAAAGTAACGTGAAGGATATATATATATATATATATATATATATATATATATATATATATATATATATATATATATATATATATATATAAAGGTAAACTGCAATATTTACCCCAGTTTATAAATCAGAAGACAAAGACTTAGCAAGCAATTACAGGCTCATTGCCATCCTACCTGTAGTCTCAAAAGTTCTGGAGAACATTGTAGAACAGTTAGAGTCAACTTCATAGCAGTTTGGATTTAGACAAAATATTCTACAGAAAAAAACAGCAACTGTTACCTGCTTGAAAAGATCAAAGCCTCTCTGGATAAAGGATAGGTTGTAGGGGAATTGTTCCTGGATTTAAAAAAGACTTTTAACACCATTAACCACAGTATCTTACTCAACAAACTAAATAAATTTAAATTGTCACTTGCAGCTCTGAAGTGGTTCAAATAATACTTGGGGGGAGACAGTGATGCGTCAGGGTCAATGGGATGAAGTCATATATGAATGCAAATAGCATGGGAGTACTGCAAGGGACTGTTCTTGGTCCATTGGTGTTCACAATGTATATTAATGACCTACCAAGCTGCTGTCCAGATGTGAACTGCCAGATGTATGCTGATCACACAGTCATCCATGTGTCCACTAAAACACCCAAACTGGCAGGTGAGCATCTGATGAAGGCTCTATGGAGCATCTCTGAATGGTTCATTTCATCCCAGCTCTTAATTAGAAAGAAAAAAAAACCTGTATCCATGTGCTTCTCCATGCATAACAGGCCTGCACAATATGTATTTGATGTCAGACTTAAGAAGGAAATTCATGATGATGATGATGATGATGATGAATGACCTAGGCATCAAAAACTTAGGCATCATCTTGGACAAGAACTTAAAGTGTAATAGTCGGGTTAAGTGCATCTGCAAAAAGGTTAGACCAAATCTGAAGTGCTTTCATCTTATTAGAGGAACCTGTCACATCAAGCTGCAGGTTCATATGTTGAAAATGCGTGTGTATGCATGTGTGTATATGTATATTTATTTCTTTATAAATACATAGATTATACCAGTGTTAACGCTGTTATGCTCTATACAATGGTTTTGACATGTCTGTATTGAATCAATAAATGAACTTTTGTCATCTGCCACATTGCATTACATCATGGTCACAAGCTTCTTCAACCACACAAAAACCTATGATCTCAATATACAAGCAGGAGTAAAACCCATGGACTTGAACCAATGAGATGGCATCACTGCCGCATGTTTAAAGATACAGCCTTCTCACCTTTGAACATTTTACAAATTTTAGTGTTCTTAAAATGTAATTGTGATGTCCACAGCGGCTCCACAGAACATGATATGTTTTTTTACAGTATCAACACTGTGCCGAGACTCTACGGACAGCCTCAATGGGAAAACGTGTGTCATCATTCATGTTATTAAGGGCTTCATCACATCATCCCACACAAAGGTGAATGAGTCCACCTGTAGTCAAAAGAACTTGTACTCCTTGCATAAACAGAGGGAAGAAACATTATTCTCACACTTTAGTCTTTTCTGGCCTGCAGTTACATTGTGACAGAGATCTGTATCATAGTCTTGATGTCTCTTGATGTTGGCTGAGTCTGCAGTGCAACAACTTTTATACTTTAAATACCTTTATACTAAGTACAACAACTCTGTTTTTTTAGGATCATATTGAAAAATGCTTTAGAGCTCATTATTCACATGATCGCTTAGAGATGTAAACGTGATATAATTTGACAAAATATTGTTTTATTAAATAATTGGGATATACTTTCCTGGAAGAAAGAGTGACTAGAATAGATACATATAATTATAATTTTTTTAATATTGGTTGGGAGAATAGACAATGTGTCACCTAAAAATGCAGCTGAATAGTAGAAACAGTGTAAAAGTGGTAAAGTGATAAAGTGTAAATCTTTTTTTACTGCCGAGTTACAATGCCAATATTAAACTGAGCTTCAACCACAAGGGAACAAAAGAGTCTTGAACACAGTCTGATCAAAACTAAAGCAGCTGAACTTCCTCAGAGCTGGAAAAAGTATTTTTCTGCCGGTGATCAGTGTGTAAAAAAAAAACTTTCTCTCTGAAAAGCATAAAGTTGATACAAGATGATGTCAGGAGATTTTAACAATAATCTAAAAAAATAAAAATAAACAATCTTCGTGTTTTGTGCTATTGCTATGGCTGGAATCTTTTTTCCCTTTCTTTATTTCCCAAAAAGATTTAAAAGTTAATTCTATATCAAAAGATATCATGTAAAATGTAATTTTACATAATATGAATAAAGCACTTCATCAGTGCAGTAGAAGTGAATAGAATACAGTTCATAAACATGAACAATCTTTTGTTAAAAAAAGACACAGCAACAAGTTTTCATCTTACTGACAAATAACAGGAATTTCTCACTACAGACATTGTTTCCAACTTTGACATTTCAGCATAAAAAGAGGAGGTGAAATAAACCAGTGTGCACAACTCCCACTCAACTTTGGTGCCTGTAAGGTGCAGAGGCCACCACATGTGCCACATCTGTGTGATCATAATAAAACACCTGCACTGAAACATCACTGATAAATGAATTTTAAGACATTACTGAGACACATATGCACTTTGCATTCCAGTGGTAAAAACCTTCGCAACCAAAACTCCCTGTGTGTTGACTTGTCTTCTGGCCACTGCGGACCTTCACCCGTCAGTAGCCGGGAATTACACAACAGCCTGTCTACTGTTGTAAAACCGTCACTACTGCCGCTGATAATCGGATTCGTTATGCCTTCAGCGACCGGTGGTGATGTGGCTGTTAATGGCATGGACTGTCCCTTTACAGCAACTTCTTTCTTTCTTCTGCAACAGAAGAAGAACTCTGTAACAGAGTCATGAGCTGGCCAGAACTGAACAGCCCCACCTCTTTCCCAGCTCCACCTGTAGACTCCGGCTGTCATCTCAGGGTCATTAATAATGTTTATTACCCCAGTATCTCTATGTATGCCTTAAGTAAGTTAAAATTAAGTCTTGTATCTCGTTGATTGTCCAATCATGTACACTGAGATAGTGCTGTTTCTTGTTGGTCAAATGTTTGTTATACAAAATTGCTGGAACTACTGTTAAGAGAATTTTATGAAAAACAAACAAAATAAGGTAGAATTCCATATAAATGAAAAAAACCTAGCGATCATAGAGACAGTAAGTTTTGCACATTATGCACTGAATCTTTGCTTCCACTGTGTGGCAGTCTATCCCAGATGTCTCCGAGCTCTAAGATGTCACCCCCACTCTATGAGATGGCGCCTGACAGCTCAGAAATTTTGCCTCCGAGTTCAGAGATGTTGCTTCTGAGACCTCAGATGTTGCCTCTGAGATCAGAGATGTTGTCTCCGAGATCAGAGATGTTGCCTCTGAATTCAGAGATGTTGCCTCCGAGCTCAGAGATGTCGCCTCTAAACTCAAAAATATTGCCTCCGACTCTGAACATAGGCTTCTCTTTTTTAAATGGGGCATTTGTAAATATGACACTATTGTGCTGCTGTTGGTGAATGGCAGTTTTTGAAGCAGTAACATTTGGGATACTGGAATTTTCAGGTGTCCAGTTTGCACACCACCTGAAACCTGACCTCCCGACCCCTGAAACTGTGGCCACACAGCTCCTGCTGGCCAGTCATGAGGGTAAGATTGTAGTTCATTCACAAGAAACACGCAGCTTTTTCTTGGAACAAGTGTTGAGCAGTTTCAGTTAACCTCATATCATAGAAACCTGATGCCATAAAACATTGATAAAAAAAAGTTTCACAAAAAAATAAAGCAATTGTAGTATTTGCATAACTTTTAAAAGTTGTACAATTAATATCTGGTAATTTAGGCTACTGAAGTTTTAGACCTCAAAACAAAATCTGAAAAAAACAGCCCTCAAAATTGTCCCCAGCTGATTCCCAGAGTCTTTAAATGAGCTGATAATGACTGACCTTGAGTGTTCGTAATTCACTTTATTGCACAACAGGAATCCTCACTTAAATGCAATAAGAGTTTTAATCTACTGTCTTCTTTTCCTTGTTGAAAGCTCCATTGCCTTGTGGTCTTGGAAGTAAATTTTCCACTGCACGTTTTTCTTACTTTCTTTCTTTGTGAAAAGCTGAGGAATGCTTCACTCTTCCAGTGAACTCCATGAGCATGACAGCCTGTCGTGAAGTGCCCACGGATTGTTATCCTCACAGAACGCTCCCTTTATTCTTGAGACAAAGACATCACATATGACAGGATTACAGGTTTTCCACTAAAGCTTGGCCCTCTTTAACAGTTGTGTCTAATACACAAAAGTTGCTTGTTCGCTTTGACAAATGACTATTAATTAAATATGAGCCATTCTGAACAGAGCTGTATGTCAGAACGATCTAATAAATAGACCATGAGACATGTCAAAACTTACAGCATCACCGACATGAGTGACACATCTGTGTCAGCCAATGAGGATAATTATTAATGTTGAAGTAATAAAAGAACCATGAAGCACATGGCTTTAGTCTTACTTTCATCTGGATGTCCTGTACTTTAAGTCCAGCACTTCTCCTTGACCTTATGCATACATGGAGGTCTGTGATCAGGTGTGGCAGTGTAGGTGTTTTAGTGGGAGGAGCACATGGGTTAATAGGGCTCTCTAGGTCAGAGTGCTCCAGTACATGCAGGCCTTTTTCTGGTGGTTTGAATACGTTTAATCTTTTACTCTGTGGCTCATTAGCATTATAAAAATATTTACAAAATAATCTGACATGGAAATAGTGCTTGCATTTGTTGGCATCAGTGTGCCGTGGGTAAAATTTGTGTATTTTTGTCAGCCTGAAGTCCCTGCACAAATCTGCTGTTCGTGGTTGAAATCAGACACATGAAAGCAGGATTTCTTTAAGTTTTTCTTCTCATCAGTCATGTCAAACACGTCTGAGCCGACTACTGAGATCCACTTATTAAAATTTCACATAAATAACTAGAAGCAACTTGTTCCCAGGGACCTGGTGTCAGCAGGTCCTGGAAGCAGATGAAAAAAACCCGGCAACAATGCACTTTAAAAATAGCAATTTTTTTTATTCACAAATATTATATCGTCTTAAATACTGAGGGATAATATATGCAAACAATAATACATTTACATGCTACATTAAATGTTTGAAGTTGAAATGTTCAGAGTTGAAAATAAAACCAAAGCGTATTATACACATATCAAATATAAAAAATATGTCAACTTATCGTATCGTAGACATCTATATATGAAGTCATAGCAGATAGTCGGTCTGTACAATAAATTGAGAAGATCATTAAAAAAAACATCACGTGCTCAACATTAAGGTTTGCCTATAGATACAGATTTGACTTAAATTAAAACTGTGTTCCTTTAACTTCGTCTTCGTCTTTAGACATGGCTGGATTATCGTACATCTCCAGGCTCTTCCTGCTGCTCTTTGAGATCTTCTCTTCCTCGTCCTTCTTATTGCAGCAGTTGCTGCATTTGCAGCAGCAGCAGCAGTGTCTGCCGCAGAACGAGAATGCCGATGTCACCACCTTGTCCCACGGAGCAAGCGAGTGCAGGGGTCGGGGCAAAAAGTTCCAGTTGCGGAGGACCTTGGGCAGGGAGTGGGGGCACCGAGACTGCATCATGTTGACGATGATCACAAAGATGATCAACACAACGATGGGCACGCCGACGCCAACCAGGACTTCCCAGCCAGCCAGCGACAGGCCGAATATAGACAAAGGCAGAACGATGAAGCACAGAATGAGGTAGAGGGCGGCAAACCAGCGGTATTTGGCTGTGGTGTTCCCCAGTCCTCTGGCCAGTTTGATGGGCACCCGCATGAACGGGATTGGATACCACAGTAGGATGCCCATAACGTTGAAGAAGAAGTGGCAAAGTGCAATCTAAAAAAGAAAAAAATATATATATGTATAACATTGAAGTTGGTGAAACCTTTATAAATATTGCATTGCACATTGTCTTTTTGCACATTCATATGAAACCTATAGGCTAACGGTTATGTTTTCTATTTGGCACCCAACTGACATTTTCCTTTTCATAAGTTCCACCTTAAAGTTAATACAATGCATCCTCAGGAGATCATGAATATCTGGGTACGATTTTATGAAAATCCCTGTGGTAGGTGAGATATTGATGAAATGAACCTCATAATCGTTCAGCGTGAAAAGTTGCAAAAGGCCAAACCAGTTATCCTCAGGGAAACATGATAGCTTTTAGCAAAGATCAGTCACAAAAAAAAGACCTTTCTGGCTGCAGAGACATTGCAGTCGAACACAACAGCCTCACCGTTTCATTACATCTTACCTGCAAGGAGTTACTCAGTGTTTCTCCAGGACTAGCCATTGCAGCAAGTATAGATGTGGTAGTTGTGCCGATGTTTGAACCCAGAGTCAAAGGATATGCTCTCTCAAGGCTAATGACACCAATACCTAGGGAAAAAAAAAAGATTTTTAGGTTCTGGTGGACATCAGAATTTCTTTCTCACAAATGAGAACCGTGACTTACCAACAAGAGGTGTAATAGCTGAAGTGAAAACTGAGCTACTCTGGACGATGAAGGTCATTCCTGCACCCACCAAAATTGCAATATAGCCAGTGACCCAACCGAAGGGGAAGGGGAAGTCTGTATTTAGACAAAAACGCAGGAGGTAAGCAATGAACCCAATGAGTTTAGCACAGTCTGAACACAGCAGCAGAAGGAAAGAACATTTCTGTCAAAACAATGTTCCTGAGCTCTCAGCATCACGCCCCAAGACTGGTGGACCTGGAGGTTATCCTGAAGCAACAGAGGGACTTTACCTGCATTGCTCATCAAGCATCACCACCGAAACCGATGTGCCGACTATCAAACAGGCTGTTCAGAGCACACGGAGAAAGTTGTGTGTGTTTCATTTCTGTACCTGTGTTGAGCACCCTCTTGATGACAACAGCCACCTGTCCTTTCAGCATGGAGTTGAGAAGCTTGACAATGAGGATGAGACAGGTGCAGAGGACGAGCAGAGACAGCACCAGGAGAATGAGGCCAACGGCAAGGTCTGGCAGGTTGGCGCTGGCAAAGAGGTGGGGGCCTGAAAAGGATGGGAAACAAAGGGGGACTTATAAAAAGAATAAGAAATCTATTTCATGCGTTTGTGACCATTTATGTGTTTAGAATCACAACCAATTTAAAAACTAAAGTTAAGACAACACTGTTTCTTAGTTTGGGAGAGCCTTGGGTCTAGGATCAGAGAAATTTATCCAAAGAGGTAACCCCCTCATCCAAACCCTAGAGCAAAAGGCTGGAGCAGAGTCAAAGTGCTATAACCGACTCCACCCCCTTAAACCGCCTGCTATGAACAAAGCTGCAAAGACATGGTTAAAAAATATGCTTTTGTATTGCATCCCTGTGTTATTTTGAAAAGCATCACATGGAAAATTTCTTTAAATCATGAGAACATTTTGTCAACTTGTGAAAAAACTGTCTCCGTTTAGAGAGGAAGGTTCCATCTCTTGCCCAGCATCATATTACAGCGGAAACAGTGTCTCATGTATTACTCACCTTAAAGCTAAACCTGGAAAATGGTGTTTAGTGGAAGACAGTGTCATTGCACCTCCCACTAAAACACCTACACTGCCACACCTGATCACAGACCTCCATGTATGCATAAGAGGATTTTTAATGGAAATCATTTTTGATTACGTCAAATTGGAAAATAAACAGCATTTGTATTTACGAAACCAAGCAATAAATTGTTTACCCAAAAACTGGCGGTATAACGATCCAGTTTATGGTCATGTGGAACTCAGGTGTTTTAGCCATTCAGCATGAAAAGCCCTTTTGAGGAGATACATGTGGTAAAAAGGGGATTCGGTTTAGCCACTGTAACGTCTCAAAGGTGGGTATTGTTCTGAAATTAGAAGGTCTGAATGAAGGAGGCCATGGAGGCTGGATGGCTTCTCACATTTCACTAAACTTTAGTGGATCAGGTAAACCAAAAAAAGAGATCATGAAGGCACTCTTACATCTTTCTTGGCTGACAATCTCAGTTAAGTTCCTCTCATGCCAGGTCAGGTTTCCATCCTCAAAACAGACACCACCAGCTGGGCAGCTCTCCACTGTCTCATTCCAGAAAGTCTGAGACAGAAGCCAAAAACAAAACACAGGGCAGTAATTAATGCAGCTCCACATGATAATCTTTCTGTGACCGCATGCAAGATTTCTCCCTTTTATAACCTATGATCTAAAAAAAATCACTGGGGTTACAGTAACTGAAGGACAATAGCAGTCATTAAGAGAAATAAGCGAAGGTGACCATAGCATTATGATGCATCTCTCTGCAGAACCTAACCATTTTTTTTTAACATGTGATGTAGCTCTTGTTGATCTCTTACCGTGTTGGTCTCTATGTTGCACCACCTTTTGATCAGACTCTTGTTTCTTGCTGCGGCGTCACCAGTCGCAATTTCATTGATAACTTTTTTGTCCAGCTAAGAGAAGACGACTTGTTTGAGAAAAGGGTACTCATTCTCTCAATCTCAGTTCTGCACCACTGTCCTACTCTCATTTTTACCTGGATGATGGACTCTGTGAGAGGGTCTGTGATGACATTAAGAAGGTCAGGGGCATCCTCTCCAGTCTGGATGTGGAAAGATTCAATTAGGAGATGGGTGAGTCTGTAGAGAACTCCTGTGGCTGCTTCCAAGGGAAGGAGAATCATCACGGACAGCCAGTTGAAGAAATCGTGGACTGTAGCGCCTGCAAATGCCCTAAAAGTGCAGGAACACGCTTGTCAGCATGCAACATTACTGTTTTTATTTTCCCGGCATACTTTGCTGACCTTTCCTCTGGTTTACCTGCGGAACTCATTACGGTCTCCTGCCTGCATCACAGCCACAATAGTGTTGGTGATAGAAGTCCCAATGTTTGCTCCCATGATGATCGGCACTGCAGATTTTACTTCCAGCACTGAGGAAGAAAAGTAGCATTAAAGCACTCATATCCAAGATTCGCAGCGACTGATTCACAGGCATTGATGGTTCCAGCTTTACAGATGTCCATCAACGTATGCCCATTGTGCTGCATGAAGATTGTCGGACTAAGCAAATCATCAAAACTGTGCATGTACTTACACCCAGACGATACCATGCTGACCACTATAGAAGAGGAGGTACTGGAGCTCTGCACCAGCACTGTGACTAACACCCCGATCACCAGTCCAGCCACAGGGTTGGCTAATATAGTATTGTCCTGGAAGATGTCACCGGCAGCTTTGCCTGAATAAAATCACAGCATCAGGTCAACAACAAAGGACCTCAGAGCACTCTCTTTGGAGGTGATGATATTAGATATCAACCAAAATTAAAGTCACGTATGGGCAATGAGCCATGATGACCCACAGCATTAAATAACTTTTTCACCTCCGACTAGCTGGAAAGCAGAGCTGAGAATGCCCAACGAGCAAATAAACAGGTAGAGCAATCCAAGAAGAATAACCAACTTCAGGATACCAGTCAGCACTCTCATAATCTTTCCTTTTGTGTCCAACTCTGTAAGGAAAAAATAAAAAGGCACACAAACAAAATCCTGAGTCAGACGTAGGATTGCAAAAGCAGTTGTACTGTCCAGGACAGGTAGAATAGCCAGCTGCCTCACCTGACCACTTGATCCCTGTGTCTTGGAGATCTGGGAGAGCCCAGGGATCTTCTTCAGGAGGCTCCTCATTTACCAGATCCAGAGTGGAGTAAGCTGGTGGCAGAGCTTCCTCTTTACCCAGAGCCTTGTCAGCTAATGGAGGACAGCCAGGAGGAGAAGATACAGCAGGTTGACAAAAAAAGATTAAGAAGATTGAAAATTATGCAAGGAGAAAAAAAATATACCGATAGTGGGGGAGGACTCACTCCCCGCTTGTGGTCGTGGAGCCATGACTGTCTGTAAAACAAAACAAACAAACAAAAAACTATATTTATATAGATAGATAAGTAACTCATAGAGTTAGATGAAAATTGTAATTATGAGGAAAGAACATGTCTCACTTTTTCAAACTAGAATGCACTAATGCAATGTATAACATATCTTCCATAAACGTGTAATATTCAAAACAACATAACTTAAAGTTCTGCGGCCAGAACGAGTGAGATTCTTGTCTCCATCAAAGTGGTCAATGTTTCAAAGATGACAGACTCCCTTAAACATCGCAAAGCAAAAGAAGACCGCAGTTTTCTCCGTCGGAACAATCATTTTAATACTCAATCTTTCCAAATACTTATCTCTCACCCCTTGAGACCTCTAGCTATATTTCAATTGACCCATGTGGCTTCCCGGTAGAAAACAATGTGAGAGTCAGAGTACCCACCTGCAGCAGAGAGCCTCTTGCAGGAGCTGTGAGTAGGAGTCCTTACCTGCCTTACCTGATGTGCACCTCCAGCCTGAGCGCGGCTTTTATAAGGCAGCGCCGAGCGCACACCTGCCGCTCTCTGGCCAAAGGTCGCTCCTACGGGTGTAAAACAAGTACCTGTACACTGCATCTGCATGAGAGCCCCGCTCACCGATAATCAAACCTATTATGAATAATCTGATTAGGCACGACAAAACTCACACAATTAGTTACAAAGTGCTTAATGTGAATAAAACAATGTTGCGGGCGTTTCTCTGCAGCCTGAGCTACAGGTGGTCTGTGGAATTAAGCCAACTGCCCCCTGGTGGGTATAAAGGGAAAAATAATCTCTACAATGGTGCAGTTAAATCCAGACAAAAAAAAATAAAAATTGGTTTGTTATATATATATCTATCAGAAAATACACATCAAAATCAGTCATATTTTTGTATGCATTTTGCTCATTTTCTTCTCCAAAAACAACAATTGTTTACAACTTTCAAGAGGTTTTCAAATTAAAATACCCCTAATAAATCTGCATGCAGTATATGCTCCTAAAGGCCAAAATCTGTGTTCATACACACACACACACACACACACACACACACACACACACACACACACACACACACACACACACACACACACACACACACACACACACACATGCGCACATTTCCACAAGTTTACAACTCTTAAGATAAGTCACACATTTGCTCATATGTGCACAATTTTATTGCTGGCTGTATTTGTCTATGTTCACGGCAACAGATACAGCAGAGATAGACTGTAACAACATATAATTTTACATCTAAAATAAATTGTGTGAATATGAGTAAATGATTAACCCATGAGTATGTTTCAGCTGCTCCCAAACTGCAATAAAATAAATCACGACTCATCATTTATTAATATGCCTATAAAAAGGTTCACTGAGTTGATGGAAAATTAAAAAAAAAAAAAAACTTCTTCAAAGATTTGGAGAAGATCTTAGTTTAGTGAAATTGGATCTTATTGTGTTTGTGTGTGTGCCTTTCTTATGATAAATGATGACATAAAATATTACTGCACATATCTGGCTTGAATTGTCATTAAGTCTTTCACGTTCCAGGTTTTATGATAGGTTTAAGACTAGCACGAGTGTTATTTTTGGAAGTAATGTTCTACTAAAACTCACTAACTTCAGTCTTAAAAATAAAGGCCAACCGTAGGGTCTTGTTACAAAAACATTACTCTCCCTACCTGTAGGTGCACATGCCTAAAAAGCCTGGCATGCTCTTCTTCTGAACTTTTTATCTCTTTGAAGAGATAAACATCATAAAAAAACAAACCAGTGGAATTATCCTTTAATCCAACAACAAAGAAATATTCATAAAGAACCTCGCTGCTGTTTTTAATTTGTTGGCTTTATTTTGAGATCACAACGCTGTTCCTTTTTCTTGTGGCTGCAAACGACGCCTCAGAACCAGGCTTCGATCAATCATTGTATCGCGCTACCTGCTAAACAATAAATGACATACGTGCAGAGGCAGGCACGGTTCGGTCAAAACAACAGCATCAAAAATAATCTGAGAAAGAGCAACACTCCCAACAATACAGGTACAAATACAAATAATTTGTGATTCTGAGTGGCTTTACTATGTACATCATATGAGGTTCATTACATAATGGAAACATGTAGTAAAACATTAACAAGATGACATAAAACCGCAGGAGAAAGAACCTTGAGCCAAACTGTGTCCACTTTAAAATCGGGTTCTTCTTCTTTTCAACAATAACGATAAAGTAATGAAAGACTGGAGGTAATGAAATGACCACGAGGAGCTGGCTGCTAAACCAAGTCAGTCTGTGTTGACCACCGCGTTAATTGTTCAGTTTTACAGCAGATATAAAAAAAAAAATAAATAAAAAAATTGGTCTTCATTACTAGATTTCACATACAAGACAACTGTAAAGTTTTTTTATTCTTATTTTTATCTGTCTATGGTATCAGTAGCACTATAAAAGTTTGGTGAACTTGACATCTGAGCTGTAACTTAAAAGCCAGGAATGTATAATACCTCTGACCCGCAGGGTCTGGGGGTGAAGGATGCCTGATGCGTCGGCTGCCAGCAGCTGCCAGTGAACACTAACACACAAAGGTCCTTTGGTTGCATGACCTTTGTCTCAGACGATTTCAGCACCAGTTCAAGTTGGCTCACTGGACCAACACCCAGCGGGAAGTCGACTGTAGCACCGAGTGACTGGAGGTCCCGGCAGAGCTCTGTCAGAACAAGTTCCAGCTCCGCCAGTCCTCTTTTCAGATGGGATTTAGGTAGGGACGTCTAAAATCAGGATGGATGGACAGGTTTGTTCACAGTAAATGTAAGGTGAAGTTAGAGTAACGGGCATCACAGGTTAGGATTAGTCAAGCCACGGTAAAATACAGCTAAGGTGAAAGTGTTTCAAGTGGCCTCCAGCACGCTCAGTCTAGCCAGGGTTGGACGGACTCCATTCCAGCAAATATTGCTTCCTCAAGAAATATGAAAGGAAAACTTGGAAGCATGAAATTAAAGTAAAACAAATGACACGTAATTAAATTAATGATGATTGTTTCATCTATAAAAACATGTGTACACATGTAATTATTTTAAAAGAATTGGTAGATATAAATGTTTGTATAAATGTATTATTTATTAATTAATAAATAAACTAATAAATGAAATTATAATCTTATAATGCTATTTAAATATCATCAATAATGATTTTATTAATGTTTTATTTAGAAAAAAGTTTACATAATATATATATATATATATATATATATATATATATATATATATATATATATATATATATATATATATATATATATATATATATATATATATATATATACACTAACTGACTGATGATATATAAATCTTGTTGAAAGTTCTAAAGCAGTGGGAGTCTTGTTATTTTTAATAAACAGTACATTACTGCATGTAAACAAGAAGTAATTCTAAGCTGCTTTAATTATTCTGCAGGTAAAAGGCATAAACATTGGGTGGAGTACATTATCTTTAGCTGAACATTGATTAAACGCAGGTTTATCTCAATGATAAGTATTAGTATGTGGCAGAGCCCAGAGACTTAGCTTCTGTGCAGTTATGAGCAGCAAAAATCATTTGTGTTTCTGTAATTGACTCCAACGGCATTCTGACCTTGACCTCTCTACTGTGTTTACGCTGGCTGATTTGAGCTCGAGATGACTAAAGGCTTAACATATGGTGGACAAATCTAAAATGAAGAGGCCTTTTACGATTCACCTGGTTATTTATTGACTATCCCATGATGTTTGATGGAGTCTTCTTCGCACGTGACTTCAGAAGACCCGCTTATGATGGAAGGATCAGCTCAGGTTTACCTTTAACCTTTGGAATGCTGCTTTGACTGTCCCTCCACCCACATGCAAATCAAAATACTTGGTGGGCATGCCTGTAATTGTGTAAAGGCCTGCTAGTCTTTTGAAATAGTGCTTCCTTTGTTGTTTATGCCTGTATATATATATATATATATATATATATATATAAAACACTCTTTACTCTTACTCCTGCGATCAAATGAAATGCTCTCTGTTTCTCATGAGTTTTGCGTCTGTGTTGTGGCTTTCAGAGCCAGCCGTTGCTGCAGGG
Organism: Xenentodon cancila; assembly: GCA_014839995.1. Taxonomy (NCBI): domain Eukaryota; kingdom Metazoa; phylum Chordata; class Actinopteri; order Beloniformes; family Belonidae; genus Xenentodon; species Xenentodon cancila. The sequence continues at coordinate 21,760,012 of CM026206.1, forward strand.
TTGATGCTGTCTGTCTGTCTGCCATGCTGGCACGGTCCATAAAGGGCCAAACGATATGCCCTCGTGTTACAGGTGAGAGGCCGCCCTGCGTAGGCGCTGCTGTAAAACCATAAAGCTCAGCTGTTAAAACTCGTACAAACTGGCTGAACCTCTGAAGAGGCTGAGAATGCACAACTATCAATGTCACGTTAAGAGTGAAACACAAACGGGATGTGATGGAAGGTCACTGCACGGGTTTTATCTTTGGTTTCCAAAGAGACTGAGAGCCTGAAACAAACACTCATCACTCATTCTCATCTTCACTGCAGATGAACGGCAGTAATACCATTGCCCACTTAGCAGGTTTTTATAACAAAGAAATGTTTATATGATCTTTGAGTATTATAGAAGTCAACATGACAGAAGATGACAATGAAAAATGATACTTCTACCTTTAAAATTACTTTGGTTAAATTGACTATTGTGCAAATACAATCATAACAATGTTAAATACTATAACCTAGATTATAAATTAAAATATTAAAAGATGATATAGATTATATTTAGATTAGATAAATATAATCATATTTAGATTAGATTAGATTAGATTTAAAAGAATTTATTTTATTTCCCACAGATCCTGAAGAGTATTTGATTATATTTGGTTTTTCATCTCACTCATATTTTTTGCTCATTGCTCTAATTAAAAAATTTTTTTTTGTTTTATAGTGATAAGAATATGAACCTTTTACACACAAAACATGTCTACAGCGCTCTCCTTTATATTTCATAGCACACTTTGAAATAAAAACAGCATCAGCATCATTCTCTCATCTATCTTGGATCATAATAAGAGGATGATATTTGCAAAGAAAAAAAATTTAAATCATGGATTTCAAAAATAACAAAAACTGATTTTTGAGAAGAGCCTTCAGATGTTTGAGCTGTTTTTCATCTGTGTAGTCTTTCTGTGGTAGATGTGGACAAACTACACCTTGAGGACTGTTAGTGGACCCTAAACAATCTCAACACAACTCTTTTTAATTAAAAATGATTCAATGCAAACATTTATTTAAAAACAAACAAACAAAGAACTATATTCTATGTTCTCAGACAGGACAAATAACTTTCTCTGCAGTGACGGATCAGTAGTGCAGATGTTTCGATGGCAGAACTCCACTTGGAAAGAATGTTTCAGAAAAAAAAGAATATCATCACTTTATCCACTTTATCCACTATTTGTCACAAGTATCAATGCACAGGCAGCGTGTTTGATAAGTCAAGCGAGTATTGTTCCCTGTTCAGAAGTAACACTGCATGTTAACTGCAACACAATCTCATCATTGATGTTAAAAGAAGAAAAAAGCTCCCCAAATGAACACATATGCAGAAACCTTTTACAGAACAGCCGAGCATCCACAAATTAGCTGTATACAAGCATTCACCTGAATTAAAAAAAAAGAAAGAAAGAAAGGCTGATACATTCAGCTGATAACATGAGCCCACGATTGAACTAAATAATTTGATGTTTGGCCTTTTGTTTACTTTCACTGTTCAATTATGGACCAGTGAAAACTAAATGTCCATCTCTGCTGTCTGGTCTCTTCTGTCCACAGACAGAGCTGCGTGAAGTTCTCACATCTACCAGCAGATGGCGACAGATAAATATCAAAACAAACGAGTTCAGGTCAAGATTTGACTGTCAATTACTGCTGTGGGAACAGCTGGGATCGAAATAGAAAAATCCAACTTTTACGTTACAGTATTTTACTATAGTACAGCCATGTCTTACAATAAATGTTATCTGATAACTTTTCTTTCATCTGACAGGTTTGCCACTTTAAAGGTAAAGTTGAAAAAACACCACAATCACAAAAATGAATGACATTACAAAGTTGTAGAAGAGGCCGTTCAGAATAGTGAGCAGTGTGGATAATTATCATTCTCTGTCATCTGTCAGATTTTTGTCACAAACAGGGTGAACATTTATCAAAAGTAGCTCAAAATGTTTGGCTTATCTGGTGCAGCAGACTGCTGATGCTGTGCATCAAGGTAACCTATTGCTGCTATTTATCTGACATGAGATGGCGACTCCCAGCACAGCGGCATACATCAGACAGTATGTTCACCTGCGCTGACACTTGGCCGACCTTGGTGGTGATTGATACCAAGTACTGGTTCACAAGTCCTCCACATGAGTCGATGGGCAGACATTCGTCTTTCCTCTATCACACAGCAGGACACATGAAATATGAAGCAGTAAAACAGTCCATGAAGCCTTCTACATGTTCTCTCTGGGCCTTGGAAGACATTTGGGAGGAATTTCTTTTGGTTGTCATAGAAGATTGTCAATTGAAGGCTGATGTCCTGACATGGAATCAGTGGGATATCACTCCACATTCAAGAAAAAAAAAACGCTGTCATTTCGAGTATTTCAGTTTGAAGTTTTGTTTTTCAATATAGTAGTGCTTTTGTTTTATTTTATTTTTTTTAGCTTGACTATAACTCACAAGGTGGAAAGGATGCAGGAAACGGAGGCGATGGAGGTGTTCAAAAAGACCCGATTTATTTTAAACAAAAAGCGCTGCAAAGCAGAAAGCCAAACAAAAAAACAAAAGCCCAAACTTAACGAAACTAGAACTAACTATGACATAAAACAGTCAGGATGAAACATTACAGACCAGCAAGGAGCAAGGGAAATACTACACAAGATAAACACACAGGACTTGACGAGACACAGGTGGAAACAATCAGGGCAGATGGGAACAAGGATCGTCAAGACAGAACTAAAACACACGGACACAGACTTTCAAAATAAAACAGGAACATAAACCCAAAAACCGTGACTAACCCTTTTAGTGAGTGGTTTGAAAAATGAAAACAAATTCAGCCCAGACAGAGAGGATAACATCCTGGGACTTCATTATTCTTTCTTCGTTGCATCCAGCAGATCCTCAGTAGTGCAGCATGACCTGTAGAAATATGTAATTTATCAACTTTTATAATGTTTTATTCATGGCTGACATAGGCTTGAGCATATCTTTGTGTCTCTGCAGACAGACTCATGCACAAGTGAGGTGTCACTGCGCAACAAACGGAGCAGGAAAGAGGTCTATTTTACCTCACTGAGCCATTCGGTGAAGGCAGAAATGCGAGTAAAGACTGTGGGTTTCTTCACTTCGTTGCACACATGGGATGAAACAAAACTGGTAACACCCTGAACGTACCACCTGCCATCCTGACCCAAACAATTCAGAGGACCGCCAGAGTCTCCCTGAGAGAGGCAGACAGAGGAACACAGCATGAAGCATGACTTCAGCTCCGACAGGGACAAGGTGGTGTCTTTTGTTGCATCACGCACATTGCATCCAGATACAATGTCTCCTCCTGCACAGACCATGGTGCTCTTCACAGTGATGCCCCACCAGTCGCTGCGACTGCAAATACTGTGCTCCACCACGGGCAGCACGGCCTGCTGCAGTTTATCGGGCATGGGGCCGTGCGCTGACACACAGAGAGGACAGAGCTGCATGAACACACCTCAGGGTACACTGCAATCAACAAGCAGAGCTGGGCAGGTAGTACTGTTTATTACAAATACAATTCCATTTTCTTACTATAAACTCAGACACAAAACCAGTTAGTAATTATTGCATGTGAGATAGTAAGCCAAGCTGCAGTAAGTGAAGGACTTCGGCTGCTGGGTTTGTTTTGTGTTGCACCGGCCACTACGCATGCATTTTGACTTCTTGTTTCCACTATTTGCTGCACTCTTGAATTCCTGGACAGGTCACGACTTGACGATATCATAAGTTACTTTTATCAGCAACGAGAAAGTTCTGACAAAAGAACAAAACAAAACAAAACAAAAAAAAAAAAAAAAAAAAATATATATATATATATATATATATATTTACTCAAAGATTGTGTTTCTGATGAACTTGTTTTGAGTAAAGGGTCTCCTCAAGGGTGCATCGGTTCAATTAAATGCACTACGTCTCGCCCTGATAAAAGTATCTTCCTGCAAGCCGTAATGAATCCGCTTTGAAGCCCCTCAAACATGAATTTTAATGTAGGAACTGTCTTTTGATGTTTTTTGAATTGTTATTGTTAAAACATTTTATACTGTTTTGACATTATTTGTGGCAATGTGTCTCAGAAGTGTTTGTGTTTAAACTTGTGTCCATGCCTCGACCTGTGTTCTTATGGCTGTCTGTGAAATGCTGACAGGGCGCTTTAGCTGGGCGCCGCTGTTTTGCAATGTGGTTTTATTACTACAAATGGCATCTCCATCAGAGTTCCTCTCAGATTGACCAAACTGAGACTTCTGTGGATGATGTCTACGGCGGGTAAGACACTGACCAACGCAGCATGTTCGCTTCAGGTACACACTTACCCATTATAAAATACCAAGTGTCCCTGTGACATGATTATGGAGTTTCAAACCATCCTCTGCTTCAGCTGCTTGGTTGCAGTAATGTTCACATACTGCTATTATTGTCCAACACGAGGAGATTATTCATGCTCTGGTCCACTACAACTTTCTCCTGGCTGAGCCTAAATCCAGTGTATCCAAGATAGCATGACAGACGAGGATGCAGTGACATTACTGTAAAGGTTGCCCCAGCCAGTGATGTAACAGGGGGTCCCGTGAGCGAGGATCTCTTCTGCCTGTGGAAGACATGCGATGCTGATGCTGTCGCTCATGACAGGGCTCTTATCTAGCTTCAGCAGGGCGAGATCATTGCTGGGAAAAAAACAAAAACAACGCAGTATTGTGGTTAGATTTATTTTACTAATCAGGCCTGTAAAACAACCTTAGTTGTTTGCTGATTTTGTTTTTTAATCTTCCGTCCATGCAAGTTGTGGTAAAATAGATAGTACTTCATCAAATGTTACTTAGAGCTGTAAATGTGTTTTTGGAGAATGGAACAAAACCACAGCTTTTGTTTTTAACAGAATAAAATCACCCATTAGCCACGTGGTCAATGTCCCAGCTGGGATGGACAATGATGCGCAGGATGTCTCTGATCTGCTCCGTGCCCTCCTGCAAGGTCATGTCATGCTCTCCTAAGACCACACGGTAAATGTCTCCTGGCCTGTAAAATATGATATTTCTTTTTCAGTTTTGGAATATCTTTATTTCCCTTCTCTTCTGCTGTTTATTTTTTACCAGCTCTGGGATTATCATCACATTGATCATGTACGTCATTCAGTCATGTTATATCACATCACCATAGTTAATAATCACCAGATACAGTGTCCAGCTGTCAACACCCAGCGAGGACCGATCAAAGTCCCTCCACAAGTGTGATGGTAACGGGTGCCGTGTTTCACTTGCAGGGAGATCTGAGAAAAATTTTAGTTTGGGATACATCAGGTGTGAATAAGAGAATGGTTCACATTATGTGCTGTAGTCACCTGCCAAGGCCAACTATGGGGACGGGCATGCTCCCCGTTCACAATCCTGCTGGTGTCGGGTTTCACAGCAGGTGTTCCACATCCCAGAACTACACACATGCAATAACAGGGAATGAAATACATGTAGCGCTTAACATTTACGCTTGACATCTGCATTTCATAAGAATGTCATTTTTTATTTCTTTCTCCAACCAAGAAACGGTACTCACCGAATGCTACCTGAGGCAGAAGGATGGCCAGTGTCTGCAGCATGGTGTCAGTTAGGTATGAAGATTTAAACGCATTCTCAGCTCAGTTCAGCTCTTTTATACCATTCGCAGATCAAGCTGTCCTGCTTGGACTCTATTATCTGCATTCACTGCTGATTGTGGCTGAGAAAAAAACCTGTTCCACAGATGCATGACTTGTTCTACCAGAATTCATGGAAAAAAAACTTGGAATTTTATCAAATGAAACAACACCTACTTATAAATAGCCTGAACAAATTCAATGTGTTTACCACTGTGCATGTGTGCACAAAGACACGCATACAAAGTTAATTTCCATAGGCATTATTTTACAGCATACAAAAATAATATACAAAGCTTAAGATTAAGAAAGGCCAACTAAAGATTTTAAAACCGACAATTGGAAAAAGGTTTCATTGTGCACATGGATCACATATATAATGTAGTTAAGTTTATAGAGTTCATAATATTTAGAGTTTAGTTCTAGCAACTCAGTTCAATTTAATGTAATTCAGTAGAGTTCAGTACAGTTCAGTTCAGTTGTGTTGAGCAACTAAATGCTTGGAAGTCTCTGAACGTCCTGAATTTAATGAAAAGAAGACAAAGGTAGGTGTTTTTTTTTTTTGTCGTGGTGTCACCAGTGGGTCTCCTCCTGTGCACATGGGCCCTCTGGCACAGCATGGAAAGTCTACTGTTTTAAAATGGACGAGGATTTTATCCACACAGTGGTGAAATCTAGCTTCTAATTGGTGTAAATGAAAAACATTTGTCATACGCTCACTTTAACACAGTGAATTATGCCTTTATCACAACTCAGCTGGATGCCTGTAATTGGCTGTATGTTATATGTTATGTTTGTGTGAGCCAGTCCTCCGTGTCCCATCTTCAGCTGCTGCAAAATGCTGCTGCACGACTTTAAACTGGAACATGGAGGAGACGTCACATTACTCCTGTTTTGTCCTCGCTACAGTGGCTTCCTGTTCATTTACGAGTTCACTTTAAAATTCTTTTATTTGTTTTTGAATCTTGAAATGGTCCTGCCCCCCCATACCTCTGCGAGGTGTTGGACTTGCACTCCCATTCCCGCTCACTTGGATCATCTGACCAGCTGTTCCTGGACGTCCTGAGCACACAGGGCTTTTGCTGTTGAAGCTCCCAAATCGTGGACTTTGTTGCCATTTGAAACAGGCCTCATCATTGGCCATTTTTAAATCTGCTCCAAAGATCTACCTGTTCGGCCTTGCTTTTGACCCAGTGTGAGATGCTGATTTTAGTCATGTATTTGTTCTATGCTAATATGTTTCATTGCTGTGTTCAGTGGTTGCTGGTTTCAAAGTGTTTTATAAATGAAGTTGGCTTCGTTTTTTCTTTGTTAGCTGTTGACAAGAATTATGTCCGTTGCAGCTCTGCATTGTTGTGAACCTGGAGACGTTTCTGAGAGAAAACATGTGACTATTTAACTACTGTGCTGTGTAGAGGATGTGCGGTGTAGTCTTTTCCGTTTTACAACTTATGCAGCATTGTTTGTTCAGTCAGCTTCAGAGGCTTGAGTGCAGATCCCAACGCAGAACCAGCCTTCTTTGCCAATTTATACACTTTCATTGAGCCAATGGCTCTGATGCTGCTACTCAAACTGACGACTGCAGATAAAAGTGCACTCTCCACCACAGAACTATATTAGATATGCAACAAGCCTGTTAATGCTGTACAGGTTCCTTTGCTGTCTCTAGCAGACAGCGTCCCAATTGTGCTTCCAGTCTGGTCATCCAGGTATCCTCCTCCACTACCTCCACCTCTTCTTTTAGGACAGGAATAGTATTCAGGTTATTCCTGGTTCTCCTAAAATCCTAAAACCGATTTCCTTTGTCTTGTTCCTCCTCAAGACAAGGTTTTTTATTGCACATCATGCGATAAACTAGTCCAACATTGACCCATCCAACATCTGCAAAGTCATCTGAGTGGTTCTGGTGATGACAGGACATGTTAGTTGTACTGTAAGCTTGTGGTTCAAAAAGTGGAAAGAAACAGTGACACTCCAGTTTTCTGCAGAGCAACAGACAATGGCTGTTTTAGAAAGCACATAGTGTTCATGCAGTGCATATCGTGTACATACAGGTGTTATGGGCTTTAGTGAAATACATTACTGGAATGATGTTGGAATAATTACAAGAAACACTGCAGTGAGCACCAATAAGCCCTTTGTATGGAGCAAAATATAAAAAAGTCAGAATCATTAAAAAAACCCTGGAGAAGATTGAAAATGATTTGACAAGTTGAATCCCAGGTCACAGCATCACAGGTGTGAGTCTGACTGTTTAGAGGGTTAAAAGTGGTCACTCTGCTGTTTGGTATCATGGTGTTCACTACACTGAACATCGACCCGAGAACGTCAAGGAGAGAGTTGTCTGCGGAGATCAAAAAGAAACTTTCAGTCAAGCGAATTAAAGGTAAAGACTTTAAGACCATCTCCACACATCTTGACGTTCCTGTGACTTCAGATGCACATTTCACTCAGAAGGTTAAGGTTTACAGTGCTGCAACATCTGGATGTTGAGGAAGATTGATAACAAATTGAAGAGATGGATAGTACGATTGGAAACCTAAGAGCCATTAACTTCCACAGAGATCCAGGATGGACTCCAAAGTCAAGGTACATCAGTGTCACGTCACACCATCCATCACTGCTTTAGCAGAAGTGGACGACCGAGGAGGACAAACAAAAGGACAAAAATATCCTGTCGTTTTTGTCCTGGCCAGTTTCATTATTTTGTTTTTTAAAACAATTCTGTTGAATCACAATTCAAAAGCAATGTCTGATTTTCATTAGTCACTGTTCAGTAAATTATTATTTATTATTACTTTTGTCAGTTTCAGGTTATTTCAGTGACCATTGTGGGTTTTTCTTTCTTTAATGAAAGGGTACCAGCGAATGTGTCCATGTGTTTATTCTATAACGGCACAAAAACACAAAGCCGGACATGAAGGAACTCTCCATTTTTGTCAAACTGTTCCCAGAGTGAAACTGTGGGTTTTGCCAGCAACTCGAGAATCCTGAACAGGGAAGGCAGGCAGACAGCAGACTGAGGAGAGCGGTTTAGTATCGTTAACTGTCTTTGTGCTGAGTGTACTGCGAGGCAGAAATGTTCTTCCTTCAACCACAGAACTGGATAAGTTTGGGTTACCTTCAAGAGAAACAGTCCCATAACAACTTTCTCTCTTTTAATAACATGTTATTCATTCACAGAGAGGCCTGCTCTCCAGCTGAGTCTGGACCCAATTCTTCACGCCTCGCTAAGACAGTATTAGTCCTCCTGAGGGAAACTAATATCGCTCTTTGGAGAGGATGTGGTGCATCTATAAATTTCCTCTTTTAGAGAGCAAATCAAATCAACAGCGCCCCAACAGCTAAAAGGGTTTGCTTGTTATCTTGCCCTGTCAGGATAATTCTTTACACCAGATACAGCATGTAGATTTATGCAGCAGACATGTGCTGCATGTTTGACGACATGGCTGTGACAGAGCTGTGAATAATTCTGATTCGAGCTGTAAAACGTACAGTTGACTTTGATTAAACCGCCGATGCCATTTACAGGAAGTCATTCACGCGGCATTCATTACTTATTATGAACTTGTGAAAATAATCTATGCCAATTTAAAATGATTTCAGTGCTGGTGATGTTCTGTTATTGACAATAAAAAAATGCATTTCACAGCAGGACACTGAATCATAAGCTGATGGCATAAGTAAACTTATTACCAGCTACATGCACTGAACACATGTCCATAAACAATATGCTTAATTATTAATCTGAGAAAAAAACAAGAACCGCTTTAAAAGATTAAAAGTCTGTAACAAAAAAAAAGCGTTTAGGCCTTGAAGACAGTCGCAGTAATTTATCAAAGTAAATGCGGATATTCGTGTGGTCAAACACACAACTACTCACATTCAAACAAGACCATCAGTGTTAATTTCCAAAGATGAGAATTACTTCCTCGCGGTTCTACACATCCGGCAATCAGTTAAGGTTACAGTTTACATTCATGTTTGAGACAAGTTTTCCCACATCAAAGCCAAGGATCTAAGGATGGATGTGGTTTGCTGTACGCTCTGGGACACATGTCAAATTTTAATTTGTTAAACAGGGATAAAAACTCACTGACCATTTCATTGGAAACTCCTGTGATATGTGGTGTATCTCTGCAATAAATTCTTTTATGAATCTGCTGCATTTTCTCTGTTAATGTTAACGAAAGGTGATAAGCATTGTGAGCTAATGACACATTGCAGGTTTGTTTTCTAGTCACAAGTCTCAGCGTGGTGCACGGATGCTTTCTCAGCATTTTAGATGCTGACTGATAAGCGCTGCCATGGAGGCAGATAGTATCCTATTACACAACATTTTAATACATAACACATTTAGGTAGCAACGAAATATATGAAAAAAAAATGGTTGTAAACTTGCGTCAATTGTTTGGCGAGCAGCCGAAATCTTTTTGTTTTCTTTGTAAGAACATTTCTGTCAACAAATGAATCAGCTAAACTATGTAAATCAATATTTCCATAGAGAAATACAGCTAGCCGCGGAAGCAGGTCTGCTCTTTATTCAGCGGTGGCTGAAGACAGAGATAAATGATCTGAAACCAGCCAGCGCAGTTTAGGACCCCGTGTGTCTTCCAAGGTTTTCAGACGAGTCAGAAACCTGATGAGACCGGCGCGGCGCAGACAGAGGAAACGCTCCCAATTAGACCTCCGAAGCATAAATCACACTTTGGTGCTCTGTCACATCAAGTGGCCAGTATTCGGTTTCCAGCTACTGACAGTCATTAATAGAGGGGATAAAATCGGTTGATTCACAGTATGTGAGTTTCGTCATGATGCCATCATTCAACGTCTGGAAATTGTAAAGCTGTTATATTAACCTCTATCCACCCCAAAAAAGAGAAGAAAATATTTTAAAAAATAATGAAAAAGCTAAGTAAGTGTACAGTGTTGATGTAACAGTTTTACATTTCGTAATGCAGGGATCTAGCTCATGTACACGCATCGGTAAAGTGTCATTTTTACCTGGTTTTGTTTTATACATTTACACATGTATTTCTGGTTGCTTGTGGAGGTGTGGGTGGGTGGGTGGGTGGGTGAGAGAGTATAAATCAAAATGTGCTAGTTAGACTTGATACTTGATACTAGCAAAGAGAGTTTTGGTTTGTTTTTTTATAACTTCGCGCTCACCTAAACACAAAACAAGCTGGAGTCTGGTGCTGAACACAAAGCCTACGAACGGAGGAGCAGCTGGCCTTGGCTCGGTTTGACATGTTTTACCCAACATATCAAAATCAAACCATAATATCTTTTCAACGAGTTTATTATTTGCAAGCGCTGATTCTATATTTTATTATTTTATTTCCATCATATCCATATGCCCCCTCAGGAAAGATCCGGACAGAGATTCCTTATTATTCCTTATAATCATCTTTGCCCTTCTTGCTGCTTCTCCTTTCAGTCAGGATGAACAACACAGGTCTCATTTAATTATTGCAGCAAATGTTAAACATTAAACAAATGTTAAATGTTTAAACATCTACTCAGCTATATATATATATATATATATATATATATATATATATATATATATATATATATATATATATATATATATATATATATATATATATATATATATATATATATATATATATACACACAGAGAGAAAGTAAAAATAAATATATTTATATACAGAGTAAAATAAAAAAGAGTAAAAATTCAGCTAGCTGAGTCCTTTTTCCCATATCAATGTCTTATTTCACCCTTAAATGCACTTTCTCTAACAAGTGCTGCTTTGCTGGAGGTGCTGAAGGACCGTGTTCAACTGAACTTAACCAAAAGAAGAGAGTCCAATCTTAGTCTTATTTCCTAAACAACTGGGAAAGAACCATAGGAATGTTAAACATCATTGCTGTTATCTGGCAAATATTTAGACGTTACATTATATCTGAAGCAACTTGACCACAGTTCTCAGGTTCCATCTAATTCAAACCTCCTTGGGCATCTCAGGCTCACACCGGGACGCGGACAAAAAAACGTTGTTGTTGTATGGTTTAACTCCGCAAAATAAAATCAGACAAATTTGTTTTGCCCTTTAGCGTCTTGTTCTGATTCTGAGGTCAGTGTCTGAAGGAAGAACAACCGAGCCTTTGTTGTCTGTCATGGACCCTCAAGCCAGAAGAACAAAAGTAGAAGAAAAGAGAGACATTGAAAACAAGAACCCCAGTCTGATAATTGGTGCTGATAGATGAAGGAAACCTAAATCCAAATAAACATAGTCCCCCTCTGTGCTGAGCAGCGGGGCTCCACCAATTCATCAAAAGGGATTCTTCTTTAACCGTCATCATCTTTTATTTCACACTCTGTCTGAGCCTGACCTCAACACCTGGGACCTTCATTGGACAGTTCCTAAACAATGGGTTTTTTCTAGTGGTCAACTCTATTTGGGCTCCTTTAGCAGCACTATTTAGTGTGATTCCTCGACACCCTGTTGTTACTGCCGCTTCCTCTGGGTTCGCTGCCCGCCATCTGACTAAAACCTCCCTGGTCAAATTAAAAACAGTTTAGCCCCCTGCGCTGGCATGCATCACACGCACATAAACACAAATTGCTTTGGGCAAGTAAAACAGAGGTGCTGTGATTATCTCTGCTCCTTAGTCACAAATCAAATGTGGGTTCAGCCACAGGCCCTAATGTGATAGAAGCATTTTATCAAGGAGAGTGAAAATGACTGCTTCACTCTGGGGTTCAGTTCTAGCACGGCAAAGGAGCATGTGGACACATCTGGCTCTCTGAGAGACATTTTGATTCTGACGGTGAAGCACAACTTCAAGCTGGACCAAACAAAACCGTCGTGACAGATGGAAATGAATTCTGTTCACATGCAAGTTTCAGCAGTGACACTTTTTGGCACTAACCATTCAGCAGTGCCACCTGGTGATTGTAAGATTTAATAGAAGGGAACAGATCCATAATTCAGGGTCCCAAACATCAAAAAGACATGGACATAATAGTGCTTAATCGCCAACTTTCTGGTGGCTAATGACCCCAAAATTAACTGTCAGGTTGGATTAGACAGCTCTGCGCTTAACACAAACCTACTGGAGCTGAAATGAAATATGCTACTGTTTTTAACTGTGAGGTTTCAGAGGAACTCCGAGACGCCAGCGGGACAGTGACAGAAAAACACCAGACAGGAAAAGCTGAGAGATGGACTTTTTAGTCCCACCCCCAAACAAAAGCTTAAGTTTCCTTGTTGTGACTGATGGACAATAACAAGAAGACCCTTTGCAGTGCAACACCTCCATATTTCACAGTTATCCTGTCGTGTATAAGCTTGTTTTTTTTCTTACAAACATCAAGAATTCTCTTGTTAAACTCCAAGTGAGAAAAAATACACAAAGGCTTCTTGCATTTCACTCTCTCTCTCTCTCTCTCTCTCTCTCTCTCTCTCTCTCTCTCTCTCTCTCTCTCTCTCTCTCTCTCTCTCTCTCTCCCTCTCTCTTAAATATTTCAGTTTTGTTTAAGTTGGCCCCTTTTCTCTCTTTCCCAGATTCTTCTTCTACCTACAAAGAAGACTATATTTGTGTTTTCGTGTGTCAAAAATATTTATCCAAGTGTCAATGACATTCCTACAGACGATGAAATAAAAATAATATTTACTCCTGTGAATCTTTTTTCAAACTTTTGAGTAAAGTTTTCTGCTTCTTCAAACATTCTAAATAAACTTGGTGAATTTACTGAACATGAAAATGAACTAGAGACGCTTGTGTGTCTGCTTGTGTCTTGTGGTCTGCAGAGATATTTCTTTATATTGCAGCAACTGCAGTAAGAAGTCAGAGTTGTTTGTTTATACACGCAAATAACTACAGCTATAAAAAATAATCAAAATTAAAGGTAATTCTGTTTAAATGTTTGCCACGCAGAGTGACTTTTATGTCGCTGTCATAAAAGATGCAATGTGAAACTCGTAAGACACACACTTCAGGATGTTTTTTTTAACTTGCCCGGTTCATAATGTGTCCATTGAGCAGCTTGAACGCTCCTCACACGTCCGCTGACACCTGCGACACCCTGCAAAGAGCAGGCAGCAGCGGTTTAATATACAGAGTGGTGAGACGTTCATAAATCTCCCACAAGCGGGATAATGCTGCAGTTTCAAGGCCACAGGAGATGGAAAGGCAACCCTACATGCAAACTCACGTATGTCTCACGTTTAAGGATGACAACATGTGCAACACTTCTCAAACAGGAAAGAGAAAAAGAACAGAAAACACCCCAAAGAGACTGATCAAAACCATGAAAAACAAAGTGAGTAGTTGTTCTTGGATGGATATTTGCTTCCAAGAACAACTACTCTAACACATAAATAAGAAATAATATAAATTAAAGTTACATTTCAGAAAATGTCAATCCGTTAAACCCAGCAATATTTGATACAAAGTCATAGATTTTCTATTTTGCAAAGAACATTTGGTAACCACAGAGTGAAAGTGTGTAACTCTAGATGACCTTGCAGTCCCACGGCCCGGAGCACCAATGTGTTAATGAAAATGACACGTACTAAGCTCAGCCTGAAACCTGACGCTTAAACAAACACGTACAAATCACTGCCTTGATGTGGCCGAGCCCACCTCCTCTGGTCCTCATCTCAAACATGGAGTGGGATCTGCTAACTTGTCCTCGCAGGTTAGATGCACTTGTATATTTAGAATATTATGCAAACATTGTATAAATATTGTCACGTAGTCGTTGACATGAAGTCGGGGGCCCGCCGACTGCTGGTGCCTGCTGAAGTTTGGAGCTAAACACAAAGAGCTCTCTGTGTAACGTGTAAGCATTCACACATGCTCTCACACTTGAACACTGCACGTTCGAACACCAGTAACGCACACTGTTTTACAATCTCGCTGCTATTAACACGTGCCGCCATTTTCACAATATATACCACACTTGCAATTCCTCCTGTAAATATTTGAATGTCCCCTAAATCATCTCATGTTTCCGTGTGGGTTTATTTTCGATGTTTGGTAAGGATTGCTGGGGTCAGGACCGTGCCACTAAGCAGTGTGTGTGTGTGTGTTGGTGTGTATTATGACCCATGTGCGAGCAATTTCACCACTCAAAAATTGATTTTTGACTGACAGAAATCAGGAGTCATCGGGAGTCATCACTCCCAGTCCTAATCGCGGCTGCCATAAAAATCAAAACTCCCGCACAGTACAAATAATACATGATATCCCATAATGATGTTTAGAGGACTGGTTCTCCTGTGTCTGCGGTGCCACTGAAGCCGGCTCTTTACTTTTCTCAGACTTAAACAAATGGGATGTGATGTTAATGATCTGTACAAGTGGGGTTTAGTTCCCTTCACGCAGAGTCACAGTGGTTTTCTATTTCATATTCTAGGCTAAACCAAATTAAACAGCTGCTTACTCATAGGTGGCTTCTAAACCGCTGAATTATTGCTCTGATAGTTTCAAACTCTCGAGACGCAGTGCATCCATCTCCCAGAGTGTAATTCTCGTAGCTCCGTTCAACAGGGATCCTTTAATTACCGGCTGTGAGCAGGCTCTGAGTCCCTCTCGGATCTACGTGGTCCAGCTTGTTGCTGTCTGTTTGAGGACACCTGTGATGTTCGTCTGGTACAACCAGACCTGCTTGTGGCCCACTTGTCTCCATATGGATCTTCTTTGGGTGGATTTTTCTGGGGTTATGTAAGTCAATATGGGTGTGAAGAAAGGATCTCTGGAAATGTCTCCAAATCCCAGCGGATAAGCTTGGAGTCATACGATGAGGGAATGACACAGTGTCTGCTTTAAAAAATGTTAAGACAAGATCAACAAGCTCTTTATTGCAGAGCAGATGTTCCAAATTACACTATGACCAACATTAATCTCCTCTATAAGCAGGGAGGAGAAAGGTGCGAACAGCAACTTCCACTAAAACATTGGATGCATCATGACAGCTCAAGCTCATTCATTTTCTGAAAGCTGCACATATTCAGATCGGTGAGATTTACCATCTACAGATGTGCACCTGCTACAGTGAATCAGCGTTTAACTATGAATGACATTACGCTCGCATACTCGAACTGTTCGTGTGACTTGTCAGTATATTTTTTAAAGCTGATCCAGATGGGGGCGCTGTTTCAAAAGGCATTTGACTTTACTACGCCACCTACTTGCAGCTTTTGCCTTGGTTGTGTGTAATGTATATTCCATCCATCCGTCCATCCATTTTCTATACCCACTTTATCCTTAACAGGGTCACAGGGGTCTGCTGGAGCCTATGCCAACACATTACAAGTGAGAGGCAGGGGTCCACCCTGAACAGGTCACCAGTCCATCACAGGGTCACATACAAAGACAGCCACACCTACGGGCAATTTAGAATAATCAATCAACTCAGCATGCATGTTTTTGGACTGGGGGAGGAAGCCGGAGTACCCGGAGGGAAGCCACGCAAGCATGGGGAGAACGCAGAAAGACTCCCGCCGGGCCGGGGAATCGAACCAGGAACCGTCTTGCTGTGAGGACACAGCTAACCACTAACCCACCGTGCTGCCCTGTAATGCATATTGCACAAGATAAATGACAAACAATAGTACATCTCGTAGAATATTAGTAAAGATTACTGCACGATTTCCAGCAGATGTATCATATTAACAGTATTTCTAAATGTACTAGCGGCGCAAAAACCTTTCCGTTTAACTGTTACCCATTTAGAAAGAGCTGAGACAGGCCTTACGCTCTCTAATTTATACACCTCAAAATATTAAAGCAATTTATAATTTCATTTAAGGGCTTAATAAAGTATTACTGAACCGAACTGAATAGAAATCTTAAGCTCTGATTCATACTCTCCTTACTTATGTGTCCGGAAAACCTTTCTGTTTAGTCTTTCGGTTTAATAAGATTGGCAAGAGTAAAGAGAAAGCCGACCTCATTAGAGTCAGCAGCTCCTATGATCATATGGCTCACACTTGCTGCTTTTTTCTTGTTTTTGGCTACAGCTGCTCCCACCTCACACCAGTCTTGTGAGATCATATTTGGATCGTCTTAAGCTGTGTGTCGAGAGTTTAATTGGGAGTTTTGCATCAACATCAGCTCCTCGTGTGTTTTCAGGGTCCTTATTTCTTTTTTAGGGAACATTGTGGTTTCAGCACTTGAAACTAAGAAATTGTTCATGAATGCGTTCTTTGGAGCCAGGTGCATGGAGAGTTGTATGTGACCGCAATGGTCTCCAGTAGATGGTGGTAGTAGGTAACTCTAACCATCGTTTCTGCACCAGTTTAAATTTATTTATGCACAATTCACGTTGACATGCAATTTAGGTACTTTTTTTAATTAATATTATATTAGGTACATGTTGACATTGTGTTCAATTATAACTGAATATTAATGAGGTGTAGCTGAACTTGTTCCTCCACGACGGATCAAATACTTCTACCCTCTTTCTCATATAATCCTAGCAAATTACAAAAAAAGGAGAGGAAGTTGAGTGAAGCGAGGGAACATGTCACAAGTTTCCTGACGTGCTAAGAGGTAAGGTGTAGATGCTTTGTTCCTTAAACCTTTAAGTTATGGGATAGAGTGACAGAAGACGGATCGACGGACAATGATTACGATGTGACAAAATCATGTTTACAAGAAAGGTAATATGTTAAAGATTTTTTCATTAGGCTCAGTGCAGTACGCGTATTCACCCTAAGCTATTTCATTTTAACCTAAGAAATCTGAGCTCCTGAACACGTATGTTGATTGCCAACTTACACATGTGAACAAATTTGTTGGGACCCTTCCACTAAAGAAAGAGAAACTCACAATAATCATGAAAATTAGATTCAGTTCAATTGACAATGTTGCCATGAGGAAAGCAAAGGAGAGAGTTGTTTGAGGAGATCAGAAAGAACATTACAGACAAGCACATTAAAGGTAAAGGCTATCAAACCATCTCCAAGCAGCTTGATGTTCCTGTGACCACAGTTGTAAATTTCATTAAGAAGTTTAGGATCCATGGGACTGTTGCCAACCACCCTGATCATGAACACAAGAGGAAAACCGAGGACAAATTGAAAAGATGGATGATATGAATGGTAACAAAAGAGCCCAGGACAACTTCCAGAGAGATTCAAGGTGAACTCCAAGTTCAAGGTACATCAGTGTCAGATCACACCATCCATCACTATTTGAGCCAAAGTAGATGACTGAGGAGGACTCCACTGTAAATCATAAAAAAGCCAGGCAGGAATTTTTTGTTATGTATATTGACAAGCCACAAAGCTTCGTGGAGAATGTCTTTTGGAAATATGAGACAAAAGCTGGAGCTTTCTGGCAAAAAGCGCCTTCAGCTTTATGTTTACAGATGCAGATTTTTTTTTTTTTTGAAAGACATACTGTACAACATGGACAAAGTTTGGTTATGCTCTGGGGCTGTTTTGTTTTGCTGTGTCTGCTACAGAGTGTCTTGAATCTGTGCAATTAAATCTTAAGGCTATCAAGACATTCTGGACCGAAATGTGCTGCCAAGAGTCAGAAAGCATGATCTTAGTTGTAGTTCATGGGAGAAAGAACGGCGGACAAAGAAGTTCAGATAGCTATATAAAACTAGTACAATACTACGACAAATGTTGCTGTGGCAAAGTGAGATCGTACAGTGGTGTATTAGGGTCATTTGAGGAATCAAAAAAATTGTGAATAACGTTTCAATAAAAAAAAAAAAAGGCAAGAGTTTCTGATATTATAAACTTGTAAATTTGTGAAGAAAAACCCTTTTGGATCATTTCAGCTCATTACAGTGAAATACTTACATTTTCTTTTTAGGTGGGGTTGGTCATGTCCTCGCCAACGCCACAGCGGACCTACACCCTGCCTGTGGTAGATATAAAGTTACCATGTTGCGTTGTACACAACTGCACAGCTGTAGTGTTGACTGTAATTCAGTAGCAAAAACTAAGTTATGAAATGGCACAACTTCAAACAGCTACGTAATGCGCTTTCTTCAGCTCGGTTTGTCACAACAAATACTTTGAGTTTTCCTGACGGTGCTCGAAGAGAAACTTGGAGAAAAACAAAAGTATAGATTGATATGTGCTAAAAAATGTTAATTTAATGACAATTGCTTTACATGTTGAGCAGATACAGAGCAACATTAGCATTTATCCGGTGTATCAACTGTCTTGTTCACCGGTCGGCTCACGCAGCGATAGTCCTCATTTAAACAGACACTTAAAATGACATCGCTGTATGAGGTGGGAAGTTTAACGTATAACTAAACAGTGCAAAATCTCCATGACAAAAAGCACATGTGTGTGTGTGTGTGAGTGTGTGTATGTAGTGTTCATGAGTTAATGATTTCCTCTGTGAATTAAAACCTGCCCACAGGAAAAAGGAATTCTCCATACCTGTTTGCATGCCTGAAACTTATATTGTTTCTTACCAAGAATTAAAGGACGACTGTTTTGGTGATGTGATCACCAAGGAAACTGCCTCAGTCTGGGAGAAACAGGTAAAAGTTTAACACAAATTAAATGTACTGTCTGTGGTCTGGATGCCACAATTCTGGTTTAAACATTTACTGCACAGGTGGTTTGCAGGCAAAAAAAAAAAAATAGCCTTTAGCAGCAAAAAGTTCAAATATCCTCCTGCCAGATTATTTATTTTATCAGCTTTGATGGGGTTTTCAGAATGCCAATAATAAGATAAATCAAAGGAAGCCGGAAAAAGAACTCAAAAACTCAAAAATATTATCCACTTTTCTGTTTCACTTCTACCTATGTGGACTGTGGGTATGAATATGAGAATGTGTGCATGAGTTTCTAAATTGTAAACAGGATTGTTTCCAGGAGGTCATAATGAAACACAGATCATTTCATTGCGCTGTAAGTTAATAAAGAAGGACAAACAGCT
Organism: Xenentodon cancila; assembly: GCA_014839995.1. Lineage (NCBI taxonomy): Eukaryota > Metazoa > Chordata > Actinopteri > Beloniformes > Belonidae > Xenentodon > Xenentodon cancila. Next base: position 21,779,593 of record CM026206.1, read on the forward strand.
CACGAACATAATCAAACCTGACGACAAGTGACAGGTGACCATTTGCCGCGTTTCACAAAATTAACTTTTAGCTCTCTGGCAGGGCTAAAAGTCACATTTGAAAGGGCTATGAGTAGTTCATGGAAGCGATTATGATGCTGGCCTGTGGCTCCTTGAAGACCCTAACAGAAACCCAAGGTCAGAGATCACACAGACCATTAGCAGCCTTATTATGGGGGTTTTGCTTCCCATGAACATCCAGGATATATTACAAGAGACACAATTAGGGCCGTCAAGCCCGTCAGGAACACTCCCCACTCATGTTTGTGAGTATGCATGCATGTGCACGCTTCTTTAAGAGCATTAGCCACTTGTCATAGTGTCTCCCCACTTCATTAGAGTAGTATCTCTGCAGAGAATGAGCTTTATGTGGCAGCTGAATACACCCCAGTCAGAAATTCATCATAATCCACTTGATCTCTGAGATGTTTGCCAAGCATTAGTGAGCTTGATTTCTCTGATAACCCAGTGTGTGGAGGCTTAGATGTGCAGCAGAATATGTTTGGAAGGAAGGAAAAAAATTAAATGACTGGTTTAAAGAGTTCGGGGTTGAGTTACTCTTATCGACGAACAATCACACAATGTTATCATACGATCCTCTTGATCCAGTAATTTATCCAGATGAGAACGGTATTGCAGCATCTGTTGTCTCTGGCGGTGTTGGCGTAGATAAAGGAGCAATTTCACGTTCATGGGCCGTTGGGAGGAAGAACTTGTCAACTATTGCTCGTGTATTGTCACTCTGGAGCATGCACAGACCTGTGAACATGCAAACGAAGCCCAGAAGAACAGTTTGTGACTCTAATGGGCCTTCCTTTGGGGGCACTTTTAATTGTTTGGTCATCGTCTCCATGCTCACTGTGTCACAGTCAATAAAGCCACATTAGAGGAGACAGGAGGTGAGGGGTGAGGGGGCCAACACAGGGGGTTAAGACCTCTGCGTGGAGAGAATATAAAGAAACTAAACCCTCCCTGAGTGGCATTCTCCTGCTATCAGAGCTCTGCAGAGGACGGCCTGTCACTGTGGCCCATTGTGAGGCCAATGACTCATTCTAACTTGAGGAACAACCTTAAAAAGTCCCAGGGATTTAAACACTGGGAGCAAGCCTCTTGGATCCGCTTCAGCTGATGTCTTTGTGCGTGCACCAATTTTGAATTAGAAAAGACTAACCTGCAGGCCTGCCCCTAAGCGCAATTTTGGCAGCTTTTTTTTTTTTTTTTTTTTTCAAATTTCTATATCAGATGTTGTTCACCTGTTCCAAAGCACATCGTTTCTGGTGTCCTCTGTTAATGCGTTCGACAATCGCACACAGCCTCTCAGCCAGAAAATAAACCAAGCAAAAGACTCCATGTAGTTCATATGTAGTTTTTACACGCATGACTGCTGCTCTTCATTTTACATAACTGATTTTAAGCTGCTCTCATGGATAGTCATAACATGTCACCAGAACCTGCGAGATGTGCGATGGTCAGCGCGATAACCTCACTGCTGTGGCTGAGTCTCATAGATCCCAGGTTTTAACTGTCACTCTGCATCTGAGGACCACCAAGCTAGTCCCACTGACCTCCCTTTGACCTGCTCCACTTCACTGTCACTAACTCTAATTGCCACACATCCACCTATCCGCTTCATGCAGACCCTTCCACCGATCAACTTTACACATCGCAGGCAGAGGTCATTGTGAATATTCATTCTGAGTTCTCTCCAGCTTTGCAAGATGGTGAAGGGTGAAGTTCATTTTTGAACATTTAAATGCATTTCCTGTAAAAATGCAAGAGGACTGAAGTAACTTTTATATGTTTGAATGTAAAAGTTGAACATCTTAGTTTTTATTTAACTGGGGAATTTTTAATTTCCATTTGGATCAGGTAATTACTAGAAAAAAACAAGGTGTTCCCAGTAAGAGTATTTTCATAAATAGAGTTGCTTTAAGATGATAATCCCAAACTTTAAGTCAAAGTTCACTGGCCTCTGACAGCTGCATGCTCCTGGTAACATGGCACTGCAGTTTAAATAAACTAGCAAATCAAACCATGACCTCAACCCTCCTAAATAACCGGTTTGTTTCACTTGCAGACTCTAATGTCCAGACCTGCACGCTGGCAGACCATGTAAAAGCATTCCAATGTGTTGGCAGTCAAATAAATGCACTGCAAATAAATGTATGCAATAAATTAAGCATACAAGTACCTGCAGTCACTGAAGTGTGGACCTTGCTCACGTTTTCCAAAGCTCATACAGACAGGATTTTTAAAAAGGTGTTTTTGAGATGTGCTTCAGCTGTACTGGTGGAGCGCTTGTCTTCACACAGAAGGTGCCGCAGCGATGTTGGCAGCTTCTCTGGCATTGTGCTGGTTAACATGTGGGCTGGTATCTGGTAACAAGTGCTGCTGCATCCTCTCTTCTGCTGACCTGCATGTCACTTTCTGCTCGCTCTTCGACACTATGGATACTTTCAGAAACATGTGGTATTGATATCAACAAAAACAGTCATCAAGGAGCCTCATCCAGCATTCTTGACGTGCTGTAAAGGAAAAACAGCCATTTCCACGCCGTAACTTTTGCATTTCACGCTGTTAGAGCACATCGCCAGTAGATATTCTCCTGCAGTGAAATACATGTGTGAAAGGCAACTGTGGAAAAAAGTCCAGACTGACTTGTCTGTACCTTCTCCTGAACATGTTTTCATGTGTGAACATGACACAGTGTTTCACGGTGTTTCCTCTGTCTGAACAGAAAACAACAGTCACACACAGCAGAAACGTTAACAAAGAGAAAAACCTGAATCTAGAGTTTGTTCTTTAATCAGAACCATCATTTAACTGATACACAGACAATGTATTTCGAAAATGTAAAGAGGAACATGTCTGATGTTAACACATTTAGAGATGGTGGGAGAGAAGCATGTTTACCAATCAACCATTTCAACCATTTCGATAAAAATAAATGCATTTATAATAAATGCAACAAAATAACTACACAACGCAGTAAGTAGCTCTTGTTTTGTCATTTGTTTTGCACAAACATTTGCTACCTACATGAGGAAGGTCCCTAGTTTGACTCCTGGCAGGGGTCTTTCTGTGTGGAGATTGAAGGTTCTCCTGGTGCTTGGATGGGTTTTCTCGAGGTGGGCTCCTAACACCTAACCCTAACGCTGTAAAAACCCATATGCCGTGCTGATTGCTCATTCTAACTTGCCTTTGTTTGGTTGCTTGTCTCTGTGGTCTATTTGTGATGGACTGGCAACCTGTCCAGGGTTCCCCCTGCCTTTCTTCTGGATGGACTCCAGCAGATTCCTGTCTCTCTGAATTGGATTAGCAGGTATGGATAATGGATGGATGGATGTTTCTTCAGTAAAAACAGCTTCATCATGGTGACTGCAGTGACATTAGCTGGGAGACAGGAGATGCCACTTTTTTTGTTGTTGTTGTCATGTAGTCTTCTGCGAGTGACGTTCAAGGCCAGGCAGCGCAGAGGCTTGGCAGTCAGCACGGTTGCGGTTCCTGGTTCAAATCTCAACAGGCGCTTTGCTTTGTAGTGTTTGCATGTTCTTGCCATGCTTGTTTGGGGTTTTTCCAGGTACTCTGGCTTTCTCCAACAGTCCAAGAGCATGCATGTCTGGTTATTTGATGTACTTGTGTATCTGTGGTCCTGCAATAGGCTGACGGCCTGTCCAGACTGTAGCATTGCCTTTTATCAAAAGAGACCTGGAATACGCTCCAACAGATCACTGAGATCCTGACTAGGAATAAGTGGCTATAACGGATGCAACTTAAGAAAAAAAAAATCTACTAGTAGGTCTCCAAATTCTCAAAACTCATACTATATCTGTGCACGTCTTTTTATTGTAAGTTGGAATACAGCTGAACACAGTTTAGAAAATTTTAATAGCACTTGTCCCTGCTCTCCGTCTGAGGACTAGTCTCTATTAGACGCATAACTCAGAGGTGGTTCTTGGACGTGCTGTCCACTCCGTATAAATCCTGCTCCTTTTATGAGCCCCTTGTTTGCTAAAGCTATCCCATTCACCCCCCACCCCCCACCACACACACACACACACACACACACACACACACACACACACACACCCCCCACACACACCCACCCCCACCCCCCACCACACACACACACACCACCCCCCCACCACACACCCACCCCCACCCCCCACCACACACACACACACACACACACACCCCATCCCCCACCACACACACACACACACACACACACCACACACCCACCTCACACCCACCACACACACCACACACACACACACACATCACCCACCACACACCCCCACCCCCATCCCCCACCACACACACACCACACACACACACCACACACACACACACACACACACCACACACACACACACACCCCACCACACACACACACACCACACACACACACACACACACCCCACCCCCCACCACACCCACACACACACTCCCCACCACACACACACACACACATACATATATATATATATATATATATATATATATATATATATATATATATATATATATATATATATATATATACACACACAAAAATAGACAAAACAAACTGCTGCTACACTGAGTAAACCTACTTTTTACTGGATCTGTTTTTATTTTCTTCTGTGAAATAGGAGCCATGAGACATGAGCTTAATGTCCGTCTAGTGACTAGTTTGGTGAACCAAAAACATTTAAGATCTATCAGATGAAAAGTCAGAGTTGATTGAGCTTCTCAAAAATGAGTTCTTAAAGAGACACATGTGACAGAAAGTATTTCAGCATTTTCTGCAATTTAAAAAAGACACTCTGCCTTTTCAATACCAAAACACTAGATCTATTCTACAAGTCCAATCCTGTAAACGTATATAATGAGCGTTCTTTAAAGACTGATCAAAGTCTTTCTGCAGTGGTTGGCCCTCAGTGTGTAAGGCAGACCAATAAGGTTTTAGGACTAATCTGGAAAGTTGCTTTCTTACCGTTGTTTTAAGATAGAGGAAACAGTTTCAGTTTGGATATTTGTGACGTGTGGCCCTCAGTTTAGAGCCCACCTGCCAAAGTAATTCATGGCCCTGTGGCGGGAAACACTGCCCAGGCTCTTGAAGGCTGAATTTCTGGCCTCGCTGCTGCTACAGTATTTCACGATTATCAGGCTATCCCTGGTGGTATCATAAAACACCTCATATTACCACAGTTCCCTGCCTTTCTCTGCATTAGTCTTTTTACACCCTCTCTGTGGTGGGTCACACTTTAGGAGGAGGTCACATTTCTCCTGAAAGACAAAATTGGCAAATGCCTTGATCATTAAAGCGGGGAGTTGGCCAAACCCTGCTTTGTCATTATTTGTACATTTTATGACAATACGCTTTGTTTCAAAGTGGACGTCCCTTTTAAATGACAAAACACTGATGCAGATTTAGGCCACAATGGGACTTCCTACAATAGATTTTCTCAGTGAAATGTTTTACTGGCAAGTCTTTCACTAAAGCATTTAATACAGCTGTTGATTTTAGCTGGCTGCAGACGAACTGCCATTAGCCCCGTCAACGGTATCGTTCAAGGTCTCTCCATAACTCTGTGAGCAGAGCTGCAACTAGATCGTAAAGCTGCACATATATTGATACCAACAGAGCCGCCCGGCTCTGCCCAGATACATAAAACACTTAAAGGGACGCACAACTGCATTAAGTGTGTGATACTAACCACAGTTCGAAGTACCAGTACTTCTTTCTTTTTTTTTTTTTTTTTTTTTTTTACATGAAAAGGACCATTAGTGTTCACACAAAGAGGCTTTAAACCTGATCAATGTTTCAGCTCAGTTGTAGTAAAGAATCCCAATAAACTGCCTTCTTAAACTTTGCACTTATGAAGGAGATTGCTTGAGGAGGTGACCCATGAATCACCTTAAAATGATTTGGCTCGGAGCTGAGAATCAACAAAAGAGATTAAGTGCTGCTTTAAATTTAGACATAAAATGTAAAAACCTTTTTTGTTCTATGAAATATTATCATCTAGAAGACTGCAGAGAGATTTAACTGTCAAGCCTGCGCCGTGTTGAGAAAGGACTGAAAATTAGCACAGACAATGGCCTCTGCTGAATGAGTTAATCCAGCTATTACCTAAAATAAGAACAACTGGCCAGACTGCTTGGCTGCGAATCTATTTTCTGCCTTTACATACAGTTTTAATTGTAACAAGCTAAGTGAAATAAGCAGAAAGACTGAAATCTTTTATGCCAATGTCTGCCGGGTGGGCATTCCCATTACAGCATCCCTGCAGAAAGGGGTCTTTAGGTGCAGATTCCCACCAGAATAGCACACAAACCCATCCGAAAGCCCAAGGTAGGTCTAAAGAGAAAAAGCCTCATTTTACTGGAATATTGTTAAATCAAGAAATTTACAAAGATCGCAATCAAATGGGGCAACAAATGAAGTAGACAAAAGGGGTCAAAGGGTTTTGTCTTTTGCTGTGAATGGAGGCACAGTGACTGTGGGATGAAGACAGAACAGCATTTAAGGCCCACAAAGCTGTGCATTTAAATAAATAGGGTTACGTCGTTCTTCTTTGGGCCAAATGAAGTCCATCAAAGAGCTTGGTAATGCTCCACTGAATGGACGCGAGGACTCCCAAACTCCTGCTCTTTCACTTCGTGTGAAAGAATGTGACATAATAAACACAACACCACGCTGCATGAAAAACAGACATAAACTCAGCTTTAAATATTTTCTGCCCTGGTTACAGCTTGACACTGTCATCGGGGTTGCCATGTAGGCCACGCTCAGTGCTGATGTCATTACATGAAGGAAGTTAATAAATAATGTTGTGCCCTAAAGTAACACTAAAACAAAAATCAATAGTTATTACTTGAGGGCAGAGAACACCATAAAATATGTCAGCTGTGTTGTAGCCAATAAAGTTGTGTCTACCCAACATCCGGTGTCAGTGACATACAGATCAGTTTGCTGTACAAACCACAGCAGTGAGTGATTATTATTTAGAGGTCATCTGAGCGAGGGATTTATACTGCAGATTTACTGCTAGATATCTGCTCAATAGTTAATGTATATATATTGATTGACTTTAAAATATGAGAATCTGCATCAGTGTAGACATGTTGAGGGTCATCACTGAACATGTGACTTATGCAGGCTTGATGTTGACCAAACAAAAGAAAATTGAGACAAACAATAAAGTATATATTTATACATTTGAAGGGTCAGCTCCATATAAGGTCCCATAAGGTCTGATTTTAGCCTCTATGTGCTTTAATTAAATCGGTATTACTTAATGTGAAGTGAAATGTTCTAATCTCACTGTCAGTTACCAACTTTAACCCGCTTCATTGTCGGGGTTTTATGGTATGACTTGGCGTGGCCCAGGGTTATAGACATCTAATTACCAACGACAGGTACCACCACCTCCACATAAGCAGGATATTTTGCTGATCATCACTATAACTGGCTTTCTTCCTGTCTTCCTTCACGCCACAGATTTGTGAGTTTTAATAGTTGCTGCAAGATGCTTTCTGATAACTAAGAAATAACTAGCTGCTCATACCTTTGCTTTTTTTTTTTCTAAATGTGCCATTTATGAGGTCCTGGTAGAGCCAGTAGCATTATTGTCCACTGCTCAGTGCCCTGAAAAATTAAACATCATTCTCACAGAAAAACATTGGACTAACTTGATCCTCCACTCGGAAAAAAGCCAAAAATAAGGAACAACAGACGATTTTATGACCCTTAACAGATGTTATTTCTGCTGCTTACCATTACTTTCTGTTTAAATGAGCGCATACACATGAACTCACAAGTGCAAACAAAAATTTTGTTTACGACGTGGGCTCAAGGATTAGGAGGCCCGTCCACTCTGGAGACAGGTGTTCAGCACCAGCTTGGTCCCAGCTGAGCTGCTACATAGATGCAACTCTTTAACTGTGCAAAGAGTCCACATTCCAACTGTTTTTAATTTTACGGGAGCCAAGGGGCCACTAGAGCCTTTCTGGCTCTGCGTCTATGGGGTCTGGGCCTGGATTCTCTCTTTGGACCCCGGCTTTACATGCGTATTACCCTGAGTAAATACTGCAGTCTGGGCCAAACTGGGTGGCGGGCTATGCCTACACTCAGACGTCTGTTATAAGCTTTTTTTTTTTTTTTTTTTTGAGCTGCTCTGGTAACCTAGAGGGACAGATGGGATTACATGATGTGACCCAGTTCTGTTGTTAGCCACCAGTCACGTTTGGTTCAGATAAGTGGAAAGATAAATAGCTTTTGCCCTCATTCTAGGTGAACTTTCAAGGCTGCTCTGCTGTCATGCACAGGGTGTGGTAGGATGACTTCTGTTTTCCTGCAGTGCAAATGCAGCATGTTTCTCCCTTTCTTGTCCCTTTTCTTGCCTCTTTTGACTGTTTCCTGCAGACACAGTCGGCTATCTTATTCCACTGGGCGCAGCCATTCTCTTCCTCCGTATAAATGATTAAAACCCTCATTAGCTTTAGGTGACACGGCTGCAGTGGAAAAGGTTTAAAGAGGGAGACAGAGAAGGATTGGAGAAGCTGGAAAACACGACAGGGAGTGGAGTTTGTGTGTGTGTGTGTGTGTGTGTGTGTGTGTGTGTGTGTGTGTGTGGGTGGGTGGGGGGCAACAGAGAAAAACAGATTGGGGTAAAAGAAGGGTGAAAAAAGAAACGGATAGTGGGAAGAAAGACGATGGGGCACTGAGGGCACTGAAACAGCAAAGAAAGAGATGATATATGGATCACACAGATTTGGAAGTTCAAACTGGGAAGACAGCTGGGTCCCATCCAGAAGTACAGAAATATGGCCTTCCCACAACAGGATTTAGTTATCTGTAACATTTCCACGTATTCAGAAGAATTATTTGTGAATGAAGAGGAGAAAAGAAGGCTTTTGTTATGTGGAAAAGAGCTCAGGCATCCATACCTGCAGATGTGTCTCGTTACAGAATCATTCCAGTCCTCTCGGATCTGTAGATCGTAAGTGCATCTGCTCCCTGAAGAGTTAAAAAAAAAAAAGAAAGAAAAGATTGTCTGTGTACAGATTTATTTATCAAACAAAGGGCTAAAACGAGCCACAAAAAAAGAATGAAAAAAAAAGAAACCCTGCTCATAAAACCTGGTAACCATTGTTTTCTGGTGCTTTTTGTTTGTGTGTCTGTTGGGGGAGGGACTATATAAAAAAAAATGTGTTGCATATGTTGCAGCACATTGCAGCAATAAATAAAACCATCACAGTTTATTCCTTAACAGTAAGAGTATACTATCAGCCAGTGAGGCAGCTGAGACAGACTCAGGAGATCCGCTTCTGCCAGCACCTGTTAAACATTGATGGTTCAGGTACGTGCATCCCTCCCGTGTCAAACATTTCAAGTTCCAGAAGAAAAAAGATAAGAGAAAGTAATAAAAATAAAAGTAAATTAAGTCGAAATAAATTCATATATATATGGATATAGATACCTATAAAACATAAATTAACATATGGAAAACTGTATTGTGGGGACTGTATTCCGTCTCAGCTGCAGATGCATAAAACTCTGCCCAGATACATAAAACACTTAAAGGGATTGAAAACTGTATTTTTACAGAATTTTACATAGCTTTCCTCCCGCTGAGTCCCCGCGTTGCTTTGCTGACTACGCCAGCATTCAGACGTGTCCACAAAAGTACTGGTGAAGATGCCTTTACCCCAATAGAAGAACCCGTTAAATAAATGAAGCCTAATTACCGGAGTGTTGGTGCAGTCATTAATCATTCATGACATTCACCTATAAAACTTTAGAGGTGTTTCCCCAACAACTGAAGAGCCCTGCTGGGACTTAAGTAAGATTTTCTTTTCTTTTCTTTTTTTCAAATGTCAAAAATAATGTCAAACATTCATGTTTTTATAACTCAGTAAGGATTTTTTTCTTTTGGGGCCATTTCTGTTTAAGTGTCTGAAAAACTATCCTATCTGTATCTGTTTTTGATTATTGTGTAGAAAGCAGTTAGAGACCGAGCCGAGCAAGAAAACAGTTTTAATCAAAATATATAAGGTACAGTGTACTGCAGCTTGCATCTTGTGACCAAAGCCAACTACTTCAGCAAGCCACCTCTTTCATCTCATCTTTCTGTTTTAGGTTTTTTCTTTTCTTTTTCTTTTTTAAACGCATACCAGCAAATCTGGCCAGGCTGTAGGAGTAAAACTTCATTGAAAATGCAGCCGGTACAGCTTCATGTCATGGGATTTATTAGCATTTACGAGCAACGGTGGGAAAATGAAAAAACAAACTGGATATTCTTTTTGTTTCGGGTAAAGACATACATTAACCTACAGACCATCCTGTCTGAACAGTCTTGTTGTTTCTGCTCTCTCTAATGATTTGGCCTGGCTGACTTTTCCCTCAGTTAAGACAGATATTAATTATTGTGGACACATTAACCCAGGAGCCGTCGTTACATAAGGCTGAAGACACTTTCACATTCAGCATGCTGGAGGTGAGGGCACCCCCATGTCAAGGTTCCTCCCCTCCCTTCCAGCTTGTTGCAGCTGAGCTGCCAATGTTGATAAAGAGCTGGAATGTCTTGTTTGGATCTGCTTCTAACCCTCACTTTGCCACTTCACAACACTTCCGCCTGTGTGTAGCTTGGGTGGTTTTTGCTGCCTGCTGCTGTTTCTGGTGCCTTACATATTATACAAACAAAAAGAGTGAACATGTATGACATGTGGAGCATGTGCAGAACATCAGATAAGAACAAAAGAGCCAGAGGGAGGCAATGTTATCTAAAATGTGCAGAGTGAGCAATTTCACTTCATCTTGTTTTGACAAAGAAAAGTAATTAAACAAGCAGCGTGGATGCTGATGCTTCTCATTATAGATCTTTGGCGGCCTCAGCGAGACACCGTTGTAAAGAATAATTTACACTGGGATAGATGAAGGAAAGCAATAAATGTGAATGCCAGCTGTCTGTTGATCTGACATAACGTCATCTAACTGTTGTGTAGGCCTTTATTGTGGGCTTCGGGGTTTTGATGGTGGGTGAGGGCGGGGGGTGGAGTTGCAGTTAGATTTCCTATTCACAAACAATGTGGGAAAGCCATAGGACAAATTCCATAAGCAGGGTCCTGGGTAAAATCTGGGAAGTGAAACCTGTGACAACCTGTGTTACAGCACACCCAGTCTATATACAGGCAACATGACATCCCACCTGGCAGTTTTTCAGGGCTGTGCTGAAGTACCAAGGCAGGGCCCCTTTGAAGTTCCTGAAAATTTCCATTGCACTGTGGATCCTAGATCCTAGACACGCCAACGGTTGAGGCCGGATCCCTGCTAATGGATATAGACTGTATACGTCGCGTGGGCATAGCCTCAGGTTCACAGAGAGTTCACACAGTATTTGGTTTCCAAGTGATTTTATGATCCCAATGTCAGTCTCACAACTTCCTAAATGATCAATTTGTAAATGACGGAAACAATGGGCATGACCTAAAGAGCATGTCCGCGGTTCTCCATCAGGACCACCATCTGACTGTGTTGTTGGGTCTCAGCGGACACTGACAGCAACAGCCTGAAGGCCCCTGAAGCAAACTGAATGTCCTCAAATGAATTTACACATTTGCAAAACACAAATGTCTCAGTGGCTTTATTTCATTACTTTACAGGTGAAGAATGTTTTAGGTTGACAGCAGCTGGGAAGCAGCAGAGACAGACATGTCTTCATGAACTGTGAAATGTGACAAAGAGAATGAGTTTGCAAATACAAGCTGCTGAAGTAAATCCTTCCAGCAGAGGTGTTTCAGACATGTGCCATGTTCAGATGGAGGGAGGCCTCAGGGTCAGGTATCCTGGTTGGCTTCAGAAAGTCTCTACGTCGCTCTGGTAGAGCCTGAAATCAGAAGCAACCTGATGACGTCAGCCTATGTAGGAGTTTTTTCAGGTTCAGGCTAAAGGCTGAGTTTTCTCAGGCCAATTCATTCACTTTAGGAAATATACACATCTGAGGAGAAAAGCTGATGTTTTTTTTTGAGGGTCATGTTTAAGTGTAGAGTGTGAGTGACAATGCAGGTAAAAAAGAGACAGTAAGCATTACTAATTAGAAAAACACCTCTGTGCATCCAGGTATTAGTCTGCTGCTTCACTACTGATCCATATCAACAGTTGCCGCAGTCGTCCTACTGTTGTCACTACAACTATAAACTACAAAACCAAACCAAAATCACACACATTTACACTCTTTTCAGTGTACATGACAGGACAGAAATGTCCCTGGAGGTTGAGGGAATCACCTCAGAAACAGGATGGTGAAGTAAAGTGTGGGACTGCTCTAAAACAAAAAGAGCAGGTGGTATTTAAGTACTTCCTTTGGAGACATGACTTCTGTGTGTTTTTGCTAAGTAAGGATTGCGAGTGACACATTTGTTTATTTAGTTTGGCACACTTTGCTATAAACGCTTTGTAAATTGAAAGCCTACGTCCAGGACTGCAGAATACAGCATTTAAACCCTAAAAAGTGGGGAAAATGAATGGCTAGCTCTCCTTTGATTGTAACCTCACAGTCTGGTGTTTTCACCTTTCCTGCCTCTCTCCAAGGCTGTTTGGACTGATGTCAAACTTCATAAGCAAGACAGACGTTATTTCCAGAGGTCTCTCCAAACACATGTTCATCCATCACGGTGATCTCTTACGGAGCAAACTCCCCACCGTGGTGAAGAACCGTGATAACATGTCAGTGTGGAAACAGATGTGGATGAAGGTGACCCAAGCGCATGCTGAAAATGGAAAAGGTAGGCAATCACTTTTATTAATTAGTGAGGTTTTCATGAAGAAAATGACTTCTGAAGATTTGAGTTCAGTAACTGGTCAAGCTGAGCGCCAGCTGTGCTACGCTGAACTTTTTTTTTTCCAGATTTGACTTCTTGCGTGTAGAGTGTTTAATCACAGAGTTATGACCCACAGGTTGCCAGTCATCTTCAGTTTGACACAGTCACACTTTTAAAGCCAACACACAGCAGGAGAGTTCTGGCTAACCTCCTCACCCTCTCCTTAATTCATCAGATTCCTCGCGGGGAATGCAGGACATCTCTTCCTCCACGTAGTGAAGAAAACCTTATCGTCTCATCTTGTTCTTACTTTTTTGACTGATGCCTCTCAGAGATCCACAAGCTATGGGATGGAGTGGCCTTTCCTATTCTCATGTTATGAGACCCTATTGTCTCCCTTATGTGAGGAGGGAAGTGTGATAAAGTTCTTTTTTTCTTTGCGAGTTTGACTTCTCCTCCTCCTGGGGGGGGGGCTTCGGGCACACAGGCGATTGTTTTACATGAGGTTACAGGAAGGTCAGATCCAAAAATCAATGAGGAAACTGTTCTGCTGCTCTAAACTATTTCTGCCAAGCAGGATCCTCCGAGAGGAGCTGGGATATCAGAAGCCCCAAATGGGTGGATCGTTAACATGATGGATAGAAGGAAAAGGAAGGATAAGAGGAAAATGAGAGGGAAATGAAATGAAGAAGGGAGCTGTGGTGTGAAATGTGAAGCGCTGTTGTCATGCAAGTATAGTATTTTGTAGAAAACATTCTTGGAGCTAAGCAGATTTTTTTTCCCCCTGGATCCATTTCAAATTAACAATGCTGAATATAAGGTTTATTTCAAACTACAGGCTTACCATAAACCGAAAAATGTTCTTATTCAAACAGCCGTTGCCAATATCTAAATAACAATAGCATATTGTAATGAAATTGCTTCAAACGACACACAAAGATTTTCTCTTTGCTTTCAGGATGCTAAAAGCAGGCAGCTGAAGCTTCTTTAGGACAAGCTCCATGTGAAAGCAGTACAAAATTCAATAATGTTCACAGTGTCCACGGGCCTTATAGGAAACCTCAGGGGGCTGCTTTAACGTGCACTTCTTTCTTTGCAGAGCGGATATTGCAGATTGGAAGCACATAGAGAGTTTATAACATCTCACACTGACTGTGAACAGTGTGACTCCCGTGTTATTTTGTTCAGAAACACTCAACCAAGGATTTTAGTTGGAGCAAAGCACAGAACTTAGGATTTGATCCCACTGACCGTGGAACGCCAGACGGGCATGAAGAGAATTTCGGCTCCTAACGCACAATTCTAAAGATTCAAAACCACATCTGTTATTGAAAAATGACCATAAATCCTGGAGCATCAATTTAATGTTCACATTTTAACAATTCCGTTTTGCTATCGTTTTGCTGTTTTAGCTTTGTACCATCTTCTATATGTTCCTGATCAGTTAAATTCAATTTAGAAAATTGTCTGCATAAGTAACAGATACTTTCACTGGAGAAATGAGTCATGAGGAAGGGGTCCGACCTGTCCGTAAACTTTCCCCCTGTCGGAAAGGCAAAAGACTTTTCGAACACACACATGCAACTGAGAAGAAACAAGCACGGAATAACTGGGACTTTGAAGGCCAAGCCTAATCTAATGCCCTCATCAATGAATTTATTGAAATCACAGCATACTCAGCTACTTTAACCATCTGAACAAGTGCAATCATATTGAAGAAATATACATTTGCCATGAATCAAATGTAATATTTGATCAAGTCATATACATCTGCACACATACACACATGGTTACTCTTTACGAAAATAGTATTATTATAACTTTAATTGATTAGTAAAGCATTGCTTTACTTATTATTGCTTTACTCACTCATTCATTTCATTACCATATTACATTACATTACAATTGATATAAAACTGTTAAATGCATTCTCCTTGAGACCTGAATGTGTGCCTAAGAAAACCAAACTGAAATCGCATTTGCATAAGATCAGTGTAACCTGTGAAATTCACATAACTTATATTTAAAATGACTATTATGAGAGAGACAAATAATACTAGTCCCATGTGGGATTGATTTAAAGCTTCAGTCTGCATGCAGTTTTATCATCTAACCATAAAACCGTCATAGACAGTACTTAAGTGACAAAAGTGATCATCATCAACACTTTCATATGAGAGAGCATCTAATGCCTCAGTGCTGCCTTTTTATCCTCTGCAGACGTTGCAGAGACATAGTTGTGGAAACTCTTGGTACCTTCATACAATTTACCTTTGACAGTAACAAATCCTCAAATCCTGTGACATTTCTTCTTGAAAAATTCAAATAAATGGGCCTATTTCCAACCAGTTTTTCCATCAGTTTTCTTTGCCAACTTGCTGGATCTAGTATTTAGCTACCTTCGGTTTTGCTGTGGGACCTCACCGGTGTTTGAGTGAAGCAACAGCTTAACAGAACTGTAAATTTAATAAGTTTGACCCAGGCCAAGGTCTGACTGCTCCGTGCCTATTTTTTTTAGAGAGATTTTCTGTGCTCCTGGTGTACGGTGAAGGTGGATCTGACCTACCAGACAGAACATGAACAAGAGGACATGAGCTGACAAGCACCTAATGCGTGAACTACACTCGTAAATGCCAGTCAGCATCAAAGCATAGCTCCAGAGAGGTGCCAGCCCCAGCTGCCTGAGAATCTGTGTTTTATTGCTTTGTGAAGAAAGAGAGAGAAAAGAAGAAAAATGATCAAAGTGAATCTGTTCAGGCTAATGATAAGAAAAAGGAAAAGAAAAAAGAAAGAGGTTTGATGCTGTTACAGATGTCGATCTCCAAGCCACTGTGGGAGCTGAGGATGGAGTCGAGCAAATCAAACAGTATATTTAGTTATGAAACAGAGTTATTGGTAAAGAAACTGCAACCAATGTACAGATTTTGGACATATAAGCATATGATCTGATTCTGAAGAAGAAAAAACAACAACTAAGTTTTAAACAGAAAAATTCCACAGATACCAACTTTTACTGAAAGCCATATTACACAGTTTTTAATGGGTAAGATTTATTGTCTGTGTCTCGTTAGCTGTTGTTTTTACACACTTATTGAAGCTTTAAGGATGTTTTGTCCGTAAAAGTTAATTTCTCTATGGATTTAGTCGTTTTTTCTGAACAATGTGGAGGAAGGGTGTTGGAGCTTTTGTAACTAACAAAAAAGAAAGCTCAATGTGCAAAGATAATGGTTTAATTCAGAATGTGCAATAATAAATGAGAAGCTTTTGTGTGAGGTTGTAGCTGTAGAAAAACGAAATGACTGCAGGATTTCTTCGCGGTGCCGTGCTTCTCTCTCGCCTCACAACAAAACTTCAGTTGTAAAAGTTAAAGCTATCCAAGCGTTTGAAGTTTCTTTGTGGGAATCCAGACAGTGTGCTGTATTTATCCAGTGGTGTTGAGACTGCACTTGAGAAAACATCAATTACACCAGATTGTTCTGGTGGCATTTGAGTTCAGTGCGAGCGGTTTGGCTGCACCAGCAAAGGCTGTGTTCTGCATGTTTTGTGCGCTCTGACACAGTCCAGATCTTGGTTGTTCCTTCCCCACTGAATAAGCACATGTCTTTGGGGACAAGAAGATTGATGCTGCTCTTAGTGAACTCTGGGATATCCCTGTCCTTAGCTGGGCAAGATTTCTGGGTTTGTGGGTAATGGGGGGAAACCACTTCCCTTGCTTGTTAAACAAGACCATTTAAAAGCATTATGTGCTGGAATCTGGAAAGGCTTTCACATGTCATTGCTTGCATCTGTTGAAGGGTGTTTCTGGGTTTCTTGTTTCTTTTGATTATTCTAAAATACAGTAATTCTATTCCAAAGTGTTATAAAGGTTAGTGGAAACATTGAGGCTAAAAAAACAACAAAAAAAAAACAAAACAACTACAATCTGACATGAAATGGCACGTTGAGGTATGCAATCTATATGAAACAACTTTAGTCAAACTCTTAAAATAGGCTTTTTGTATGTTGTTGATAAGTATGGCAGGGATTTAAAGAAAAAAATATGAATAATTGATTCATATTCATGGAAAATATTCAGCATGAGATAAGAAACAGCTGGGAAATAATGATCACAACTGACACTCCTCATAGCGACTTCAAAGTTTTCTTCTCCCGTCATGCCGCACATCCCGTGATCTGAGCACTTCAGAGCCATGCAATACATCCCAACTCAAACACTAATCACATGTCCTTCAGGTTGCACTGGTTGTGCATTAGTGATTAGGTAATGAGGAAGGGTTTAGTAGATGCCTGACAGCAGTGGTCCTTCAGGGGTCAGGAGTTTCACGGTCACCTGATGGTACAGTTTGTTTTTAAATTTTACATCTTCAATTATGTAACCAGTTTGTTCAGTTTGCATCTTAGGTTAAAGTTATAAGAAATGCTGTGCTTGTCAGTCCAACATGACAGTAAACTGTTAACGTTCACCAAAACAATCTGTATAATTTTTTTTGAATAATTTTGAAAGAAAATGTGCAGGTGTGTTTGTGAAAGTGAAGAAATGATTTAAGGTGCATTTCAGCCCTGGTTCCATGTGGTAGAAAAGGTGTGAGGAGAGGACCTCCTAAAAAGACCCCAGGTACTGGTGAAGGTTCCTCTGGCCATCATGCAGTTTTGTTTGGAGCTTTAACAGAGCCTGTCATAATGCTTCTGCTGCCAACTCTTTGAAGTGTCAAGTTCAGCATTTGGCTCACGCAAACATATTTCATTTCACAGATATGAAAGAGCAAATCTAAATATGAAACCATAATGTCTCCTGGAAAATGTCACCTGCTTGGGAATGTCCAATGCAATGTGGAGTGTTGGAAGCCACAAAAGCAAAGAGTAAACAAATAGTTGCGCGGAGATGAGTCAAAACACACACCCCAAGTGTTTTGACATTCCTTGCGCAGACTTGTATAGCAAAGCCTAAATATACTCTTTTCTCCATTCTGTGAAGACCATACTTCTGACAATGGTTATAATAACAACAGTGAGCAACACTCACTTTTCTACTATATAATCTGCTGACTTATTGCAACGTTGAGCCAGTCTCCCAACAACCTGTTGTCGTGACAGTTTTAATAAACCACCTGAAAAGATTTTTTTGTCTCTGACTCAGTGTACATAGTACACACGCAGCATTTATAAATTAAAAGAACACAATTCTGTGCAAGATAGCTGGAGGAGAGAGTTTGATTGATAGTAGAACCTCAGATTCAGGGTCGACAATGTGGGTTCGATCCGGCTGATGAACACTGGAACAACTCTGGACCCCCTTGTCAGGGTCCTAGAGGGAGCATGAGATTTTGCCCAACCATACTTCAGGAGTATGGGGTACTGGGTCCAATGTTACAGGCTATTCAGTCCCTGCGCAGACTGCACGAGTTTGGACTACATCGTGTCACGAGTCGCTTCATAACTTTTATAAGTAAAGTTTCGTGGAACAGCTAAGGCATGGAGGCCATCTGGTTTGGTGAACTCAGAATTATGTTTTTGCTTTTAGTGGGTGGTGTGGTCCTGGTAGCTTCAGCAGGTCCCAAACTTCAGCTCTCATTAGAACAGTTCCCTAACCCCCCTTAGGTTTGCGAATGGGGGAGTTTAAGTATATATATATATATATATATATATATATATATATAAATATATATATATACACAGATTGCATAAAAACTTACATTCTTGGACAGCCTCCGCTCGCGTTGGCTCTTCCCAACATAACAAAACCCTGAAACTCCAGGTCTGGCACACAGTTGGGGGAAAAAAAAGGGGGTTAATGTGATTAAAGTTGTGTCTGAATAGAGACTTCCCTGCCAGATGTCCAAAAGAAGAGGATTAGATTTGTCATATGCATAGAGGAGCCCTTACTGTGGCTGTGGACACTTCACTGCTTGGGAGGAATCTGTGAAGTGAGAGTCCGTGCTGTTTGGGATGTTCTTGGACAAAGTAATATCAGGGCAGCATCAGCTGGAGAGGTACAGGGCTCATTTCCCAGAAATAACACGCTTGTGCACATGATTATAACCAAAATGCTTGTTTAAATGAATGAAGGCACCAAAGACAGTGGATCATCTGTGTTGTGCACTAAGAACAGTGTCTTTGGAATATTAAGTATGCACATTAACACAGAATGGGTATGACATTGCTTTCTCTCTCCATCTCTCGTCTTCTACTTTATCATCATTCCAGTACTATGGATGGCTCCCTTATTAGGTCAGCTGAAAGTGGAAAATTAGCACAATTCCCCCAGGCTGGGATTTATCCCACATCTCTTCCAATTAGCTTCATAAGCTCCTAGAGATAATTGTAGTGTACAGTGAAGAGACAGTAGCTCCCACAACCTCGGTGCTTCCGATACTTGTGCATTCCAGTCTCCATGTCACAGTCACTCATGCACTTCCTCACAGAGTAAGGAGTATAAAAGTTTTTAAAAAAAAAAAAGAAAAGAAAAGGAAACTTAAGGAACTGAGAGAGTATCCCATCTCTCCTGCTTAATCCAGCTCTGAGGCAGCCCCATCCCTTAAGCCTGGTTCTGTTAAGTACTTACATCCACTACCCAGAGTTTGGAGTTGGGAGAAGTTTTGCATGTGTTGTCACTTATAGCGCTATCATCTTTAATAATGGGGAGGGATTAGCGCCATTGCCTTTTGATCCTATAATCCGCACTCCTCAAAATCCCAAACTTTATCGGCTTGCTGCTCTGCTGGACCCGCTGATCTGCTGGGGGAGACAGAAAATGACCTCAAATAAGGCGCTGTCCTGTGAAATCTCAGACAGGTGACAGCAGTAATTCACATCGGAGAAGACTGCAGTTGGTCTAATGTGGCCATGGAAGATGAGCCTGTTGGCTCATACAAGGCTGTTGTCAAGGGAGATTAAAAGACTTCATAAATATGCCTTTCCATTTTGCAGTGCTGTATATCACTGGGCTGCATTTATCATCCCAATCCATCCATAGCATAGTAACAGCATCTGAAGCTGAAAGCTGAGGAACTTCATCTCTCCATCTGTACTATACATTTCATTACAGATTTATGACAAGTGATTCATGCTAAAAATGGAGCTGATACAACATATATCCTCCTCCCTCCCAAACACAAAATTAAAGACTTTGAATTTAAAGGAGAACATTTGAAGTCTTTACTCTTAGCAGTGGCAAGTAATGAAGAAAAATCATCGAGTGAAAACTTTAAAGCAAAAAGGAAGACTGCAGTCACATCTACTGCTATAACAGGCTGCCCTTGCTCTCGTCATTAATGTGACATCATTACATATTCAGGACTGATACTTCACTTTCATTTATGACTCTCCCGTCGTCATTGCAGTGCTTCAGATAGAGAGAGGGAAAGGGGTTGTTTCAGCATCTGAGAGCAGCAACTCCAGATGCATGATGGAACTAAATAACGAGCCAGGCTTCAGCTCATGTTAAGCAACATTTGAGAGGAGGGAAAATCAGGATCCTAATTACATAGTTCTGGAGACAAGAATAGCCAATAAAGCTTTCAGTGGCAGAAGTGTGCAGGGCTGCAAGGGCTTGCAGCTCTTGCTGGCATGCTCCGTCACTGTATGGGTATTAATGTCACGTGCCACATTGGTTGTCTCCAAGATTTGCAAGTATTGTATTTCTAGAGAGACGCGCAGGATTATGCAGTAGATTCAGACAAGCTCTTTTTTCATTTGGGTACACAGAAAGAAGATGGTCAAAAAATGCTTAAAGGAAAAAATTAAAATTGGAATTAGCAGACTTTTTCACTTTTAAAGAAAGATTTCTCAGCCTGCATGTAACAGGACACGGTGTCAGAACACACCAACTGCCAGCATGAGACGGAGACACAAGTCTGCCTCTTATTACTGTGCTCCTCCTTGGCCTGTTGTCAGTAATGCTGCCACAATTGTTTCCAAAGCCGTTAAAGAACCTCTTTTATTTCCACCATTGCCAGCTTACCAACTTTCTCTAAACTCTTTAGCTCATGCACCCACACACAACTGAACATGGGCATGGCAGGGGACAATATTTGCATGATTTATAATTATTGGTAATACCAACTTATTGTTTAAATGCAGCTTGTTTAACCCTTTTGGGCCCTGGGCCTTTGGCTGTTTTGGTTTCCATTCTCTTAAATTTACATTAAACACAGTTAATCTGGGATCCTTTTTTTCAGCACAGTCCCCCCTATAGTACATACTTTTCCATTCTGTACATACTGTATAGACTTTATGCTGCAAAATGTACAAATATGATTTTTAAAAAGTACAAAACAAACTCTTTTTTTACTATAGAACATGTGAACATAAATAATGAATGTTGCTGAAGAATGTGAATGTCAGTTTAGACTGCATACGTAAACCCACTTATTTATATATATATATAAATTAAGTGAATTTAAGGTTGAAGTAATATACACTTTCTATCAATACTGGTGTATTAATAAGTCGTGTTATTGACTTATTTATGTAATTATCTACATACATACATTTACAGTTACTGGATGTTTGATTTGATCATACTGCCATGCTGATGGGTTTACAGTGCTTATTCTACTCCTGACCAAGGGCTTTACCACAAACCCAGATAAGTGGGTTAGAGAGTTCTGTCATGTCTAAAGCCAAGATTTACACCATCACAAAGGTGACTCTTTCAATCCGGTTTGAACACCATGGTGGGAAACTCATGCTGAACGCTTAACCTGCTCCAGAGAAGGTTATGTTTGGAGTTTCAGAATAAGCTGTCTGTACACTCCTTCACAGATTTCCTTCACCATCACACCTCAGATCAAATCATGAAGAAGCATTTAAATATGATCAGGCAGAAGTAATGACTGTTGATGTCTCACATTGGAACCAAACTCAAAGTCCCTGATCAATGTTGAATAAATGTCAAACTATGTCAATGCATATAGACGCTGATTATTTTGGCAAATGTAATATTTTCAACAGAAGGTTTCCTTTTTGTGCAATAAAGTTGCAGAAATTTAATTCAAATTGACTTCATAATGACTGTATTGTAGTGCTTGACGAATGTTTTTCCAATGCTTTGCTGGTGTGGTTTTATAAGTTATTGATGAATGATAATTATTGATTAAATGCTGCGTGAGGGATGGGAGATCAGGTATGAGGATTGCCCCCCTTTGCAGTGAAATCCCTGCAAGTTGATCCTTTTTCAGACAGTTTAAAAGAGTTTTCTTTAACTTGACATGTTACGACTACACCTGTAGTCGTCCTCAGAAGTTGTCATATGATGTTTTTGTGACAGAGTCATGCTGACTGTTTTATGGAAAATGATCAGACAGCAGAGGACGATGCGTGGTGGAGGTGCTCCCTGCTGTCTGAGGCTCTGCTGAGACCACATCCCAGGTGTGAGACGGGATGCAGGCTCCCTCATCCCTACTGATGATTCTCTGGGCCCGTTTTCTCAGACAGGTGACTTTGGCGTTGTCCCAGTTCATGACATGGTTTTCTTGTTTGCGGTGGTCGGTTATAGCTGATTTACGTTTGTGTTCCATTTTTCATTCTGCCTGATTCTCCAATGTATGTGTTGCAGCAGGATTCGTACGGTATTTCATTTATAGCTATATTTTTGTGTTCTTTGTCTATTTTGTCCTTTGGGTAATGTGTTTATGTTTATGTAATCACAAGTATAAACTATAAGCGTAGACTGGCTAATACATAAAAAGGATATATTAAACTTCCACTGACTCCAAAGACTCCATAACTTGACAAAAAGAAATAACTTTAACTTTCCTGCCTGATGAATGTAAATAAAACGAGTGCAGCAATGCACTGTGCTTCCATCGCACCTTTGTAACTTGTCTACTGAGGTCTTCATTCACGATGATGTCATTTGTGGATTGGTGTTTTGTGTTACGGCACTGCTGTTCAGTTTTGCTCTTTACGTTATGATTAAAAGAACTAAAATATAGCTGACTGCATTTCTAATTTACCATTATTTTTACAACAGTTTCTGCATTTTTTGATTTTATTTCTTCACATCCGATTTAATCGCATACGTTCATGTATTTAAGCTGTGCAATAGTTTTGAATCAGAAGCTAAATACATACACAAATGAAGACCCTACATAGCATTTTCTTTTTGTTAAAGTGAGTGTGAGCTTGCTAGGATGAAGGTTTGTAAACTGCACAACTGTCTCAGGAGCAGTGACTCCTGAACTTCCTGGCCGTGGTTTCATTCGGATCAGGCATCTTAAAGTCACCAAAAAAACCATCTTGCTTCAGTTGGCAACTTATCACAGTAAAGTGATTTGCCATTCACCTGTTTCTTTTCTGTTTCTTGATTTTTTTTAAATTTTGTATGACTTGACTTCCTTCCATCCATCCATCCATCCATCCATCCATCCATCCATCCATCCATCCATCCATCCATCTCCTTCCGCTTATGCGGGTCGGGTCACGGGGGCGGTAGCCTAAGCAATGTAGTTCAGACTTCCCTATCCCCAGCCACTTCATCCAGCTCATCTGGATGTTCCCAGACCAGTCAATAGACATGGTCCCTCCAGCATGTCTTGGGTTTTCCCTAGGTTTTCCTGCCAGTGGAATGTGCCTAGAAGACCTCACCAGGGAGGTATCCAGGAGGCATCTTCACCAGACGCTAGAGCCACCTCATCTGGTTCCTCGCGATGCGGAGGAGCAGCAGCTCTACTCAGATCCCCACCCGGATGGCCGAGCTTCTTACATTATCTCTATGGTAGAGAGCCCAGAGACCCTGCGGATGTAACTCTGAACTTCCGCCGCTTGTATCCACAATCTCTTCCTTTTGTTCACTACCCACAGCTTGTGACCATAGGTGAAGGTTGGAACGTAGATCGACTAAATGGAGAGCTTCATCATAAGGCTCAGCTTCTGTTTCACCACAATAGACCGATGCAGAGTCTGCATCACTATGGTTGCCACACACCCACCTGTCAATCTCCTGCCCCAAGATACTTGAACTCTTCCACTGTGGCAGTATCTGATTCCCAACACAGAAAGAGGGAATTGCACCTCTCCCTGGGTGTAATTCCCAAGGAGGATTACATTTTCTTTTTTTTTTTAACGCTACACTCTTTTTTACACTTTTCTTTTTTTTTTTTTTTTTTATGCTTTTGTGGCTGAGGCCCATGGTCTTGGATTCGGAGATGGTGTTGACCTACCTCAACTTTACTATCCACTTCCACAGGTACCAACATGCTGCCACGCCCAACAATGCAACAGCCTTTCTTAAGTCATATAGTTTACATTTTCCAGAAGTGGTTGACAAAGGTATATGGTTTAGTGTATATATATATATATATATATATATATATATATATATATATATATATATATATATATATATACGCATATAATGTATGTATGATATTAATAAATAGGACTGACTTACTGTGGGAAGCAGTGTGATATTTATCTTCATGTTTTCTTGAGTAACTAAAGCCCTAAAAAAAAATACAACAATTTACTTCTGAGTAAAAAGGTGCTATTGACCATCAGTTAGTAATGTTAATGGGTCGTTCTAGATTTTGCTGCATTTTTGTCTTAACTTGCCCAAATTTGTGGTGGCATCCTATTATGTATTGGGGTTTTGTGCTCCCAATGTAAGCAACTGGGAAAGACTATTACGGCTTTGTGTGGAATGTCGGCCCCCCCCAGAGACGGGCCTGTGGAGGTGGACAGGAAGTGAGGACAAGGTTAACTCAAAGTACCTTTCGGAAAAAAACAACAACCATAACAAAAATTTTAAAAAATCAAGACCCTTTTTATACTTCACTGATAGATTTACAATTTACTATTTTGTTTTTTTCTTCTTTTGAGCAACAAAATACAAGACACTACTATAATGTTTAGGTGAAGGTTTAAGAGGGTGAGTTAGATTTTTTGGGCTTTAAATGAGGGTCATAAGCTTGGCTTATAACCCATCCCTCCTTTTATCTTCTTACACAGCAATCGCAAAGCCCCAATCCACTACCTAGAGCTTTACATTAAAAATCCATGCAACTCAAAGTACCTTTGATTCTGCATGGCCCTTCTATTCAAGCAAAAGTCTGCAACTGTTCTCATAAAATTCATGGTGATGTGTAAGAGCTTCCAGATTTGCTGCAGAACACCTACAGTATGAGGTACTTTCTGTTTCTTGGAAGTCTCTGTTTGCACATTTATGTATGTAAAAGGAGAAATAAATGATAAAAGTCAATATGTTTAATCTTTTGTGGCAAATGAATGGGAAGAGTGTCTTATTTTCAACGTGAACCTACATTATTCAGAACATGCCACACTCAGAGTGGATGCTGACAGTTTAATCTACTTATGGAAACATTTCTGTAATTTTAACCCTCTGAATACAATGAAAAACATATAATCAGGCTTATTTTGACAATCTTTATAAAAGTGATATACTACTATGCAGTAAAATAGCAAGACATTACGATGGTTTATGCTTCACAATAAAAGCTAAGCCAGGTCTGCAAGAACACGAAATCAGTTTATACAAGAATGCACAAAACTCCAGTTGGTCACAGAGTCTCGTTAGTCTAAAACGTTTAGGCAGTTTGTTAGTTGGGATGATGGATTCCAGGGATTCGGTGCTCATCTGGACCTTACCTGCTGTCAGGGTTCGTGAGGAGCCCCCCAAAAACCAGACCGGTTAACTTCTGCTCATTTGTGATGTGCTGAAAGAAAGAGCAGCTTGGTTTTGTGCAACTGAAGCTAAGTTTGTAAGAGTGGTTGCTGGAGCTCAGAAAGGGTGGTTAGGGTTTTCTCCTCTTCCGCTCACTATAACAACCCTGGAGAAGTGACTGCAAAAGCCACAGCTCATATTGAGGAAACCATGACCAGCTGTGACGCGGCTGCCAACACTTGACACTCCAGCATCACTGAATTATTGCATTCAACACGGTGCGCTGACCCGGACATTAAAGCCTCGATACTCTACCTTTATGTGGGCTACGTGTTTTATGCTCAGTCAAAGTCTTTATCTTTTATTTGACACCCTTGTACCTTGGCGTGTCCCCATCCTTGAACACTGAGCCACATTGTTCGGCATTGTGTGACCCACGGCCACTCGCAACTGTCATCAGAAAACCACTTGGAATTCCCCAGCGCTTCGGTAAATGTCGCATCTGAAACAGGAAATCGTAGACGCACGACTCTGCAGGCTACTGTGAGGACCAGTTGTTGTGCCATAATAGTTTGTGGCTCCTGGGTCCACACTGCTCAGGATGGGATTTGTATTTTTGTCAACCAGTGATCAACAACCAACTTAATTACACACTAATCAATCAAGTGTAATGAGTGTGAGCCCGGCTGGGAGTGCCGGTGCTCCACCCCTAACCCGCTGCGTATGTTTGAGGCCAATGCCCAAACCACACTTGTTTAACTTCACACGCTAAACTTTTTTGTTTTTGTCATTTTCTACTTTTTTCACTCGTAACCGTTCTATCACACAGGTCTTCTGTTTTGGCATAAAGGAACTCTTTAAACATACATTCACAGTTGAATTTTTATTTTTGGATGGGGAGTCTTCACGGCAGAGTGAACCGTCCTCCAGGGAAATCCTCTTAGGCTGTTAGAAATGCTCCTCTAGGTATACATGTACAAGAAATGAGGGCATTTATTCATAAAAACAAAACAAAAAGAATAAAAGAGGCCAGGTTCTTCAATTTCCAGTCATATATCCCTCGTTTTTTGTTTTTTTTTGTAACGTTCTACAAATCTCTCCAAGGATCTCCTTTATTTTCTCTGTTATCCAGCTTAACTGTACTGGTGCTTTTTTTTTTCATGACATTTCAGTAATTAAAGCCAAATGGCACAGTCCTTGGTTTGTCTTGCAGCTGCTTGCATTTAATTCTATACAATCAAAGTGTCCTGTTGAGCTGCTCGCTGTGACAGCTACCAAAGCTATTTGTCACAGCGGCGATAAAGGAAACATTTATGACCAGCACAGAGATTGCTCCTTTTGTTTTACACAGTCAAGAGAAGCATGTGACATTTCAGAAACAGTGGTAGCTGCAGATAATGCTGTCATACTCACAGAAACCACATTTCACATGAATTTCTACAGACTGACGCTGGCGGAGCCACAAAGTGTAGTGTTAAAGTCAAACACAACCCTGTTGGGAACTTTAGTAATGAAACCCTGTCAGACACATACGCACGTACAAGAGCTTAACATTTCCAAAGCTGACACTTGTGGAAAAAAATACAACCTAAGTGTTACCTGATATTCTGCACCTCTGTGTCATAGGTTCCTCCAGATGGGCTTTTTGTTGTTTTTTTTTTCTTCTCCAAAACCTTGTGACCTTTAGAAAGCAGCAATGGTGTGTGATCCTATGAACACCCCCAAAAGTCGAAACACAGTTGTTTTTGCTTTTAGGCCCGTTTCCTTGTGTTTTGACTGGGTTTCATGAGCGCCAACCAAGGAGTGAGCTCATGCTTTTACATAAATGAACTCATCAGTGAGGCTTATTGAGCCAAGAAGAAGTGCTTTAGTCTAATACAAGCACCATTTTTTTCTCTGTTGCTTTTACATCTGTAAACTCACATCTGCTCACTCCAAAATGTACATTCAACATCAAGCGTTGGTGTGTAATACTGTCAGAGTACTTTTTTTCTCATAACCTCTTGGCGTTATCAGAGAAATACTAGAATTCAGTGGTTTTTGGTTAGAAAAAGTGCATCGCTGGAGGCCTGTCTTTCAGAATGATATAGATTTGTTTTCATAAAAAGAACAGTCATACATAACTTTTCCAGCCTCTTAAAACTGTCTCGTCTTTTCTTGACTGTGGGCAGCTATATTCCATTGGGCGAAGCTGTTTTAATTTTTTTGGATGCAAGTCCTGATTTTTAATGCCACGAGTGATACAGTGCCAATATTACCCTGTTTTTGGAGGACAATCTTTTTATTCTTCATTTTGGTATTTTCTGGAAAGAAAATGCGCTGAAAATAATGCAGTTCTTTTCTGTTCTCTCATCATTTTTCCAGTAGTTAAAACACAGGCTGATTGCTGGTCCAACGTACTGGATCCAACGGGGAAAGTCTTCCACTTCCACACCATCCCTGTCCTGTATCCTGGAGACAAGAAGCCTAAACACTTCAGCTTGAATTTAGTGCAATTGTTAAACTACTCTGAAGTAATTACGAGCCATTAAATGAAGAGTGGGATTGTCCTGTCGCCAGTGGAGCAAAAAGTCACTCCACATGAAGGTGATTTCAGAAGACGCAGTGGCCTGTGTGCCTGGGCTGCAGGCCGCCGGGGTCTCCAAGCGGGCAGACCTCACACACTCACACACAAACTGCAACTCTGAGGGCTAATGATATGAACATTCACAGAGACTGCTTAACATTCAAGCGTGGGTGCATGTGCACACAACGAGATAATCACACACATCTCTAAGAGAGCCAGTACATGATCTCAGGATTTGCGAAGCATGAGCATTTAGTTCAGTGTCACATTAAGGGATCACGCTTACCCTTCACCGCCTGAACGAGGGCTTTCAGCAGGAACCGAAACACAACACGAAATACTGTGCACTTTACCAGGTTAAATAACAGGAACGTTTCTGATTACTGATGAGAATCAGCTGTGGTTAGGACCGTCTCCTCATAGCGAGAAGGTTCCAGGTTCAAATCTCTGGGTCTTCTGTTCTCCATGTGGCCTGTGTGTGATTTCACTTGATGCTCCGGCTTCCTCCCAAAGTCCAAAAACATGCACGTGTGGTTGACTGGTGATTCTAAACTGATGGTAGGAGTGAGTGTGAGCATGTGTGGCTGTTTGTGGATTCAGCCTGAACATCTACAGCTCTTGAAAAGAAAATGTTAGAGATACTGTTACTTGAACTCTGACTTGGCTCTGGATCAGTCGCAAGGTTAAAATTAAATGGGGGATTGATAATAACAAGAACAGTTACAGAGAAGGCAGAAAAAGAGAAGCCACCAGGGCAGATCCACTCACCACACCACCAAACGTCGTTCCCACGCTCCTGCTCCACAACTCATAAACACACTCCCTGCACGCAGCAGTGACTTGAGGTCGAAAAAAGAAGCGTGCTAGTAAAACGGAGAGTGTGGCTCATAGTAATGATCCTACAGAGAATTATTACCTGAATCTGTGTTACGTTCAGTCCTGCAGAGCTGTAAATCTCATTACAATCTCATTGCTTGGTTTCCTGGGTTTCAGTGTTAATACAATCTAACTCTCATCACTTTTACTGTGTCCTGTTTGGCTACAACTGATGGCTGTTTTCTTTGATAATAACTGCTTTAACTTGATTTATAATTTTGACTCCTAAACTACACACAAACTCCTCTGCATAAAACTACACACAAGATTTATTGGGTAAACACTGAGCTGTGGAACATTTCGCTGTTAAAAAGGTAGAAATCTCTCCTCTGGCTTTTGCAAAAACTAAACTGGCGATAAACAAAGACAGAAACTCCAAATAAATGAAAATGTTGCCGTGCGTCATTTAAACAAATTTGAAATGTTGGTGTTGTGTTCACAGTGCGTCTGCTGTTTCCAAGGACCAGCAGTCGCAAAGCAGGAAAAATAAAACACGTCAGATGTGTAGTAACGCGATCTGAGGGCTGTTTCAAGATCAACAATATTTGAAGTCATAAAACATGGTAATGCATGCTTTTATTCATGTTTCTAATCTGAAGTGCAGATTTAAGACAAGTCAGGAAGTCAAAACTCATAACTCAGTCTCATATCACGGTTCATGAGGAGCAGCGGCGGCCCACGACTCTCAATTGAAACGTCAGAGTCGCTCAACCTCAGTGACATCTTATCTGGTTTCCCCATCGCTATCCCCCAGTGTCAGACTCACAGAGGGATAAGCACTTTCTGCTTCACCACTCTGAAGTATCCGTTTCGTCTCCCTATGGAGACTTTGGTCTGCAGTAGGAGCTGCAAGTGCAATCAGCGTGTCCTGCTGCTGACATGGCACTAACTACAGAGAAGACAGTCCAGACGACCAGACAGATGTGTTTCATTTGGCTTTATCTGTCCACACATCCTGTCTGCATTGGCTACATGGGATGCTTTATGTAGCGGCACCAAAGGTAGAAGCAGGGACACCAGTGAAACATATGATCCAACCCTTGCTTTCACTCTGTCGCCTTCATGAGGTCTCCTTCAGAAACACGATTGTGGGAAAACGCTTGACACAAACATTCACTGGCCAGAAAGAAAGAACTGTAATTGTTTGATGATGAGCTTCTAAATTGTGTCATTCATTTTCTCACGTAGCAGCACTACTCACTAAAAAAACAAGATTTTATGCAACATCAAAAGGAATGATAATATTTGCTGTAAATGATCTATGGTTCATTCATTTACTTTCCAGCACCACTCATTGGAGGAGCATGCCACTTTGTGTGCTGTACTTTTTTTTTTTCTTCACAACCTGCAATATGTCTTCAGAAAGGAGGTCACAGGTTCGACTGCTGGAAACAAGAACCTAAGCAAACAGTGGTGCCAAACTGTGTAGAAAATAGCACACATATGAAGGCAGAGGAGGCAGACGGGCAAGTGGAGACAGAAATTCTCGTCTAATTGCTGGACAACGTACAGCATCCCTTATGTGGCACTGACTGTCTTCAGTTTTGGTTCGATATTGCCTTGGATGGCTCTGTCCACTTTGAGTCCAGGTTTGACTCCTGGCATGTGGCCATTTGCTACTTTCCTTTTATTGCTCTTCACTTTAAATTAAAAAAACAAATGAATAAATAAAAATACCACTCTTTTCTGACTCAACATAACTGTTATTATGTTTGATTTGGCTGTTTTCACTGCTGAGGTCCACGCCTGCAGATCTGGGTTCTGCACCAGATCTGACTGGAAATTATAATGTGATTTGACATTACACACCCCTGCGTTTCCAATCTGGTTGAAAAGCTACAAAAGTGACTGGTGGATTAATTGTGCTCAGATAGGTTACATCTTAAGGTTAAGTTTACTGGCCATACGAAGTGCGGTCTGAGCCCGTATGCCAAGCATCAATGTCATCAAGAGCACGACTGCAGGGTGATGTCAGCTCTAAGCACTACAGTGCCGCCGTCATTCCCGGCGAGCATAACTAGAAACACCAGTTAGTGGCAATGTCGACGACCGTCCTCCATGTGCTTCCAAAAACAAGCCAGTCATCAAACTGGTTAGGCTGTAAAGGGATAAAAAGTGCTGGTGGTAATGTCATAAGTGTCTGAACAGAACATTTTCTCCCTAAAACCGTTGCCTAAACAATAAATTGGAAAGTACTGTGGTTGCAAAGCTTTAAATGCTTAAAATCAAGATGTTTGCAGCTTCAGTGTGACCACGATAACTAAATAAATATTAATAAATAAAATGTAATAAATATCTGAAGTCAGAGCCCGGCTGTGTCCAAGGAGCAGCTAGTTTAACTGTAGACTGTTGGAAATACTGATATGATGTGCCCAGACTTTTAGAATAAAAACTGTAACTCTAAATAAGACAACCTCTGAACTGCTCATATTTAAAGTAACCTTACTGAGTGAAATATGCTAAAATGTTTCTGTATAAATGGATATTGCTGATATTAGTCAACAAAGTAACTTCAATGGTAATGAACCACAGCATCTTCGCCCACAGTGAAAAGTTTAACCTCTCATTGTTTTTGACGGGCTTTGCATTACTTAATCTTTTGCCTTCTGAGCAAGACGACCTGCAGAGCTCTGATGCGGCGTGGGGAGGTGACCCACCCTCCCACGAGCATGACTCCCCTGCCGGTCACTCATGAATATGGCTCTAATTGAATTCAGTGAAGACAAACGAGTGTTAATTGGGAGGATAACGATGGCTGCAGCAAACTATTCACAGAACCAGTCTTGAGAAAGGGGGAGGCCTCCTACCCACCACGGGCTTGTTCTTCCCAGCAGGAGGGGGAGGGGGCTAAGGGGGGGCTGGTCTCCCGTCTCTTGTGCTCTTTTTCTTTGGGAGGAAGCAATAAAGCAATAAAAAAGCCTTGGTGGATGAGTCCCCTGTGCTGCAACTATTCCGACAAACCAGTGTGACAGGATTCGGGGCGGGGGTTCAGAATAACTAACAACAGCTATGTTTGTGTGTGTGTGGACTGTTTGACTTGCTTAGTTTCTTTTTTTTTTTCTTAACGCCATAATTCAAAATCATATAATACATTGTTATTTAAAAAGAACACTTTCTTTCAAATTTGCACTTTTATGTTTAAGGTTGAAAAACTGGGGGAAACTACCAGATGAACAACAGAGTGTCATTTATTTAGTTATATATATGTCATAATATAGACGTAATGTCGCGTTTGCTGAAAACCAAACAGCATATGAGCACAAGCACATCATACCAACTTCACGGTGGTGCAGGGGGGCGATTTAGACCTGTTTCATGTTACAGGACCAGCCATGACAAAATATTAGATTTATACAGAGGTATTGCTTCCAAAGGTGCTTCTTCAAGCTGAATATATATATATATAAACATTGCTTTTTCGTATTTACCTCGTGTTGGTACGTTGTAAAGACTGGATGACTTCTTCTTTTCATCATTTAATGTAAAAGCTTTGAAGTGCGAGCGAATGTGCTTTCTTTTTCACATGTTAAAATAGTTATTATGTAAAAGTGTTGATTATCAAACAGCCCGGTTTGATCAACACACACACATACACACAGAATAACACACGACACAAATTCCCGACTTACACTTCAGCTTTCATTTATGCAGTATTTGAATTAGCTGTTGGATGAATTATACAATATCTGAATTGGCCTGAAGGACCTCTGTCAGTTGTCCAGGATATTACTTTCATTTCTTTTATTGCAGTCTAACAAAAATCTTTAATATTTTAAAAGTCTGAAGGGAAATGTCTGTACACTAGCTTGGCCTTTTCACATTTCTTATTGCTATATCATAAATTCTTCATGAGATAATATAAATCAGAAATATTTGAAATCTGAAAAGCATATGAAAATAAACTAGTGCAAGAAGGTTTTGTTTTTAAGGGACGTACCGGACTAATGTTGATGTTCAGGGTCAAATTATGACAAATTATGAATGTTTTCTTGGTCATTAGATACTTGTAGTAATTTACAAAGTTCATTCATTTTATAAAGTCAAATGTCAAATAAATATCAATTTAACATATTAGCCTTTTTTTCAGAAAAGCGAAATAGGTGGTTCAATTTAAAAAATGTTCCTAGGGACAATATGCTTTTTCATTTTATTTCAAGCATCATAAAGTTTATTATTGCACATTAATAGTCACATTTGTTTCCTTTTCGTCTGCAATTTATTACACTAGCAGCATTTTTGATGGCCTAGACCCTGTTTTGATGACCCACAGTGAGATCTGCGGGTGTCAAAACACATGCCAAGATAAGGTTTTACACAAAGAACAAGTTAAGGATTCAATAATAAAGAACCAGTTGGGCAAAACGCAGTTATTTCACATGAAATGTTAACGTTAGGCTGTTAAATATGCAATTAATTGTTAAAAGGCTTTGCAACAGCAACGTCATGAGTGTGCTTTTATTTATTTATTTATTTAATTTATGTAAGTGTGCTGCGTAACAGCCGCGGCTTGAGGTACAGTCATTAAGGTCATCGTCCATCAGTCGGCTCACTGAAAACAAGTTCTCATTCTTTTCCTCTCCGCCGGGAGCACAGCAGCACTTAATCACCCTCGGCATGATCCTGGACTGTGGCACGAGTTCAAAGCTGCACACGGGCTCCACATCGGCCAGAAGAATCTGTCCAATCACCTCTGTGTCCCACTGCCTCCCTCACTGGCATCTCTCCTCTTTCCATATATCACAGGTAAGCTCTGGCCATAAAAGGGATTACTCCACAGGGGTGCTGCGCTTCCATTTCCACCATTAAACCGGATTCAGGTGTGGCTTCTTCAGCACTCTATAGGCATCCAGTGAGTAATGAATACCCCTGTGTCTTTTGCTGCCCTTTCTTATCTACCGTGGAGCCTGGAGACTTTCAGTGATTCACACAGACAGAATGATACAGGCGCGCTCTCACCTACCAAAATAGAACAGGTCACTTCTCCTTCTTGTCTGGGGGTTTTATGCCGCAGTCATGTGTTCAAATGAGGAGTTTTGGACCATGACCCGTCGTGTGATGGATTAGCCTCAGTACTGTACCCCGTCTGGGGTCTCATAGAGACTTAATGTGATCTCCAGAATTTTGCCATTAAAGCCTTGTGCTTAATTAGCCCTTCATTTCATCAAACTCTTTCAAGCAGGAACTTGATTTGTGTGTTTTTGAACTGGTGCTGATGGCTTACTTTGGTATTGGCAGTTATGTGTGGAGTGGTTCTGAACCATGTCACACGACGGTAACGCTTGACTGGTCTCACAGTGCTAAAAGCCCGCGTCACAGGGCGGCGTTAAAACACAGGAATGATTTTCACAGCTGAGAGGACGACTCCAAACGAACTTATATTGTGGGAGAAGAAATGCTGCGAGTGCAACTCGGTGACAGGGAGGACTGGACGCACCAAAGAGCAGGGACACGAGCATTAACTTCCAGGACTGAAGAAAAAATCTGATGAAATTCTTCTTAAAAATACCAACAAATTATGGCAGATTAGGAATATTTCCAAAAGACAAAACCACTCAACCTTTGGAAGAAAGTGCTAAATATTAGAAAGACTTAATGTTCCATTCATTGTTTGTCTGTTTATCACTTACTTTTTCAGTCAATTTGTCATTGAAAGTAGTTCTTTAAAATTAGAAGTTATACATTTCACAAGCAAGCAAAGCACTTTGCATAAAGATTCTTGCATTTTCTCCCTGGTACGTCATCCTCACTCGTGTTTTTGGCTGTGAAATCTTGATAGGCACAAAGGTCTTTGCAATCAGACGTGTGAATGGTTCGGATAACAGACAGGCTCAGATTATTATAAGCTTCTGAACACAGTATGGAGACACGTCTCTACTGAAGTCTCACTGAAGGAAAAGTCTTGTGCTAAAAGCCTGCGAGAGCCGAGTCTTTGCAGAAATTAATATTAACAAATGGGAGCAGGTGCAGATGCCTTAGAAAGAGTGTAGCCATGTTAAATCAGTGAAGGATGACAAAACATCCATGGATCCATTAGTTTGATGTGTTTGTTTGATTGCCAGACAGTTTAAGAGACAACTGTTATCTGTGCACGAAAACAAATAATTTAAATACTTAATGATTAAAGTACTTAGTGGTGTTTCCTTAGAAGATTGCAGGTAGTGGACAACTTAAATGAGTATCAAAGAGAATGAAGTCCCCGCATACTAGTGGTGGGCAAAACGTTCCATCGTAAGGCCTTAATAACACCGTTATATGGATATTTCTTTTTTTTTTTATTGTCACACAAACTGTGGTGAGTGCTCATTCATTCAGAAAACTTTTTCAAGGCTTTTTCTTCTTTTCTTTTCGTTCGTTAACATCCTTGATCTTGATACTGACTCAACCTATCACACATACTGCAACTGAATCGATACTTATGACAAATAAAAATCAAGTCTCGGGATTCTGTGTGAACTTTTTCCTCGGCTGAAACATTTATGCCACATGGAGTTCTGCCATTAAAACTACTGCATAACCGAGGCGTCACTGCAGAGAAAGTTGTTTATCAGTCTGGGAGTGATCTGGGAAAAAAAGCTGTGAAATAAGACTATTTCTTTGTTTTGCATTTTTTAAATAATATATTCACAAAAATTTCTATCTTCCAGGAATAGTAGGAAGATTTAAATTAGTCATCGTCTCTAAATGAAAGACCAACAGAGAAATACATATTTAGAATGATTTATTCACCAGGATCATTACACAGCATAGAAACACACACGCGCACACACACATACACTCCAGACTAGAAACAACTGGCAATGACGCCTTGGTGAAACTCCATCAGCACCAGTTCCAGCAGCAGTTTTCACCAGGACCTCATGACTGAGGGGAACAGGGCTCATTAAGGCGTTTGGGATGCTCCTTCATGTCTTGCCAGCGTCAGTAACATAAGTGCCCCATAAAGTGCACATTAACAATGACAATTCGAGCACAATCCAGACTACGTGCCTGAGTAGACGACCGTAATGTGCTTTATTTATTACAGAAAATAAATATTGATTGTTGTCTGTCAAAATAATTTTGTATGAAAAACAATTGCCTCCAAAGGGTAAATCTCAAAATCATGACCTACTTCAGTTTGCAGACAAAACAAGTAAACTGTTGCTAGTTGTGACGCAGTAATCGGGATTACCTAAATGATTGTCTTACTGTCTGCGACGAAATCAAACACTAACCACATTTTAGCTGGTTGTTTAACAGGTTAACTAGGCCGTAAAAGGATGTTGGAAGCCCATCTTTATACCCTCTTGTTCCCGTCATATTGCACAATCTGTCTCTCACAGGTAATCATATTCAGCATCATCTTCAGCCCACCTCAGGTTATCGCTTCGCCTGTGTAGTATGCAGACAGTATTCTTCGCTCTCTCTCAAAAATGGCAAAATTCTCATATATCAAATGTATGATTTTATTTTATTTTTTTATAATATTTTCTCACCAAAACTGTAGCCAAATCTGTAAAGTGGAAACCATGTGACCTATGAAAGCCTTTTTACATATGTTAGGCCTTTTCATCCCCTTAACTTATTCAAACAAGCTTTAAATGCTTCGGCCTTGATTGTTCAGTGATCAGTCACTTGTGAAGTGTTTGGTTTCAAGACTTCAGGTTGAAGCAAAATGAAGTGAGTGCAAAAGACACGTGGGTTCTTGAAAGATTGCCTGTTAACATGCATCTGTCTGCTGCATGATGTCATGTCTGTAAGGTTCAATACAGCTGTGGTACCCCAGCATGGAAAAGAAAAAAAAACAGGGACCTGCTGTATAATATACTGCCATGGTTGCATAAAGAGTATTTAAGTCCAAATGTGCCCACAAAGGATGCACAGTGCACAGAGGCATTTTGTGGTACCCGGAGGCACCAGAAGTGGGGAAACTGTGATGGCAGAGCTCCGAGCGCAGGCACCATGCAGTGCAATAAAACTCTCCCTGGCTGGAGCTCTGCTCAGCCCACATGCTTGATGTGAAATGCTCCTGAAGGGATACTGGACTGAAATTTAAATTATTCCTCCATTGTCACTCTGGTTGTGATCCTTGCACCTACAATTAAAGATGTTTGTTTTGATAGGCTGCCGTTTCTCCCTCTGAACTCTTCTGCATCACATCGTTGTGACAGCGTCACATCTCTTCCTTCTGAAGCGCAAACTCTAAAGGTTAAGAGCTCCTGGGATTGTCAGTCAGGGGATTCGTATAAATTATCAAGGATCTCCAAGAAAGGTAAAACCTAGGTTTAATGACACAAAAGCAAAGCTGAGGGGAGGATTTCTTAGAGATATTCCACATTAAAACTGCTCTGAACACCTGAAACACCAGGCTGCTCACTGTAATGGGAAATTCCCATCTCGTCAGAGAGGCAGGGAGACGTATCCTGGGGGTTGCAAGAAGAACCTTGTAGTGTGTAATTACCCAACAGGAATATATAGTTCAGTCTACCACTAAGACCCCACACACTGTATCAATGTCACCGCAGGAAAGGAAAAAAAAAGAAAAAAAAATAGACATTCATTGTAAATGACAAATGAGGAAAGAGTTTGAAAAGAAGCCTTTTGTTGTGGAGAGATGTGGATCACGCCGTATGTTATATTCATGAGTGTGTCTAACTTTTGCCGCTAAAGAGCAGTATGGGTGTCATGTAGAACATGCACAGATATTACAAACCAGCATGAATTACTCTTTTACCTTTTTCTTTTTTAAAAGACATACTTTAGCAGTCTTAGTTGTGTCTGAAATCTCTACGTCATAAACAAATCAGACCTGTGGTTCATACTTCTAACGAGGGCTGTCAGTCGATTACATATTTAAACCAAAATTAACTGAAAGTTCATTTTAATAGTTAACTTAATCTTTCCTTGCTTTAATTATCCTTGCTCTAAACAAATGGTTTCTGTTATACAATTATATGACAAAACATGTCCTGCCTTTGGTCCCACACGCAGCAATTGACATTGAATTGAATTTGTGTTAACACGTTATTAACTGTTATTACGTATGTAATAACCTCCATATAGATATGAGGGAGTTCAGAGCATATTTCAAACACTATTAGATTACATTTGGTAACAAACGAGGCAAATATCAATCTGACTGGTAAATGGGGATGGACATGACTAATAGTTTATTGATCCCAATGCCGATCAGTTCTGCTATCAATCTGATTCTTTATTGATTCCTTTTAACAATTCCAGTTTCATTGAGGGAACGAGTGCACTTGCACATATTTCTAGCCTCAACACAACTGATTCACTGTCTCAGATTCCAAAAATAGCTCTGCCGGCAGGTTAGACACACCTGTGCAGGTTGCAGCAGCATCTCCACTTCAACTATAACTGCAATGCAGCTGCACACAGCTGAATCTGTCTCTGCAAATAAATGTCCAATCAAATGTCTTATGGCTCGTTGCTGATTTGTTATATGCATTTTTTGTAGAACCCACAAGAACAGATACCTAAATTAACAGATTTAGAGGTGTAAGAGGTCTGAATGCTTCCTAAAATTAGGAACGGGCTCTTAAGTGAAATCTGTTTTCAATTCTCACCTCTTTTGATAAGTGGATATGAAGAAAACAGCAAGCTCAGATGCTCTTTTGGGTCTAAATTTACAAAGATTCTTGTTTAAAATGGCCTTTTAACAGTTCAGCAAAAAAAAAGAGCATTTTGTAACAGACAAAATGTCTTACTTAGAAGTCGGGGTGCGATGATTAGTACTAAGACTATTAACACTAGGCAGCTTGGTGTTAGCCTTGCTTATCTGAAATAAAGTGCTCACTGCACAGTGTTTCGTTAAAGTCCAGTGATCCGTCCTGATGGCAGCAATTTCTGACGATGTTCGGGGGTTTTGGGGGATATTGTAAAAGCTTAAGCCATTACTTTGAGATTTACTGTTATCACAGCCCACAGCGCAGCAGATAGACGGCATATTGGACGTCTGTCCTAATGATGGCGCTGCGACCACTGTGTGACGTCGCACGAAACCCTTGAATAGCGTTCAGCTGCTAATGTCACCACACGTGTTTTTCAACAGAGTGAGCCATATGCCTCCCTTCATATCGCTGCTGTGAGTTGCACATGCGCTATAGAGTACAGCACACGGTAAACAATATGGCAAAACAATATGGAAGCTTTTATGAAGGAAAAAAAACACAAATTATATTGACAATATATGTTAAAACCATCTTTCATGTGACTTCGGGAAGATTCATCTCGAGATGAGGGAAAAAGACTAACGTAATGTGTCATTTGTCCCTGGGGTGTTTATAATATTGATGAAAAGCTGAATCAAACCGAGGTTTTGTGTCTATCCATGAGGCTTATTGAGGTGCTTAAGCCTCTGGTAGCAGTCCATACGTTCAAGATCTCATGGTGGCAACAAACCTTTACTAAAACAGAAGAAACAACCCCCAGACTTTAGCAAAAATACTAAAGCTGACCAGTCAAAAGGTCTACATGCACAGCATGAATGCTTTTGACCTCCAAGAGCACATGAAAGTTTAGTTAGTGACGACAGAGGCTCAGTTTGTGTATCTTACACGGACTCAGGGCCAGACCAGTGGGGATGCAGGACACTTCATGACATGTATGAGAGGTGACTGGATGACAGACGCTCACGGCGGGACGTTGTGTAAACACCCAAATGAAGACAGTGTCAATCAGCGCTCCGGACTAGAGCCCGAGCCTGTTAGTCATGTCTGAAATCCTTGATTTCTCATTGAACAAAACTTCCAGGTCCAGGCGAAATCCAGGTGAATCAATACCGCTCTGATTGACGAGAGAAATGTCCACAGATAGTAGATCAGTAACTCAGATTTCTGAATATGACTTGATTAGCATGATTAATAAATGTAAGGCTAAAACTAAAAGAAGAACAAGAAAGCAAGGTGGGTTAGTTCGCCTTCGCTGTCAACGGCCTCACAGGGGGATGATGGGTAATACAGACCATAGTTACGGGTGATGGTGGTACTTCTGGAAACACAATAAATACGGTCACCTTAATCAATGTCTTTTGCACCATGTTCTGAAAGGAATCATCACATTCGTGCTTATCTCACAAGGGTCACAGTCACAACGTGAAAATCAGACATCTCTGTTTATGAATATGATGTTGAAGGGTGGGAAGAGCTTATTTTGTTTCCAGTTCGGTTCCTGCAAGGTCTCAAACCCACTAATAAAGGAACGTTTCAGCATCAGTTACTGGGTGTGATGCATTTGCAGAAGTGTAATAACAAGTGTCTCATTATATCAAAGCAACACTGTGCTTTTGTTTGTTTGTTTAAGGGAGCTCCCTATCGTTCCAGCGCGCTCTAACACTGTCATAAATACACCCCAACCTGCACACAGTGACAGCATTTACACGCTTCACCTACCACTTAACATTTCACCATCTGAATTCTCTAAGATCCAGTAGTGTAATTGTCAAACAGCATCATTATTACATCAAATTCATGATTACAAATGTCTACAACTGGATACTCACTTTTATTTTAATTTCATATATATATGTATAAACCATTTGGGGGCACTCGCCAGACAGTCTAAAGAAACATGATCAGCTCACATTCACTGTTGATGACTCAGTGTAGTCTTTCCTCTTTAACATGTGTTGATAAGACATTTGACTACCGCCGACATCAGGACAACAACCGTTAACTTCACAAGGACACCACAGCTGCTGTTGGCCTGTGATAAACGACCAAAGAAATACACTGCATTAAGTTGAATATGTCAAAAAAAAAACACTTACATTTACATCATCTGTGGATTTGTCATGAACAGTTGGTGCGGATCCCTCTCCGGCTTCGTATTGCCCCAGGTTAGTGAAGCTGTCCCATCCAGAATGAAGTTAAACTCCACAGGACTCTTTGTGCATGTGTTGATGGCAGCTAATGCAATGTTAACTTTTGCTCATGACGAAATTAATGCGTGCAACATGCTCACAGCTGTTCAAATACAGAAACGTTGCTGTGGAACATTGTTGGTGATAGGAAGCCCAGGCATGACATAGAAACAGGACCAAAATCTGAACATCTCAGTTTCTCCCAGTCGTCTTGACTGGGACGGCACTCTCAACGCAGAGTGAATAGTTTAATAGGATGTTTTTTACGGTCTAGTAGGCGCACTAGATACCAGATTTTCACAGTTAAGCCTTAAAAAAGTGAATTTTCCATAATATATTCACTATAAAGCAAAAAGTCTTTGTGTAATGTATAAAAACTGTCCGACATTCTCTAGTTAATCTCCTGAGACTGTCAGATCAAGTGCCAAGAACTGTTGCAGGACATCTTTGTAGCTCACTGGATGGATCATGTACTGCAGGTACAGAGGCTTTGCTGCAATTCTTGCTTCTGGTCAAGGTTCAAGTCTGATCTCTGTGCATTCTTCTGCATGTCGTTTCCCCCCTTTTTCACTTTCCCACTTTCCTTTTCTGTCCCTTTTTTTAAAAAGCAGGCAAAGAAAGATTTCAAAAAATGTTTGGAATTTCCTTTCTACTAATCCTGTCAGTCATAAAACAGAAAAATGATCATGGGTGGATATATAAGGAGAAGCTCACAGGGTAGGAAGGGGATGTCATCTGACAGAAGAGGTGATAATCTTATCTTGTGACACATCACACAAGAGTTTCTTAAACCTGCATACTTTTACTTTTCTGGGCAATCCCCCATCATGAATGTTACACTGCATTAAAACCCTTATTTTGTTTCACTTGCTTAAGCTGACAGCTAGATTAGATGGAATCTGTATAGCGTTTTAAAATCATGCTGGTCGTTGTACAAAAGCTGTGTCCTGCATATGTCATAGTAATTTGACGTGCACAACCTCGGTTTGTTTGGAGGCACAAGCATGAAATGTCTGAGAGCGTCACAGAGCCACTTCGTGAATGATGTCATCAGAGCACCTATAACCACCAGAGCACGATCACATTTCACCACAAACAAAGATAAGCTGGGAACATAAGCAACCAATATGAACGTAAGACACACACCAGCAGGACTGACACACAAACGGTACAGTACAGCGTCAGGAGCTAAAAATGCACATGTGATTTCTATCGCACTGAAGAGTGCTGTTTTACAGCTCCTCCTTCACTTGGGAGCTTCCAGCTGGTCCTGGGATGTATTCCTGCAGAGTGAAATCAGCTGTTTTATGTTCCTATAAGTCACACTCTGTGATACCAGTAAGTGCAACCTCTCTGTGTGGAGGTTTTTATTGTGTAACTCGATGATTGCTGCAGAGCCGGATCCTGCTTTGAGATCTCTCTTGATAGCTTCACATGAAACTGTAACACTGTGTGAAAGTGAGAGTCAGAAACAACTCACATCACCGGTATCAGTATCGACGTGGGGACTGAAATCATTGATTATATTGTTGATTTAAAAGAGAGCATCAGCTTTTTTCTTTGAACACCTCACTGGATCTTTCCACCTCTTCCCTTTAAATTATAAAGGATGGAGGATGAAGATCTGTGTCCACGCCTGTGATCATAAAGCAAAATGCTGAAATGTTCCCTTTAAGTAGCAAAGTAATCGAAGTGAAAATTTAGTGAAACTTATTTGATGGGCCAACAATTGTTCAGCTACTTGCCAATCAACAACTTGGGGCAGAATTTATGCATATACTATATTGGTTGGTTTAGCAAGAAAAAGGTTGTGAAATATATTCAGTTTACAATTTATTTCAGTTTATTTGTTCATCATCGGTTTACAGTAAATATCATCTGAAGGCTCTTTACAGATAAAGTAAACGAGTTCAGTGGGTTCAAATCAAAATCATTCTAATTCAGAATTAATTAATCTGTTATAATACATTTGTAATTGGATTGATTCCGGTTCAATCCAAATATTGCAATCATTGTAGTCATATTATGACATATACAGGGATGACACAGACTTTTTCTACATTACATTACATTAATTAATCCAGCTTACAAGGGAAAACTACATTTGTGAGCATCATGACAGAACCTTTATCATATTTTATGTATTTTATCTAAAACTCAGCCCAAACTCTTTGGGAAAATGGATCAGCTGTAGCAAGAAACTCTCCGACTGTGAGAAACAGCAGCCAGGCCTCCAACCAACAATTTCTGTGAAAGCAGGTAGATAAAAAGCCATGTTTTGTTTCTTGTATAGCGGCACTCAGCATGTTGGCCTGTTGAAGGTGTCTTGCCCAAGAGCACCTCATCAGTGGACATTGATGAGCGGAGCGGGTTAGTCATGGGTTTCCTCTCTCAGAGTTGATACCAGTGCCAGCCCAAAACAGCTCCTCAGCGCAGCGCCGCTGGCATGCGATCCTGTTTGCTCACACACAAACACTGAGATTCCTGAGTCTCTGGAGGTTCCTCTCTCCTGTTCTACATGCTGAGCTGGGATATTTGATCCACTGCTTATTAAACAGAGCTTACTTGTAATTAAGCCTCCCAGATGGGTTTTGCTTGAGGTTTGCTTTAAGCCTCTCTCTCCGTCTGTCTCCTTAAAGTGATGAGTGACGAGTAATTCGGAATGAGCCGTAAAAAGAAATGACAGGTTTCTGAAAATTGAGAGGTGGCAATGAGAGCGTGCACTCAGAAAAGTCAAGAAATCCAAACACAAAACCATCGCTGACCTGATCTTACCCTTCCAACGTAACTGTGTCAAAGGTATTATAAAGTTCTGCAGAGCTCTAACTGATGATGAACTGATAAATGTACAGGAAGGAGGTAATGCTTTCACTTTTTACGCCTGATGGCCGATGGGTTTGACCAGCCAGAATCGGATGCAGCGTGCAGTGCTGCACAGTTAACGCTGGGAGCTGAGAGCCAGGTGTCCCACGGGAGAGTGGTCCAGGATCCTGACAGCACTCTGGTGCACGTGGAGGACTCCTACTCCTCGCTGTGGACCTGCGCTAACAGCTTTCAGAGACACATCTGGTGGGGAGCAGGTCTGTCCTGCTAATTAGTGACCCCTTGCATTCGTCTGAGTGTGTTCTTATGCAGCACGCTCAGACCCACACACACACTCAGCCTGCCCACTCCTGCTAGGCTGGACACACAGGAAAGCAACAACATGAAAAGAAACCAATTTAAAAGGGCTAATCCACCCATTTTAAACATGAAGCTGATTTTTACAGTCTCCAGCTGGATTTGCTTCAAGTGTGTGGAAGCAATCAGGCAACACAGAGGGAGAGAGTAAGGGAGAGAAATTATGTTTGCAGATTTGAATGTCACTAAGCCTCGAGGATAAGGTGCTGATATTCATAGAGGCCAAACTGAAAGGATTGGCCTGCTTGAGCAATTACCTCCAAATGGATGTTGCATTTTGTCTTAATTTGCTGAAGAGAGAGGGAGGGGGTGTCACTGTACAGAAATAGAAGCATTTGGTCTGTGAGAACAGGCAACGTGCCGATCATTAGACCTCAAAAACCACTTCAAAGTGGGCAAGTGTGTTGATCGCTCAGTGGAGAAATACAAGAAAACGCTTGGACTGGTTTCCTATCTTTGTGTACATTTGTTTTTGTTTAACAGGCCTATAAAAATATTGTCTCACAAACATGTGTCTGGAATTATCTGGCTGTTCCGTAT
Source organism: Xenentodon cancila (assembly GCA_014839995.1). Lineage (NCBI taxonomy): Eukaryota > Metazoa > Chordata > Actinopteri > Beloniformes > Belonidae > Xenentodon > Xenentodon cancila. The sequence goes on from CM026206.1 coordinate 21,824,089, forward strand.
TCATGTATACATTTTAATAGTGAATTTGCTTAAGAAAAAATGTTTTTTATTGCATTGTGTCATTGTGTAGAGTGTACACACTGGAGAGAAAACAAACAATGGATGAATGGATGGATGGATGGATGGATGGATGGATGGATGGATGGATGGATGGATGGATGGATGGATGGATGGATGGATGATGGATGGATGGATGGATGGATGGATGGATGGACCAGTTCTACTGTATTGCAGCCACTAATACTGGTCCGGTGAGACAGACTTGTATGAATCAGAAAATAATAATTTTTTGAAATTATCAAGACATTTTTGTCAGCGGCACTTTTCTTTTCTGGCCAACATTTCTAAAACCATCTCCATTTCCGAGTGGTTTTTCTCAGTTGCACTTTCCAAATCAGTCAATCTACTGCGGGCAGATGGGACATATTTGAGATGAACACATTTGGTGTTGACACCATAGTAACTTGACTTACTTTACCATCAAAAATGTTTAGTAAACCAAAATCTGCAGTGGTTTATTCACCAATCTAAAGAAACGATGCAAGTTCATTTCTTTGCTGTCCATGAGCCGTCTCCAACGGGGGCAAGCACCGCCGATATTTACTTTTTGTTTTTTATCTGGTCTTTTCACTTCCGAACAAGTCTTTTTCCCAGCAGACGGTGGTTGTGGAGGTGGCAGAGTTCTCTTCCCAAGTGCTTCAGCCATCAGTGCTGTTTCTGTGTACCTATCCTACAATGGTAACTTGGGGGTCTTACCTGCATGACTGTTCATGAACAAAGTTGACCAACTGTGTGACTTCTTCATGTCGTTTTGAACCGAGGCTGCTGTGTTGCTCGCTACCACGACACACTGCAAAAACTGGCATAATGAGTGGCGGGACCTGAACAGAGCTGAACATAAAACAAATGCCCTCAATGACCCCAAAGCAACACTGTAAAGAAGAATGAAGCGTAATTCTGCTACAGCGACAGACAATATCAGACTGGCCTCAACCCCCAACAAACCAAAGTGTGGACCAGAAGCAAGTTCATGTAGTAACAGCAGTTTGTAATTCTGTTAAAGGTAACTCCACAATCTGTTGGGTGTGATTCATTTTTCAAACACTGCCTTTGTATTTTGGCTTCATCAGTGGTTCTAAACTTTTTCTGGTGGACTTTGGTTTATAACATTTTTTTTTAAAAACTAGACCCTTTTTTTTAAATAACAAATCAACAAACCACATTTACAGTGTAATTATTTCAAGTGTAACTGTTTTGATTTATTTTATAACAGTTTTCTTTGTTGCTAGTGTAATTTTGTTCACCATACCTGTCCATTATGCTCAGAGGCACTTCTAGAGTCTCTGGGGGCCCTGGGCAAAAATTCACAGGGTGCACCTTTAACTATTCATCCATCCATCTTCTATACCTGTTTACCCTTTGCAGGGTCACGGGGGTCTGCTGGAGCCTATCCCGGCCCAATAATGAACCTTTTGCTGTAAATAATCTGACACTAACGACAATTTCTTTTTTAAATAGTGAACATTTGTATTGTGTCAATATAAAATATAAACATCGCTGGTACACAACGGACAATTATTTCGATGTACCTTGGTAGTATATTTTCTACATTTCTTACCAATTATTTCTATAACTTAACATTTTTAGCTTGACAGATAAGTTTAACTGGACACGGCTTTGATTTGATAGCTGATCATTGAGTTTTGTTCAAGAGAGCCTTTTTCTTTTCAGCCTGCTGGCCGAGTAAACAAGTTGATTGCACGTGTCTTCACTGTGACACTCCTGCTACTTTTTTCCTTTCGCGTCTCACTGCCAGGTGGAAAGCTGCAGGAAGCCGGAGGTGAAGGGAGGGCCCCTTTAGTAAGATCTGCACAGGCCAACCACTGTCAATGCAAACTCTCTTCATTGTCACTGCTCTGTTGCGATTCAAAGTTGGTCGGTCCTTGGGGGGGGGGGCCTTCTGGTTCGGGGGCCCAAATGTTGGCCAGGTATGCCTCTAATTATGATAGCAGTGTCCAAGTATTCATTTCTTCATTCATTCATGCATTGGCAATTAGATTATTTTTATCACCCTTCCTCCCTTCATTTATCCACTTATTTCTATGTAGAGTCACAGGGATCAGCTCTCTTCTTGAACCAGGGCAGGTCACCAGTCCATTGCAGGGTTTTTATTGTCTTAATATAAAAATAGCTTAAATAAACAGGTCTGAGGTCTGTTCTGTCCAAAAAACCTGCTAGATTAATGAAAAAACAAATCCTCCAAAGTGTTTATCAAGTAATTTTACAGACTTTTGTGTGGGGCAGTAGGCTTCTTCTTATTTTTAAATGATTTTAATGAAAACTTTTACTTTTTTTTAGTGCCATATATCTGCTTTGATATATTTTACAGTTCACAAATACTTATTTTTTGTCAAAGAATTGACTGAAACTCTTGCAACGCCCAGCCCTGAATAATGTCCCTCTAAATCTTATTTATGCTCTGTGTTCTTGCACAGACCCTTGAAATATCTGCTAATACATAAAAATGACCTGCTGCCAACCAAGCGTCCTCACCTACAGCATCTCTGCTGAGCTGTTCGTCAAACTTAAACGCCGTCTGACCGTGCCGGTACCCTTTCTTAGCCCTGAGGATGCCTGCTCTCTTCGTTTGACATGTTGCTTCTCTGATGAATGTTTGCCTTCTGGACAAGGTGGCCCAGTACTTTCATCAGATCCTCAGCAGGAAAGTAGATAGTCTGAGGGAGCGGGGAGAGCATCTCCTGCCTCTGCAATGGGAGATTAAACAACCGTCCCATGTCACCAAGAAGGAGATAAAACAAGGCTCCTCTTCACAGATCATACATCAACATTATATCATCTGACGCCAGGAAGCAGCAAAGCATGCTGGGTAGATGACATCCCTATAAAGATGGATCTCTTTAATCTGGGGAGTGAGCACATACATTTTTCTAAGCATATATTTAAGCACATGAACGGGAAGTTGGTTTCAGTTTGGGGGAGATTGGACATTTGAGGGTTTTTCTTGCTCATTTTTACATTTATTTAATGTGACACAAGCATACAGTTAACAACTGAAGAGTAGGAGTCTCACATATTATGATTTTTTTTAATGACTTAGGAGAATTAACCCTAGTCTGTGTGTGTTTCAGTAAAATGTCATGGCCTTAAAGTACTGATGGAAACAGAGTCTCACAGTGAATATATAGCAGCGTCCCTTGTCACACCCTTCATCTGGGAATCAAAATGTGTAACCTGCATGTCTTTCCCCCATGCTGCACGTGCATGTCGACTGTGCTGTGTGCTGTTTTTAACGAGACTTCATTCATCTAATGCGGAGGAGAGACAGAGCGATAACTTGAAAGTTTTTCATCATTTACCTCAACACACACACTCTGCGTACATCACTTTCCCTTCACAGGATGCCGTAAACACACACGACAGCTCACACTCACAAACACTTACACCGAGTTTGATCCTTCAGCGAGCAGAGCAGGTTCCAGTTGCTGCCTGACAAACACTTGACATCAGAATCTCATTGTATCACTTCACAGTTCCTCTTTGAGTTCTCAGCCTTTCAGACCTGATTATTCATGATTGTTCTGTTATCCCAGGAGCATAGCGGAGCCACCTGTCATCCCTCTTGCCACTTAACTAAATATGGTTTTCATCTCTGGAACATGGTTTTCATCTCCTCTCTGGACTGCCTTCTCCTCTTTCCTCCACTGTGAACTGGATTATGGGATTCAGATGCTCACTAGTTTGCATTGGAACTGTTTATTTGAAAACCTGGTACTCACACTGTCTCAACAACCTCCCAGTCAAGTGCAGCACAAGCTTTAATTGCTGGAGTTTGAAATGAGGCTCCATTAAAACGAATGACCTTCATTAAAGCGGTATTAAGGGACAGATGCATTCACTGGTAGGGTGAACATGCAGAAGGGGGGTGCAGCACTTGTCCAGACTCACAAGTGCCTGAATAAACAGCTCTGCAGGTTTTTCTTTCCTTTGCCTCCTTTGAGCAAAACCCCACTGCGACTGCCATCGAGATTACAACCACCTGGCTGGGCGTCCTGCTCACCCCCTACCCCAAACATTTTAATCATGGATGAAATTCATTTATATGTTGCGATAATTGTTCCTAATTGTTTCTTTGAAGGGGAGTTAGGCCAAAAGCATCTGGCTGACATATGGTTTGATGCTTGTGAAAGCCACTTTGTGCCCAGCAGGAAACTGTGGGTCTGATCAGATCTCCATCGCCCATTTAGCCAGAATGCAGTGGCCCAAGCTGTGCTTCTGTGGTAATGACGCCAGGCTGGTGACTGAGTTTGACAAGGTCCCTTTCTCCACATGTGCTTGAAACTAAGTGAATGTGTGTTTCTTCAACTTCTTCAGCTGGCCTTCTGGCTGTACAGCCCACTGTATGTGGCCCACAGACCTGGTGACTGCACGCACAAATACACTTATACACCACTTAATTATATCTTTGGGATGCATGCTTTTAGGAGATTTTTGATTTGATATCCCAATTTTATTATGGACGATTCTGCATCTCTTCCAGCGCCAAGAAATGCAGAAAGTAGAAAAGGACACAAAAAAATTAAGAAAAACAAAGTACAATCCTTTTGAAGTGTTAAAGTGTCAGTTTAAAATGCTCAAAACATTCAACATTTTACAAACATAATGAATGACATCACAAAGCTATCTACTGAGATTAACTTGCTAATAAGTCTAAACCCATTAGTCCCACAAGATGGATGAGTGTGTCACCTCGTCTCTAATATGCTGTCTGTCACACGCAAGAGGGGAATGAAATGCTCAGGTTAGTTTTTAGTCCTTCCACAGATCAACGCTCCTTCACATCCCTTTCTCACGCAGCCTCTCTTCACCACGTAGCTGGCATCATGTGATACTGGAAGGGAAACTGGTGCACATCTCCCTCTAACACTGCTAAGCAATTTTAGTTTGAATCTGGATACACCAACTGTCAGCTTTTACATGGTGTGAGTAGTTTTCCACACTTCGGCAGGACACTTTTGGAGCATTTCCATTAGTGGGGGTCTTGAATAGTTTTTCCGGGGCTGGATCGTTGTCTCAATGTCTCCATTATCAGGAACAGCCCTGCAAGAGTGGCTTTCAGGAGCCTTTACTGGGCGAAAAACGTTCCTGTAGTAGGTACTCGGGCTGGCCAACAGGAACTACCTAACTGGGGTCTCTGCTAATCAGGATTTCTAAATTAGGTTCAGTGACCACAACGCGTTTGAACTGTTTGGACCAGAAACATTGTGCTGTGAGTACATTTGATGAAGAATGGAGATTACAAGAAAAAAAAAATAGATAAATCAACAACTCAGTTCAGGCCTTGTTGGTGTATTATGCCAATTTTAATCTCTATCGTTACCACTGCATCACATGTTAAAAAAACAAACAAACATCTCTGTCCCATCCTTGTTTACATGTTACTTCTTCTTTTTTTCCTTTCTTTGCACATATATTAATGGTTAATACCAAGTTGTCATCACGGGGAGTGATGGCCTAGTGGTTACAGTGGTGGGCTTGGGCCTGGAGGTTCAAGTCCCTGGCTGGCAACAATGGTGAATCACTGTGGGCCCCTGAGCAAGGCCCTTAATCCCAATTGCTCCCCGGGCGCTGGGATAGCAGCCCACTGCTCCCAGTGAAACTAGTGATGGGTTAAAAGCAGAGGTCCAATTTCGGGGTGTATCGTGAGATACACACTGACAAGAATGACAATGGAAAAAAAAGAAAAAAGAAAAATTTTGGTAGAACCCAAGAGCTATATATATATATATGCATTTTAATTTTGCAACGAATGTTATTTTTTTTTATGTACGCATAGGTGTGTGCGAGTGTGATCCCTTCACCAGTCCTCATGACAGTCTATCCATGTTTTACTGATCCCTGGAGAAAGAAAGAAAGAAAGAAAGAAAGAAAGAAAGAAAGAAAGAAAGAAAGAAAGAAAGAAAGAAAGAAAGAAAGAAAGAAAGAAAGAAAGAAATAAAGAAAGAAAGAAAGAAAGAAAGAAAGAAAGAAAGAAAGAAAGAAAGAAAGAAAGAAAGAAAGAAAGAAAGAAAGAAAGAAAGATGTATATACAATATACATAGAAATATTTTTAACTGCTCATACATATCCAAATATATCAATATAAAGTCATTTATATGCAGTCAACTAGTACATATTAGTATACATTGTAGGAAGAGAGAAAAAGAGGGAAAAGAGAGAAACAAAATAGATAAATTAATAATATACATACATACACACATACACACATCCTCGTCACCCCGGGCTATCCCAAACCCTCCAGAGCAGCGGCCGTGAACGATCCTACCGAGAGAAGGAGTTGGAGGAACCGCGGCCACCGGGCTCCACACCCCCCTTCCAGCACAAACCATTACCAGCTTGAGGCTCAGCAGGCCCGAGGAGACAAAGGCTGCAGCAGCGACATCGACATCGGCAAAAACCCAACATCATAGCCGATCCCTCGGGGCTACGGGAGTCCCAATAAGGCTGTCAGAGTTGAGGCTATTACTGGGTTTTTGAAGCAAGGGTGACGAGTAATAGAACTGCTTATGAATGACAAATTAGAGATATTGAAAAGAATTGCTCTAGCTCTATCCAAGAGCGATCACATAGATTTGATTTGATCCATTTATAAACATACTAAGTGTTTTTTTGTGAGAAAGTAGTGAAGGAAGTTTGGGGCCTCCAGGCCACTATTTAATTTAGTTTTTTTTAGCATTGATAGTTTAATTCTAGCCTTTTTGTTTTTCCAATATAAGTGTGTGATCATCGAGTCTAGAGATTTAAACCAGGGAGGTGGAGGCTTAATGGAGATCATTGAGAAGAGATAGTTTACCATAAGAAGTATGGTCATTTTTACTGTAGCAATTCTACCAATAAGGGTTATTGGTAAATTTATCCAGCCTTTTAGGTTTTCTTCTGTTGTTTTCAAAGTGGGTTGTAGTTAAGGCCAATTAACTCTGACAGCTTAGGAGAGATGTTAATTCACAGGTATTTGATGTTGTTTGTAGTGATTGAGAACGGTGTAGTGTCAGTTGCCACATCCCAGCTGTTGGAGTTCAGTGGTAGTATGGTGGACTTATACCAGTTAATAGTGTAATCTGAGATATCAGAGAAGGAATTAATAAGATTGATAGTTTGGAGAAGTGACGTTGATGGAGTTTGTAAGTACAGGAGGATATCATCAGCATATAAGCTGATGCTATGAGTTGTATCTCCAGTTTTGATTCCTCACATTTTACTATCTTGTCGTATGGCTGGTGCAAGAGGTTCTATAAAGATGGCAAATAACGATGGAGAGAGTGGATGATAAGTGGAGTTACTGTTTCTATTCGTGGCGCTTTACTTACATTTTAGTGTCTGAATTAATGAGGGATAACGGACGATAGCTTGCTGGAAGAGTAGGATCTTTTCGCTGTATTCATTTCTATAGAGAGCTTAGATTTTTCCTTAATTTCTGCTATTAATCTTATAAATATGGGTACTAGAATATTACAAAAGGGTTTATAAAATTCTGCCGGGAAGCCGTCTGGACCCGGTGATTTGTTATTAGGCATAAGTTGGAGAGCTTTATGGAGGTCTGTTGGAGTTAGTGGTTTATCAAGTTCTCCAGCCTGATCTTCTGTACGCTTTGGTAGGTTGATATTGTTGAGGAATTTGTCAAAATCTCCTATGTTTGATTTATTTATAGATGAATACAGCTTTCTATAAAGGTTTGTGAATTCATCATTGATTTCTTTGGGTTCTTGAACAATGTCTCCCGTTGAGTTAACAACTGTGGAGATTGTTGGTTTTTCCTTGTTTTTCTTGATGTGATTGGCCAGATATTTGCCAGATTTATTGCTAAATTCAAATTGTTCATGTCTAAGTCTTTGGATGAGGAATCTACTTTTTTTATTCAGGTATTCATTCAGCTGCAGTTTATATTTTTGCAGATCAGATTGAATTTGAGGACTTGGGTTATTAGCATTATTCATTTCTAATTCTTTAATCTTCTTTTCCAGGTTTCTTTGTTCTTGCTCTTCCTTCTTTTTCTTATGGGAGGAATATGAAATGATCTGTCGTCTTAGCACAGTTTGCTTGTTTCCCAAAGGAATGATGGGAATATTTTTGGTTAATCATTTATTTCAAGGAAGGATTTTCAGTTTCTCTTGATGAAATCATCAAAGTCAGGATCTTCAAGCAGCGATGTGTTAAATCGCCACCTGTTGCTGATTTTGACAGATTTGCTTTTATCCAGGTCAGAGTTATCGGTGCATGATCACTAATAATGATGGGATGTATTACAATGTCAGTCACTTTGGAGATAATAGAATTACTAATAAGATAATAATCGATTTGTGAGTAAGATTGATGCACTTGTGAGAAATAAGAGAATTCTTTGTCTTTGGGGTGTTTCAGCCTCCAACCATCTCCAACACCACAGTCTGCCATGAACTGTTTGACAGTTTCTGAAGATTATACATTTTACTACAGTTGTTAGATTTATCTAATGATGGATTAAGAACTGTATTAAACATGTTTCTTCTTCTCTTTCTTCTTTAGCCGCATTTTTCTTTTTTGTCTCCTTTTATGCTGTTGGCCGATTGCAAACAGCAAATAATGTGCATTAACGCCATCACGTGTTCAATTGTTTGTTCGGTCAATAATTCTTGTGTGACACTACGACACGGGAGTGGAAGGAAAGGAGAGATTTATGATTTTAACTTAAAAACGTAAACTGCTAATTTGATGCAACTGAGTCAAATTCACTTGCATAAAGCAGTTGGACCAGAAGATCGGAAGATGGTGAATTAGTACCGTTGGTGGGTCAACCAAAAATGAGCTACTGGCACAAATAAAGAGAATTTTTGATTATTTCTGAATAGTTTGATTAATAAAAAGTTTAAGTATTAGGACTCCTACTGTTAATTGTCTGAGCTACGGGAAAAATAATCTATTAATCAAATAACATTGTTTTAGCTCGTTAGTGAGGCACTATAAAAAGAGAAATGATTTTACACAAAATAAATATTTCTAACTCTTCTTCCTGTTTTATAAATTTGCATTTTTTTGCAACAATAAAATAGAGGTTTGGCTTCATAGTGTATCTACAACCACAGCCTTTTACTAAACTAATATTTTGTTGCCTATCCAAAACAATGCAATCAGCTCAATTTATAAGTCACCACAAGGCTTTGCCAACAACAGCACTGAACATAAAACCCACTGGCATCGAACACTATGATTAAATGAGCCATACATGTTGGGAATCCGTGCAAACGAGTGTGTGTTGATTTCACACACATTCATACAGACTCTCGTGTCTCGTGGCTCATATTTTCAGGGGAAAACTGGTTTGTAAACATTAACCTCAAAAAATTTCCGAGGGAACAGACACAAGCCTCAATTGAAAAGAGCATTATTTTTCTCTTTCTTGTGGCGACATTCCCTTTCACGTTGTGAGCCCGTCAGTCAGTCAGCCACCACCACGTCATCATTGATTGTCGTTGATGCTGACATGTCACATCTGGAAGCTCTTCCCTGCATGTGCTGCGAAGACATTTCTCTGCTTACTTTCTTTTTTCCCAGGAGGCGTGATTGAGGAGCTCCTGTAATGATGTGAGTAAAAGGGACTAGAGATTTTTATATAACAGCTCTGGGCAAATGAATACGTTCTGGAGACTTTCCTCCTTATTCTGTTACAGGATCACATTCCTTCAATAAGGGAGGTATAAAGGAAGATCAGAATGTTAGAAAATTGCTGGGAGACACCTTATTTGGTCTAAGTTAAGCCTGTTGACAAGGTTGAGGGGCTTTGTGGCATGTGTGGCAGCAATCTTGCATCTACTGTAAGCGAAGCGTTAAATCTCCCAAATGTTTCTTAGATATTTCAGGTGCTTGGCCCAGCAGACAGCTAGAGTGCCACTTAACGGCTGTTTCCAGTGGAAAATGTATGTTAAGTGTGTTGCTGTGTTACATGCAAGGGTGTTTCCTTGGCAGGAGGAGAGAATGAAATAAGCATTAATATGTCTGAAGGGTGAATGATGTAATACACAGTGAATACAATTTGCTGTAAAGCCATTTGAAACATTTGCAAAAAGACTGACATTTGGGGAGACAGTGTCTCACAAGAGCAGAGATGTAACACACCGAAATATATACTGCGCTCAAACAACATAGTTGTGCACCTACACCCGACACATACACACATGCACACACAAACACATCTGCAGCCCAGTTTGATGAAGGTTAGGATGATCTGCTTCCAGTTATGCTGCACACTGTTCCTGTTCAGCGGGCGTACAAAGAAACGGATCCAGTTTCAAGACATGCTTTTAATGAAACTCAAACTGAAACACATTTCTGATTGGAGAACAAAGAATCAAAAGCTGTTGTAGAAGTAACCTGGGCTAAAACGTGCTTGCAACTCCAAACACCATCTTTTCACAAAAAGGCCGACTTCAAACAAGCCTCCATCTGAGCTTCCTGTTCCCCTAATACAGCAAAACAACCTGACAAATGTAGCCAGACTTTGTGCGTTTGGTATCTAGAATTACGGAATTGTTTTGAAAGTCCGTGACATATAGATAAACTACAATTTAGTTTGCTTATGACTCCCAGGGATGAGAGGGACACAAAACCTGAAACTACCTAAACCTCTGAAAGCTCTGCATGCTTTGAAGACAAGCACCGTTGTACATGTCAGTCGCATGACCTGAAGCTCCCTCCTGAAACGTATTACGTCACCAATCCAATCTTGCTTCACTGGGAAAAAAAACAGTTTGACCAAATATCCAAACAACAGCTACGCCATGAGCTCTGCAAACGCATCTGTATCTTAACTGAGTGTGGAAAACAATAGCCTGCTTTCACCGTGCTTAAGAGGTGCTACATCGTTTTGATCAAGTTTTTACTTTGTCTAAGACGAGCTCAGCTAAGCAAGTATTAACTTTCAGTATGTCTAGGTATGGCGACCCCTTGTGGACATGGGGAGGTTTTTTTTCTTTTGCGTTACCTCACGACAGTTTCGCGTTCTCTTGCAATACTTTTTGTTATCTTGCATCAAGGTATGCAGGTCATTCTAGTACCACAGGGTCTGAGTAGTACTTGCGACAACTGTGTCCACTTAATTGTAGTGCTCTTTTCAAATGTCTCAAACGGATATGAAACCTATGCCTTTCGGCACGCACAGTTTGCATCTTTTGCATTGCAGACTGATCTCTACATAAAAGTCTATAAACCTCTTCAAAGGGTGTGGGTACTCCATTATTGTATCTACGGTGCTGCATGAGCTAACAAGTAAATATCCCCACGTCATTGCAAGGTAATGCAAAAGAAAATATTTCCCCATGTCCCATAAGAGGCTCCGTATCGAGCAGATATTATTCTTTATCATCTTTCTCGATTATACTAATATTCAATAACAGATTAAACATCCTTATTGATCTTTCCTTTTAGATTAAAAGGAGTAACTTATAACAGGCTATCCTGATCTCATAACATTATGTATTAATGTCATGCCAACTAATTTTTACGAACTTTTATTACTGATCACCTCTTTGTTTTTTTTAATTATACAGTAAATGTATTTGTTTAAACTGCCAGGGCCAATGGCACCGTTGGTTAGTATCCCGCTAACTTTGCTATGTCTAACCACAAGGTAATATATATACATATATATATTTTCCTCTTTAAAGCAAACAAGGAGGTGCAGTTCCCCGAATGACCACTAGAGGCTGACCCAGAAACAAGGCCATTTCTGGTTTTTCACCCATAGTAAAATGTCCAACATTACAACATGACAAACATATTTACAGCCTGGTACAGAAAAAAGAAGAAAAGATTTTGGTCCCCATTGCTGCATTTCACATCCATGACAACTACATGTGCATAATTAGGGGTGTGGTCTTTTGAGTGACAAAATATTTACTTAAATATTTACTTGACAATGGAATTTAGCAAAATTTAAAAAAAAAAAAAAACAAGTTTCACAGGCAGAAACACATTACAATATAAATATTAGGATTTAATTTAAGCATCAACAATCTACCAACTGGTATAATGAAGGTCTGTGTTGTACAAGAGCATTGACCTATGCACGTGCAAAATGAGCTTGTAAAGACTGTCAGAACTAGGAATTAAAACACAAAGAGCTGCAAACTATACAACAATGAACACCCACAAGTTATTTTTATTTATTAATTTATTTACTTGCAAAAAAATCTATATTCATACTCAAACACAGGGATGGTGCATCCTGACGAATCAGTTTCATCAATTAAACAGCAGGTTTCTTGAGCGTGTCTCTAGAGTCAGCGGTCTTCAACCCTGGTGCTCAAGCGCCCCTATCCAGCATGTTTTAGATGTTTCCCTGCTTCAGCACACCTGATTCTAATTAATGTTCATCGTCAGCATGTCATCAAGGTCTGCACAACTCTGTTGGTTGCACTTCAGGGTTGTGTTGTAGCAGGGAAACATCTTAAACAGCTGCTGGATAGGGGCTCTCGAGGACCAGGGTTGCCCACCCCACCCATGCCACAAGTCTGTCATGAGACAATATCAGGGTGTGCTGGAGCACGGAAACGTATAAAACATGCAGGACAGTGGGCCCCGAGGACCAGGGTTGAAGACCACTGCTCTAGAGCACGCTTGACAAAGGACTCAATGCAAACAGTGCAACATGGGGATGGGTGTTCTTTCATTTACTAGATGTTGAGAATGTTTTTTATGATGATTTCATTAACACATATATCCAAATGCATCTACCACAGCATCAAAAAGATTTTACCTAAAGGGTTTGCAAACTTTTAATCATGACTTGTCATCATTTTCTTAACATTAATATAATTGATTTATTCAGTTACAGAATCCTTTGTGCCATGAGTTACACATGCCATTTAAAAATGTGTATCTTTAGTAAAATTCATTAAAAAAATGTTGTACCGTAAGTCATCCCGGTCATGCCACATCCTAGATTCCTTAATTTCCCCACAGAGACTTTAGCGTCTGGCGGTCCACCGCCCCCGAGGACTCCTACCACCGCCTGCACCTGCAGCTAGTTGTGTCCAGATTTGAGGAAAACTAAACAAACGCAGTAAATAACAAACCCACTGCTTAATGGAGCTTAAGAGTGGCCTCACTGAGTTACCACAAACAGAATATTTAAAACAACTTACAATGCAACGGCTCCCAGACAGTGCATAATAATGTGCACAGTCCTTCACTGTAGTGCGCTTGAGTAACCTTGTGATCATATCAGCAGTAAACTGTGTGGTACAGGGAAAAGGGAGATGTAAGAGCAGTGGCTGTAAAGAGGTTAAATATACGGGTTGCCCACATTTGCCAGGCGAAACAAGCGGAAAGTCCTACACAAACATCATTGTGTGTTACCGAGGCACAAAGGCTGAGGGTTACAGCATCAAAGACTCGTTCAAGGACATGGAGGTAAACTGTCTCAGACACAGTGCAAGCTGAAACTTGAGAACGTAAGTGAAGTCTTTCTTATATCGCTATCTGGTTCTTTTCATTTTAAAGACAGAAAAGCATTTTGTCCCTTTGAGCAGACACTGTCATCAGCATACAAGCCTCTGTCGCTCTAATGGCAGACAAAAGCTTGTTCTCTGGGTTCTGTTATGCTTTGGGTTTCATTACACTGAGCAGCATCCAGGTTTCACCACTTCTCCCCGCTCCACTCTGCAGACAGGATCTTATTTATAACAAGGGTATAATTTATGAGAATGTGAAGGCCCCGACTACTCTACAACCCAGATTGAACTCACTCATTCTTCAGCATGACAGGGCTGGGCTCCTGGAGTTATGGGATCAAGGCTGCTGCCTGACAGAGCGCCACTCAGGGGAACAGGTATCTGCCCCTCCTTTTTTTATACGCCTTCCAACAAGTGAGCATGAACACAGGCTCGTATAAATCACCCGTTTCTGATGACAGCTGAGAACCCAGAAAGCAAAGCACACTGATGTTGCGCATGTGTGGCAGCTTTTTTTTTTTTTTTTTTTTTTTTTTCAGATGAAATAAATGATGACAGACTGAATTCTCCTTGTGGATCTGTTTAGGTGCAGTACGTCTGCAGAGTCTGGGCACACACTAACTGTCTTAATTGTTTAATTGGCACTTGTGCTTTATGTCATTTAGCACTTACATCAGTATCTGTCTCCATAATATTGTATATTATGTTTATACGCCAAGCATGATTCTATATAATAAGCTTAAAGACAAAAAAAAATGCTAAATAAAACAGAAGAAAACCTCTCCTAGACTATCTTTTTAAATAATTAAAATGTGTTTAATTGTTTTTGATTTGTCAGCTTTTTAAAAAAAAATTTTGAGTCCCATAAGGAAGAAAAGAATTTTTATTCTCTGTAATAAAACTGAAAATAGAAAAAGTCTTGTGTCTAAGGGTAAAACCGTACTATTAGGACTACTTCAACTCAGTAGTCACTATAGGTGTAACTGAAATGTGTAAATCCAAAATAAATGCAATCATAATCAAATTCTAAGAAGTAAAATTCCATAAAGTACAGATAGATCTCAATCCTTTGCTTTGCATATTTTTCCATACAACAAATTAGTTTATGTACATTAGTAACAAAAGTGAAAACTTTAATCAGAAAGGCAATTGAATGAAGCCGCGTTACTTCTTAACGTTTAACGTTAACACTGTTCTCATCCGATTTTAGTTAGTTAAGAATTAGGATGGCGGTCAGGCTGTCGTTAAAGTCCTTTTTTATTTCCAAAGTGACCTTACAGAAAGGAGCTTAAAAGAAGCTTGTAATTTTGTATTTGTATTTTGTATCAAAGTAACATTGGAAAGATGGGGCAGTTTTAATGCGTTAAAGTTAAACTGACATCATGACTTCACGTCTAGTTGTTTATTCTTCATTGGCGCTCAATAAAATTGAAACTTTACTTGACTTCATTTTGAAAAAACACTGTATTGTGTTACACTTGACAACATTCGTTCACGTTTTGGTTTGGAGCTCTGTTGGGCTTCTGTTTCCGTTCTAGCAGGTTTGACAGTTTTGAGACTTGTGTCACAGAAAAGGAAGAAACACAAACGCCGTGACGCACTAACAAGCTGTTGAATGAGCTTCTTTTTCCCCCTCCAAACAATTACACGACATTGCCTTCATGTATCCACACACAAATTGCTAGTGTTTATACAGGCTACCGAGAGAGCGTTTGTTGATCCAACGCTGCAGCCAAACGGGTGTGGGAGTGCACTGGCCTCCTTTCATACGAGGGACCTTGATGATTTTTCCGCGCGGCGCTTTCTGTTAAGGGGAGGAGTGCGAGGAAGAGAGAGTGAGCGTACAAACACGCATGCTTGTTTGGTTGTGCGGCGCATGTGTGGGCTGAGTGGGCTGTGTGTGTGTGAGAGGTACAGACAGATATGGTCACAGTCAACAGGACAAGAACAATAGATTCATTGCATTTGTTTGACTGATAACTTCCTGTGGAAGATAGATGTGTTTTGGCCCGAGCAGCTGTTCTCGCTGACAGCAGTCACTGCCCTTCAAATGATGTCCCTGTATGGCAGGGAATTATCATTCAATGCATGTCTGCCTATATGAGTGTGTGTGTGTGTGTGTGTGTGTGTGTGTGTGTGTGTGGTCTGGGGGGCCAATTCACAGGGACCAGACAGAAACCCGCGATCCCACCTCACACTTTTCAGAAGGGCCACAAACACTGGAGGCCTTTTCGCCATGAAGTTAGCTTCCTTGTGCACATGTTGGCTGTGTGTGTGTGTGTGTGTGTGTGTGTGTGTGTGTGTGTGTGTGTGTGTGCATGCCTGCATGTGTGTTTGTTCACTGGACCGAAACCCAAATCAGCACATGAAAGGTGTGTATCTCAGTGCTGCTTCTCCTGCTGCTCTGACAGGAAACAGACCCTGGCTGTGGTGTACGGTTTCTCCGAGCTCACCCACGGGACTCGGTTTCAAACATGCTGCAAAATTCAAAACAGAAACGTGGCATGAGCGGGGACAATAAGGCCAATGTGGTGTCACCAGTTCGATTTAACTCACAGATTGCTCACTGCTGTTCCAAACACATCAGTACTCCACGTTTTTTAAAAGAAATGTGCCTTTTCAATCTTTTCGCACATCCCTGTATTAATTTCATCTCAAAAGTTTTTAAAAAGAGCCAAATGATTTAATCCGACGGTGCTTAAGTCTCTTCAGAGCGAGTCGTCGCCTCGGCGCTCTCCGTGTGTGTTCCAGACGTCTTTACCCCGGATTCTCCAGCCCAGCGGGAGCCTGGTACCATTTCTGTTGCGCCGTGTGACACGGGTCTCCCAAAGATTATGCGGGCTGAGACAATAACAGCAGCGGGAGGGGGAGGATGAGCAACTGGCTGACCAAAGAGAAAAGAGGAGAATCCTGTCGTGTCTGTCATCACGTTCACACAAATGTTTTGGCTAGACCTGTTGAGTCGTCTCTGTCATTGCTAATCACCTGACAATAAATCCCGGAGCAGCTCCCAGGAGGGACGGAAATAAGCAGAAAGACGAGTCTGGATGGGGAGTCCTTTTGCACAGCATTTGCAAATATTCACAGACTAATGAAAAGAATGGGCTGGATTTGGTTTCTGGCAGCTCTTCATACGGATGTTGTCTTCTGTGGGTCTTGTTGAACCTTGGCAAAAGTCATAATCTTATTGGATTTTCTGTTTTGTTGTATGTTTTCTGCCAAGTTGAATTTCTAATGCAGCAGCTGAAGTTGAGCAAAGCATCAGCACTTGTCTATTATGTAAAATTACCCAGATCGTCAGATCTCCCACAGCTGCTGCGTCTCCACGGTACGATGCAGGGCTGCGTAGCAGACACGAGACACCCATCAGTGTCTGAGGTGAGGACAGCTGGGCAGCTTCTAAAGAGGCCGAGGAGTGATGGCAGACAGCAAGAGCGGCCTGCCCAACCCTGAGGCCCCAGAGGTGAACCGGCACACTGACTAACGTCTTTAACTCTCAAACAGATCAGAGTACGCTCCTGTGTTGCAAAAATCTCCCCAATTTCATTACAGTTTGAAAGAGTCAGCACTCCTGTTTATTTGAATTAGTATCTATAGTTGGTATAATAATTTATAGAAGGCATTTAGCAGCCAGGTGCTGCCAATCAGATGCATTTGATTTTGGCCGCCCTTCATTTGATTGTGAGGAAGATTAGTGAGACATGGAAAAAGATGACATTCCTCCCAGGAGCGTACATCTCAGCAAGTGCACACCAAGGTCGTACAAACTTTATAACCTGGCAAAGATATGAGGATGTGTTTATTTATTTATTTGAGATAGTCCTGAAATCCTGAAACCTTAGAACTGAGGGTGAACTTTAACCATACCTGCATGGCACCGTTGTGCCCTGGCGTGTCATAAGTGGTTCCACTTCCTGCAAGCAGTTGGAAGATAAACAAGCATCATGCTCGTTCCGAGCAGTACATGCAGCTCTCGTCATGCAGTCTCCCACATGGGAAACAATACTTCAGGAAAAATGACAGCTTGTATCATTGAAACCAGCATTCTGAGATTTCTTTGGCCTTATATATGGTTTTCAGATCCCAAATGAAACTGGTGGATTTATGTAGAAAATTCAAAAAGAAAGAAAAAAAATGAAGTGATGTCAACAAGCGATTGTAATGTTGACTTGGTACAAAAACAGCACAGTTGAAAGTCTTTGAGGAGCCAAGATGCTCAGAGGATTTCTATATTTTGTCAACATATAAGAAAATCATTGAAATGTTTAAAATTAACATTCCTGACAGCAAGACTGGATTGGATTATTCCTTTTTCTGCAAAGTCTGATGTCGCCGGATGAGACCACGAACCTGGAGGAATTTTAGGGAGCGAAGGGATGGGCTGTTGCACATGTGGCATCTCCATCAGACAGAACTGCATCACCAACTCTCATTACTCAGAAGCTAATAAACCACAGGGATTACGCTGGGAATCCTTTGTCAGACATTCGAGTATGGAGCAACATTCACAAATGCTAGTTGAATCTTTGCTGTCCAATAAAAAGTATGTTAAACCTTGTCCAGAGGTGGCACCAGCATCTCAGACGCATCTGGTGTGGATCATTACATGGTGAAAATGTACTTTGTGGTCAGAAGAATCAGTATTCCAGATCATTATGAGAAGAAATACAGACCAGCTGCTGCAAACCAAAAGATGGCAGGGATAATCTAAAGTGTCGTCGACTACACGTCTAAGAGCCAGGCTCAACTTGTTAAGTGTTGTGACAGCAAGTGGCAACGAATCCCGACGTTTTCATGGAATGTGCTGCAGGTTTGAAATGCAAAACTATATTAATATTGACAAATCACCCAAGCTCAAAACTGGAGTGAAAAGACATGAGTGACAAAATAAATGTAATATCCTTATTTTTATATCTTTTTTTAAATCGATTTTAAGTCTTGAAGACAACAGAGTGGTAGAGAAGTGATGCTCTTAAAGCTTTAAGAAGCAGTTTTGCTTAAACAGTGATGATGTGAGCAGTGAAATAAGCAAATAGAGCAAAACAAGGGGCCATGAAAACCAAAACAAATGAGTTTAGATGCACTTAAATGTTTCATAAAACAGCTCTAATTTGTTTTCATGACCACCAACCTTTTCCAATTGATACATGATTAAAAGCTACTTTAAAAGCTGGATTCTTAACCTGTGTGAGGTAAATATGCGGGTTGTGTGACCTCTTAATGCTGTACATACTAGTGGAAAATCCTCAATGAAAATGTAAATGAAAGAAAGTGATGGCTTTGTGCTGGCTCCATTAAATTCTTTAATGAGTGTGGGATGGCGAGGGAAACGATCCTGCCTACCTGTCTACGACCCGATGCGCCTGGCCTGGAGTGGTGTCTAAAGAGCCGGTTAGAACTATCCAGTAAACGGAGATTGGGTAAGGCAGAAATGTCAGAATGGTGTACGTTTGTCTCCAGATGGGAAAGTTTCCTCTGGCCTCGCGTAAAGCATTTAACCTTTTGCTGGTTTTCAGTGTTAAATCTTTTTAGCTACTCAGGAGCCACTGACTATTTCCATGGAAACATGGCTCAGAGGGAACGTCCATCACCGCTGAAAGAGTGCACCAGAATACCCAAGACACGCCGCTCAGCCGTATTAAAATTCCTCTGCATGGCATTCGATGGTGGATTCTGCATTTCTCTGGTCAGCGGACGAGAAGGCTACCTGTTGCCGTGCAACGTCTGCCAAACACAGAGGTCAGACGCATGTGTGTGTCATTCCTAACGCGACGGTGGTTTGCCATAAACTTGGGCTGGCGTGGTAATGATACTCCTGGGCAGTGGGCGGGGCTGGCGTTCAGCTCTGTGGATGCTGGTCGGAGCCCAGTCTGGCCCACACTCACAAACGGGGAGGCAGCACAGGAAACTGGGGCTTCCAGTAAAAACATGTAATTAGAAACACATTGACTGGGAGCTCTGGCATGATACTCCCATCAGGAAGGGAGACACATACAAGCAGGGATGCACACATGGCTTAGGAAAGGAGCAACCGAAATGAAGGGCAACGACGATGGCTGACTGGGAAAATCCCATGATAAAATTTATGTTGCGAGACAAAAATGGACTACGATGGAGACGCGGAAGGTGGCGGGCAAAACATATTGTTCCAGAAACCAGCAGAAAGATCAGTGCGATAAGTCTGAGCTGCCACTCACTTTAGTTGGATTTCTCCCTCCACTGTTTACAATAGCAATATAAATGCCATTGTGTTCAGGAGTGCGTCAGGCTGACCTGAAAACCTCACCACTAACGACCTGGCACCTAGTAGCACCAGCTCAGTGGGCAGAGCGGGCCTCAGCGGAGTTGGGTGGCTCAGGCCGCGCCCTGCGCTGCCATGCGGCGGGAGAGCAGGTTAACCTGACCGCATGTGATCCCAGAGTCACGGCTAACCGCGCTCTGCCGGTAGCCCGACCGGATCCCAGACTCAGTCTGCCGTCTTGGATTTCTGCGCCACGACCTCTGAAGCAATCCAATATGAACGCCAGAAATGAGTTAATTGTTGAACAAACGGTCCAGGTTCAAAAAAATGTGAAGAAATACATACTGTAACAGTTATGTCGTAAGGAAGCGTAAACCACATGCTCAGATTTATTGAGTTTGAACAGCAGCCCGTATGATGAGAAGACGTTGCAGCCACTTCAATCGGCCGCTCGGGAAATTCTCAGAGTCAAATCAGGAGATACCAGGGAGCCTCTGTGGGGCGATGGACGTGAGAAAGAGTCCCCGCATCCACAGAAAGAAACCATCAGAGGCACTCTTTAGTGTGTGGCTTTACAGATCAGGCGAGTGGTGACTGTGGCTCAGAAAGAGGAAAAAAAGCTCTAATTAGCCTTCACTCCTGTCCAACTGCCAACCTAAGAATAGGGGTGAGATTAACAAGAACCGAGCGCTTTTAATCAACTCTCAAAGCCAGTTTTTGTCCTATCACCGTTCACAAACACATAATTAGAGCACGAAGGGGAAATGGATGTTTGGTTGGTGATGAGGTTTTATACAATTCAAAATGCAGGAGTGTGAAGTGACAATTCACAGCCTCCCGATGAAGAACAAACAGCTGGGAGATTAATCACAGGACACTACATGAGGACGCATCAGAGCCACTAGTACAGAAGGTACTGAAAATGAAATACTTCAAACTCTTTATTGAACAATGATTAATATAAAGCCATGTAAACAGATACTATAAGCCGAGACAGGCCGGGCCATTCGTATGAAAACATGCTGGGTTAGTGAGGAATGGCTGAAACCATTCATCTCAAGCTAATGATGGAGATCCAACAGCTATGACAACAAGTCCTATATAAAACAGACAGAAAACATGTAAAATCTGGCTCTAATTTAACTACCTTTTCCCCAAGTAAACCTAGAAAAAGCTGAATGAAAGACTAACGACAGCATGTTTATACTCTCTGGCTATTGTGTAAACAAAAGTTGAAAATTGTGAGCTGTTTCCGATTACGCAGCTGGTTACCGTTTTCAGAGCTCCAAGTTCTCCATCTGCAGATTGACAGCACTGCTACATTACAAGTGTAGTGTGCTCTTAGAATAACTTAATACACATGAAGGATGTTTGAACGTCCCTACAAACAAGTGGAACTTGTGACAGAAAGGTGTAAACATGTGGAACGGATGCTAATGAAACTAAAAAAAAAAGTGCCCTGAATGGGTCTTGGATGCAGCTTTTCTTCAACACTTGCCATGTACCTTATCTACAGTAAGGTTTTCAGACAACAATGCAGGAGCTCAGGTTGAGACAATATGTGCATTAACACTGGGCAGAAGTCAGAAAGACTGGAAGTAAGACATTTCTGTGAGTAGACACAGTGGCTCCAGAGGCAGATCTGACATATCAGGGAATCTGTTTCTTCAAATGTTGAAAACAACGTGGAAACCATATGATGAAAAGAAAAGGAAAGACAAATGTACAGTACAATCTATGTTTCAATTTTAACATGCTTGCCTTAATGTTTCCCATATTTGACATGCATCTACTATTAATATCAACTTTTCTGCAGTCACGTCATCCAGTTCACCAGTATGTAGTTTACTGGTACACCAAACAAGAGACCCAACTTTATCTAAATCTCATTTGTGCTCCCATAATTGGCTCTAGCTCTCCGTCTCCCCGTGGACATTCTCCATGTGTACTTTGAGGTAGTCGTTCCTGGTGAACTTCTTATGGCACAGCTGGCACTCTGCCATGGGCCGGTTGGGGTTGTGTGTCAGCTTGTGTCTGCTGAGCATCTTCTTCAAGCTAAATGACAGGTCACAAACCTTCAAAAACACAACAAATACTGGTTCATAACAGTCATAATTGCAGCAAATGAACATGCTTAATGCAAGTCTGTTAACCACTGACCCCATTTACCAACCCCGTTTCTGTGCTGGCTGTAGTGTTCAGGCAGCACCCAGCCAGCGACGCAGACCGAGTTGGGAAGCCAAGGAAATCTCCCCTGTTTTTCCTGCCAGTCGTGGCGTACAGCTTTAACATCCATCTTAAATGAGCCCGTTTACACTGTACAAACGACTCCTTGCCCCTCTATCAATCAGGATAATCCACCGTCGGCTGGTGGCTGCTTTGACATAAAGCTCAGAGAATCACAGCGTGTGTCCTCTTCACTTCCATCTCTGAAGTGCATTCAGAAAAGAAAAAACTAACGGGCAGCTTGTAACTGTGGATGTATGACATAAAACAGAATCTCACACTGCCGAAT
Organism: Xenentodon cancila; assembly: GCA_014839995.1. Lineage (NCBI taxonomy): Eukaryota > Metazoa > Chordata > Actinopteri > Beloniformes > Belonidae > Xenentodon > Xenentodon cancila. The sequence continues at coordinate 21,846,347 of CM026206.1, forward strand.
CAGCGCTTGTTCAGGTAACTTATTGGACACATCTGCATTGCTGTGCTCCTGTGCTGATGTCACACATAAAATACAGTCATGACTTCGGTGATGGGAGCTGATGAGAGTCTCATTGTTGCGCCGATGTTATTGGATGATTCAACATTGTTTTAATGCGGTTATGACAGACACCACATCCAGAGCTCCTTCAACTTGTCTGGAAAATGTTCCTGCAATCATGCAAACCTTTTGTGTGACTCAAAATCATCCCACAAATAAAACCAACATGTTATTTGCATTATATTTAATAGTTTACGGTCAAATTAACTACATGAATATGCATCTCCCAAAGCTAGAAAAAAGAATCCAGATGAATGTTGGATATTGTTGGCAGACATTTCTTGGTGAGGCTTCACTGACTTTGAATAGGATACTGATTTTGCGGCCTTTAACTACAACTCTCTGAGGCTCTGGGTGCATTTTCAGATTTAAAACTCGAGGAGATGCTGCGGAGTGATGCGTATAAAAACCTAAACTGATATTTTAATTTGAGAATGGACAGGCTGCTGTTGTTTGATGTTAATTCAGTAAATATCATAGAAAGTGTTTGAATGTGCTGGAGAGTTTTGAGCGTGACTGGCGGGGCAGAAAAGAGGTTCCTCATACTGAGACGCCGAGTGCTCTCTCTGCAAAATGAGACAAATGTTCCTCAACTGATTGTTTCCCAGATGGTCTGCATGTTTTTTTCTGAACAGGGCAAATATATGAGCCTTAATCACGTTAGCAAAAATAATGAAAGTATGGCATGAAACGGTTAATGGAATTTCTTACTATAATGTTCTTATTCTTCTTCTGGTTGGAAAAATGTGCTTTGGGTTTGTGAGGTTGCTGTGGTTTCAGTGAGTTAGCTAATGGCTACTTCCCAGACACGGGAGCTCTTTTGTTCTCCAGAACCATCGTGAAAATCATTGATGGAAATGTGAAAAATCTGAAAATACTTGACATTCGGATGAGCTGCCCCTCTACCAGGAGCAAACTTCAAACTTCCAGTGAGATCAATGAACTACTTTCAAGCTGGGAAAGTCAAAGTTTTATTGGAGCCAACTGAAAGGAAAAGAGCTTTTACCACGGAGGAAGCTCTGGAAGTTGATGTTTGCTCTACTGGTATGAGGGAGGACTCCCCAGTTGTAATGTAAGAGACTCTGTGAGCGCATGTGCCGACACATACATTACTGACTGTCGTCACCCCTGAAACCCGCCTGTTTCTGTCAATAGAAAATGCCGACTGGTTTGAACCCGTTTACCTTTATCACAACCACGCGGCTACAAACCTTGTAAGACGGATTATTCACCCTAACTGTGAATCCTCTATTGGTCGACATTTGGATAAAGAAAATTCACTGCTGGAGTTTTCAGGACCATCTCCCTCCTAAAACGTTTAGGTAGACTCATAAATCTATCCGTGATGAACACCAGCAATAATGATGTCCTTGGAGACTTTGTCACCAGCACGTTCAAAAACGTGAGCTGTAACTTCTGTGAGTCAAAAGCACACGTTCATATATATATTCAACTGGAAGATCAAACCAGCAGAAGAAATGTGTTTCTTGCTTCGCTTTCTTCGGTGCAGGAGTGTGTGCGTGTCCTTTCCACCTCACATATCTACTCAACTCCGTTCTGTATTCGTACCAAGAACAATAATGGTACCATACAGGCTACCTGAAATATGAGTCACATCCCAGAATTCCTTCTGTCAAAGCCTCGATTTGAATTCATTCATACCATTTAAATGTTTTAGATAAAATTTGATAGGATTTTCAGCCAAGGAGTTTTCCGAGACAGAGGTTGAGCTTTTTACATGAAAAAAACAAAAAAAGAAAGATGGAAAGAAAATTTAAACCGGCACTTTGTTTTTAATATTAACAAATAGTGATAAAGCCATTTGTGGTTTTTGAAGCTTTTAAAAAGTGGATTACAAAAACCACAAGCATATTCTGTTGCATTTCCCCCACTAGTCTCTGAGAATGATTATAACTCCTTTCAGTATTATGAGCAGAGGGTAAATTATCCCCCTGATCCTCTATGTGTTTACGTGAGATCAGCCCACTCTGCTCCTCCAGAGAAGCAAGATCACTATCTGTCTCTGGCTGAGCTCCCATCTGGCCTTGGGCCAGCGCTCCATCACATTTATGCACACATAAAAGAACAATCAAAAGAAGGACAGAGTCTGTGTCAGAGGTGGAGCACAGGCTGCTGGACACTCACATCACATTGGAAAGGTTTCTCTCCCGTGTGCGTCCTCATGTGTTCGTCCAGTCCTCTTTTCTGGCTGAAGGCCTTGTTGCACTCGCTGCATTTATACGGCTTCTCCTGCAGCGGCACAAACACGCTAAATCAAAGAGGGCTCTTTGTCTGACAATGAGCAGCAGAGCAGTACATGAAATAAAAAAATATATAACCCCGGTTTTCATCACATATGGACAAAACCTGGAGGAAAAAAAGTGTAATGACACACACATGTCAGTGTATACACACAGGGAAAAAAACAAACAGGCAGGCACAGAGCAGCGGAAAACACAAGATGTGGAAGTACTCCTGTAATGCACACATATTCAGTTTCACACACTGATGCTCTCTGACTTCACACCCCACTTTATGAAGATATGAAATGAAAGCCAGCGCGGCCCCTGCAGCAGGGAGGAAGTAGCCGGCACAGGGGCCATCAAAAACACATGGATTTCTAAAAAAAAGAGAAGAAAACATGGAACAGAAAATCTCTTTGAACGTGTATCAGTGTGCTGGCACTCTGGGGCTGTAGAATATCAATCCTCTGTCTCCACACTTCATCAGTTTACCAAAGAACATTTCCTCTCCGCCTTTAGGAGGCCTGTCGCAGTGTGTGTGTGTGTGTGTGTGTTTTTCGCGAGTGTGTGCGCATGAACAGTACGAGTGATGAAGTGGACAGTAGGCGTGTGCTGCTCGGTCCGGGGGGGAAAAGCTCTGACACCCAAAAGACATGGAGAGAAATGAGGAGATAGCAAGGAGCTGGTTCCCAGTGTCACTCTTAGAGGAAACTATTTTTGACAAGTCTGGCTGATAGTAGAGGCTCTACCCATTTTGGGCTTAGTTGTCATGGGAACAGGTTGAATGCAGGAAGTAAGGGTCCTGGGAAAGGCGCTATCATGTGGGCTGGGCAAGGAGTGCCCAGTGACTCCGGATACAAAAGGAGGTAAAGATCAGGTTCACTGCCAGTGTGCCTGTGTGGGGTTTTGAGGATGAAACGGTTTGTGTAGATGTGACAGAAAAAAGGAAACAATAGAAATAAAGCTCCCTGTGTGTGTGAGACACACACACACACACACACAAACAGATTCTGTCCTGATCAGTGTAATGCAAATTTCCTCTTAAATCCTCAGCTTTGACAGGGATAATCTTTTTCCATTTTAAAAAAAGAACAAAAACAGCAAGGGGTTAAAGTTTAAAGGTCCAAAAACACATGGATAGACTTATTTGATGGGGAGGAACCAGAACACATCGCTGTGACCCTGGTAACATCAAACATCTGTACCCAGTGACCTTCACTCTTCAGCAGCTGTTCATCCTGTGACCTGTGACCTGACCTTTCCTCTGGATCTGACCAGTCCCTGCAAAGAGCACATCTAGAAATGCGAGGCCGGAGTCTTGTTTATTCACTCGGCACAGCCAGTCTTCTCACATGACATGCTCACTATGCAGGTATTTGTAAAGCAGCAGGCCAGCAGGAAGTTGCTGGGATGCAGATAGATATCAACAAGCAAACTCATACTGGGATGAATTAATTTTAGACAAACAGAATGACTGTAGGTCAACTACAGTGTCAACTTGTCCAGTAGTTGGTCCGCCCAATCAGTCTAGACTTAAATACCCCGACAACTATTAGAAGTATCCATCCATCCATCTATTTTCTCTACCCGTTTTAATCCTTTGCAGGGTCTGCCGGAGCCTATCCCGACTCATTACAGGTGAGAGGCAGTGGTCCACCCTGGACAGGTCGCCAGTCCATCACAGGGCCACATACAGACACAAAGAACCGTGCACACTCACACTCACACCTACGGACAATTTAGAATAATCAATCAACATAACATGCATGTTTTTGGACTGTGGGAGGAAGCCGGAGTACCCGGAGGGAACCCACGCAAGCACGGGAAGTACAAACTCCACACAGCAAGACTCCCACCAGGCCTCTGACCTACAGAGTCTTGCTGTGGGGCAACAGTGCTGACCACTAAGCCACCGTGCTGCCTACCATTAGAAGTACGCCACGTTATTTCGTGACAACGGTTATTGCCTCAAGACAAAGTCTGCTGACTTTTCTTCTGATTGTGCCATCTTAGGTAAAATATCTCAGGAACAACAAGAAAATAGAGTCTTTGCTTGGTGACTCTGACCTTTGTAAGGACTGAACCCCAATACTCAGATATCTGGTTATTCATTTGTGAGGTTTTCAGTTTTGAACCCTTAGTATAATCTCTGCCTGGGCACAAGCAACTCTTACAGTTAAAGTTGGGCAATAACAAGACAATAGCGGCCTAAATATCCAGTTGAAATCTGATCTACCATGGAGGTACAACAGCCATGCAATGAGAGTATACATTCAGTATATGTTTGGAGTGAACTACACATGTTGTGTTTGCAATAATTCTGACAAATCCTCTCTTAACTCTCACAAACTAAGCTTCAAACTGCCTTATACCTGGTTCAAAAACAATTCATCTTTTTTTCCCCAAGAACAAATTATGCCCATTCTTTCTGTAATTCTATATTGTCCAGGACAGGTACATCCATTTACACCAGAAGTTAAAAAAAAAAAAAAAAAGAAAGAAATTCCTTTAACATCCAAATGTCAGCGGTTCAAATCTGCATCAGATGTGTTCCTTTCTAGCCGGCCAGGGATGTGGTTTGTGGTATAAACACAGAAACTCCAATCGCATCCATCTCAAATCGTCTTTTCGTTAACAGTGAGCTGCAGCTCCTTCAGCCAAATTAAATGAGTTTTTCTCAACGGTGACTTCATCTGGCTCTGCTGTTTGTAACTGTTCAGCCCATATTTCAGAGAAATGTGAGCAAAGACAGATCTGGGAACATTCAGAACAAAACATCAGCGAGTTTAATCAACAGCACTCTAGAAAATTATACCTGCCTGTTTCTACACAGACACAGAAACCTGGGCAGGAGACTTCCACTATTAACGCGCTGCTACAGCGGCGTGTTGCACTCTGGAGAGCATTAAGAGAAAGCAGATCTTAGGACTGAGCCACGTTGACAGGTCCCGACCGTCAGCACCGCTGTTGTGTGAACTGATGATGGGAAACTAAGATAAAACACACATTTAGTCTCATTTGTTAAACGTGACATAGTCGCACACATGTCCAGGTGCTCGCAGAGCGTTCGTGCCTCTTTGATGCAGAACTTCAATGAGTTTAAACGTGTCACAGGAAAAAAAGGAGTGTCCCTGTTCATGCAATAAACCAAACCTGACTTTTATTTCCTCCACCTTGAGCTCTACCTCGCATTTGTTTTTTTATTTACATGATCACCAAGCATTTCTATAAATATGGCATTACTTCGCCTTACAGATTATATACATTTTACAAAAAGGTAAGAAATTATAGAATAGCAGAGACTAAATACGTATGCCTATATGCCTCTACCAATCAGTTAAGGCACAGATTACGTCCATGTTTCCATGTTGTTCGTTTACTGGGAGTTGCTCCTCATCCTAGATGAGGTTGTGAGCCCCGATGATGTCATTTGTTGAACAAACTGTTGCTGCCACAGCAGAAGACACTGGCTGGATTTCCAGTCAGTAAAACTAACTTTCTAAATGCCACCTCAGCAAAGATCTTTTCAGGGTTTGTTTGTTTTTTTTTAAGTTGCAGGTAGTTGTAATAGGAAATAGTCACAGACTGTTTTTTAAAACACCTTCATAAAGTATAAAAAAAAGATTAACATAAACTCAATGAATGATTCAGTTTGGACACTTCAGAGATTAGTGCAACCAGCTCAGTATCAGGACGCTAGAACGTCACGTTGAAGATTGTCAACGTCCTTTGTTTTATACAACATAATCACTTTTCTGGTTTTATCCTGATAGACGTTTGTGTGTCAGAGGGGACAATTGTGCCAGATGTGATGAAAGTTCACATCCGTCACAAATGCAAATATTTAAAACAAAAAAACTCTGTGTATACAGGCAGTAGTTAATATCAATAAATAGTATCAAAATAAGGGATGCACAAACAAAGACAGCGGAGTCAGAGAGGAGGAACCTACCCGAGTGTGCGTGCGGATGTGCATCTTCAGGCCATCGTTCTTGCTGAAGGCTTTATCGCAGTAGGGGCACTGGTATGGACGTTCACCTAGACAATAAAAATGATTATGTATGCGTGACACTTTTAAAACTGAACTACCTACAAACAGGTGTAAACTGCTGTAAACTGCTCACAGCAGTATTGTGCAGAAGTTGCTGCGTCTGTAAACGACTTTCCAGACGTGCTCCAACAAACTGGTGGGGCACGTTTCAGTCACTTATGAGTGGTTCATGCCTGAAGTAGCTCAACTCTCCGCTGCAGAGCTAAAGCTTGCATTGGCTGCACTTTGAGGCTCGCTGTCCGAGCTTCAACGTGCCATCAGTTCAGCAGCATATTAGAAAAAGAACCCTGGCTTCTCCCGATTGGATCAAAAGCAGTCTTATAGATCCTATCGGAGCACACACCGCTGATGACGAAGAGAAAGTGACAGGCTGTCAGTCAAACACTCCACTGACACATGGATCTGTTTACCATGTCTGACCCACTGGCCAGATAAAAGCCCAGAGTTGATTGCTGATCTATACAAGGGAGGTGATGTAATAACCTGAACAACCAAGCTGATGAAAAATTTTGATAGGAAAACTGGACACAAAACTCGCCATAAAAATCTACATTTAATTGCTTTATTATTGCTTCATACTTTGCAAGAAAAAAAAACAATTCAACTACTGTAACAAGAAAACTGAAAATATGTCGGACAACCAAACTGCTCCATATTTTCTCAAACTTCCGTCCTCATGGGGGACTCTGCAGTTAACACAGTTTAACCAAAGCTGTTCTAAAAATAGAAACCTGCGGATAGATGATGTTGTACATCTATCCTTCAGCGCCACAATCTAATCTTTTATCCTCCTCACTGTAACATAAACTGTCTTCAGTGAATAACTCTTTAACAGGCAAGCAAGTAATTTTATTGATGGGGGAGATGTGTTGCTCCTTTAAGTAATAAGGCTAATTAGCTTTGTTTCTTTGGGATTTAAAATGCAAAGATGCTTATTAGACCAGAAAATCCATCTAGGGGATATGTGAGAAGAGAAATATTAACCTGCTGCTATAAACAAAATGTGTTATTAAAGGAAGCTTTCTCTTGCATGTTCCAGAGCTGCACCTTGACATGTACGTTTACTGCCACAAAGGCCGTTTCTGTCAACAGGAACGCTACAACAGCTGTCACGTGGCAGATATACAAGTCGGGGTCTAAAACCACCATAAACCCACATGAGGGTTTCAGGCGTCCACGAGGAGGAGCACAGTGACATATGTGCTCTGATCACACTCACGCACACGCACACGCACACGGACAAACGGCAGCATGTGTATGACCCCGCCCCCCCACCACCTTACGAAACTTCGGTCTCTAGGAGGGCTTTTGTTGACAAACAGGAAAATCTGAATCCCAGATGTGTTTTGAGAAACAGGAGAGCAAATCCTATGTCTTCTGTAGCATGTGTGGTGTCGGGTTAAGACCCGACTCTATCCTCGGGGAGACCTGGGGAAGGCATTAGTGTGCTAATAGCAGCGCGGCGCAGGGAGCTGGTGGACTCTGCGGCTTGGACCGCGTCCCTCCCAGGAGCTGGCTATTGTCAGTTAATACACAGCGCAGGCGGCCACGCCCTGCAACACTGATGTTTGCAGTAAGTGCACACCGATTCACCTACTTAACCTATACACTCTTCCGTACTGAACATGTGTATCTCATCTGGAGAATACAAACAGCGAACATGTCGGTATTCAATATTCTGAGAGGGGTCACGCACGCACATGCTCACTTACAGTTCAACTGGCACCCTCGACACCACCGCCGGTTTAACGTTTTCTGCTGTTTCAGCCTGCTTTGACTAAAACAGGATAAAAGTAGAGCGACTCAACCTCTTAGTGAAACGGAAACAAACAAATGTTAATTACAAATCTTCATCCTAACATTCCTCCACCATCCGTCTCTGCTATTCACGTGAGAGGCTGAGTAGCTGTTCTGCTGAGTGTTACTGTAACTGAACCCCCCCTACACTTATACTCCAGATTGAGCCAGATTGTTTGGGGATTATGAGGGGAGGCTGCAGCACTGAGCCAGGGCTTTATGTGTGTGGAGATTGTAACTGATTTAGCATGTGCTGAAACAGAACACCATCTCTTTGACCCCGGGTGTCTCCCCCGCCCCCCCGCTGCGGCCCTCACACTCCAAGTCTGCTAATCGATCCGTTTGGCACCCCTTGTGTGTTGTATATATGCGCACATGAGGCTGTATGTCTGGTTAGCAGATGGTTGGCTTTGTCGTCTTGCCTGCCGCGTAGCATTCGTGTTACGGAGAACCCTTTGTAGCTTCGGGGCTCCAGTCTGAAAGACATTAGCGCTGCCCGTCAGAAATTAATTCCTGGGTTCCTCCAGTTCAGGCAGACAGTGCCCCTCCACTGTCCTCCCCTCCACCCTGTGCCACATGCCGACAGGGGCCACGGAAGTAACGTGATATCAGTGTGCAAAAGATGATAAGGGATTGCCTTTGATGAGTCCAAGGAACACCCAACAACTTCTACACTTGACCTTTTCATCATAGCCAGGGTCTCAGAAGATTTCTCCACTTCCTCGAACAATTCGTTTAAAGCTGCCAGCGTGAAGGCAGCTCTACCAGACAAGTCCATGCCAGGGCCTCACCGCACATGCTGCAGATGAGAGCCGGACACGACTCAAAGACCAGTCCTCACTATAAATCAAGCATCCTCGCACCTGCATCAGTGAGGCCCTTTTCTTCAAAGAAATGGACGGCTATTCAGTACATGGTGTTTTTGCTTTACAAGACTGTAACCATGACCACAGTTAAGACAAACACAGTCATGTGCATGTAAATAGGTTCAGTGATTGCAGACTTCTGCCAGATGTCAGTTTCGGGGCAGCTGTTCTGTCGTTAGTTCACTTAATGCAGCAGCGCAGCTTCAAAAGCATCAGAATATGCTTCTATCTGATTGTCACAACAAATTGAACAGTGATCCAGGCAATTATTGCACTAAGTAAAAAAAAACTGAAATTGTTCTCGCTCTTGTTCTTGGTTCAGACAAAGAACAGATGTCACTTCTACGTTACAGCAAACCAACACAAAGCACACAACAGAATATCAGTTTTATGGCATGGCTATTTATATAATTAAACAAATATTTCAAAATTCACATGGCAATGATTTACTTGTGTTAAAGACCCAACCTTAGCACAAGAGCGCTACACAAACCTTTAGGTCGTTGAGGCAAATGTCAACACGGCGTCTGACGAGAGCCAGACACTGGGATTTCTCCTGAATGTAAATAATTTACTGTAAACAGTGTTAATAACAGCTAGAGGCCGGTGAGAACGCTGCACCTTTGACTTGCTGTTTGGATATACACTAAAATCGTAGCACAAATATGATGTTTAAAAGTATCATATGGGCTTATTCAGACATGGCGGGACCTCTAAGGGAAGCAGCGCTGCAACAGGACAGCTGCAGCAAGTTTCCACTGGATCCTAATAAACTTCAAATGAATCACTTTATAAAGTACAAACCACTGTCAACACGGGACCGAGACCCAATGCATGTCCAGTGATTTCTAACGAATTTTCTAATCAGTTAAAAGATGTTTGAATCAGTCAATTGTGCAGCTTACAGTGCAAAGCCTCTAAATCCACATGCAAGGGCTAAATGTTTTTGCTAAAAAAAAATCCTTAATTCCTGCATGCATCTGGCAATAACTAATGATGAAAGCATAAGGAGAGAGAGTGAGGGAGAGTGTGATTATTGTTATAATTTAGGGTTGTCTGATTCTTTTTAATCATGTTTCTTAACCTGATCACAGTGCGGCAGGAAAAACATTGTTTTAAAAGTCTGATCTGATAAACAAAGACTCCCCCAAAATAGCCTCCTTCCAACTGGCTCAGTCTTGGCACTTCACAGTGAACTGAAATAACTGTATTCAGCAAACAGCTCATCCATGCGTTAATTATGAAAAAAAAAGACATAACTAAAAATACTTGGATTGGTGGCACAGATGAGTGAGGGAACTATTCAAACCCAGACATACGGTATATTAGAAAATGGCTTTTGAATAGCTGTTTCTACTTGGTCAAGTTGCAGGAAAAGGTACCTTTAATTTGCTCTTTAAGAGAATCAGTACAAGAGCCAACTGAAATCTAGAAGTTTGCGACTTTTTCTTTTTTGGACAACTGATCAAGTATGTGGGTGACGTGACATCACTGTATGAGGGGGGAGATTGGGGGAGATGGGGGGGACACGGCGCTGCTTATTTTTTCCAAGGATTAGAAAGTATAAAGAGGTTTGTTGTTGCCAGCAGGCAAACACAGATCCCTGGTGCCAAAATGACATGTCTGATGATGTCAATATGACAGCAAGTCACTGGATTCTGTCAACTTTTCCCTTGGCACAAATCATGCTCGTGACCCCGAAACGCTTATACACCACATCACGGTGGGAAAAAGTACTCTCACTGTGCTGTTATGTGGAGAAACATATCTGCTCCATCATGTGGTCCAAAAGAACAATTAAAGAAAACACTAGAACCATCCATCTTGACTACTGAGTCCCACCACATCTTCATCCAGCTTTTTGACAGCTCACATTTTATGGAGTTGACTGTAATCTCATAAAAGCTGCTGTCTGATGCCAGCCTCTGGGGCACTACAGCTAACTTTGTTTTAGTTCAACATGATGTTCCAAACAAATGAAACTGCAGATGAAATCAAACTCAAATACACAGTACATGCCTTTGAAGCTGCTTCATACTGTCATGTTGATTTTATTTCAAAGTTTTCCTTCGTATAGTTCACACTTCATCCTAATTACTTGCCACGTTTCCTCATAGCGTGGTGTAGTCTCAGAGGTAAAATGATATACGGGTAGGAAATCTCGAGGGAATCTTTACAAAGTCCTCAGTGTTTAGCAGGTAAATAATCAATGCAGACTTGTTCCTGCAAAGCAGGAAGACAAACAAGATTAAGCTTTCCTGTCTGCCATCCTGAGAAGCTGATTTATAGAGGCCTCTACTTAAGCTTGTGACCTTTAAGAGCTCACCGACTGAAAGGAAAGTCTTCTCAACAGATACATATTATGAAAAACTATTTTTTCTGCAATTCAGAATATATAATTAGGTGTCTGAAGTGACAACTGCATCAAACTCTGACGTTACACAACCCAGTCATATTACTTGGGGAAAAATCTGAAAATATGTCATCCAGTGACATCACAGATCCAGATTAGAACTGCTCCACAGCCTCCCATCATGTTGTCATTATGGCTTGTGATTCTTTGCCTACCATATGCAAACTGTCGTTTTTGTCAGAAGCACAGGCAGAGGGGTGAATTTCACGGTTGAGGACGGCAGTGGTGAATTTTCCTCCATTGTCTTCCGACGTGTGTTCCAAACGACCCTCTTTCGCTTTCGCCTGACGCAAAGCCGCAGTGTGACTCCAGCTTTGACCATCACTCAACTGTGTGAAGTGATGGTTAAAAAAAGAAGCTGTTGTCATGTATCTCTGCAGTATTTTGACCAAAGCTTGCCAATTAACACATCAAGAAAAAAAAATGTGTCAACTTGTGAAAGAGGGGCATAATATCAGATTTCAGATTTTGCTTTACATTAACAGTTTACGATTTTTAAAGTTAATGGATGAGTCGGGTCACATCACCTGAGACTGCAAATCTCAGCTTATTTTTCCCCTCACACACACAATAAAAAACAACAACCAAAAAAAAAACCAGACCAAAGAATGAGGGGACAGATTTACAGCCAGTCAGGGTCACGGGTCATCCGGCTGGATGCTTTCTTGGAGTAGTCTTTTCTCTGTTTGCTCCTTTCTTTCTTTTAGGTGTCCCTTCGGCTCCCACCCCTCCCCCAGCATTCCTCCCTTTTGTTTATTCTATATAAATACAATCAGACTGGCCTGCGGACCACACTGGTATACATTCTCTCTTTCTGTTGGTTTGTCCTTCACACATACACATGTATGCAAACACACGTACACAGCGAACACACACGGATACAAAGGGCGCTGTTGACAAAGTGTGGTAGACTTGTTAACGGACCGCCACTCAATGCACGTAAACATTTGACAAACTAATCGTACAAGCAGCTGCAGAGAATGTTTACCAGGCTTTCATAAGCACAGCTGAAATAGTTTTTTTTGGCAGGATGTGTGCAGGGATGCAGCACTAATAACTGACCTTTTATTGTATAAATGTACGTTTTTACAACAAACAATATTTACTGAGCCTAAGAGACTTACAACAGGTGAGTCCATGGCCAGAAATGATAAAAACACCAGAAGACGAAAAGAAAAGAACTTAAATAAAAAAGAGAGAGATTAAATTTAAGTGGGAATATGGAGAACAAGAGGACAGACAGGAGTAGGCAGGGAGATGGGAAGGAGAAAAATGCGGGAATGAAGCCAAGAAGCGTCTGTGTGGTTGTGCCAGGCCTCTGCACCAGTCTGTTGGTAAGGAAACACACAGGAATGTGTAGCTTTTCCAGTTGAAGGCAGTCTAATGAACATCTGAGGCTCCATTTCTGTAGTGGTGCAACCATTCAAATGTGCTTCATCTTTTTATGATGCATTCGTGGAGAGTGCATAACCATGAAGGTGCAAGGAGACAGTCATGGATTTGCATTTGTACCATTTCAGTTTGTGCAGGGGGTTGAAGAATCAGGCTTTCTTGAGAGGCATGACGATGCAAGAAGATTGCAACTATGCGTATTTTGAAACAACAGATGCATTATTCTTCAGGATAAAGCAAGTATCTTGCATAGCAGAGGCTCTTAAATGTACTACTCAAAGGCTATGCTTGCTTTCGTTGAAGTCTTACCGTATTTCCCAACATTTAAAAAACAATTCAATCTTTAGGCCACATCGCCCCACCATAATGCCGTGCGGATATTTGCTGACAAGTTGCAGTAACACGGATTAAATAAAGGAGTGAATGTAATTCACTTACCTGTATGGCTGCGGATGTGAACCCTAAGAGTGCCGTTGCTGGCAAACTTTTGTCCACAATACGGGCAGATCTTCTCCTTCTCCCCCGTGTGAGTCTAGCAGATATATGATAAAAGATACATCAGGTGACTGTTGGACAAATGAAGACACAGCTCTGGACTTTCACTCAAATGTATCCGTGTAAATGCAAACTCTTCAAGCATAAACTTATCATATGAATTTGTATGGTATTTAGCGTTAGAGCTCGCTGGAAAAAATTTACTCTTTATACTTACATCATACATCGACAGTCATGTGTTTAACTGACCCAGGCTGTTAAAATATTGAAATGCTGAAGTGATGTAATGACCAGCCAGCAGCTTATACACCAGTCAAAACACGTGTCCTAATGCTTCCGTCACACTCAGGGTTGGTAAACTGTGGACTTCTTCCGCATTTTAAGTTTTTAGAAGCAAATATTTCAAAGTGTAATGCTGGCATTATTTCAGCAGGATCAGAGGAAAAAAATGCAGACAAAGGGCATTTGTCAGGGTTCAGAACCGATGAGACCTTAAGGCCAGGGTGCAAAAATGCTATAATGCTTTATCTCCCTCTTCTTCCTTCACTCCTTTTAGCTCGAAACAGTTTACGGTGTTGAGCTCCATCCACCCATGTGAGCTCCATATGCAACTGTTCTCCTTCTCTCCCTCTTAGCCTGCTGTAAATTCCCAAGAATAATCATGAGTATGGAAGGCTCAAACTCAGAGCGACAGTTTCAACAGCAGTACAACAATACAGGAACACCTCCTCTCTGGGCCCCCATCTTTCCCTCCGTCGTCCCACTGTGTCCGTCTGACACCTCGGGTGTTTCGTTACAAAGCCTCCATCCACACACACACACACACACACACACACACACACACACACACACACACACAGGAACAGACACAAGCACTTTAACAAATGCATGTCTACACACTCAAGCGCTCTCTCGCACACAACAACGCAGAAACAGATTCACTTACACGAACACATGTGTCCCAGATGGAGCAAAGTTGCTGGATGTTGTTTGTACAACAGAGAAAACATCACTGGTACTTTACCTTCATAAATGGACAGCCAGGAGGAAGGTTGGAAATTTTATATGGGAGCATCACAGTTGTGGAATTTATCCAGGTATAAAAGGTATACATTTAGAAAAACCTCAGTATAAAATGAGCTGTTGATCTGCCTGCTCGAGACAGGAACCCATCAATTTTCAGTCATTTGTGCATTCCTGCAGAGTTGACACTTCCTTGTACAATGTGCAAATCATACAATGCATGCACATACATGCTCTCTCACACACTCACACATGCACGCACGCACGCACGCACGCGCACACACACACACACACACACACACAGCCTCACTAAGCTTTCAATGTAACACAGACACACTTAAATGACACTGTGAATAGTTGTGGCGCATCTACTAAAAAGAAATTATAAAATTTCATCTGATAAGTCTTAGGCACAAAGGGACTTTAAGTAATCCTGACCCCTGAAATCTTTTTTTATCATTCCGCAAACTATTCTAAACTCCTGTCTACACTGCAAAATACGGCGGCTCTAAAAACAATCATAATATTCCATAAATCTGGTCAAAATTGTCTTATTTTAAGCAAAAATATCTTTGTCCATGGGGTAAGAACATTTTTCTTGACTAGAATTCTTAAAACTAACAAACTAGTCTAAAATAGTCTTCTAATTTTCTTGAAACGAGTTTTTTTTCTTACTTTGAAATGAGTTTTTGCAGTGTACTTATACATTACAAGCCGACCTTCGATTGGGTTCTGTCTTTTAGGATACATGCATATTACAAAGATAATCCACAAAAGAAAATAAAAAAGTGCACACTGAAGTGCACACTTCAAAGGACTATGGACAGCTTTGAAAGCAACACATGACATTGACATATTAATCTGTTAGTCTTGAAGTCATAATCGTCAATCAATCTGCAGCCGTTTCTGCTCTGAGAGGAGCCGTGTGTTTAAAGGAGCTGACAGAATTAGTCAACATAAACATAACCAGCAACTTGTGTATGTATGTTTTTTCAAAATTACAAATATTCCAGCTTACTGCGCCCCAAATGTTGAAATTTCCTTCTTAAAGGTCACTAAATCTTTGCAAATTCTCATGGGTTAAAGACGTATGAAGCACAACTGTATTCCTTATGGATGGGTTAAACTGTCTTATGAACCTTGGTCAGATGTTTACTACTACTGAAAAATAACACAACTGTCTACTTTAATAACAGTTAATTATCTATCATTTGTTTCCACATGCACAAATAGTGCACAGAGCTCCACTAATCACATGGCTGATGGAAAATTATCTTTGTCGATCTGTGGCGACAACTTTCTAGAGAGAAGCTGTCGCAGAATGTCAACGTGCAAATTAAACAAGGTTTCAAAAGTATTTGGGCTAAAACACAAAGAACTCTGTACATTTCAACACAGCCGGCGAGTTGTTGTCTCCACGGCAACCCGACTTTGATCACGGCCAGATATCGGCCTCCAGACACCGGCGGCAGTGAGACAGTCCAGCACGCCTGTCTTCAGTCCTACTGTTCTGAGACTTTTGCTTTTGCTGAGCGCCAAAAAGCTGCTTGGTTTCAATCTTGATCTGTAACCATGCCGGACATGTCAGATTTAGGGCTCATAATCTGCAGCGAGATCTGTTTGGGGCTTTTGAAACCCTGCGGAGCTAATGGACTAACTGCCATTTCTAATCATTAAAGGAATTTATTTCACATGCAGCAAGGATCCAGATTCCAGCAGGTTTGATAGCTCATAATGTTATTAATGTTAGCTGCATCACGCTGATAAAACAAGGAACAAGACTAGATTTGAAACAAGTATTTTGGCAGAGTAGACGGTGAAGCTGTCATTTCTTCTCCTGTAAACAAAGCCGAGCAGAACGCCAGAGATGGAAAATAAGTTTAGTTTTCAGTTAAAGCTCAGAACAGTTCAAATCTTGGTTAATAACTATAGTATTACAAGGTTTCACAGGTTATTGTCTGACTCTTTACAAATAAGCACAACCACAATTTTGATCTGAATCCACTGTGGCTGCAGACAGGTAATCGCTGTGTGTGATTGAGGCTGTTTGACTGTAGGCTGGAAGAGCCATTTTCGTTCACCTTCTTGTGGCTTTTGAGGACAGACGGCGTGACAAAGGCCTTCTCGCACAGATCGCACTTGTACTTTTTGTGGCCGTCATGCACCACCTGGATGTGGACGTTGAGCGTGTCCTTCCTCTTGAAGGTGGCGTCACACTGGTCACACTTGAACGTCCTCTCACCTGCAGCAAGGACAACAGATCGTTTGTGGGCGCTGCTTTTCTGTTAGCTATTGTTGTGCTTTTGAACACGGTCATCACGCACAGCAAGAGAGGACCCAATTTCACCGAGGTGATTGTGTGGGCAGAAAACGACATAGAGAGAGTGTTTCATTGCAGCACACAGCCCCGGACAATGTTCTTTACAATGGTTTGGCTCTGATTTATTTTTCTCAAAGTGTTAAAAAAAGCAACAAAAAAACCCCACCTTTTTAATCATTATTCCACTGAGCCACGCTGAAATGGCAGTCAGACAGTCTGCAGACATTTTCATTGTGGTACAGTCTCAGCTGTTCTCAGAGTGAAGCCTGATGTTTCCTTAACGCCTCTGCTCTCTGCCTCCAAACAACAGCCTCTATTGTTGTAGAGTCCATGTTTCCATTATATGGAGATCATTCAATTTCCACAGGACTTAAGATGGAGGCAGCAAGTGGGTACAAACTTGTGCTCATTCTCCAGTTCGATGGTGCTGATGTGCCCAGTACCATGGAAAACCAGTGGATGTCGTCGGTTTACTGTGTTTTCATTCAGCCCCAATCGTTCACTTCATGACAATTAAAACACTAACGCTCTGGTAGAGAGATTCCATTAACGCACAGAGCAAAGTTTCAGTCTGACAAGCTTCAACTTGAACACGGACATTCATAGTAATTCACACACGTAAACACACTCCTCTGGGTCTTGAAGGCGAAACACAGCTGAGCTGCAAATGTGCAGTGTCGCTTGCAAGGAGCACGTGTGATCGGCAATCAAACCTTGTATTCCACAACTGTCTCAGATTTGCACATTTTTGGCTCAACGTCATAAGTCATATACAGAACCTGGCAATCATGACGTATTATTGTAGATTTCTGCAGATCAATTTAAAGGTTGATCTGCAGTCTTTTTAGTGGGGGCAGATTTACCACAACACCACAACAAAACACTTTCTAAAAATAATTATTACAATCGCGGACTGTAATAATAATACAATCCCTGAAAAAGTGCAACTCGGTCTGTGTTGATGGACCCGTTTTCTCTCCATTATCGCAGCACAACACTGCTTTGATTATGTTGTTATGTCAGTGTAACATGCAACGCCTGACAGTGACGTTTTTTCCCTGCAAATTCAGAGAGGAAAAACTGCAATTAGCAGGAATTTTGTGTGGATTATAAAGTATGTTCCCAGAATATAAAAATGAAGCCTGCAGAGTTTCACTTGTTAAGTTCTGCGACAGATGTGCGTCATTTCAAGCGAGATCAGGTGGCGCTCCAGCTTTAACCCGGAGAGACAGACAAATTTATTTCATGGCATAATAATTTATCAGCAGTTCATTTTAAATCTCCCACCTACAGTGGAGTGAAATCCCACACTCAATGCTTAAGCCCCAAAAAACACTGCTAGAACATGATACATACATAATACAAGTCACGGTATTATATTGCCTGCCGCCTGGGACAGAGGCAGGAAATGCCTTGAGCTTTACAATCTCTTTTGTTATCTGGCTCAGTTTGAGGACAAGAGCTGCCTTCTGCCAAGCCTCAACCGCAGCTCGACTATCCCCACACAAAGTTTATACGAGACTCATGTCCTTACAGGCAGACGGCGCGTGTTATTAATGGAAACATCCACACGGTAAAGGATGAGATGGATGACGGGTAAAGAAGGTACGGGACGATCACCTAATACTCACCAGGATGGTTTTAGCTGTACATTGACATTATTGTTCCAATCCTTTTTATTACAATACTTTAGCTGACATGATCAGGATAACAGGATGTATTATTGTATTTCTTTCTTCAACTTCAAACTTTGGAAAATCTGGGTTCAATACAAAAGAAAGGGGAAAAGAAATAAAATAAAAATAAACCATATTAATATTTCATTCCTTTTTACACTGCCAGGCCTGCAACAAATAAACATTTTCCACACTGGAGCAACTTAAAAAAAATTGCTTACAGCAAGATCGTGTTACTTTTGAGGGAAGACATAACGCATTCTTCCTCTGACAGAACAGTTGAGTTCAGAAGCAATTACATGCGCCATTACTCCTTGAAAATACACTCAAGAGTTTTGCAGCTGCAGCCTTTCTTGGGCTGGTATGACCAGTACGATGCGGTGGCTACTGTTTACCGGCGATGGCAGGCATGAATCTACACTCTGAAGCACATGCCAAGGAAGAAGGGCAGTTACAGGTGATGGTTCATCTAGAAAGTTGTTCGCTCTTTAAATCAATATCTTATTTCTACATAGCATTGTATTGTAATTTAACTATCAGATCACTCGAAAAAGGAAAGTCAGAAAATGAATGATTGTGAACATAAAATAAATCAAATCCAAAATAAAAGCTGAAGAGGACATAAAGCTTTTTATGTTGGTCATATTCATCTTGCAGGTTTGAGTCTGGCATGCTTACCTACAGGTATTGTGGTTTGTTTGATGGCAGAAAACGATGATTTAAAAAACAAGATGTATGGTCATATTTTTAAATCGCATCAGATCCGAAAGAACCGAACCGAAAAACTGTTGTACAAATGTCATGTCATAACTTGTTTCTTGTCTCTTTTTAACTTGCAGTTTGTGTTTAAAATGTATTTATTGTGTAGCACCGAGGGTTTGAGAGTAACGTAATTTCGATTCTCTGTATGTGTCTCACATGTGGTAGAATTGACAATAAACTTGACTCTGACTCTGAAAAAAAAAAAGATTTCATTTAAACTGTTATTTTGTTTGAACAAATAAATAAAAGTTCATCAAAAACATCTTTGGGTCCTGAAAGCAGTCATTATGTATAGGTGCGTGTAGGTAGGGACATTTTATGTGTACGTGCAGCAGAAAACATTGTGAACTTAGCTGTCCGAAGCTATTTCATAAGTTCATTTCCAGTTGGAGAGCATCAACTTACATGCGACAACACAATCTTGATACACAGTAAATGTCGCACGATCTCTACAAATGTGATTTCACCCTCGGTTTTGCAGTGGCAGCTTCATACTTACTGTTGTGGATGAGAAGGTGGCGTTGCAGAGAGAAGGGGGTGCGGAACAGCGCCTTGCACTCCTCGCACTGAAAAGGCCTTTCTTCAGAGTGCGTCTGCAGAGAAACCAGAGCAGGATCAACGTGTTTGTACTGCGCTGAGGACTGAGGAGGTGTCCGAAATTAACACAAATGGATCGTGCATAAAGGCTCTGCGGTCAGTTTGGTTTGTTGACTTTATGAAGATGAGCAGCTTGAGGGGATTTAAGTTTAAAACGTTTCAGTTTTTCTGACCCTGCCTGCAGCCTTGGGTACCCCCACTCACCAATCTATCTGAATGACAACTCAATCCCAAAAGTAAACATGGGAAAACTGGGGGAGGGTGAAAGCGGACCGCAGAGATAACCACCAACAAGACTCTGATTGATTACAACTTACACACTACACAGTCTGCACTAGGCCCAAGCACAACTGATCCCTGGAGTCTGGTTCATTTGGCTACTGTGGGTGCACCGCTTCGTACTCAAACATGCACTGGAGCACGCCAGCACAGTTTGTAGAGGTGCGCTTGGGGACGGTACCGGGGATGTGCGCAATGTACGCAGAATACATTATGATGCTGCACAATCACCAGAAAGCTCCAACTCCACGTTTGCTCACCTTCTTGTGATTCTTGTAGACGTTGCGGTGAGCGAACTCCTTCCCACACAGCTTACATTTGTACGGTTTGTCCTCGCTGTGAATGATCTTATGAGCCGTCACCTGGTCCAAGCGCTTGAAGGACCGACTGCAGATCTCACACGTGTACGGTCGCTTCTCTGATGAGAGAGGGGTGAAGACAGAGTTCTTGCAGCAAACAGACAGGATGAACATAAAAAAAAGTTGTTCATTTGTGGAGGATTCTCCTACCAGAGTGTGTGATCATATGTCGTTTCAGCTGATTGGTAGAGATGAACTTTTTGTCACATGCATGGCATTCGAATATTTCGTGTATCTACAACACAAAAGAGAGAAAAAAGAGACAGCGATTTTATTTGATTTTATTTGGTCCTGGTGGTCACATCCTGTGGAAGTGAAAGGATAACTGTCCGCGATGGCCAAATGAGGCTAAATCTTGTCTGTTTCCATTAGACTGATGTCTACATGCAGAAAAGCAATT
This sequence comes from Xenentodon cancila, assembly GCA_014839995.1. Lineage (NCBI taxonomy): Eukaryota > Metazoa > Chordata > Actinopteri > Beloniformes > Belonidae > Xenentodon > Xenentodon cancila. Next base: position 21,867,119 of record CM026206.1, read on the forward strand.
ACATTTATGAAAAGTTTCAAATCGCTCTCCTGCTCCAGAGCATACTTCCAATAATTGCACATTCAATAGCTCCCCAGTGTTCAGCGACAATACCATATGCTAATGTAACACGGCTCCTCTTGTCACAGCTGCCGCTGCAAAAGCTTGTTCAGCTAAATGATGATAATGGAAGCGTTAAGCTGCTTGTGAGCTAAATTGTCATTATGGAAAGTTTGATTGCTCCTCTGCACGAATAATACTTAATGCACCAACAACTTTGATTGAAGCTGTGAAAACGTGGCACATTTTTCAGCCATAAATGTGCCACGTTTATAATAACACTTCATGTTTTCCTTGGAAGCCGTTCTATGAAGCATCTTTATGCTTTGGTGAAGAGAAGTCATTTGTCAAAACATGACGTAATGGTGACCTGAATTATAGAAGTTCATTCTGCTTCACTGATTTCTGTTTCATAACACACAACAGCTCAGGCAGAGTGTGATTTTAGATTAGAAGTGTTGCCTCCTTGTTTGGTGCCTTGAACTCAAAGTGAAAAGACTTAAAAAAGAATTTACTTTATTTAACTTTGAAGAAGTAACTGTGAACCATTTGGCAGCACTTCAAATGTAGATGTTGCTGGAAAAACAAAGGCACAATATTGCTGTCACAGAACAAATTCATCATTTTACGCCGTTTCCTGATCCTAACCAAACCCGAGCTCTAATGGGCGACGGCACCGAGTTGGAAAACCTCCCTCAAAGCATTCAAGAGTTAATGTGTTCATAAGAAAGGGACAAATGCACAGAAAGGCAACCCAAATACGCTGCACCCCCAACCATGGGTGTTGCCGGCTCAGAGGTATAAAAACACCTCCACGATCATTAGTCACATAATAGTAAAACTGGCACGTAGACATTTTTGTGGGTCACACAGGAATATCACATATTCCCGTTTTAAAAGACCCGAGAGATCTGAAACAGGAGAATACTGTCTCACAGACATGTGAAGTAGGTTAACTGATTCACTGTTGCACAACTGCATGTCATAACTTCCAGGTGACCTTAAATATTGTGCCGTGTTTTTGACTGAAGAGGAATAACCTAACAGGGATGCAATAACGCCGGTTAACGGCACAGAATTACATTTGATATTTACACATTTCGATAAACGTTGATGAATCAGAAATGGTGAGATGTATTATTGGAGACAATTTTGACATAAACCTAAGTTAAGAACAAAACAAAAAAAAAAGCAGCTTTAGATGCTTGGCAGCAGCAAACACGGATTTTCCGTCTTGCATTTTAACTCAGCAGTCTCTGTTTTGAGCCGCATGTGAAAAAAGGCAGCTTTCTCATTCATTTGAGAGGGGGGCCCGTGCATAGAGGATGCCAATGCATGGGGGACCGCATTAAAACAATGCAGAGCCATCAGGCATAAAAGTTCAAACAGCCTCAAGCTGTGCTGCAGTGCAACATCATCAAGAAAGGAATTAATGCTGGAATTTCAGCATTCAAGTAATCGCTCCAAATGGTCTGAGGCATAATCCCTTCGAGTTTCAACTGAGACAAAAATGACATGAGAAAAATCTAACATTTGTAAACACAGTGCATCAGAAAGGTGACTAATTAAAGTAGAAAATAACAGCTTAAAGCGTCTCGTAAGGCGCCGGGCCCACCAGAACAGCTTTAAAGCACTTTGTAATTGATTCTACAAGTCTGTCGCTCTACTGACGAGATGCAGCTCCTTTTTTCTGATAAGTGATCCCACATTTGGCGTTGTGTGGCATCAGATGAGATTGCTGGCTTGGCAAGTTGGTCCAGAATGAGAGCTGATAACATTTTCATATCATCAAATCATTCAATGTGCCTTCACATGAACGGATGAGTGCACCTGTTTGAAGCGTGGATCATTTGGTGTTTCTCCACCAATGCCTTATTCAGTGTTTCATTTAAGATGTTACTAATCAGACCATGCTAAATAAATTGAAAAATATGCCAAACAGAGGCCAACTCCGGCCACCGCGTCTGCCTGAGTTGCAACATTTAAGCGGAGCTGAGGCAAACTGTGGATATGCATGTACTATAAATGCCATCCTTCTACTGTTTACCTTTTGGTCATTTTAGCAAAAGTTGAATCACTATTCATACACGTAAACTAAACACAATTATCTAAAGTGATAAATTTAACAGTGTGCAACAGAGGTATGCGGTCTGGAACAAACTATCCAAGCAAAAATGACTAAAATGGCCAAATTATGACCTTAAAATGGGATGATATATACACTAACAAAACAAGTATTTATCAGTATGAAAATGCTATACAACAGCATTTAAATAGCAATCTTAAAATCTGCAATCCATCAATAAGTAGGGGGAATTGTGACGCCAAGGTTAAAACCTTACTGTTCTGCCAAAAGAGCCTCTTAAATTTCACAAGACCGGTGGGATGAACTAGTGAAAAAGAAACCATCCCTCTGTTCGGTGTCACCCAGAATACATTTACAGCAACGTGATCATAAAGGGGGAATAAGTGAACTCAGAAGCATGTTAAGCGGAGGAGAATGTGAGCTGAAGGGGTTAGGCTGGGTTACAGAAACAGTGGAGTGTGATGGATACCACTGTGCAGAGAGACAGCATCAAGGACACTTCCCTGTAAAAATGGATCATGCAAAACTGCACAAGCCGGATAAACCCTGCCAGATCCGATGCAAAGCATGTGCTGGGATTAATTGAGATGTACAGCAGACGTGTACAAACCTCACCTTTCTGTGTTCTTGAAGATTCAGAGAAGAAGAACATTTTCTGTTGCATATGGTGCATGTGAGTTTTCGTCGTGCACTCCCTATAAAAAAAATTAAAAAATAAGAGGGAAGATTACAAACCCATGAGACTCTACAGGACTGAAAACACTGAGCAACAATTTCATGAAACATCACTGTAAAGTAAGGGAAAACTGCCAGTAATAATCACAGATACGGTGATAACACCAGTTTGGGACTAGTGACGTCGTCCATTTATCCCCATCTAAATTACACCATCAACATCTGTCCCGTCTGATCTACTTCCTGCTTTATGCACGCGCACGAACGCACACACACACACACACACACACACGCACACACGCACACACGCACACACACGCACACACGCACGCACACACGCACACCCTTTGTCTTGACCACATTTTTAAAAAAGCATAAAGGACCCAGATCTGAGCTCCATCAGCCTTTCAGATGAATGTCTTAATCTCAGCTTGATACTTGATTCACATGTGACCCTGTGCAGATTCCTGCTGCCCCACATCCCATCATAAATAGCTACGGAGGTCCAATTATTTCACCGAGTGAGCCGCCCCAGAACACACAGGTCAGCAATTGTGGAGCTAAAGTAATTGGAGATGTGTCTTGACACTGCGGAGATTTGGACTGATCGAGGTTGCGTCTTATTGCTGCAGCTCTTCGAGTGCTGAGTTCTGCTGATGAACAATTATATTTAATATATGAGGTCTTGAAAATAATCACAGCGTGATACGCCTGCAAATGTGAGCCCATTCAAGAGAAAAAGAGAGAGAATGAAGATCAAAGAGAAACCCAGCAACTCAAGTGGCAACGGAGAGTCCAACCTGTGTGAACGTTGCCTTTGTGCTTCTTCAGTGCATCCTTGCTTTTGAATCTTTTCCCGCAGCTCTCGGCTTTACATATGAATCTGGCATCTCCTTTACAGGCTTCCTTATGCTGTTCAAAACTGTCAACATGGGATATGATAATATGAATAAAAGGAATAATTATAAGAAATGCTCTGATAAAAGAGGTGCAAATGGCTGTAAAAGTAACAGAATAATGACTTTGTTTTAACAGTACAACTGTGTGCCTTGGAATAATATGTTTGTATGTTTTTACATTGTTCTGTATAAATATTGGACAGTTTGTGTCACCTGGATTCTGAGCTGAAGGTGTTGTGGCAGAGGGAGCACTCGTGAGCTTTAGAGTCACCTGACGGATCCAGTGACTCAGAACAATGCAAAACACTGAGGAGGAAGTCAAAGTAAAATTCAAAATAAAAGCAAATGAGAAACCACACAAGTTACGAAAAATTAAAAAAAAACCTCACTACTATAAACAGGGAAAACAAAAATTGAGTAACAAGGAAGAGAGAATCAATTAAGCTGATTAATTCTTGATTAAACTAATTATACATTTTGTTTTGTCTCTTTGGATTAAAACATGCTGATGAACCTTCCTGCTGTTATAACTGAGCACTGCGGTGCATCAAAGCGCTGGAGACTGCAACTGATTTCAAAACGTTGTCTTCATTCAGGATAGAGTGTCAGGCCTGTCATGACTGTTGATCTTCTTTTTCTGTGGGCAACCTCCCAACATTAAGTAAGGGAGTCTTTTGGGGTTTTTTTTGTGTGTGTTTTGGATTTAACAAAGATTGACACGCATATCGATGTAACCAGGTACGGTAACAAGATTCTCAAACTGTGTTTATGGTGCTTTCGAAGTGTGCTGTGCAAGCTGCCTCTAAATGTATCACGTCTCACAAAGCAGCTGCCGCCTCCTGATGTGAAAATGATGTCAATGTTCTCATGTTATTCGCAACAAGAAATCAAATTAACTGTCTTTGTCAACTATAATTTCTTCTCAAAATATAATTAGTTTTCCTAAAATACCAAGCACAGAATCTGAGACGGTGGGCTGATTAAATGCCTTCAGGATTCTCAGCATGTTGAGTGTCGTCAGAAAGAAAAGCACCATTAAATAAATCGACTCTGCGACGGGTCAAGTAATGTAACAGTAAACCCACTGGCGCTGCAGAGCTTGCTTGACGGGGAACTTCTTGCCACAGTTCCTGCACTTGAACTCCTTCTCCTCCGTACTGGGCCGCTGGTGCAGACTCTGGAGGTGGGCTGCCAAGATTTCCTCACTTGGAAAACTGCTCTCACACAGCAAACAGGGGTGGTCCTCCTTCTTTATTACAAGTTCTACGGAAATGTGGCATACACCAAGAACACACTGCTGAAATCTGAGGAACAAACTGTTGTTTCTTTCATGCTGGTGTCATAAATGATTTAACTACAACTGGAATATTCACAAAAATGATGAAGCACATTTCACGATACCCATTTCTACAAGATGCTTGGCCTCTTTGCTGCTCTCATCTTCATCTTTTACAACTTCTTCCTCTTCTTCCTCCTCCTCTTCCATATCACTGTCCAGGTAGCCTATAAGAAGCTCCGTGTCTGTCTCTATGTCGTCCACAGCCAGATAGAAGATGTTCTCCCCATCCTAACAAGCAAAAGATGGTCATGGTCAAGTTATTGCTCAGCATCACTGGAACCTTTCGTGGTCAGGCACACTGAGCAGATATGGAAGCTAACTGAGGGTTAAACTCATTACACCCAGACAACAGGCCTGATTGAGGCCAAGGGTCAAAGGCACAAAGCTTTAAAAATGTGTTCATTATCTTCCCTGTCCTTAAAGGTCATGTTAATAAAATCAAACCGTCATTTTGTTTTAATTATGGGATTCTAAATGTACATAAATAATGATTAAGAAGAGGAAAGCTAAACAATAAATGTCATTGTTGATGAAACGCAGAAATTTAACTCACATGCATGACCTTTAAACAACCAATCACTCTGTGTGTTCCAGTATTAATGGCAGGAACTTGGCCTTAAGACCTGACATGTTCATATTCTTTTCCTTACACTTCTATTTTTCTTCCACCAGGAAAGAGCAATACTTTTTTTTTTTTTACATCTTTTACACGGGAGTGCAAAAGGTGAGGTTTCCCAGATCCAGAGAGGGAATGTGTTTTCTGCGTGTTCTCAGAAGTTGTTCCGTTTTCTTGTTTGTTTGTTTATAAGTGTTCAGATTTTATATGGCTGGCTTCTGGTGTTAAAAAATAATGTCTTTGAGATTTTTGGAAATTAAAAAAAGAAGAAAAAAAAATTTGCTCCTTTTCCAATTTTAAACTGAATTTACACTCATATATATATATATAGAAAAAAATGATAATGTCTTAAACATCTGGCTACACTGGAACATGGAGCCAAAGATGTATGTTTTATAATGTAATTGAACAATAACCATCCTTTTGCAAGCAATTTTATTTAATGGGTTTTCCCCATTTTCCATTAAACGTATCCTCATTAGAAAAACTATCATAACTGTCAAGTTAGATTACTTTTCAGTTCAGTTTGTGGGTTTGCAGACTTATCTTATTCATGCTACAGGACATTCACAGTTTTCACTCTCGCAGTCACTGAAACTTTAGAACAGGTCATTAGATTTGTCTTACAAAGCAACTACAACAACAAACATCTGCTTTTATTGACCCAATGTGCCAGAAAAAGTGACAAAAGCTCTCTGAAGCTTTTCCAGGACATTTCTTTATTTGTCCGTCCAGAGCGACATGCGCAGCCTGTATTATCTGTTGTTTTCCTTTTTGGGGATTTAGGTCTGACGGATTCATTGTCCATGGAGTGGAAATGTACCTGAATTGCCGCCAAGTTCTTCTGCTCTTGCGAAGGCGCCTGATGGACAAACCGCAGCCAGTTGGCATAGCGAGGATTACTTGCATCCAGAATATACAGCACATCTCCTTTACTGCCACGGACCTGAAAGAAAAAGAAAAACAGTAACAGTAAGAGCAGTCCGCAGTGAACATCTGATTCTTCTTCCTCCTTTTGTCTGCTGTTCAACAAAGTGTGCTGGCCTTACATATGAACACCTATTGACATTTTTATTCGCTTATTGGAATTCACTTTAGATCAGTCATTAGCTCGCTGACCTGCAACATATTTAAAGTTTTCATTTCACATTTCTTAGAGAGTGCTTCCTAACCTTAAAGCAGGTTCCATCCACAGGTAGATTAGAGAAATCTGACGGATGCTGAGATTCAAAGGAAGTGAAAGATCTGCTGCCCAGTTCAGTATTTGTTTTCTGGACTATAATCTTCGCTCCAAATGCTGAATGAATCTCTTCTCATCTCTTTAGGTTTCAGGGAGCTGCATAACTCATCTGGTGGACGAAGTGCCTCATGTACAGATGTCCAAACTTTTTGCAACCGGCCCAGGTTTGAGTGCAAGCCTGTACAACAAATACCTGGTGTACATGGTTAAATTTATAGAAACGCTAAAAAGGTGCAAAATAAATGCTTTCTCATATTTTAAATAAAGCCTTTGCACTTACTTTATAAGAAACCATTGAGGGGAATGATAAATTATGGACAAACAAGGGGCAATAAACATTACTTGAGGCAATCTATCGGAGACGATGTAGAAGTGAGGTCTGTGCTTGAACAAGACCTGAGAAAGCTGCACTGTTTCAGGAAGGGAATGCCCTGTCCAGTCAACGTTTTTATGATGCACTGAGTAGGAAAAAGCCACCATGACAACTGGTTTGGGAGCTGTCATCATCTTGTCTTTGTTTTTGGAACCAACATAACCATATTTCCACTAGAGATTGGAACTTGCGAATAATAATTGAAATGCAATTTGATTTTATACAAAGTTTAGATGTGGAGATCATTTTTAAAAACATGTGCTTTTCCAACAGGAGTGTTTTTGACTCTAATTTCAGTCAGTCGGCTCTCACAATGAAGACTTCATATGCTTTGCTCATGATAAAACGCTTGAGTTTTTGACATTTAGGTTCCTTTATAATCAATCCTCACTTACTAAGAGATTGATTACATCAGAGTTTACTTGTGGAAACTGGGATTTTATGAGCGGTGAGAGACAATTGCATCTTTCTTCTTAAACAGACATATTAACAGATGGAGTAATTGGACTAAAGGTGTAGAGGGGTAAAAGTGAGCATAAAACACTGGTCAAGACCGGTCCAGCTTGAAGCTCATGGAGAACTAAGTTTCATTGCAGTTCCTCGACTGACCACTAGAGGCTCCATAAGCAAGTCGATCGTTAAAATGTCCAACTTTGGGGCAGAAATAAACATATTTACAGCCTGGTTCAAAAACCGGTTTTGGTCTCAATCGATTGATTTCACACCCATGACAACTCTTGGGGGGTTTGTACATAAGTTTACTCAAAGCAATAAATGTATTTCTAATATGATTGATTGCTAGTCAGCTCAGCAAATGAATAACCATTATCACTTCCTCATCCGTAAACCTCACGCTACCGCGGTAGTAGAAGCAACAAGTTTGTATTAACCCAGTGTTGGCTAAACGTGACAGTAATTTCTGATTTTACCATCTAGTCAACATGTTTAACGACATACTCTGTTGTAAACTTCTGTGAGCACATTTGGAGATATCTCGGTGGGGATTCCCTGAAGGAGTTGGTAACCAAAGCCAACTTTGACATATTTTGACATATTTGACATATAGTGGGCGTGTTTCCGTCGGTTTCCCAAGCAACATGGCCACGCCCCGTATGAAGGAACATGGGCTTCAAAACCGGTCTTCAGAAACCAGGGGGTCAGGTGACTTCCTGTGTCACAAACTATGAAAACAACACAATAGTAGTAGGAGCAGGAAATGCGTTGATAGAAATATGAAGCTACCAAGTAAACCAATCATCACATTGTTATACGTGAGGCTACGGTAGACACTGTGACATAAGGTTCATGGCTCAGACAGACATACACCACTGGTGGAACATAGAAACATAAACCATGCTTTAGATGTTTTAGGGCCAGTTCCCAGTGACCGTCAGCAGTATTTTAATTTTTATAGTTTTTACGGTTGTGTAAATGTACAGAAGCAAACACCCATCCAAGGCAGGTTTATGGCAAGCGTTGAAGCTGTGGTTCAGGTGCTAGAAGAAACCTCAAAAAAACAAACATACTAAGTCCGCTTTGAATGACAGAAAATGGTTAAAAGGGCATAGATGTTAATCCACTCTTGCTTTTAAATGTGTGCGCTTGTGCAAAAAGTAATGCAGGATGTGCGTGCGTTCACCTCCCACATCAGCCTGGTGTCCGAGCTTTCATCCAGCTCACTGGGCAGCTTTTTCTCACCAGCAAATGGGCCAAACTTTTCTCCCTTGAAAACAAACAGAGCTATCAATCCTCAAGCATGAAGCCTTTATAAAACACAAGTGCAGCCAAAATAAATGATGTTTAAACTGAATCCGCATCAGCGGAAGACGGTCTGAGACGTGATTTCTGTAGTCGATGACTGCTGAATGACTTTGTGGGACACGCCTACTGCTTAAAGTAACATTTTGAACGCATCCCGATGATCTAAGAAGGGGAGTGACAAAATCAAAATGTGTTGCTCGTGCCGTTTTCATATTCATCTCCAGCCAATGTTTGAAAAGATTTCAATGACACTGCGAACATATCCCAAGTGACACACAAGCCCCCCCTCCTCCTCCTCCCGAAATATTTCACAAGCTTCGTACGCCTTCTCCACATATGTGAGGAGATTGAAGTAAATGTGTACTGTTCAGTAAAGTCCGACCTTTTAAATCGAAGATTAAAGTGAGTCCGCGAGACCGCCGCCTCGCGCGCAGTCGGTTTTTGTCGACATGAAAGCAGCCGCGGTTACTGTAGCTACGTGGCACTCAACGTCACTGAAGTCGAGGCTTGAGCGCTACACTTTGACAGCGACTGTAAGGATTAAGGCGAGTAAAAAGACGCATCTGTAGCGCTAAGACCTGCTTAAAACGTAACTCGAACCCCGTCCGTCTTGTAAACCGCGTCTCGAAGTTGCCCCAGTCAAAAACAACAAACCTTTTTCACTCGCCTCGCCGTGTAAAGACCGATTCCATCCTGGACCTTTGACGATTTCAGGGAAAATCTGTCTGGCACGTACATACCCAACATTGTCATCACTGGGAAACGTTTCCTTCAATGACATTTAGTTGGCTGTCACATGTGTCAGCGTAAATGAGAAGGCATGGTCAGTGTGAATGTAAAGCGGATAATTTCTTCATAAAAGAGGTCCAGGTTGAACTTCTGTTGCTCCTGCTGCAGAAAAGCAAAGCGGCGTCCTGATTGGTCCAAAGTTTCTAACCAGAGGCTACCTTTCCTTTCAGCAGGGACGCGCTGCAGCCTGCGTTTCATCCAGGCGGCTCGGACAACAGCTGCACTGTAGCCGCAGTTGGATCCTGCAGCTTCTCCGAGATGGAACAACTAACAGCAGAGAAGGACTTCACCTGAAAACAGCCATTACCAGTAAACCTCTTTCATTCAGGCGTTATTAGTAAAAGTAACACACCAAATTGTACTTAAAGCATATTATTAATAATATATATTATTATTATACAACTGCAGGTTGTTGAGATGGAAAAGGTTTCTGTGGTACAGTTTAAATTTAAGCAATAGTCAAGCATATTATCAATATGTAAATAATAAATAATTAAGGGGTGTTCAGTGTAATTTAAATAATGTGCAGGTAGGCAGCATCACATTCACACAGAAGCAGGTTTGGTGAAGTGGGTTTGCCTCTATCGCAAATCCTTATGTGGAGCCTTGGTACAAATCTTTGACAAGTTATTAAAAACAGCTCCAGAGATTTCCTCTAGTTTTTGGCTGTTCAGCCTGTCAAATAAAAATCTATCTACAGTCAGGTTCAGCAGAACCTGCTACGCTGGGTAGTTTCAAATGATTCAGTCTTTATTCAGCTCATGCCCTTTATGAAGTCATTTACCTACTTGTTCAGCTCCAGAGCATCAAAGGCCATTTTATTCAAGACCAGATGTCAGAATTGTGTTCATGAACATTTAAACAAAAACTACAGCAGAATGTCTCCGTTAGAAGAATATAACAATTCAATTGAATTCAAATCAATTTTATTTATATAGTGTCTATTACAACACAAGTTGTCTCTAGGCGCTTTCCAGAGACCCAGAACATGAACAAGCACACTTCTCTTTTATTGTATGACAAGATAAAAGATTTCGTTTTTAAATCACAGACTGTATATATAACTATTTTACTCAATTAATATACCAAGAATAATGTAGTTTCATGTCAATGACCAAATAAATTAAAAAATATATGATGTTTTAAACTTCTGTAGCTTCTGTCTCACATACATTGTTTTACCTTGTTATATTTAAGTAAATATTTTTATAGCTAATGTCATTAGTATTGTATCATTATATTGATAACAGCAAAAAGAGGAAAGTAAAATTATAATGAAATGAATTAAAAAAACTAAAAGGAAACAAAAGAAAGAGAAACTGAACATAGTCTGTTCTATTACAAGGGACATCAAAGTGAGGATCTGGTGCATCTGACAGTTGGAATTAAGGGATTGGGAATTATGGGATTAACTGAATTACAATTAACTGGATTGAATAATATATAACAGAAGCTGACTTGTTTTCCTGCATACAGTGCCCTTAGATGCCTTTTGTTTTGAACCTGCACTGTACAAATAAAGGTGAATTAAAATGAGTTGGTCCAGCGGTGGCAGGCCGCAGCTTTGAGTCCTAACCTGGGCCTCTACGCCCCCTGGCTTTTCCTCCACTCTTTCTTTCATGTCTCATTATGGTCACTGGAGCAACAAAAATCATAAATAAGTTAAAATAACAAACACATTGCTTAATAATATAAGTTTAAAAAAGAGAGATGTTACAACCTCTCCATAACAGTTTGAGTGGAGAGAATGGATGGTTCTCTATGATTGTCATTGCAGATGTAGACTCGTTAATACTTACAGGTAATTGTAGAGGAAATTGTTCCACTTCACTACATGCATGAGTTTCACATAACTCGGGGAAAACCACCATGATCAATTCCCCCCATTAGCCATTAATCCTAAAACCCTAAAAATATTGTAACGTCCTCTTTGCCTCGACTTAATTGTATGTGCTCCTCAGAAACCATAATGTGCAAACATGCTCCAAACTTCAGGTCTGACAGATGTTTTCGTCCTGGAACAGTCCATTCAAACGGCAATAAAACCGCAACGGGGGCGTCTGTGGCTCAGTGGGTAGAGTAGGTCATCCTCTAACCGGAAGGTTGGTGACTCAGACTTCAGCCCCCAAAACATGAATGGGTATTGTTCAGCATTAACAGCAAGTTCAAAAACGGAGAACTAAGGAGAAAAAGATGGACTTTTCATGTCAAATTAAAAGCATGTTAAGTAGAGCAAACTGGCTTTCCGAATCTAAGGCGGTGAACCATGTGATCGCTTGGTTTCCCTGTGACGAAGTATGAATATGCTGGTGTAAAAAATATCAAAACCTTCGGGCCTCAAACGATCCTTATGCAATGCTTGTTATATTCCGTCTGTATCCACTCACCTTGACTTGATAACTTTTACCCTACGGAGAGATATCATCATCTCGAACCACAGATTGTTTGTGTATGTTCTGCTTTCAGACACCTCTTCATCAAATGTCTCCAGTCTTTAATCAGCATTTGTCAGTGTTCTCTTGGTTTTGTTTACCGTGTTCATAGCTTGTGTTTATTCCAATGGCTTCCTGTTGTTTTGTGGCTCTCTGCCCAGCTGCTTTGTGATTGGTCTAAATAACAAGAGTCGGTTGCCAATTATGGTAAAGGCTGAATCATGATGTACATGTTTACTGCAGAATCAATGGGCCAGTACACTCGAGTGTCCCATCTTGAAAGAGTTTACATCTCAAACTGGAGGTAAACATCTCCTTCAGTAGGGATGTCTTACTCTCTATAAATGTATTTGAGATGCTGTGATAAGTTGCCTGGAGTCATATTTCTCGTGTATTTCGAGTTAAGCCATAAGACAGAGTCACTCCTGGGTGACAGGCCCGATCATGGATCTGAGATGGCCTTTGTACCACAACCCCCCACACAACTCCTCTGTCAGTGCCTCGGCCTGTCAGGTCAGGAAGAATAAATGTCATGACCCCTTTTTCCCTTTGTGCCCTCCAAGGACCCTCCAACCCATTAACTTTCACTCAGCTTTCACTAAAATCCCTGAGTTATTCCCACCACCTCTGATCTCCAACACATGCACAAGAAGCCACTGAAACACACACAGAGGTTTTCTATGAAAGTAAGGAACCCTTCAGAGGACAGGATGGTAATCACCAAGACTGCACTGATGTCAAAGGAATTCCCAGGTTTTTGAGACTGGCTAAGGTTGAGGTGTGTGTGTGTGTGTGGACAGTGGAGCATTTATTTTACCGCCATTACCATCTCGCTGGTGTGGAGAAGATGAGCATCATGTTGTGTGAGCTGGAAATCATGAAACTCAGACACTCACTTTGGTACGATGCAAAAACGCTCGCTAATATGCAAGACGTAAACAATAAATTCTAGCAAGAAAAAAAAAGATTATATTCTTGTGAAATTAGTCATCGATGCAGCTAGTTGATTTTTACTTGATAGGAAATTTTGTTTCTAGTTTAGATCTGGTAAAAAAAAAAAAAAAAAACTTTTGAAAATTAGATAATAATTCTTGATTCGGGGTCCCTGATAAACTGGATAAACTTAATGCAAGCATTATGTATGACTCATAGCCGCTCTCAGGCTGCATCTAATTTTTAAAGGCAGTCCTTGCTCTCTTTTTGTGTCTATTTGTTGTTATCCATGGTGCCCATGGTGGATCGTTTACAGCTTCCACGACTCCTGGAGGCACTCAGGTACAAAACACAGAACAACAGAGGGACTAATTGCCTTTTAACCACCGGCTGGGGCATCAACATCATGACACATACCTGGAAGCTCCAGGTATCTGTCAGGTGACCTCTTCAGTCAATAATAGTCTGACTAATTATCGCAATCTCAATCTCCCCCTTATGACATTTTGCTAGACTCCCAAACTTTGTAAATGTACAACATCTCAGTTTTGGATTTTAGCGACTAATAATTGCTGATAAGAGCCCAGCAAGAAATCTGGGTTACAATAAGTTATTGGGGAATTTACTGGGGGCCCGGTGGGTCTTTCTGTGTGGAGTTTGCATGTTCTCCCCGTGCTTGCGTGGGTTCCCTGCGGGTACACTGGCTTCCTCCCACAGTCCAAAAACGTGCAGGGTAGGTTAATTGATCATTCTAAATTCTCCCTAGGTGTGCATGTGAGCGTGATTGGTTGTTTGTCTTCTATGTGGCCCTGGATAGACTGGCGACCTGTCCAGGGTGTGCCCCTGCCTTTCGCCTGATATGCGTCGGGATAGGCTCCGACAGACCCCCGTGACCCGGAAACGGACACAGCGGGTATAGATAATGGATGGATGGACGGGAATTTACTGGGAATTACTAGGACGTGGGAAAAGTCAATAGAATGTACGAGCCATTAGCATTCATTATATGGGAACCATAAATTTATTTCACAATAATTCATCCAGTTCTGTCCAGACTGCAACGTTGGCATCAGACTCCAATCGAGGTCTGTATCCACATGAACAAAACAGGTATCGATGCATGAAGAGCATATTTTGTTTTGCTTTGTTTGTCTAAACCACAATCATTTCTCTCATTTAAAGAAAAAATATCTGAGTAATGTCCAGATATATGTATGACTTTTTTTTTTTTTTTTTTTTGCATTTCCTTTTACATATTAACACTGGAATCTTAATTTCTGAAGGTTTTCGTGGGGAATACATTTCCAAAAAGATCCATTTTCAATGACGTAAGGAATGTGATGCCAGACTTTATGTTTCCAAAGTTCGTGGTTTTAAAAACTGTCTAGAATGAAAATCAACTTTTCAGCTGTCTAAATGTTGATGTGGTGAACTATATTTGTATGACAGAATACATTTTAAGAGAGTAAGAGCGTACAGTCAAACCTAGGAACAACAAGAAGTTCAAAAATACATACTACAATGTTGGATTAAACCTCTTTAATGTCACCGTTTGGTTTGTGAAATATTGTTATGAATTTATTTCTAAATGACCTGTTTGGGTGTGGACAAGACGTCGGGTGACCAGAGTTGGAGGACCAAGATTCTGACCCTGAATGTACCCAGTCTTGGAGCTGAGCCACTCAGTGACTGCGCGCCAGAGTCTCTGAGGGCCAAAAACTACACAAACCACATTTAGGACATGGCGAAGAAAAGGAATGCATTGAAATAAATACTTTTAGTTTTTTTCTTTTCTAAGTAAATATTTTCACTGAGGGAAAACCTCATTTTGGCAAATATACAACTGGTTCCATACAAGATTTTCCAAATGGATGTGTGCATTTTTCTGAAATCTCCCAAACCTGATACTGCAGATTGAAGCACCAGACCACCTTTTGTTTCATGTTTCACAAGCGCCGGCAGTTTCTCACCACAGCCCCCTATTTCAAGGCTGCCGTTGAATAGCCAGCAAACCATTTCCTGAAGCTTTTGAGGCCACCAAATAAACCACGTTTTCATCTGACAACCTAAGGTCCCCGTCTTCAGACGGAGTCTTTTGAAATTACAGTACTGATGAAGCGTGAGAAATTACAGGCACTTAGATGAGATTTCATGAGCACAAGAGAGCAGAGGGACCACCCCTAGACAGCTCGGACTTAAGGGAGTGATGGCGGTAAATACACAAACACACAAGGCTATTACATGTCAGATCAGTGGCAAAAATGTCTTTATCCTCCAGTGTGTTTAATTTGTAGATAGTTGTGTTAATTGACTGATATGATGATATGACAATAAAACTGACGTTGGAGCTAAGTATTCAGTGGACTCAAATGGAAAATGCATTATCTTGACTGTTTGAGTTATCCTAATGGAGATCTGCTGAGACGAGCAATGCCCGAGGGCCTCTGGTACCTCTCCACCCTTCCTGGGAATGGGCTTTTGGTCAGGATCAGTTTGGAGGGAAGCCTCAGATTTTTTACTTGGCCCTCTGGTGAATCAGAGCTTTGTAGAACTGGTTTGGACTTAAGCCTCAATAATAATCTATCCCTGGAGCTGCTGAAGTGAATCATTTTCATCTCTGTATACTCCTCTTACTTCCCAGCTGGGGCTCCCTGTCTGTGTGCATGTGCAAGATTTCAAGTACCATGATTTCATTTTACGCTGCTTATTTTGGAGATCCTTTTTTCCTACACTGTACCACTGTGTGGCTGATTGGTTTAATTTAACCACCTCTAAAATTAGTACCATCCAAATAGATGGCAGGAGCCCTTCATTCATTACAAAGGGTTTTACACACAAACATGATTCCCTGCTCTTCTCTGCCACAGAAGTTTTACTCAGAGCCCTCCCAGTATGTCCGTCTGTTTCCCGTCTGTCTCTGTTTGGATTCTGTTTGAGTCTCTGCTCTCTTTTTACAGCCTCTGTCCAAATGTGTCACTCAGTACTCATTTGAGCTGCGATCATTTTATGCACAGAAACAAAACAAACAAAAGAAAAAAAACACACACAAATGTCAACTGCAAAATCCCTCTAAAAAATACAGTTGTGGTGAAACAAACTGTCTGTAAAGCTTGTTCAGTTTCTGTCTTTGTTTTCCTTAGTTCTCCACAGAACGTAATACACTTTTGTGTAATGATAATTATTTCATATTAAATGAGGAAAGGCGGGCTGGAAGCAGAACCAAATGCCTCTCTAGTCAGAGATAAAAGCTAACAGCCAGACATTTATCTAACCTTGCTTGGTGTTTCACTAAGGGAGTCACCAGCAACACCACATCTGACAGACAATTGATCTGTTCACCTGGCTCCGCCCACCTCACGGTGCTACAACACTGCCTCCAACTCATTCTCCTTTACTTTACGTGATGAACTAAAGCACGCCTCTCTGTGTTCAGGCTCGGCCGTCTGGGTTCTTCGCAGTTCTCAGCCCTTGAGAACTGTACACCACCAAATGCAGTTTTAAGCTCAAATCTAGATCAGTAGAGTCAGTCCTTCGCATAAAGGGCAGCAGGTGCACAGTCATTTGAAACAGTGATCACGTCAATGGTGTGTTGTTCCTCAGGTACTTGGGCTTTGTTCTGAATTGCATACTTTGGTGAGTACTAACACAGAGTACTAAGCACACTGTGTGTAAATGAGTGTTTTCCCAAAGTACAAGTGCAGTTGTACGCTTATCAGAAGAGACAAGGCAAAACTTTCTTCTTTGACTTCTTTACCCAAATTACCACAACAATGAGTGAACATTTTGTTAACTGTCAACTCCAAACAAAATTAGTCCTTGTTATGTGTCTACATTTATGCACTCCAAAAAATTTTAATTGTGCAAGTGCGAGATTTGGAACACAGCCTTGGTTTTATTAGCAGGGTCATGAGGCAAGCATGAGTAATGCTCAGAGACTGTATGAAACGATGGATGAAGCATTAGGTCACGTGACCCATTGGTTTGTCAACAGTGGTTTTGAACCCCGCAACGCAGCCAGGGTGAAGTCGAGAAGTCCACATGAACACGCCCACCGCATGTCAATCAAAGTTAGCTTTGGATCTTAGCTTGTTTAGCTGAGCCTCGCCACAACACCTGCCGAGGGGCCGTCAGACGTTTACAGCAGAGTAAACCATTTAACATATTAACCAAAAATGACAGTTGGATTTAGCCGAAGCTGGGTTAATACAAACGAGCGGCTGCTTTGCAAAGCACAGTGATAACGACTAGCCATTGGTCGATCCGACTGTCAATCAGTCATATTGGAAGTGAATTTAATGCCTTTATATAAACTCTCCTGGCGTGGTGCAAATAAATTCACCCACCTCAGAATTGTCATGGATGTGAAATCAAATGACTAAGACCAAAACATATTTTTTAACCAGGCTGTAAATAGGTTTATTTCTGCTCGGAAGTTGGATGTTTTAACATGAGAGTCAGTGGAGATCGATTTGCTTTTGCAGCCAGCGTCTATCAGTCTGTCAAGAAACTGCAATGAAACTTAGTCCCACATGACCTCAGTCCAGACGTTAGATGGTTGGCGCTTGGTTTTACTTCGTATTAGTTTGTTGACAAAATGGTCAACGGAGTTCAAGTAAAATGTCACGACTAGCTGACTTCTTAAGTTGCGAGGTCGGACTTAGCTCCGCAGGTGGTGCTTCTAACAGAAAGGAGAACGTGCAATGACAAGCACCATGTTGTGACATTATTAGCTATGGTTGCTACCACTACCATCGGGTCAGAGCTGAAAGCTAAGGAGGTTGTGTCCCACCTGCGTCTTGGGTCATGCAGGGTTTCCGTTCAAGAAGGGGACCTTCACCCCGTATTCAAAGCATGCATGGGCGTTAAACAGGCTTTGCTGGCTAGGTAATGCGCAGAGATGTCCGCACTGCTCTTCAATGCCAGAAGAAATTCTCAAAAGAAGGCTGAGATTGGCCTTGGCAGGCTACAGGAACCCTCCAGCAGCCACTTTTACCCAGGCCACCCCGGTCATGAAGCTCTCTGTGGCCATGTTAACGTTCAAACAAAAATGACTAGCAGTCCTCACGTCAGATGCTGCTACTAACAATGACATCTGAAACTCTGACGGCTGGACAGATTCCATCAGAATAAATGCAAAGCTAAAGTTTCCGTCCTTGATCAGTATGAGCTAAGCTGAAATAGCCAGTTTGTGGTACCTTAAGGACGCTGAGGTAAGGTGTTGCAGTTTCAGTAATCTGCTGGTGATATGGCCTCGACCAGAGCTCCCAAAGTTAGGCTTCAAAAACCTAGATCTTTTTTACAGTATATGCTTAAAGACAAAAAGAGATCATAGTTTTTGTTTTGTTTTTTGTTTTTTTCTGGGTTGAGTTAACTGCTAACTACCTCATAAATCTCATGCTGGTTCAAACAAATGTTTAATTGATGTTCTGCAGTAGGGAAATTAAAAATTAAATCATAGTCTCAAACAAACTTTGAAAAGTGTGAAAAATGCTTCCCCCGGTTTTCAGTTTTTGTGCTAAACTTGAACGACTTGCACTCTCATGCTTCACAGTAAGTTTAATGAACAAGTTGTTTAAAGTGATTGAAACTGTTACCCCTGTACACTTCATCACCCGCTTCAGTGGAAATCAACTGTAGTAGTTGATCAGATTTTTTAACTAAAACTGTTAGTTAGCTTGAGTAACTAAAATTACTCAATTGGGTTTAGGAGAAGGATGTGGGCGGGTTGACAATAAGTTGCTTTACAGTGCAAATTGAAAACACATCACGTAATAAAGCAGATACACACTGCTGACTCTTAAAAATTGACATTAAAGTTTAAACATTAATGTTCAGATGCATCTGTAGGGTTAATGCAAATGTAAAAATAGACATCAAAACTGTAACTTCATTGGCTACGTGGCTAAGTCACTGCAAACTAAGAACGTATGAACATATTTTTTTAACATTTAAATTAAAAGAAACCTATTCAAAGAAAAGTACTCTAATACTTATCAACCAATCATTGCATTCACCTTCACTTACTGTTTTGTTTTCAGTGTTTAAACTACAAATAGGTTTCAAGTTTTGACAGAATTCTTTGCCTTGCAGTCATAATTAGCAGAAAGCCAGACGCACATCAGTGCTCATATCCGTACGCTCTGAATAGTCTCAGGTGGATGGAAAAGCTCTCTCTGTCTGTTGCAGCCAAGAAAAACAGCTGTTTCCAACGAATTACCATATTTCCATCTTGACTGATTCTGGGCTGCACCCTGATTTACCAGCGCAACTCGCTGTCAGTCAAGCAATCCTGGTTGCAGGAAATGCAGGGAGGCTCCACCTGGCATCCATTAACCTGTCGTTGCCCTGGAATAATGTGGGGGGGCTTCCAGAGAGCTTTGGAGAGTCATGGGTATCCCCTGTAAACTGCCACCAATAAAGCTGGCCAGACATACTCAAATGTTATACTACACATGTGAATGATATCAGCTGTGAAACTTTTCAAAGTGGCGTGCTCTCTGCTCAATTCAACCAGTCTATTTTTCCAACGTGCTTCAAGAGACCCTCTCAACACAAACACATGCAAACATGAACATACAGAGAAACCTCTATCCAGGGGCAAACCATCTGCAGGATTCACTATGTTTATCTGTTGCCTAGTAATGAGTGCAGGGCTTTGATGTGTGAGTTTTGTATGTTTGTACGCAGGGGTAGTCGAGGAGGGCAGACGGACTTGTAGGACCGTCCCATACCCATACGTGCTGGAGTATTCATAGCAGTTCATGAAAGGGAACTCTTAAAAGGTTACGTTGGGATTAAACAAATATGAGATGTATGTAATAGCTTATTGGTGCCAAAATGGCTAGTATTGTAGTTTACTTAACCCTTGCAATGGTTAGGCAAGCCAACTGAGGGCTGTGGATCATTTTGACCCGAGCTCAGCACCTTGCAGGGGTAAATGCATCATCCAGTCTAAGTTGTGTCTAAGTTTTGTGTGTTTTAAACATCTTCTGTTGTGGAGAACCAGGTGTGTGAGCTCAACATTATCTTATGGCTTCGTCCAACATCATGAAAAACAAGGCAAACATGCTTGTCTTAATTTATAATACCCCAAACTACTGAATCAAAAGGTGGTATTTTCAGCAAGTGCAAGATGTAAGTAGCACACTCTGTATGCGTTCAAAGCTATTAATCAGTATTTGCAATGTACAGAAGAGTTATTTTTGCAAATAAAACCCAAAATGTTAATTAAAAAAAAAGAAAAGTTGAGAGGATAAGAAATTTTGAAACTGATTTTTACATTTATTTTAACATTTTATTGTGTCCCATAATAATTTATGCTTTATCTCTCCAGCTATATCTCATTTGCTAATTTACATCCATTTCAGGACTAAAACAAAACCAACCCTCCTGACCCTAAAAATGTATAATAATAATAATAATATAAAAAATGTATCAAGATTTCCTTGAAATGCTTGACCAAAAGGTTATCATCAAATAAGGATCCATGCTACTGCACATCACAGGACATGTTTGCAGAGAGAACGGGAAAAAATAACAGCTGAAATGTCCTGCAGAGCCCAAATGTAATACGGGATTTTGTATTAATAAAAAAATTATTTTGAGGAGACAAAAGACTAAATACCTGGGTATATGTAATATGAATAATCTGCTACATTGAATATGACGTGAATCACTTCAACCAATTATGCCAAATGTTTTCGTTCTTTTTAAACACAAAGCTTGGGCCTCTCATCACACTCGTCCATTTAAGTCCATTGTTAGTGTCCAAGTGTTCCTACAGCGGAAATACATCTTTTCTGGACTTTTTGTGCAGGTATGCCTTTTCTATTTCATCGACGTATAAAAACACGTTTGAGTCCTTACATATAATACGTTGTGCGCTTGTTCACCTCAGATCGTGATGCTATCTGCTTGGCAAAAGAACATGACACCCAGGGTGACACAGGGATTACTTGTTCTATATTTAGTCTTTATGTACATGAATATTGGCAGGACAGCTCTGTACATGTGACACACACAGTGATAATACAGATTTCTAGCACAGAACACATTTACAAGATGGGCTCTAAAGCAAACACTGGCTGAGATACATCAGGGAATGTCTGAACTACGACAACCTCCTCCTAAAAACGTGACTTTACTTGGTACAGTTATTATTGTCATCAATAAAAAGACAATCAAAAAGATAGACAAGAAGTACAAAATAATTTAAATTCCTCCTACAGCTTGTAGTGAATATGCAGTGAGAGATCTATATAAAGTGGGAGGCCTCAGGATCTCCTCCAGTCAACGGAGTTTGTAACTGAAGGAACTGACAAATATGACAGACAAAAGCAAATGTCATGCAGCAACAAAGAAGCACACAAGATGAAATAGGACCTTCTTTGAAGTTCTGCCTCCCCGGTGGCAACGTGATCTCAAGACGACAAGCCTGGTAACAGAGAAGCTCGCGCTCTGGGCCACTCAGACGTGCCACCATGAAATGTAAACAAAAATATACAGGTTGATATCTCTCTCTCTCCGTCTCTACAAACAGTTCAGTCACTGCCACAGGCCCATCAGGTGCGTGAGTAGTCAGTCTGCATACACTCCTTAGTAGAATATCACTTAGTGTTAAATAAACTTATTTTATATATTTATAATATATATAATAGATTTCTTCTTTGCAGAGTCATTTAGCAGTATTTCCTTGTTTTCACCAGTTTGCTCTGGTATTTCACTGAGTGGCCACTATGTCCCACCACATAAACGTCCAGCAGGTAGGTCTTGCCTGGCTCCAGACCCGTGATGGTCTCTGTAGTCACAGCTTTCTGCAGATTTGGGCTGTGGAAGTACTTGCACAGGACTTTTTCTGACTTCCTGCGGGTCTCCGGCCCGGCACACTGATTTTGTTCCCGGCGTCGCTGCTCTTCACCATAGTTGTCAGCCACCTCCTTACGATATATGCAGTATTTGTTGCGGTCCTGTGTGCCCAGCCAGGCCACTGTGGCGGAGGTGCAGGTGCGCAGCTTGTCGAAGGCCTTGATGCGGGTGTCCTCGGGAAGAGATGGGAAAGGCTGTTTGCTGCTGGGCCGTGTGGTGGCGAGCACCTTCAGCGTGGAGGCTCCTTTCCGGCTTCCTCGCAAGCGGATCAGATACTTGGCTTTGGGCTTTCCGCGCAGCTGGAACTGCCGCACCCCCTCCACATTCTGAGAGAGCAGCAGCTTGCCATCCCGCCTTACCTGCACCTGTACGGCATCCAGACATGAGTGGACAAACAGCGTGACCCTTTGGTGGGAGGACACAGGAGCAAAGCGCAGAAACTTGCTGCCCTTTCTCTTGATGAAAACATCTGATACTTTGCCGTCCTTCAGCTCAAACGTCTTCTGGCGAGCTTCCTCTTTAGTGCGGGCAAAGGTCCCAACATATGCAGTGCTGGTGTTGGTAGCAGAATTCACTGCAAACACATCAAAGTAGTACTGTGTGTCTGGTTTGAGCTCTGACACAGTGAAAATGTTTTTATTACCAATGCACACCTTCTGAATGTCTGATACCTTGGGTTTGGTTGTATATGCCCGGGAGATTTTGTTACTTGTTAGGCCTCTCTCCTTGCCAAAACCATTGTCAGAGGGAACAAAGCCAAAGTGTACAAAGTCAAATGGACTAAAGTCCCTGCCAGGCTTTGGAGCCAACATGAAGGCATCATCAGTGCTGATTTTAGCCTCAGCAGCACACATGCTCTTGAAATTGTGCTCCTTGTTAATCACTAAACAGTACTGAACAGGCTGGCCCATGAGAGAGCCTGTTGGTGTCGGCTTCCATGCTAGGGTGACTGTAGTACGGCCCAGTGCAGTCACATCCACCCGGGGGTCGTAGGGCAGCTCTGGGTAGGGCTGGTCAGACTCTGGAGTTGTGGTGGCATACACCTTGAAATTGCTGTCTTTCTCAGTGGAAAGCAACTCCAGCTGGTAGAGACCGGAAGGCGTGCTGGTTGACACATAGGACTCCACATCGTTACCCTTGTAGGTGAAGAGCTCCGTGCCCTCATCGACAGTCACCTGCTGTTTCTGTTGGTCCAAAGGTTCAGGCTCTCCTGAAAAACAAAAGCAAACACGCACAACATGAGCTTCTGACTTAGTATTGCTCCAACTCTATGTTACTGGTCTTTACATACATTTCTAGTCATGACGTCTTTTCCTTCTTTGTCCTTGATGAGAAAAAAAACAACAAAAATTCCAACCAAACTAAGAATGTTTAACGCTATGAGATCACGGAGACGCTCTGCAAGTCTCATGGATGATCAGCCTCACTCAAATTGCAGTCATGTTTTCACTCCAAACATCCCCAAAGATCATAGGCCACCATTCACTTGGCGTTCCTGTAGTTGCACTACAAAGAGGCGCCTTGTAGCTTCCATGTGAGAGAAACAGCCCGAGCTCGTACTCCAGGTTGAGCAAGGAACCATAATATTATGTTTGTCGACCAAAGAGTGTGCTCAGTGGTGTACTAAAAATTAATGCGCAAAGATCTACTCCCACTGGAGACATCTTGCAAAAAGGCCTGCAAATGCAGCAAAGGGGTCATTGGCGTAACTCTTCACTGCAGCATATCTTGTGAAATCAGACCACTGGCACTGCATGTGATTAGTTCACATTTGTCATTAGTCTTCCAGCTGCAAAAACGTATTCTTTTCTAGTGAGGTAAGGCTCAAGTCAATTTGACAGTGTAACTACATAATAAATCATCTTGGAATATTTGATCTGACAAGAGCACAGACGCATACTCAGGTAGCCGTGCATTGGCGTTCAAATAAACGCTCACATCACACCTCGACGCTCTAAACCACGGCATTAGTCATCTGGCAAGCTTTCCTGTGTTGTTCCTCCATTCAGAGAAAGTTTTGATGCGAGGCAACAGAAAGAAAAATAAATAAAAAGGGAAAGAGGAAGGAAGAAAGACAGACAGAGAGCGGCAGAATTTACCTTAAGACGACCAAGAAGGTTTAAGTAAAGGCATGTAATGGCTTTGATTCGGTAAGCTCGCTAAGGTAGAGCCCCTCTCTGAAATTATAGACATCAGCTTGGGCCGAGTCAGTCCTCATTAGTGGTTAGACTAGACACTACGACTGTGACTTAATTAAAACCCACCAAAACACAAAGGCAAACATTTCTGTGTGGGTTAATTACGTGTGGGAGATAGTGATATTTCCATGTAACATGTCATTAACCTCTTCCACTGCTGCCTGATGTCACTTATACCTGATCCCTCTCCACTGGACTCTTCTGGCAGCTCCTGCAGGATGAGTTTCCACTCCAGAGGAGCGTCACAAGGTGTCACTGTCACAGACAGGGGTGTGTTGTCTTCTTCCACCACAAAATAATACCTGTAAAAGAAATTTAAAAAAAAAAATAGCAGGCCCGATGTCAGCCATAGTTTGATGTCATCCCAAACGGTGGGCAGGGTGTGAGCCGACTGAGGTGGAAACGCTCAAGAAAACGGTGACATTGTGATACCATCGACCTTGTTCACTCTCCTTCTGAGCTGAGAGACTTTCTCATCTATTATTTAGTTTTTGCGTCAGCATAAAAGATCACGTTACTGAGAAACATCTGATCTTTCTATGTATTTACAGGAAGAGGTCACCGAGTTTAATGTCTTCCTCAATGTTTATTTTGAATGAGCCAGCAGCAGCGAAAGGTGGAACTGCCTTTTCTTTTTTTTTTTTCTTTTTTTTTTTCTGCGGTCTTGACAAAAAGGTGGGCAGTCTTAATCACCGGGATTAGGTCAGTCTTTCAGTCATTATGTGTCTGCGAGGTGCTTACCTTTTAGGCGTGTCCCTGAACAGGTAGCCGCTGATCTCAGCTCCGTCTGGTATGACCGAGGAGTCGAGGAAGAGTGACTTGTCTCTGATCTGCATCTGAAAGAGCCCTTCGTCTCTCGTGGGCAGCTTCTGGGCCAAAGATCCCAGCCCCAGCCCCAGAAGCAGCAGCAGCACCGAGCTCCAGCCTTTACACTGCCTCATTCTGAAACACACAGAGACGCAGACTTCACTTCAGCCATGAATGTAAATATACTGGATGCTGTGACATTTATGCCTTGTCAGTGTGTAGATCAGAAGACACGGAGTTGCAGTCAGAAAGCAGTTGAACTTAAAGACTAATCAAGGAAAATTAGTTAACCACACTTCATTACGGACACTTTCAAAATGCACAAGAAGATATTGTATATTATACTGTATATTGTTTGGTTATTGATTTAATGTGTTCACTTGTGATGTTTTGAAGCACTAGTAGACATTTTTAGCCACTAAAAAAGAAGTCAGGTTAAGCTGTTATCCAGCTCCATGAGGGTGATGTCAATGTGTTTTTGTATTTGTAAAAATAGTTTAAGCATTTGTACAGCAAGCCAACACCATGACGAAGTTAAGATAGCCAACTGCTGGCTGTGGCCAAACATTTAAACGTCAAACAACAAACTATGGGGTTTGAGACCGTGTCGTCACTACACTCCTGGGAAATCAGCCTCGTCTACGAAGTTGGTTCGGCCGATCAGCGGATAACCACATGGCGTTTTGTCGGTTTCTCTTTTCGTTGCATGGCTAAGAGTACCAGTACTTAACAAAGCCTTAATTTAACAAAAACAAACTAAAAACGACACACGGCAGCATCGTGGTTGCTGACTGGCACAGTGCGTTACTGCACTTCTGCTGGTTTTGTGTTTCGTTTACAGTTTATTTAATAATTTGCTCACTTGAATCTCTTTTAAACAACAGCGTCATGACAATGTCTTTAAAAAACTGAAATACAGTTCTTTGTACGTCTGATTTGCCTCAGCGTTTTCCTATGATTTATTTCTTTATGTGCACATTAAAGTATGCATGAATTTGTTTTCCACGATCTTTGCATGTTTTGTTGCTTGTTATTCCACTTCTAACAAGGTCGTAATGCTCCTAACGGGCGTTCCCAACCCCCGTGGTCCCGATGTTCACAGCTTACTCTCAGCATAGTTTCTAATAGGAGCATTTATGAAAATGTGAAACCGTTCGTCTACAGTAAGACACATTTCTGGGGAAAAGCTTTGTGACTGCTGAGGTGACGCTTTCCCTGACTTTAACTGTCACGCTCAACTAAACTGTGCTAACTTTGTTAAAATAACTAAAGACTGCTGTTGTTCAAAATGTATTTATAAAAACGTAAGAGATACAGTTTCTCGTCTACTGCAAAAAAAACATTTAATTAAAGTTCCTAATCACCTAATTTGAGCATTGTCAACTAAAATGAAATCTTTTCCGAGCAAGTTTTAGCTATTGTACGTTAATTACTTTGGACAACATGTTTAAGATTTTTTCCCATGTACTCACCCACCATTACATATCACATGTGATATTATAAATGTGTTTTCTTGTCATGTTTTGTCTTTAGCTTCACCCTTTAATTAACACTTAACACTGACGACAAGTCGCTGTGTGCGAGTGAATGACGTGTAAAGAGCGTGAATCGCGTGAATCCCAGACACAGAAAGGAAAGAGGGATTAGATTTAAACAAGAATGTGTGAAGGAAAAGAAATTACTTGGTGCCCCAGGGAACCACATCACTGTATTTTATAAAAGCTCTTAACATAAAATCTTCCAATTCATGTCATTTAAGTTTTATTGATGGTCATATAAAAGCGTTTGGTGCTGCACTCCACGGTTGGAGCTGTGGTCATGACGAGGTGCAGATGACCGTGGCTGAGAGCCCCTCACATATCTTCTGTCTATTGATTTTGCCCCATTGATTGCAGCTGATGGGAACACCAAATCCCTTGTGATTTAATCAGCATAATGACGGCAGATTAGCCAGATACTTTACTGCCATTTACTGCAATAGAGATGGTGTCCTTTTAATGACCCTTCTCCCTCTCCTTTTCTCTGCTCACCCTCCCTTGTCTGTCTCTTCCCGTTGATCAGTTTTTTTCACCAAGCAAATAATCTCTTTCACACTTGTGCACAGATAATTCTTCGCTTTCAGTTCGTCTTTACATCTTCCTTCAGAGCCTCCCTAAACAGGGACAGATAAGTAGAACCTGAGAACTCCGGCCCGGGCGGATCGGCACACTGCAAACATTGCTGCAGTTCTCCGTTTAAAAACAATGCAAGGGGGGAAAGAATTCCTTGACAGCTCCTGTCAGTGTCTCGCTTTCTGCTGTTGTCTGACCCCAGCCTCCCGTCGTACCGCCAGACATCAGAGAGCAAAAGAAAAGCCGCCTAAGTGGTACTTTGAGGTTTGACTCACACAGAGAGTTGAGATCCTTATCGCCTCAGCTTGTCCCATTCCACTTCAAAAACGTGTCAGTCGGAACAAAGAAGTGTCTATTAATACTCAAGACAGCGCTAAGGTGGTATGTACATAACTGCTCAGAGCTGTCTTTCATTCCAACATCCCCAGAAACCACAGAGACCCAGTAAAGAGCCCAGTAGAACCCTTCCCCCCACACACAGATATGACCACCACGCTGATGTCACGACATTCATACACCGAGGGTTTTATCACCCCTGTAATTAGCACATTTGATGTTGCCTTCATATGTGACACTTCTCCCACACAAGCTGAAGCATTCATTCCCTCGTGCCAGCGTGTATATTGAAAAAAGATGACCACCGACTACCATGGCAGTTGAACAGACCATCAATGTCAACGCAGTCCCTCCACTGGAGACACTTTGACATCCAGGCCTGCGCCACGCTCGTGCTGCACAGTTCCATTACAAAAATAACACAAAAAAAACATACATCTGGAGCAAATAAACTCCAATATTTAATTAGGTCAGGGGAAAAAAAAAACTATGATTGCCATTTTAAAAGGAAAGTCAACCACAATCATGTCAACTTTGTTTGCTGTTACTTTATATTTTATCAGTTGTGTATTTATGGGTTTTCATTTAACTTTTAATGGGATTTACAGAGAATTTTGGGAGGAAAAGATCCTGTATGTTTGAAATGGAAATTAGTGGAACCTAGAAAACTGTGTAATGGGATTAAAGGACAAAAGCGGCACTTTACTTTCCCAGGGATCTCCGAAATATTTAGAGTAAAAATCTTTAAAAAAAAATAAAAAATAATGATCCTCTTGTTCTTTCTCTTAAGACTGACATTCCCTCAACAGAATTTCTCCTTTAACAGTTTTGACCCAGCTCTGATTTGGGGTTATTACAAGCAAATGTTGTTTAATAGCCAAAAACAAAGTGCTCACATTTTGCATTTACATCCCCTGGAGGGATGCAAGCTTTCCAGCACAACAATCCACTGCAAAATTAAAATCATTCACCATCCACCAAAGATTAAAGCAAGTAAATATCAATTACATGCAACAACTCAGAAACAGTTTTCCACCAGCTGATCTTTGAGTGTGCACGGGGGAGGATTGAGATCCCAGCAGAAAGGTCATCCCATGTTTGTGAGGTGCTCCTGATCACAGGAAAGACCTCATGGGCGCATCCTGTCCTTTCACACGTGGATGCACGCATGTGCTCGTGCACAGCAAACTGCCCCTGACCTCCCCTTTCTCCTCTCACTTTGTTGAACCAGCCTCCTTCTCCTTCCCTCCAGCTCGTTGTCAAGATGGATAAGCTGGCTGCCTGCTGCCACATGGAGCTCATTAACAGAACGGGAGGGAATAAAAGACAGTTTAATTTCAACACAAATAAAGACACATTTCGGATTCCACCCAACAAGACGCCTGGCATGGCCTCGCAGGACCTTAAGCCTCTGTGTGTGTTTTCTTAAAGGAAGTCTGGAGGCAGATTTATGGTAGGTCCTCGGTAGAGTTCCATCACCGCTGTCACTTCAGGGCCAACGTGGGGATTGAAGCAAGGGTGGGTGATGAGCCAAGGATAGAACCACACGAGTCCTCAACCTGTGGCATGCCAAACCAAATCAGGTCTGGATCTTTTGGACAGCTACACAGTTCATTAATGAATTGGTAGAGACTGTGGTAAGAGCTCTGATCCAAGAATGGAGATTTTCATCTGGTGGGTGTGTGTGTAGCCAAACCATCACATTCCTCCGTTTCACTCTGTGTACGAGTCTAAATCAGAACCTGTCACCTCGCCATCCACAACACCACTCACAGTTTTAAGTACGGAGCTCTATCCACATCATCAGAACCATGGAAGGGCGGCACAACAGCGTCACAGAAAGAAAGAAGAGCCTCATTTCCTCCTGACCCACCCTTCCCCTCCTCCTTTCTTTATCGTCCATCCCTGGATGTGGCTTTTCACACTGCATCCTGGAATGTTTCAGTGAGGAGGGCTGGGTCTGCAGGGCCTTTCTGCATTCAGGATGAATAGAGGATGGGAGGGGGGTGGTGGTGGCTCTGACTGATGTGCTGGCATTGTGGCTGAGAGGGTGATTATAGATTAGAAGAGAAATGCCCCGGCATGGGAAAGTCATCCACCCACTGCCCATCATCCAGGGTGAGGGGGTGGGTGCGCACACGCATGGAGCTCGGCCGCGTCGTGGGAAATGAATCCATCGGGATGTTGAGCAGGGAAGTGGAGCACAGAAAGCCTGTTCAACAGCCAGTGCGAGCAGGCTCGGCCTCTTCTTCTGTCCGTTTGAGGGAGCATAATGAGGGGCTTTACAAAGTGCAGCGTGCCCGGGACCGAATGGGGTGGGGTGAGGGGGGTTAAAGGAGCGCGTGGGATATGATGAATAATTTAACAAAAATATCCAAATTTGCGCCCTTAATCGTATAGCAGTGACTCCGGATATGTGACAAAAGGCAGCAGCGCTGAGTAGACTGTATACATGAAGCCTGTCACCTCTCTGGACGCACACGGATACAGCAACGCAGGCGGAATTCTTTCAGGCAAGCAGTTTTCATATGCAAATCACGGTTTAGTTACGGTATGCTACGCAGACCTTCCCATTTTAAGACTTTTTTTTTCCATCTTTCATTATCCCGAGAAAGCAGAAGGGAGGCAGTGTGGCTTCACCATGCGGCTAAATACAGTTATTCAAATCCCCACTCGGGGTATATGTCTCTCATTAGACACCGACTGAGACGCTCTGGCATCAACCGGATGAGGAAAACAACTCCGAACAAGATTCAAACTGTCATTAATCTGCACGGACTCATTCACATATACAAATCATTAATATATGTGTCTATTTGTAAAGTTGATAAATAAAAAGCAAATCCACGAGAAGCGCTCCGCTCCGGTGCGATAGGATTCTCACAGGTGCGTAAAAGCACCCAATAATGACACAAACGTCTGGGGGGGAAAGATGCACACCACGGGAAGGAAAAACTTTTCTCATTTGGCGTTTGAAGTTATAAAAAAAAGAAAGAAAATGCCACACCGAGCGCAGGCAGTTAGAAATGAGCGTGTTGAGAAACTGCATTTACTGGGTGCTTGTCACCCCTGGGAGCATGGGAACCGTCCGCCGGGAGACACAAGAAGCAACAGGATTGTCTTAAGTTCATCATCTAATCAGCGACCGTGTGCCATAGTCTACAACCAAAAGAAAGCTAAGTTAAAATAAATAAACTAAAAAAGAGGAAAAAAAACATGCGAGTTGGGGCTTGACTCAAATGTGTTTGAAACTTTCAACTTCACGGAGTTGTGAACCGCAAAACCTCTTTCTGTCTCTCTCTCCCTCTCCCTGCCAGACGTTTGAAACGGCAATGGTTAAATTAGTCTAGTCGGCTCTGGTCTTTTTAAACATGTTCAAATGAAAGCTTCAAAAAAGTTTTTAAAAAATGAAAGTAGGAGTTTTGTTTTAGGTTTCATTGGAGCTGGAGCTTCAGACGCACTGCAGGCAAACCACGCAAATAATCTTTACACGAGACAGACTTACCTTGAGGAATATGCAACTTCTGTCAAGAATGGTGCCTTTTGTTCCTAAAACTCCTCTGAAACAAAATGAAATAAAAATAAAAGAAATAGCAAAACTGAAGTGATTTCACAGAGGAAGGGTGGAAAAAAAAAGGAAATCAAAACACCCGCTCGTCCTCTCCGGTGTCCAGTAGTTCCCCCAGTTTTCACGCGTGTTGTTGGTGCAGATCAATCGGATTAGGCGACTGCTCTGATGCGTGTTTGCAGTTTTCTTGCGGATTTAACTGGTCTCTGGTGGGCAGGAGCGTGTGTGTGAGAGAGAGTGTGTGAGTGTGCGTGAGTGGGTATCCCGAGAGCTGGCAGTGCGTCCCTCCCCTGCCGCGCCGCTGCTCATGAAACCTCCTCTGGATTGGAGGCAAAACTGGTGCGAACTTCTTCTTCGTGTTCTTCCCTGCAATCTAAACTCCAAGTCACAGAACCAGCCCACTTCTTCAGGAATACGCCACGGAAAAGAAAAAAAAGTAGGGATCAAACCGTGTTTTTTCTGACCCGCAGAGTAAAAAAAAAAAAAAAAAAAAAAAAAAAAACAGCCACGGGCCTATGAATTCCTCAAAGCTTTTAAAATCTCCCAATTTCGACCTTGAAGTCACATTAGGAACAGCGTGTCACCAGAGCGCAGGCTAAAACTAACGCCTCGCGGTTTTTAGAGAGCGGGGTTCCCCTCAGACTTTTTATATCCTCCCTGTTTACTCTGATGCTCCCTGGAAATTATTAGTTTGGGCAGTAGCACCCTGCCAGAGTCACGCAACCCCCGGGGCTGCGGTGTGTGCAGGCAAGTTTTATCACGGGCCCTGGTGTCTGTGTGGGTGCAACCACGATCATGACGTTCACTAGTTCAGTTCATCTGCGAAGAAACGTTATTGTTGTTTTTGAGGTGGTAACTGGAATACGGCAAAACACGACCTCACCAATGCAACATTGTACTAATCAGCTGCGGAAATTCCCAGCGAGGCATGACAAGTGTTGTTGTTGTCGGCTGTTCCTGTGCTGAAGCCCGGAGAAGCAAATATTTATCCAAGATAAGAGCCATAGGCTGTCTCTAAACTGAACTCTCAAAATGTATGACTTGATGCGTATCTGCCTGTGATGAGCAGGTGATCTAAGTTGAGAGGCTGTAGGCTGTTCCTGCCGTTTCCTCTCCAGCAGGACCGTCCTGCATGTGGTGTATCCGCAGGTTTTCACGCCTCAGGTTGCATTCAGTCTTCTTGCAGGGGTCAAAGAAGGCCCCTTCACCCGAGTTAGATCGACTGTCTTGTATATATTTGCAAGGAGACAAGTGACAAGTGGTGCTCATTCACATGTAAACATCTGAAAACTGAGGCATCCACGCTTGGAAAAAGCAAGTCATAATTAATTGTTATGATGTATAAAAAGCCAGAAGGTAGATGGAGAACAGAGATAAAGACAGACTGAGAAATATGGCTTTATATTCTATTAAAATAACATTTTTTTTAAATTTACACTTTTTTATACCACCCTAAAATAATATGTAAAGATCGAAACAGTCACTGACCGTTCATAGTTAATGAAACATTGGGACTGCATGCGTCCAAAGTGGACAAAGTCTTAGTACAACAGCGACATCTAGTGGCACAAAAAGTAACCACGTGGTCTCCATTAGCCTTTGGAGAAAAAAATGACATTTTTCCCCAACTGGAATTTGTTGTTATTATTATTATTATTATTATTATTATTATTATTATTATTATTATTATTATTATTATTATTATTATTATTATTATTATTAAAGAGGAGTTGCATTTGAAGTTGGAATGCTCTCTTGGTATATTTACACTGTTTGTGTTGCTATATAACTACTTCTGAAGATGTCTGTGGGTACTTTTGTTTTTGTTGGGGTTATTGATGCCTCAGGTCATGACTAGGACCTCTGAATATCCTGGGGATTAAAAAAGACACCAAACTGAATGTGCTATAGCCACGCCACCAAACTGCGAAAATAAATCCACTCTAGGGACAAATGTATATTCACAATAACCTTGATAAGTATGCATACTCATGCTCACACTCACGCATACACACACACTGACCCAGCTACGTGCCAAAATCTTGAAAATGTATCTGCGCTAGGGACAGTTTAGTACCGATGGAGAGAGTCAGGGAAGAAAGAGGTCTCAACTTTCATCCATTACCGAGACTGAAAAAAAAATCACATTTTAACAGTCTTACAATGAAAAAATTGTCTACCTTTTACATTTTTGACCTTCTACTCATGTATAGTGAGATGGAGTTGACATCTCAACCGTGCATGTGTTAAGTGAGACGGATTTCCAGAGTTCAGCAGTTTGCAGTCAGATCAACGTATGCTCTTTGTATCAGTTTAACTTCTTCTGACATTTGCGTTTTCAAATGATCTCTTAACACTAACAGTCTTATATTAAAAAAAAATAATAATCCAAAATGAAAATATGTGGATAATTCAGTTCAGTTTAGTTTTTTTTAATTATGCTGATTTTCCAGCAAAAGTCTTTTCAGGGCACTTTTATGAAGTGAAACGAACCAAGTCCCTCTGGACAAGTGACGGCGGCCTGAAAAACTACTTTCAAACACAATGAAACAACAACAACAAGGTGATTCAAAGTGCTTTACAGAGACATTAAAACATCACATAAATAAAATGCATGATTTAAAATGCAAACAAAAGAAATAAATAAAAAAGAACAATAGATAAAATCAGTCATTAAACTGTAATCAAGTTTCGAAACTTAAGCTTAAAAGTAAAACAGTCTTGATTTGTGTCTTTATTCAAATGCAGCTGAGAACAGGTGAGTCTTCAACCTGGACTTAAATAAACGGAGTGTTTCAGCTGATCTGAGGATTTCTGGAAGTTGAAGGAAGCTTCTCCATGTCTGGTTCTGACTCTGGGAACCAATAAAAAACTGGATCCAGATGACCTGAGGGGTCTGGAAGGTTCATACTGGGTCAGGAGGTCACTGAGGTATTTAGGTTCTGGACCAGTCAGAGCTTTATAGACCAGCATCAGAACTTTAAAGTCTATCCTGTGATGGACAGGCAGCCAGTGTAGAGACCTCAGAGCTGGACTGATGTGGTCCACCTTTATGGTCTTGGTCACTGAGATCCAGTCTCAGTGCTAAGACCTGACTGGAAGGCATCATAGCAGTTATTTTGTGTTAAAACATAATTGAGCTGTTGAAAAACTGCCTTTTCAATTACCTTACTTAAAAATGGGAGATTTGAGATCGGTCTGTAGTTGTTCATTTGTGTCTTGTCTAGATTGTCCCTTTTCAGCAGAGGTTTAATTAGTTAGTAAAAATGTCTTTCAGAATTTGCTTAAACCAGTCCTTTATCCGAGTTACCTCGTAAACCTCATTATGAAAAGGGCCACAATATGAACATAAATAATAATAATAAAAAAAAAACATTTTTCTTGCCTGAGAGCATGAATGTGGGTGACTGAAGTGAATATCAAAAACTCTGATATACTGACATTTCACTTTGTTTGGGGTGTGAAACCGATCTCAATCAATGGGCATTAATCTCCACCCACTTTTACAACTTCCCTGAAGTATTTGGCTAAAACATATCTCAGGAAATTGTGTCAGCTTTTGAAAACCAAAGACGCGATACGTCTCCTTTGGTGAACAGTTTATTATGTCTATGAAAACTGCAGCGAGGATGTAAAGTTGCTCATTGAACCAGGCTGGTTTTCATTACTGGTTATATGCTCACTATTGTTATTTCCAACTAATGCAGCACTCACACTTTTGTCCTTAAAGTTTATGATTTAACCTTCTATAAGCTGGCATACACATGTAGTTGTCTATGTCATAATATGTCCTTTCTTAACGGGGCCCCAAAGCAACAAGAACACACATTTGCACCAACTCCTAGGAGGTTTAGGGTCTATTTCCCATATTTGATGACATATGGGTTCTTTCTGCAGGTTGGCTTTGAACAGTAGATGCTCTCCGACAGTCATTACATCCTCGCCTCAGTCTGTTTGCTTTAGTGGTTAAGTCTATAACCATCCGTCGCCTCACAACTATTTACTCTTCACCAGTTGTTCAGGTAATCTAATAATGCAATGAAGGCTGAAAGTATTATCTTATTTGTCTAAAATGCATTCACCTGATGCAGACTGGAGCCTGGAACGTGACTAAAGGCCGTCTGTCACCACCGCGGCGTCTGCAGAACAGAAGGTCTGCCTTTTAACACCCAACCTTCTTAATACCGAGTTCATCATTAACTCAGCAGAGCCGAGAGCCTTCTGCAGACAAACATCGGCTCTGTAAACACCTCCCCGGCATTTTCTCCCTCTTGTCTCCGCTAAAGGGCTCTGGGGAGGACAAACAGTGTGTGAACTCTGACCTAACAGAGGATGGAACACATCTCGCCATTTCCTCCAAGAGATACACTACACAAAGTAAGCAGTCTTGCACACTGGGTGATATCGTAGGCATCATCCCAGAAGAGAACAGCAACACAGGGGAGGAGGAGAGAGGTTACAGTTCAAGGGAAAGAATGAGGGAGGGAAGGTTAGTGAAAGCTTTACCACATCACGTGCCCGCCAGCCTTCGGCGGAGACCCCTGTCAGCCCGGGAACCTCTGAGTGGAGATGAAGCAGGACTGAGGGTTTGGAAAGTTTGTTTCTTATTTGACAAGATTATTTGGTAGAGAGATTATGGCATGTCAGAGATATACACAATAAAATATCCCAAGAATGTTTTGTGAGTGGCTCAGTACATCAAAAATGAGATCATAAGCCGTCCTAAAACTAACACATCCTCTCTTCTTACTCTTTTAAACAAGTAAGAGCCACAACTGAAAACAGATGAAAGGGGACACTAGTGAGGAGCACATGTCGTGTCAGTGTTTCACTTCCTTTCATTATACAATAAAGGGGGTTGTTGTTGTCAGTATTTATCTTCATCCTTTTATCCTGGGAGAGGGCAGCGTGTCAGCTGTGCCCGAAACACTCTGCATGGGATGCAGAGGAATAAACAAAGGGCAAAGTTTTATACCCACCAGCGCTCAGACTGAAGTCTGTCCTGGACCTTTTTAGTGAAACTCTAGAGCGTATCAGCTCCGGGCGTGGAACGCCGACGGTAAACACAGCGATGAGGAGGCAGGAACAAGTGGAGGAGGTTCCGCTCTCCCTGCTCTGTTTCCCATCTACAGGCAGGAGGAGGACAAACCTGTTACACGTTAAACAACTGATGTTCACATGTATGTCATCAAACAGAGAGTCAATCAAGATTCATGATAACATTTATAGTTCACAAAAAAAAAAAAAAAAAAATGAATGTTGGGAAATGAACTTCTAAGTAGCACCAAGCTGTGCCTTTATCACAGTGTATGTTCACGAATTTATCTTTTCTGTGTGCCACAAATGCTACGTTACTGTGGTCTGCTCACAGTTACATGCCTGCAAAGAAGGATCGAATACTAAAGAAGTCTGAGTTGTAGAGATTCTTTCAAATGGGAGCTTCATAAAGCGCGCTAAGTTAATACTGGACATAAAAATGTCAACACTTGCACATGCATCATTCAAGAAGAAGAAAGGAGGGATCGAGTGGACAGCACTGCACATTTAAAAGGGGATTAAGAGTGTTTTGTTGCAAAATTCAAAACAGAAATGATTCTGAGAAGTTTAAAATGCTTTGATATTATGCTCTTTGATATTAGATTATTCATTCATCAACTAAATCTAATATGTTTAGATGTAAAGTGTTCATGCCATGGCACAATTCACATCAGACTCTGGTCTTAAAAGCTTGATTAAAGCAGGGAAACTACTCACATCTTATTTTTATCCCATTGTTTGCAAACAGCTGACTCTTATTTCACCTTTAATTTTACCGCATGCCACAGGCTCACCCTCGCCGATACTCACGGACGTGATCCTCTGTAAATGAAAGAGCAACTTTACCTTTGTTTTTCTTTTAAGATTTCTTTCAAGATGCCGTGTAAAATGTAAATTAAAATAGAATGCAATGATTTCCCAATATCATAAATATCATACATTTGCTTACGATGATACCTTTACTGAGTGCTCCTCCTACGACTTTAAAAAGCAGAATCAAAGCTGCTCATGTCATGAATCGTCTCTGCTGGCTGCCGTAGTTTTCATCAAACACTTCTGGAACTTCGAACATGAAAACTTTTCTCCGTACCCCATATCTTCCAATTCAGGAACAGTTTAGAGCAAATTTTCAAAAGTGTAAATGTTCCTGTTGGACTGTTTATCCAAATCACTACTTATTAGTTAATTAACATATGTTTTTTCAATTCTTCAAGCTCAGCTCAGATTGCACAACTGTTGGTTTAAAGTACGTATTTTATGATCCGTCTCCACACCTGCACATAGGAAGTCTATGGTTGCAGCAGGTTTACACACAAATGCATGCAAAAATGAGGAATTTACTAATGGCTTGCACTTTTGGTATTTCATCTTTGACTTTGTCAGATAATCTGGTAATCCAATCGTGTTACTTTTGTGGCACTGCTGTGCGACTCCTGTTTCTGGTTATCCTCTGTTTCAGTACTGATGATGTCTTCTTTCATGTTCCAGTCAAAGCAGAAAGCTGGAAACCATGTAACCTAGGCACAGGTTAATATGTTTCCAGCATAAGAATGCCGTTATAATTCAAGTCATTAACTTGGCACTGACTTAATACCAGTAACGGTTGTGATGCAAAACAGTCTGCAAGGTGGCTCACGGTTTTTGACTTTCTATCTTGCCAACAGCAACACATCACTGGGAGATGAAAAAGCGAGGTGCTCAGACTTTATGAGATTTGTTCTGGGGGCATTTTCTAAAAAAACATTCTGACTGCCTGTTCACGAAGATTTTCAGTCCCTGAAGACACTTAATCAGAAAATACCATAAAATCCCTCTAGAAAAGATTCCAGCAACAATATAACAGTCCACTGGAAGAACCCAAGTTTATAGCTCTGATGTGAATTATTAGAAATGAATTACTAAGCACGGACGCGGACGCGCACACACACACACACACACACACACACACACACACACACACACACACACACATGCTTACAACCCAGATTTTACTGTGGGCACATTTAAATCTGAAATGGTATTAAATCTGAAATGGTACTGAAATGGAGGTGAGTGAAGAATTTAGTTCCTTGCTTCTGTCTGAACCAATTACACTAATTACACGATCTATCTATCTATCTATCTATCTATCTATCTATCTATCTATCTATCTATCTATCTATCTATCTATCTATCTATCTATCTATCTATCTATCTATCTATCTATCTATCTATCTATCTATCTATCTATCTATCTATCTATCTATCTATCTATCTATCTACGGCAGTATGAGGGGCTGGTCCGAGGTGAGTGAAGCTTTAGGAAAGGAAACACTGCCCTCCTGCGGGCAGAGATGCGCACTGCAGTTTCTGCATGATTACCTTAAAGGTCAGTCGGTGTTTGGTGTATGGATTTTAAGTAAATGCCTTCCCTTATTGAGTAATTCAGTCATTTCTGTTCAAGCAGTATGCATATGTATGATCTAGGAGTCAAACATCCAAAGTTGGTCATTCAGCACATAAGATGTCTGCATCTCTGATTTACATATAAGAATTTAACATTTTGATTCACCACATCACGGCTTTCTGCTCAGTCTTTGTACATCTGAGAGGTTAATGAGTTATGTTTTCATGTGCCCATTCAGCATTAGATTTGCGTTTATTATCTGTTGCACAGTATTGAGCAAGTTAGCCACATTTTGTACTGCAGGGTGCGTGATGAAATACTCAAATTCCATCCCGTCTTTACCTGTGAAAGTCTGATTTATTTTGTTTTCCTTGAGAACTATGTGCAGTAAATGGAAAAATGTGGTAAGGCAGCATAGGCAGCCTTCCCGCCCGCAGCAATAAAGCTCTACAATGACTTTGGGACGTGACTACTGAAAGTTTAGCAGAGCAACGGCCTGAGGGAAGAAACTGTATCAACATCCTTCTCTGCACAGATTTGCTTGTTAACCCCAATTTTACTGTTTAATTTTACCCAAGGCACCTACAAGCAAATGAGGACAAGACTGGTCCATTATTGTAAGTGTCAGTTGATACTTCTTCATGGCCTATCAGAAGTCTATATCATACAGACTTCTCATAGTTAACATGTTAAAGTACTTTACAGGGCACAGGAGGTGAGTCTGAACGCTAAACTCGAGTCCTGAACATTCTTGGAAACATAAGTTGACATAAAACAGGAGAGAAGGGGTGTCTCTTGGTGGTACTGTCAATAATCAGGCCACGGCATTTCGGATCAGTTGTATTTTCATGGAATCACGTGGACACTTGGCAGCCTGGATGTGAAAAGTCAAAGGATTAGCTGGTGAGCGTTTTTGCAGGAAATGATGCTCCAGATCTTGGTAACATTACACAGATGACAGAAGGCTGGTCTAAATATTTATTTAATGAGCAAATAAAAAAAAAAAAAGACTTCTGAGTCAAAGATGGGAGCTTTGTAAGAGAATAGACGACAAAAAGAGCAGATATCACATCAAAAACAACTTCTGTAACTGATCAGCTGCCTCCAGTTTTGTTGACAAAAAGCTCAGTGTTGTCAGTAAAATGTTGGCAACGCATGTTCTTGCCTGAAAGAAACATGTAGTGAACGGAATTGGTACCAATCCAGAACCTAAGTTAGTACAGTTAAGGAAAACGGAAACTAGCAGTGGAAAAAAAAGAATCCTCTCAACTGAAATGAAGATTAAAAAGTCGTGTTTTTCATCCAAGTGAAACTAAACATAAACTATGAGCAACAATGCTAAACTAACTGAAAGGAAATACATTTCCTTTTGTGCCTTGCTTTTTTGGTGTTTGGCATCAAAAAAGCAGAACAGTAAAAGATCTTTGTTGTGTATGACGTTGTTGAAAGAATTCTTTCATCCTAGATTTTTTTTGTCAATATCTTTAACTTCATACCTGAAAAATTAAAATGAAGACTTAAATTAAACTAAAACTAACCTATTTTTTAAAAACTAAAGCTACATTGCGAAACTAAAGCAAAACTAAAATAAAAAAAAACTGAAAAAATAATAAATAAAATAAAATAAATAATAATATTAATAAATACAAAACTATTTTAACTCTGTCCAGAACCCTGTAGAAACATTCTCATTAAGCGGAGAACTTATGGCTTATACGGCGCCAAAACCGTTTATTCACACCACTATTCTGCAGATGAACAGTTAGATGACATAAGATGAGGGTTTAAAAGATTAAAGGAAGGTTGGATATAGGTCTGTACATGACCAGCACTTAAGGGTCAAGGTTGTGCTTTTTATGTAATTGTTTGGCGGATACAGACTGATTAGACTGACTGTAGTACAGAGGTGTCGTTGTGGGACATTGGCAGATATCCTGCGTGTCCTTTATACATTAACTGATGCAGGGTTTTTTTTAAATAATTATCATCATCCATCCATTATCTATACCCGCTTTATCCGTTTCCAGGTCACGGGGGTCTGTTGGAGCCTATCCCGATGCATATCAGGCGAAAGGCAGGGGTACACCCTGGACAGGTCGCCAGTCTATCCAGGGCCACATACAAACAACCAATCACACTCACATGCACACCTAGGGAGAATTTAGAAAGATCAATTAACCTACACTGCATGTTTTTGGACTGTGGGAGGAAGCCGGAGTACCCGGAGGAAACCCACGCAAGCACGGGGAGGACATGCAAACTCCACACAGAACCGGGAACCTTCTTGCTGTGAGGCAACAGTGCTAACCACCAAGCCACCGTGCTGCCCTAATTATCATCATTATTTTATAAAATAATGAAACAGCTGATGAGAGTAACAACAGCAGCAGGACATCACTGGTAGGACCTTTATTTGCAAGATGAGTAACTGGGGAGAAAAGAGATCTGCAAGTTACTCAACCTCAGAGAGCAGAGGACACCATAAACCGGCATATGTCCAGAACCACAAAGGATGGTCCAATGTTTAAACAACTGGCCACAAAAATGACAAGAAGCAGAACCCAGACAAAAAACATTCATCCCGATGTTCATCCATTTTGAAATGACACCTGTCTGACGGCGTATTTCATCCTGCGATGTAGGGATAATACATCATTCTACACACCCACACATCTTATGTTATGGGGATAACGCCTTCCGACTTGCCTTCCCTCCTCTCAACTCGCCTTCAGGCATGGGGTGGCAAATAACACGCCTTGCATTTATATTACTCAACACACGTTTAACATGCATTCATCAATAATAACGGGATCTAATCATAAAACGCCCCATATAGTTCAGTTTGGATGTGGTTCAGTAGTCATGTTGATGGTGTAAAAGCCCTGACTGACGAAGCTAACTCAAAAACAGAAAAAACATTGCACACTTACATCAATAAGTGCCTGGACAATGGCAGATTTTATGCTTTTGCCTCAATACACAGTGGATTTTAAATACAAGTGGAGTGCATATTTTCAACTTTAATTTAAGGGGTTTTACTAAAATAAGACATAAACCATTTAAGAATTACACCCATTTAAACAATGTACTTCCATTTCGAGGGGTTTAAAAGAATTTGGACAGCAAAATGAAGCTTTTTGGCCAGAAAAATCGTCTGACGTCGATGTCAAGTACTGAGTGGCGTTTGTCAGATGTATAACTGGAGCTAACAATTTAAAGTCCCTAGGAGATCTTGATACAAGTGAGGGAGCAAATTATTAGGTAGAAAAAACAACACAGGTCATTAAGAGAGACAGTAAAAACTTTGGATGTGGCCAAATCAATAGTGTGCTACATTTTATTTAAAAAGAAAGAAAGCAATAAAACCTGGTAAACCATATCCACAGAGGAAGCTCACAATTTCTAGATGTCCATGGGCTCATAACTTTGTATACTGGCTCTGAAGGACTTTCATACATGTATTAAAAATTATTATTATTATACATACAATATATATTTACATATACAATAATGTCACTTTGTCCAGTTACTTCTGAGCTGCTGAAAATGGAAATATGTTGCTTGAGATAGCTATAATTCCTACATTGTAAACGCAATATTTTTTATGAACCCTCTTAAACTGAAGCAAAAAAATCTACATTTTTATCACATTCTCTTTTTTTTCTTAAATCCATATTCATAGAGGTGGTGTATAAAGACAAAATCATGAATACTCTATCATTATCACACTATCATTGTCCAAGTACTGTACAAACTGTATGTAAAAGCATCAAATTCAGGCCTATTACCATGTTTTAAAGACTTATCAGTAAATTAAGAGTTGTATCAATCGTGGCAAAAAGACAAATTAATCATTTCTCTAAATGACAGAATATAAAAAACAAGACTGTTTAAAACTTACATTGCTGCTAAGTGCTGAAAGAATGCAGTGTTCAATCATCATAATCCAACCCCAGCACTGCCAGACCTTTTACTTGTTATAAAACTATCTTTAAAGGTTAAGTCACCTTTCGTATGGGATATGTATGAAGGACTATACCTATATTAATAAAATACTTTCTACTTTGATGGACTTTACATACGTTTTATTCAAAATGACATATTCTTTTGACTGTAACCAGGTTTCTATTAGAGACATTTATATCATGACCAAAAATAAGATTGTTTAATAGTCAAAAATGTCAACTATGCAAATATTATTTTAAGAAGTCTGCATGTACTTAAATTTTACTTGACAGCAAATAATTGTAGGACTGAACATTTGTTCTTGGCGAACTTTGAGAACATGTACCAAATCGTTTAGCAGAATTCTTTTGTAGCGTGTCTAGTGGAGGTTATAACAAGAATACAATAAGTGTCCGTGAGGTAAAACAAGGCAAATTATTCGACTTGTCAATGTTCGTTCAGTACATAGAAACAATAACAAAGATGAAGGGCGCCTAAACAGCAAGTGTGGGAAATAAACAGTGTGTGATGCTCATTAGAGATCATCATCCCACTCGGTCTGTTTAATTAGATACTGTCCCTGTTTAGACAAAAGCCAGTGATTGCAGAACAGATTACAGTTGTTGATGAAACCAAGTAAGTATTAAGGGATGACGTTGTCAACTTATATTAAAAAAGGTGCATTAGATAATATCTTGGTTTTTCCAATTTCAGATCACCTGTCAGAAGTAATTAGTTTAAAGTGGCACAAAAAAGTTATTTTACATGTTAAAATCCATCTATCCATTTTCTATACCTGCTTTACCCTTTGCAGGGGCACGGGGGTCTGCCAGAGCCCATCCCGACTTATTTATTATTTTATCCACTACAGGTGAACTTGTTAAAATAACAGTTTCAATTTTAATTAGTAGAGATAATTAATAAAGAGAACTGGACAAGACCCCTTTGAAGCCTAATTTTCAAGCCTCTGGATGGTGCTGCATTGGAAATAACTGACTTCACCCAATCCTGGTTAATCCGAACACAGGAAAATGGGTGGAACAAACAAGCCCAGCAAGTACTTGGAACATGCCCACCTAACCTAGATAGATAGATAGATAGATAGATAGATAGATAGATAGATAGATAGATAGATAGATAGATAGATAGATAGATAGATAGATAGATAGATAGATAGATAGATAGATAGATAGATAGATAGA
Organism: Xenentodon cancila; assembly: GCA_014839995.1. Taxonomy (NCBI): domain Eukaryota; kingdom Metazoa; phylum Chordata; class Actinopteri; order Beloniformes; family Belonidae; genus Xenentodon; species Xenentodon cancila. Next base: position 21,910,756 of record CM026206.1, read on the forward strand.
TAGATAGATAGATAGATAGATAGATAGATAGATAGATAGATAGATAGATAGATAGATAGATAGATAGATAGATAGATAGATAGATAGATAGATAGATAGATAGATAGATAGATAGATAGATAGAACTATTGTATCTTTTTAATTAGAGTTAAACTTTTAATAATAGTTTGAATTAATAATGTAGGATTATATTTGTATGTATTGATGTGTTTCACTCAGTCTGTTAGGCAAACGCAACCCTGAGTTTAAAAAAAATATTTTCTGTAATTTTTCCCCTTGTTTGATGGTTTCATAGACTGTATTGAGGCAAAAATAACTGTAAATGTGTTTATTTCTTAATAATACTTAAGAAATACTTAAGAAACATTTGGTGTGTTGCAGAAATGGATGGAATAGTTGATATAAAGTCATGTAGCTCTTTGATGAAATATAATCAATTCAGTAACATTAATCAAAATCACATTTTTGATCTGGCTGACTTGCAAGGTTGTGGTCTGGCCATTATAAAATGTCTATATTATCAAGGAGCAACATGCAAACGCTGCATCCTAAAGTGAAGCCCACACAATCAGCTCAGAAAGAAATTATAAAGAAGCACATTCAGGAAGAATCATAACCACCCTGGAAAACCACTAAACTTAATCAGCAGCCATTCTGCATTATATTCAGAACTGATCATCAACAATTTCCACACACAAGCAGACTGTGAGAAGCTCTTTCTAGCCTGGTTCCACTTTAAACATGAACTACAGATGCTGCCTAGTTTCGTTCAGTTGCACATATTCAGTTTTTTATTCTGACAATATCGTCCTCAGCTTTTTAAGGTTTGGGTGTGTGCAGAACCTCCATCCTGTTTAAAAAAGAAAAAATGTTTTGTTGAAGATTGATAGATTTATTTTAGAGATTTATAGATTTAGATTATTTTCTTTAATCATTTGAAAAGAGCACATAAATTAATTTATAAGTGAGAATAAATATATTTTAGGAGTATCCCATACACAGGGCAAACTACAGCAGCATTACACAAAGCATGAGAATTATTATTTCATGCTATCTTTCAGCAGAGGTTTGTTGAAATAGAAACCATCATGTTGTTTTTGGTGATATACACTACACCTGCCGACTTTCCACTGGAGGTAACCGGCACACCTGTCACCGATGACCCCTGACTCCCAGCTGCAGCTCTGCTCCGGAGAGACATGAGATGCTCCACAACAGTGAACCCACACACACACACACACACACACAGCCACACATGCATATGTACAGAGAAAGGAAGAGGGAGAGGCACACTTACACCTAATTACATTACTTGCAATAATGTACTGACAAACAGGTGCTTCAATAGATTTAATCAGAAACACACTGCCTCTGTGTGTGTGTGTGTGTGTGTGTGTGTGTGTGTGTGTGTGTGTGTGTGTGTGTGTGTGTGTGTGTGTGTGTGTGTGTGTGTGTGTGTGTGTGTGTGTGTGTGTGTGTGTGTGTGTGTGTGTGTGTGTCCTTTGTTTCTCCCTTACACAGCGCTGCAACCATCCCTGTGTGTTTGAGACCGCTGTTTGGGTGTGACATTAGCATTCATGGGTGTGCCATTCATGTATTTGTGTGTAAATAAACTGCCTATGGAAAACAGAGGGTTGAGGCTGTTATCTGTTCATGTGGATGTTTGCTTTTACAACAGGGCTCTGGCTTCTGTGCGACAACCAAAGAACATTTACTCTGACATTAAGATAACAACATCTCTTCCCCTCACACTCACGCACACAGACACAAGAGCTGAAGCCAAGAGAGCAGACAGATGTGATGCAGACACAATAACTGGAGAGCACTCATGGGAATATTGGAAATAGGATTAGAGACAAGAGACATGAGTCGAGAAAGCACTGAGACAAAGAAAACAGAAGGAGGATTATCAAAGACAATGAAAACTGTAATTATTTGAACAGGATTGATCTTTTGACTTTCCTACAAATTTGAAAGGTCATATTGGGTCTGTTCTGATGACGCAGGATCACATGTTGCTATACTTTGAATATGTAAGGCATGGCAGATGTGCCCCCTCAGTTAGCCATCAACGTCATGTGCTTAAGTCATCGGGTCATAAAATGTAGATATCTGCCGCTCCTTATATTCTCAATACCTTCGAGCTGATTCTTCAGAAACAAAGTTTTGCCATGGGTGTGACCCACAAAGACGAGCCCCAGAACCAACATGCAATAATGTCCCCCAAGCATCCACCTCACCTTATGTCAGCCTGTTTGCATGTCATAATGTCGTTATCGACACCTCTGACCGTGTATCTGTGTTTGTGTTTGTGCACATGTGTGTCACTCAGATGACTGTGTGCAACCTTTATCAGTCAGCAAACACAAAGAGGCATTCAGTGCCTGGCGAGACACAACAAAGGGACAATTTACTGCAACAAAGAAACCTCCGTTCTGGAGGCCACGCTGGGTGCAATTTGGGTTGAAAAAAAGCATCAAAATCGTAAACCTGCCTCAAAACATTAGTCCACCATGCAAAACTAGAGTCAGAAGTTGAACAAGTAGAGCGATTTACCAAAATGAAATTAAAAAAATGCATGCTGTCTTTGATTGTAACCCCCAACACCTCTGATAATACATCAACGCCACAGAGAGGATGGTGCCCAGAAAAATAAAAAAAATGCTCACAGTAAGCTGTTTTAATATGCAAAATGAGTAGAGGTCTTACTCTGGTAACAGATCGAACATTTTCTTTTGCACTATTTTAATGTCTGTAACCTTTATTCTAATGGTAGTGACATGACGAATATAGGTAAGAGGTATACCTCAAAACTTTTCACAAATTATTTTTTTTTTTTTTTTTTTTTTTTTTTTTTTTTTTTTTTTTTGCCCTTGTTTGCACATATATTTATGATTGATACCATGTTGGTATAACCGGAGTTGTATATATGCATTTTAATCTAGTAACCAAGGGTGTTTTGTATGTGTGGGTGTGTGCAAGTGTGCTACCTTCACCAGCCCTCATAACAGTCAAACTATATTTTTATTGATCCCTGGAGAAATCAAACAAGATAAAAGTAAAGGGAGAGTCAGAAAGAGGGATATAAATATTCTGCAGAGGAGGGCTAGAGTCACCGGGTGTGGAGGGTGAGGAGAGAGAGAGCAGGAGAGAGAGACGAGACAGTGGTGGTGCAGTCTGGTGTCTGTGTTGTAATATGCATCAAGAAGAGTTTATAATGTGTTGTTTAAAGAGTAAAAAGTGGACACAAGACAATCAGGTGTTATAAGCAAAAAAGAAAACAGAGAAAAGGGGGGAGGAGCTTTCTATTTACAATCACATCATTTGAGCGTTTGGGGGGGGTTGGAGGCAGTATTGAAAAGTCATATATATAATAGGCATAGAAGTATTTAAATAGTCATACATGTCCACATATATCAAAATAAAGTTATAAACATAGAAGATAGATAAATAATCCATACACACACACACACACACACACACACACACACACACACACACACACACACACACACACACACACACACACACACACACACACACACACACACACATATTCATACAATCAATGAAAATAAACCGTGGATTAATGTGTGGACATCTAAGAGTTTTGCTATGCATAGGTGTAAAATACATATGCACATGTACATGATTATACATACATACAAATATACATTGATACATGCTGTACAGGTGTGCCTAATTGAAGTACACACATATATATATATATATATATATACATACATACACACATACATACCTATATATATACATATATATATATATACATATATATATATATATACACATACACACATAAGTATCTATTCATATGATATACATACACATACCTTTAAATCATTGCATATAGTATATCAGTATATGCATACACTTTGCATGTTCATGTCACAATACATTTCCCCGTAATCATTTACTTACACTCATGCAACTCATATTCATACATACATACATACATACATACATACTTTTCACAAATTAAACAAAAGCTATGAATAAGTAGATGTCACAAGACCTAAATAAGATCATATTTTTTCTAATTTGTGAACCAAACCTTCATCTGTAATTTGTTTCGATCCAACAGTCTTTTTTCCACTTTTTGAATGCCTCAGAGTTCCCTCTGAGAAAGCCATGTCCATAGCATTTCCTCGTTACTCCTTTGCAACCTTTCCCGTGCAGAGACGGGATTATAAGGAATGGAACACACCCCGTCAATCCCAGAACTGAGTCATCACTACTGATAGATAAGTCTGTCGAGCAGCTGATCAATGCCATCAGCACAACCTCTTTAAAACATACAGAGTGAGACTGAGACAGGGCTTTGAGTCAAATAGACTAATCAAGCACACAAAAGGAAGCGCAGATTACCTGTTGCTATGACGACGGCAGCTGTATTGTGTTAAAAGCCATGCACTGAGACAGAGACCTAAATAGAGCAGGCTTTATGAGCATGGTGAAATTTGATATTGTTTAGAAGGACAGGTGTTTCCTGATAAACAAGAGAAGCAACAGAACCTGATTAAAACCACCGCGGCTGCTTTATTTCAGTCCTCAAATGAAGTGCATCCTCTTACATGATGAGAAAACATTGCTTTCACATATCAGTATGTCTTTTCTTACGTTTGCATGCACATATACTCAGGTGCCAGTAAATCACAGAGCTTTATGCAAATATGCAAAACTCTGTAGAACTTTGTCATCTGTGTTAAATTGTAAAATTCTGTAGGGCAGATGGGCAGCTGGGAGTCAGAGAATAGATACCCCACCTCCCTCTTCCGTCACTTAGCCCATACCCCAACCACCCAGGCTGACTGTCCCCATCCCCATTTAGCTCATCATCATCATCAGACACCAGTCTGCTCCCATTTAACTCCCAGCACTTATGGGTCCTAGCTAATCACTGGCACTCACAACCAACCACAGCCACCACACCTGCCCCTCTTACCCACCCAGCCCCCACTCTCACTGGTGGGACTGTCCCATCTGGAACCCTTGGATGGGGGTGTCTTCTTACGAGACAAAAAGCCTTAAAGTATGGTGAGAAGGGAGGAGAATATAAGACATCAATGACTGGAGTCAAATGCTGTCATTCATGAGTTCAGTGTGTGCAGAATGTGCAAATATGACTATAAAACTAATAAAACAATCCAAAAAAGGCAACGATGATGTAAGTGAATCAAAACCTTCCCATGGCAGACTCTTAGCATTCAGCAATTAAGTTGACAGCATTTCTTTATCTAAAGAATATTATTGAGTTCAGAAGAGGTTATGGAATTGCCTGTAATTTTATAAACAAGTTATTTGGGTGACAATGAAAGCAGGACATTGATTGGAGTTTGAGGCAAGATAAGCCGTCACCATTAGCAGGGGCAGATGGTGGATTGATCATGCACATTGCTTTGCTACTCTGTTATCTGGTCTTCCTGCTTAGAAACCACATTTACACAGAGAAACCGCAGCGAAGAGGCTGCTGTGTTCACAACACAAAGGTGATCATTAGGGACAGCAAAACCGGAGCTTTCTGTCAAAACTAGAAACTGGAGAATTATTCATTTGGCTGTGGTTGTTTCACATAGCCAAAGGAGAGTTGCCCTAAAAGCTTCTTCTTCTTTTTTTATTCCTTTTCTTCCACGTCCTCTGATCACAAACAGCATATAATATTCCATCCCGCCCATTTATAACGCAGATATGGTATTTGCTCGTACGGTCTGAGCACAGAGCAGGCGATGGAGATTCATCTCCCTTGACACACGCTGACATGGAAAACTATATTTAGCAGTTGGCGTCCGTGCGTAAAGTGACGCCGGCGCAGACGCACGCAAAATGGTTGTGAGCTGAATACTGATGGACAGGAGGAGGCTGTGAAAGCCGGGCTAAATGTTCTCTGTTGTTTGGGCTTTATGTCAAAGAATGCGGCTTGTGAGTGTCAGATTTTAGTTCATCAAAAATAAAATATTCTTTACATGTACTATACAAACAAAAAGTTGCTGTCCAGCCCATAAAACGAACCGTAAACAGCACGTGACGCGACTACAGGCTCATTACAGAGTCATAACTGATGCTCGCGCCCCACAGAAGGGTGTTGGTGAAATAAATCAAATCAAATAAAAATACACTCGGAGTGTAAGTCACCCCACCGAGGGCCACTTTTCTGATGGTGTAGCGAGGGTGCACGCCTACTGCACTTTATGAATAATGAAAAAGTGACGTAAACAATGCGGTCCTCTTTGCGGCTCGAGGCGCGAGGCGGGCGCACAGAGGCGTGATGCGGCCGTGACGTCGTTTCAGTCGAGGATCTTTAATCCTCTGCCGCAGCAGCACAGCCGGTTACAGAGGAGGGGGTGGCACGGCCGCACGGGAATGGACCGCACAGGCTAGGCTACCATACAAGGCCGAAATAGCTCGGTCTTTAGATAAATGATAATAATATCGAGTAGAGGAAAGTTTCCGTCTGAAACGAGGCGAGTATTTACGCAGGCCAGACCCCCTCCTCGCTGTGCTCCAGCCCGCAGCCTATTCACTCACGTTTATCTGCCGAAAAGACCTCGCACGGAAACGGTGGTTAATTTCATTTTGTAGAGCGTGTTTGCTTAATTTTGACTTCGAAAGTTGTGCATGTAGTCGGTGCGCGGCCGCTGCGCGTCGGTTGGCCGGTTTATTCCCCGATTCGCCCTTCAGAAGCGTCGCCGCGTCCCCGCTTTCCTATCAGCTGCTGCGCATCACCACAACATGCAGGATGAGCCTGTGGGGGTGACAGCCACGCAGTTACCCCTGTCAGTCGAGGGAGAGGACCGCAGCAGCAGCACGATCAGCAAATCCGCCAAGCAGCCGAACCAAACCGACGGCCGCGACAGCCAGCTGAGCTCGTACACGTCGGATTACAGCAGTCTAAACCACGACATAGCTTTCCCCGATTGCCATCGAGAACCTTTTTTCCCGGCGCAGTCCATCTGTGACCTTCAGCACAGCCGAAAAACACATCAGCAGTTAAGTCAGCACACTGAGCTTATCCCAGCTGGATCGCCCCCACCCCAGGGACATTTGAGTCACCTGCCGCAGAGGCAGCCCCTCTCCAAACCCGACGGTAGCGCTTCCAACCCCCCCGGCTCTCCCGTGGAAGAGGCTGAAGCTGATGCTGCGTCGCCATCGCCCGTTTCTGCAAGCCTGAACAAGATCCAGATGGACTCCCCCGTCGCACACCATTTAAATAACGGCAATGGCAGCAGCAGCACCGCCAGCATGTTGTCCGGAGGTCTCGGCGCCGCCTTTCCTAACCTCCCCACCCAGGAGATGCAGAGCGCCAGCGGGGGCTCGTCTTCACCTCCCCTCCCTGGGTTCGGCACCCCTTGGTCCGTCCAGACCAGCTCCTCTCCCCCACCCGCACCAAACTCGGTGAACCCGATCCACGCGAACGCCATTAATCAGATGCCTAACACGGACTCCGAGAACAGCTTCTACCCAGGTATCCCTTCATCCATCAACCCGGCCTTCTTCCAGAGTTTTTCGCCGGTGTCAGCTAATCCGTGCGCCGGGATTAATGTGCAGGGCTTCAGCGGTCCTTTCTCGCCTCAAATAAATGTCCCTCAGCAGCCGCAGAGTCGCAGGTCCCCGGTCAGTCCCCAGATGCATCCCCAGCAGGGCGCCTTCCTGCAGCAGAGGAACAATTACAACCAACACCAGGTGAGTTGCAGGAGAGCATAAATCATATAAAGCTGACAAATGATGTAGGCCAGCCTCCAGTCACATGTAATAACTATTAAATGGCCAAAAAGACCCACCATGATTTAATTATTTGCAGCTTATTGGAATGAAAACCTAAACGCATTAGATTAAATTTTATGGGAACTCTTAGATGTCCTTAGGTTAAACAGCACCCTGTGACACTGATGAGCTAAAAACTAAAGATGTGTGTGATTGATACGGTGAATGTCTGTACAATCTGCACCCACATTCTTCAAATTATAATCAGTTCTTTTCATAACCTATCACGGAAAAACATGCGTTATGCAAGGGCTCAAGTCACTTCTCTTGAGGCAAAAGGAGGGAGGGGTTGACATGGGAACAAGGGAGCATCGCTGAATCTAGCTGTTGTTCTCTCCTGCTGGCTGGCAGTGAGATGCAGTCACATGGCACTGGACCATCCCTGTCTTGTGGTTCACTCAGTGGGAATACAAAGGCTTTCAGGGTTCTGTGTCCTAAATGGGTGTTTATTCAGGGGAAATGAAAATATCCAGAAAGCTGGTGGACCCCAGAGGAAAAGAGCAACAGTCAAGGCTCACATGAATGTTCTGGTTATGCTGCAGTTGGGCCTATGAGCTGGTAGCCTTAAGCTTCAGGTTTCTCATGTGATTTGCACACTGGGTGTGTGCACAGGAGCTTCAGTGGGACTGGGTGTGCCCACAGTGAATCTGCAGTGTTGCCATTTCACAAACCTTTAACCCCTGCCTTTGAGTTTAATGTAAATATATTTGCACAAAACTATCTAACCCAGTCACATGACTGTTATACACTTCCTCTACATAATCACGTCCACCACCAAAAATGAATTAAAACCAGAAAAAAAGCCGGTAATGTTACATGGAGAATAACTGTTTTCATTTTTTGTCGTTATTTAAAACAATTTTTTTTTTTATAAAGCCAAAAACATATGTAGTTTTAAAATATATTTTGTTCATATTAGTATTGAGTGTAGATGAGGCAGAAAGCTGACACCCCTCTGTTAATGATCCTCGCGTGAGATTAAACATGATTAAATTCAATGTATGATGCTTAAGAAGGGGACACCAGGTCCAGGTGGAGAGAGAGTGTATAAGTTTCAGTGAGTGGTGGTGTCGCAGGGCACAGGATACTTAGTCTTAAAGCCCTAAATCTTCTTATCTACCCACCCGTTACAGGAACAGATCAAATTACGCAGTGGCTGTTAGGGGGAAAAGGCCAAACAGAATTGAAATACAGGGTATATATGTACACACACACACACACACACACACACACACACACACACACACACATATATATATATATATATATATATATATATATATATATATATATATATATATATATGTGTGTGTGTGTGTGTGTGTGTGTGTGTGTGTGTGTGTGTGTGTGCGTGTGTGTGTGTGTGTGAGTGTGTGTGAGTGTGTATGTATTTATGATGTATGTGCATGCATTTACCTTTCCTAACCCTCCGACTGTGCTCTCACTGTTGAACATTAAGCCTATGGTGAAGCCATCTCCATGGGGCAACCATCAGGGGAATGGCTGGGGCTCCGGCGGGATGTCTTGGGGCAGGGACCACCGCAGAGGGAGTGGCATGAGCGTACCTGGTTCAGTCAGTCACGTCTCACCGCTGAAGAAGCCTTTCTCAAGCAATGTCATCGCTCCACCCAAGTTCCCACGCTCCGGAGGATCACTGGGGCCTAAGTCCTGGATAGAGGAGAACATGTTTCGCACAGACAGCAACAGCAACTCTTTATTGCCCCTGCAGGTATGTGTTTAGGGTCGAGGCTGCATCAGCTGGTGTTGGTGGTTTAGTTAGATAATTCATTAGGTAACATAAAGGTTTTTGTTAAAGTGTGAGAATCAGCTTTAGCTACCTCTTTCAGACAGAGGACAGAACCCACTAATTTACGGCTGAATCGGTCCCTCTGAATGTGTCCAACGTGCTAAAGTGAGCACAGCTTACGACCTGTTAGCCCACCTAGTGTGATTAGTGGTAATCCTTTTAAACATGTTGAGTCTGAATCACAGAAGAGCATTTACTGTGTTGCGACTGGATGGCGTGGTTACTGAAATGAAAAAAAAAAGTTACTTCAAAACTCATCACACACAAATAATCACCTTAATTCATCAGAGCACTCATTTAGAAATGTGTTGTAATTTGGAAAAACAGATGAAAGGAGACTGCGGACTGATAACAAATCAAGGAACTGTTTGCTTCCTTTGCCAAGGAAGAAATTTCTGCAGATTAGTGACACTGATGCAGTCATCTACTTTAAAATTGTTTAAATGTGACTGATAAAGTGAAATCGCCTAAAGAAAACAAAAATGTCATGACATCAGTGATTATGAGTTCCTAAGCAGCGGCAGGAAAGAGAGTATCATATGTGACAACAGCGATTGTGACGTTCTGCTGTGGGGAGAACATCACGTTGGCTTGGTGATTAGATGAGGGATGCATCACGCAATTTGCCAGTTCACATGGCATGATGGCTTATAGTCCATTGGTCGTCATAGAAGAAAACAGATTCTTTCTCAGCCTCTCTACATTCAGGGGTGGGATAGTAAAGATGGACATATTTTGATGATGTGGCGTTTCATATTAATCAGGAATTTCTAACTAAAAGTCGCTTGACTTCCCTTGTTGTCAAAGGACGTTTTGGACATATGTTGCAGTTGGTCGAAACTGCCACGATACATCCAGCATGGTTTGCATTTCCATCAGCTTGAAGGAGTTGAAATGCCACCTCTTACACCTAAAGTGGCCATATAATGTTCATTTTCAGCTAAATTCAAACTGGTACCTCTAGAGTAGCTTTCCACCCAGCATTACTCCAAAAGCCTGTATTTTTTTTCTAAACGATATCTGTATGTCTCTGGTCTCTGGTCAATACTATGCTCATTACTGGTTATACTGCCATTCAGTCACTTACCGTATATATAGGCTACATATACTGTACATGTATATAGATGTGGAAATTAAACTTACATGCCAAAGACGTCTGCAATCAAGAAATAGAAAAGCTCAATGAGGTTATGAGTTTAGTTGCCAACAATTGAAGCTGTCATGATGTAATGAGTGAAATTAGTCATGTTTCCATTAGCCCTACACTTCACTGCAAACAACGGCTCCCTGCAGCAATTTCTGAATTGTCGGTTTTGTATTGCGAAACAGTGTAATGGAAATCCACCTACTGATCATTTGCACGAGTACATTAAATTGAATAGATTTTTTGTCTTGCTTGCATGATTGAGGTCACTGTACCCTCAATGTGTACACTAAAAAAAGTTGGAGACACCTTTATATACTTTATATACTAAGCAAAATGCTTAGTAACAAGCTATAAAAGAAAAACTTTAGCCATCCACCCATACATCTATCCACACATCCAGACATACATCCACTGACTTCCACTTATCTGGAATCAGGTCAGGGGGGCAGCAGCCTAAGCAGAGAAACTCAGACCCTCCTATAGCCAGCCCTCTTCCAGCTCTGCCTGGGAAATACTGAGGCATTCCCAGGGCAGTCGAGAGATATAATCTCTCCAGCGTGTCCTAGGTCTTTTCCATGGCATCCTCCCAGTTGGACATGCCTGAAACCTGTTCCTGAGGGAGGCATGCAGGGCATCCACTATGATATCATAGGGGGCATCCTCTATATTCACATGTAGGACATCCTCTATATCGACATATAGGACATTCTCTGTATCGTCATATAGACATTCTCTGTATCGACATATAGACATCCTCTGCATCGACATATAGGACATCCTCTATATCGACATATAGGACATCCTCTATATCGACATATAGGACATCCTCTGTATCGTCATATAGGACATTCTCTGTATCGACATATAGGACATTCTCTGTGTCGACATATAGGACATTCTCTGTATCGTCATATAGGACATTCTCTGTATCGTCATATAGGACATCCTCTGTATCGACATATAGGACATTCTCTGTATCGTCATATAGGACATTCTCTGTATCGACATATAGGACATTCTCTGTGTCGACATATAGGACATTCTCTGTATCGACATATAGGACATCCTCTATATCGACATATAGGACATCCTTTATATCGACATATAGGACATCCTCTATATCGACATATAGGACATTCTCTATATCGACATATAGGACATCCTCTATATCAACAAATAGGACATCCTCTATATCAACATATAGGACATCCTCTATATCGACATATAGGACATCCTCTATATCGACATATAGGAAATCCTCTATATCGTCATATAGGACATTCTCTGTATCGACATATAGGACATCCTCTATATCGACATATAGGACATCCTCTATATCGACATATAGGACATCCTCTATATCGACATATAGGACATCCTCTATATCGTCATATAGGACATTCTCTGTATCGACATATAGGACATCCTCTATATCGACATATAGGACATCCTTTATATCGTCATATAGGACATCCTCTATATCGACATATAGGAAATCCTCTATATCGACTTATAGGACATTCTCTGTATCGACATATAGGACATCCTCTATATCGACATATAGGAAATCCTCTATATCGACTTATAGGACATTCTCTGTATCGACATATAGGACATTCTCTACATCGACTTGTAGGACATTCTCTATATTGACATATAGGACATCCTCTATATCAACATATAGGACATCCTCTATATCAACATATAGGACATCCTCTATATCGACATATAGGAAATCCTCTGTATCGACATATAGGACATCCTCTATATCGACATATAGGACATCCTCTATATCGACTTATAGGACATTCTCTGTATCGACATATAGGACATCCTCTATATCGACATATAGGACATTCTCCGTATCGACATATAGGACATTCTCTATATCGACATATAGGAAATCCTCTATATCCACATATAGGACATTCTCTATATCGACATATAGGAAATCCTCTGTATCAACATATAGGACATTCTCTATATCGACATATAGGAAATCCTCTGTATCGACATATAGGACATATTCTGCATCGACATATAGGACATTCTCTGTATCGACATATAGGACATCCTCTGCATCGACATATAGGACATTCTCTGTATCGACATATAGGAAATCCTCTGTATCGACATATAGGACATCCTCTATATCGACATATAGGAAATCCTCTATATCGACATATAGGACATCCTCTACATCGACTTATAGGACATCCTCTGTATCAACATATAGGAAATCCTCTGTATCGACATATAGGACATCCTCTACATCGACTTATAGGACATTCTCTATATCGACATATAGGTAATCCTCTATATCGACATATAGGACATTCTCTGTATCGACATATAGGACATCCTCTATATCGACATATAGGACATTCTCCGTATCGACATATAGGACATTCTCTATATCGACATATAGGACATCCTCTATATCGACATATAGGACATTCTCCGTATCGTCATATAGGACATTCTCTATATCGACATATAGGAAATCCTCTGTATCGACATATAGGACATCTTCTGCATCGACATATAGGACATTCTCTGTATCGACATATAGGACATCCTCTGTATCGACATATAGGAAATCCTCTGTATCGACATATAGGACATCCTCTATATCGACATATAGGAAATCCTCTATATCGACATATAGGACATCCTCTACATCGACTTATAGGACATCCTCTGTATCAACATATAGGAAATCCTCTGTATCGACATATAGGACATCCTCTACATTGACTTATAGGACATTCTCTATATCGACATATAGGTAATCCTCTATATCAACATATAGGACATCCTCTATATCGACATATAGGAAATTCTCTGTATCGACATATAGGACATTCTCTGTATCGACATATAGGACATTCTCTGTATCGACATATAGGACATTCTCTGTATCGACATATAGGACATTCTCTGTATCGACATATAGGACATTCTCTGTATCAACATATAGGATATTCTCTGTATCGGCATATAGGACATCCTCTATATCGACATATGGGACATCCTCTATATCAACATATGGGACATCCTCTATATCGACATATTGTAAAATAACCTCTATATCGTCATATAGGACATTCTCTACATCGACATATAAGACATTCTCTATATCGACATATAAGACATCCTCTATATCAACATATAGGACATCCTCTATATCGACATATAGGACATTCTCTGTATTGACGTATAGGACATTCTCTGTATCGACATATAGGACATTCTCTATATCGACATATAGGACATCCTCTGTATCGACATATAGGACATTCTCTGTATCGACATATAGGACATTCTCTGTATCGACGTATAGGACATTCTCTGTATCGACATATAGGACATTCTCTGTATCGACATATAGGATATTCTCTATATCGACATATAGGACATCCTCTGTATCGACATATAGGACATCCTCTGTATCGACATATAGGACATTCTCTGTATCGACATATAGGACATCCTCTATATCGACATATAGGACATCCTCTATATCGACATATAGTAAAATAACCTCTATATCGACATATAGGACATCCTCTATATCAACATATAGGACATCCTCTATATCAACATATAGGACATCCTCTGCATCGTCTAATAAGATATCCTCTATGACATCATAGAGGGCACCCTATTTGCACATAGAAATGCTACAACATACATTACCATATTTGTTTGAGCTTCCCGTCATGTCTGAAATATAAATTCATCATAATAACTCTAAAGTCAGAAAACCTATATGTCAAAGTGGTAAATGGACTTTAGAGGACACTAACATCTTTTGGCTGAAACTTATTTTAAGTACCGAGGCTACTAAAGCTTACCATGTCTTTTTATTGTCTTTTTTTTTGGCCTTTTAGCAACCATTTCATACAATAACTAAACTCCGTGTATGTCTTTGTTAGACTTTCTGCTGTATGGAGTTCATTTGTCTTCAATGTATAACATATGATGAAGACTAAATCTGTTTGTATTGTGGGTCCTTCTGTATAAGAGAACCACCATATCATTACTGTAAAGAGCACATAAAAGAGTTTTACTGGATGAGGAGTAATAAGAAAGGAGTCACTTGTTACTAAGGGCACAAATTTGAGAAACAAGAGGCACACAGTTCAGCCTGGTTAGGTAAAAGAAAGCATGAAGAGATGAAAGAATTAGATGAAGGCAGAAAACAACAATGAACACTGGTATGGCTTTTTTTCGGACATGAAATTTTGCTGATGAAGAACAAAGACTTCTAAAGACTTCTAAAAACAGTTTCCTGCTTGACAGGTAAAAGTCTGTTGATTAAAGGTGCATTTCCACTAGCCGGAGTGCCAGACAGGAACCTCTAACAGGAACCCTTCGGCCGTGTCTCCATTACGCTGTAGTGCCACACAAGAACCGCTGACTGAAAAAAATAGCAGAGCCACCAGAAGGTGGAGGAGAAGAAGAAACACAAACAACGAATGCTACTTGCATCTTTTTTTTTTAAACATACACAGTGGTTGTAGCAATTGAGATTAAAAGATAAACCTCCACCTGACGCCCGTAATATGCCAACAAGACCTGAACTGGCTTCCCAGTCCATCTATCGATTTTTTCATCAATTGTACTCATAGCAAAATGTTTTTGGTCCAAATGGTTCAAATTAGCTGTGGTCACATGATTTATGTTCAGGTGAGAGTGATGACTGTAATTTAGAAATCCTGATTAGCAGAGACCCCCGGCCAGGAGTTTCCTGTTGGTCTACCTGAGTACGTCTCCTACTACAGGTATGTTTTTCGCCACTTTTGCATGGCTATTCCGAGGCGCCAACAATCCGGCCCCGAAAAATCAACCCGGAACTCCCACTAGTGGAAATGCACCTTAAGATGCAGTTTGTTTCTGGATAGTGGGTTGACTTTGTTGAGAAGAACACTATCTCCAACTTGACCGCTAGATGTCAGTTATTGTTCCACACTGTTCCTTTGAAACAGAAAGAGTTTCTGTCGTTGGGAAGACGTCCGACAGACACGTTCCGGTGATCTGAGATAGGACAGCTACAGACAATGTCTGGGGGCGTTTCTCTCAACATCAGCCGCAGTTTGTGTTATAACTGCTTTTCTACACTTCTCAAAAGGCAGTTGTAGGCTATTTATTTAGTTGGGGTTCAAAACGATTCAGACATAGTCTTGATATGAGATGTTTTCATTAATTTTAATTGAAAGATTCACCACGAGTTTGCTAGACAACCCAAAAATTGGGCTCTGGACTAATGGAAAGAGGTGATGTGGTCTGAGTTCAGATTTACCCCCCGCTAGATAGATGAGTGAATCAGGGCGAGAGGTGTGGCAGATGACGCGATGCACCCATCATGCCTAGTGGGCACTGTTGAAAGCCTGTGGGGTTAGTATCATGATCTGGGGCAGATTCAGTTAGTCAGGTCTAGGTGCAGCTACATTAAGTGCCAAAGAATGAGGTCAGCTGATTTCCTGAATATACTAAATGACCCAGTTCTTCCATTAATAGATTCTTCTATGATGGCATGCAGATTTCCAAGATGACAATGCCAGAATTCATCAGGCTCAAATTATGAAAGAGTAGTTCACGGAGCATGAGGCATAATGTTCACACATGGATTGGTCACTACAAACCCTCTGAGGAACTTTGGGATGAGCTAGAGAAGACTTCATGCAGCAGTGAGTCTCCCATCTTCGATACAAACGTTTGGTGAAGAATTAATGCAATTCTGGATTGTAAATAAATGTTGCGACTTTGCCTAAAATGATCAAACTAGTATTACGTTGGATGCATGTCATAATAAAAGCTAAAGGCGGTCCGACAGTATTACAGTGTGTGACTTTGTAATCATTGAATCTTAGAAGTCAGTCACTCAGTTGCTCTGCATGCTGTCATGGTATAAATAAAATGACATCTAGATTTAACTGACAAACATCAAGTCTAAGAAAAGTTCAACTCTGTGCATGACTGATTCAAATGAAACCCCTGATATCATCTAAATTATGGTTCGACACAACTATGACTGTGGTTATAAGCTGTTATAAGTTGTTAGTGGTGTGAGTCCCCAGAAGTAGAAGACTTCCTATTCCCGGAAACAGGCCCGACTCCAAGGATTGTTAATTTCCATAAACAGTGTCAGACCAGAAATATTTCAGATTCCAAGTCTTTTCCTTCCTTCCTTTCTTTTTAATGTTTGGCAGCCAGTGACAGAATGTATGTCTGTTGTGTCATGTTTTTAACATCAAACAGACGCAGGCTGAGGACAAACGGAGAGTTGCTGCTTTCAGTGAAAGTTTTCTTTCTGTAGGATGGCTTGATGCTCCGGAAAGGCGTTGTCACGCTCAAACACTGTTTTTACAGTAGAGAAGAAAACACAAATAGATCAGTTCTAAATAACCGTCTCTGAAGCTGAAACCTTTGTGAAAGTGTAAACTAAAATGACTCTGTTAGTTCCCCACCGTGTACTACTCATCCTCAGCTGCTCTTTTTCCTGTTCCTGAAAGCTGAAGTGATGCAACAGCCTGCAGATGGCTGATGAATCCAAATGTCATGCTTTTCCACTATCACATACAGGTTCAGTGAAGCCTAAGTTTTACTTTAAATTTGTTTAGATTTCAGCAAATAACTTTGAAAACTGTTGTTAACCCTTAACCAGTTGCAAAATTGCAATTGCAAAAGTATTAAAAAAATACCCAGATGTTAGAAGCTTCCTGGAAGATTTACAGTTTGCGGCTGTGCATCTGACCAGTCTGTCACGCATACTATATCCCATAATGCAGTTGCAATTGTTCCCGCTCTCCAAAATAAGAAACTGGACACGAATTTGACTAATTACATCACCTTTATGGTGCTCTCTACTAACCATAAATGCAGCAGGTATGTAGTAAACTGCATACGCAGTACAGCATACCATGTAGCATGCCATTCTTGCCTTTATGTTTTGATAAGTCCAGCCAAAATAATAAAACAATATAAATGGAGGTGGGTATCACCAAACCTGGAATAGCAAATAAAGAAAAAGAGACAGATAATGAGGTACACAAGATAATAAGTGCTTGGAACTTTATCAAACTTTCTCTTTAGAGACTCCGTCTGTGATACTTTCAGTGTTGGCCAGTCTGTTGATCAGTAATCAAAGATTCTGTGTTCAAAAACATTTTTCAAAGGCTGTCAGGCTTCAGTATTCATGTGAAGTGGGAGGATATTGTAAGTTGCCAACCTGAATTGTGTGCCTGATGCTTTGCTGGTATCGGTTTCCTTGTAAAAGTGACAGCACTGCAACCGGCTGATCAAATTGCTTCTGATTTCATGGCTTATTGTCAGTGCAATTTGTCGTGTTTGGTATACCTACTGTCAAAAGTGAACCTAGGCAGTCTATGGTGTGAACGCAGCAGGAACATGTGAATCCTGGCTAAGAGGAACTATCTTGACTGCCTGGTAATTAACTTATCACTACCATCTCAGCCCTGCCACTCTCGGTTTCTTGGTTTTCTCATTGCCTCTTGGACTGTTCAAATAACCTGCAGTATCTTGTTGCATAGGTCTTTCACAAGCTTACCTTCAGATTTCTAAACCGAATAAATACACAAAGAATGTTAATCAGAAGTTGAGGTACTTGCCCACCTAAAACGCGTACATGGAAAGCCAAATAGAGGCTTTATTACTCTTAAGGCCAAATGACCAAAGTGTGTTAGAAACGTGAGGATTTAGACGTGCATCGTGACGTGTGCTCATTTGATCAGACTGGCTGATACAAAACCTCGCACCTGTATTTTTTAGGATCGCTCCAGAATGTACGACAGTCTGAACATGCATTCCCTGGAGAGCTCTCTGATTGACATCATGCGAGCTGAGCAGGATCCGATGAAAGGTGAGATCTGATGTCCTTTCCCTTTCTGTCTGTCTGTGTGTGTGTGCAGGTTCAGGGGGAGGTGATCATGTTCGGGGAGGCAGTCCAATATAGTGCAGAGTGACTTGTTGCAGGGAACTAACAGGCCCATTGCTCCCATAGCTGTGTTGTTTTTCCACACACCAGCTTATTTTCTCCCCGCTGAGAGCTTAATACTTCTGCCACCAGCTGCACATTTACATGACCTTAACGCTCTGATCCTGTTGCTGCTTAACCTGGGCAACACTCAGATCTCAGCGAGAAGCAGCGAACAGGAACTAGAGGAACTGTAGTCTTTTTCTTTGCGGTATCTGATTTTCCACAGTCAGTTCCCACACATTCCTATATGTGCGTACAACCCCAGACTTTGAATTATTAAACTTAAAGAGATATAAAATAGCCTTAAATTTGTTTAAAATTATTATTCCTCCCATCTTGGCATGGCAAGCAGAGAATTCGCTGCAGTGTGACACTGGCCTGGCCTGCCACTGTCAGCTGCTGCACATCAGAGTAGGAGTGTCAAATGACTTAACCTCCCCTCGTACCGACGGCTGCTCGTCGCTCATTTACACCCTTGCAAGCCCCTACACTTTCACTTTGCTGTGTTGCAAATAAAGGAATGTCCCAGGTAAAACCAGAAGGCCTTCGGTTGTTATTGTTTTGTATGCGTACAAGCATTCAGCATCATCGTTTGTCAGCCCGTGTTCAGCCCGGAGCCTGCGCTCCCCTTCCCTGAGCGGCTGTTTTTCCCTGCTGGAGCAGATGGACAGGACGTGGGCCAGTGTGCACAGCAAAGAGGGGGTCTAGACTAATTTTAGATGTGATCCACACACTGTGTATGACAGCCAGGAGGGGAGATGAGAGGGAAAGAGGGTTTGCAAAGGTCTAATCAGCCATTTATAGCTTTGCCATGGCTAACACAACACAGCAATCTAACTAACCGCCTCAAAATATAAGACCACACACACCAGCATTTGTCAGTTAGAGCCAGTCCTAAATTAGCCATTGAAGTTCAGACTTGTAACTCACACTATGGTGCCCCCAGCGATGAGGATGCACCGTGTGTAGACCCGGTCCATCACACCCGCCACTGACACTGGTGGTCCTGGGCCAAGCTTGCAATAGAAAAAAGTTTGACTGTGTTAATGTTGTACTATATATATCTTCTTTGTGTCAGCAGTTACTAAATGTGTTTCGCCTGGGTTGTGCCCAGTGACAGGATTAAAAAATTAAAAAAATAGAAGGAAAAAACAGCCAAATACAATTTACCAGAATCTAGGCATCCATCAGTAACTGTCTGATGACTCAGCCTCAGAGGACAACGGCTTATGTTTCAGGGCTTTCAGTGCAGCATGGTGAAACCCAGATACCCCGGCCACAACGTCCTAGTCCATGCACTGGTTGTTGTTTGAATCCAGATAGATTTAAAAGTACTTCCCACAGACTGCTTACCGCCATGCAACCAAAGCCAACTCAGTTAATGTTGGTAAATAAATCACAGACTACAAGCTGTTTATACATTAAAATCGCTTCAGAAGGGAAGTCTTGCAGGTTGCCCACTGATTCTGCATCCTCTTATTAAGTGTACCTTGATGCTGCAACTGAATGGATAAAAAGCACAGTAAACTCAAAAAAAGAATTTCAATTATAAGCTGTAATATTTGTATGTCAACAGGAAAATGTTCTGTGTATTAGTATGGCATAGATTTACTAAATGAAATGTCAGAAAAGAAGCTTGAATTTTCTTGTTTAACAAAAGTTAGTGTGACTGTGAAACTTCATCATTTCCCATAGTGCTGAAAGGTAGCTACTACAAATAGAGCTACAAGTACAGTACTGCAGTCTAGGTTGGTGGGAAGTCTTTCATAAATAGTATCTTTGGTATATAAAGAGTTTTTGTTCCTAGAGCACACACTAGACACGTGACAACACAATCTGAAGCGTTGTTCTTTCTCTGTGTGTATATGGGTGTGTGTTTGCTTCCTTGTAAACCCATTGCTTTCGTCCGGTCCCCTCCATCTGCTGTGTTTTATCCATATTTGTGCTTGTGTCTCCGTGTACATCTGTTTGTAACGTGTGTGTGTGTGTGTGTGTGTGTGTGTGTGTGTGTGTGTGTGTGTGTGTGTGTGTGTGTGTGTGTGTGTGTGTGTGTGTGTGTGTGTGTGTGTGTGTGTGTGTGTGTGTGTGTGTGTGTGTGTTTCCCATGTCAGGCCGCGTGGGATGCCCTAACCCCGGGGCCGACGGCCTTCTCATGCTCAACGGTAATTATCTCTCAGCACCATCTCCCTCTGTGTCTCCAGCTCTCATGATGCTTCCACTGTTTAGGCTTCACTGAACACATCAAACTCACACTGATGCACCAAGAACACAATATGTGACCCGCAGTAGCTCTGACAACCTTTTTAGACAGTTTCCAATGTTTTCCTTGGGACTACAGTTGCATTAAATGCCACTTGGCATAAACGTTTTTTTCTTTGTTTGTTTTTTTGTTTTTTAGAGATCCTAATAGCTACTGTATGTGTATTTTCCCTACTTTGAGCACAGATCTACTAAGTTATAAGATTGTGCTGAGTCATGACAACTCTAAATGTACTTCCAGCAGTTCCTGGCTGCATCCTCGCATTTAATTTTTAATGTCACTTAGATTATTTATTGCCCTGCAGAGTCTTCTTTTTTTTTTTGGCCTAACATGCGGACACACAGCACATTCACATTGATGTTGAAAGTAAAGTGTTTTCTCAGCAGGACATAAATTCAGGTCAGACCATCATCAGATAATTATAAGTATTTCATTTTTCCAACTGTCGAGCGTTTGCAGTTTCCTCCTGAGACGCTGCAATCAGAGCACAGTTTTTGTCCTCTTTCGGAGGCGGTTAATGGCTTTTGTCTCTTGCCGACTTGCTTTCCTGACAGAAGATGCACAAATCTTTAGATGTTTACTCCCAATAAATTTATTTTGTTTTATTTAGATTGTTTTGGGTTTATTTTGAACAGATGCAGATCATTTTATGGAAAAATATTAGGTCATTTGTAAATGAATGCTCATTATCGTTTGTGATGAATGCTTAAACAGAGTTTGTGTTTTGTTTCCATTTCTTGCTATGTGTTGCTTTAACGAGATGTAGGATGAATGTAGCAAATTTAGCAAAGAGCATTAAAAAACAAAAATCGTATTTTTGTTGTGACGAGGTTGGATAAAGAGGTCATGAGATGTCATCAGGTTAAAGTTTCAAGTTAAAGTTGACAGTACCCTTTCGGAAATATCTGCACAGCTAAAATGTGCATTCTTGTGCTTTTCTACACGCAGCCAGGAGCTTTGGCAGACGTCGAGGTAAATTCAGCTTCCTCCAACTTGTTTGTTTTCTTGTGGTTTATCTTTTTGTGGCATGTTTCACTGCTTACTTTAAATGGTTTCCAAACCGAGGCCCTACGCCTGGAGGGAGACTTTATTTTTCTTTTATCTTTCTATTTTATTATATTTTTTGCTTTTATATGACATATTTCTAATACTTATATATATATTATTGTATACATTATTGGCAATTTAAGACACACCAACAATGATTTGCTACTTTATTGCTTTAGTAGGATTTTAGGTTTGGTTGTCTTACTCTAAAGTGCTTTGCTGTGGCTCCTCTATAAGGAACCCTAAAGTGTCTCAACGAAGATGTAATTGTACATTTATTTGTTTTAAGCCATTTACTGAGCAGATTTAGCATCTTTTGCTTTCCCTGCAAGTCTAGTAATGTAATTACCGTCATGAGCTTTTAAATTGATAATCTACACACAGCGTAGTGCACAATTCAAAGCAAGAATTAACTTAAAAACAGGAAAACACTTTATTTTATCGTTGTCTGCTAGAATTAGTTCCTTCTCTGCTCAAACCTTAAAGACGAATCAACCAGCCCCCACATAGTTAAACCAATAAAATATTTTGTGCATTTTACTTTTATGAAACATTATTTCATCTTAAATTTGAATTTAAAAAAATCATGTCTTTTTTTTAATGACAAAATAAGATCAGTTTATTTGTTCACGTGTCTTTCAGACAGTTTATTCATTGGGATCATTACTGGATCGCTCTTCTCACGTGCACACTTTGGGGTTTCATATGGCCCAGCCGTTTGGGTTCCAGCTTTGCTCTGCACCGCCTGCATTTTACGCTCCACCTTTATCTGCCACACTTATCAGAGTGGGCCTGACATTATTGGATATCACAGATCTGTAAAATCTATACTGTGCATTAACCTCATTTACATTACAACATTATCTGTGACAAAAGCAGGCAGTTTATTTTATAGACAGCTTTACGCTGATTGGGTGTTTGTTATAGCAGAAATGTGATTTTTTTCGAAAGGGAAATCTGGTACTAGAGTGTGCCTGGGGTTGGTTCAATAATGGTGAGATTTTGATTTGCTGTAGCCTTTAATGCCTTATGCTTTCTACCAGGTCGCTCCTCTCTCTTCCCAATCGATGACAATCTTCTTGATGATGGCCATGGCAACCAGGGTGTCCCAGGAGTCCTTGGCTCCCCAAACTGTTACCCCCACCAAAACGGGGAGCGCATTGAGCGGTTTTCTCGTAAGGTGTTTGTGGGAGGTTTGCCTCCTGACATAGATGAAGGTGAGGAAGACTGAGATAAACGTATTTCAAGATTGTTATTCTGCTCTATGGCGTTTCTTACTCTGTCTTCACCCGTCCCACGTCTCTGTGTTTTATCTTCCACAGATGAAATAACCTCAAGCTTCCGTCGATTTGGTCACCTGGTGGTGGACTGGCCACACAAAGCAGAGAGTAAATCCTACTTTCCACCTAAAGGTATCAAAGGCAGTGAACTGATGTCATTAACACGTGTTTATGGTTAATAAGCCTAACTACTGTATATTTCCACTGAGCTTTAATGGCACGAAGCCATGGCGTAAATAAAAACGCGCATACTGAGTCCCTGTTTTGTGTGTTGGTTTGTCCTAGGATATGCGTTCCTGCTGTTCCAGGAGGAGAGCTCAGTCCAGGCTCTGATTGAGGCCTGCATGGAGGAGGATGGGAAGCTCTACCTGTGTGTTTCCAGCCCCACCATCAAAGACAAACCTGTGAGTCCAGAATAAAAAAGGAAAAAAACGTTGTCTTGCAACCTTTCATCCTGAATGACAGAGGATTTCATCTGAAATTTGACTTTGCAGGTGCAAATTAGGCCCTGGAACCTAAGCGACAGTGATTTTGTGATGGACGGATCTCAGCCCCTTGATCCCCGCAAGACCATCTTTGTGGGAGGTGTCCCTCGTCCCCTGAGGGCAAGTAAGTACTCTAACTGAGCGCAAACCCATGTTCTTCACTGCTCTCTGTCTCTCCTGTTCTGTAACCTCCTTTTACATCTTGAGCATCTTTCTTTTCTTTATACTTTTATTAGTTGAGCTGGCCATGATTATGGACCGCCTCTATGGTGGAGTGTGCTACGCAGGAATTGACACAGATCCAGAGCTGAAGTACCCCAAAGGGGCGGGAAGAGTGGCCTTCTCCAATCAGCAGAGCTACATCGCTGCCATCAGCGCCAGATTTGTCCAGCTGCAGCATGGTGACATTGATAAGAGGGTATGACCTCCCGCAATAAGCACTTCCTTCATTGTTTTCAGCACAGCCATCATTCAGCTGTGCCATACGTATAATTAACTGTGACATTGACCAAATGTGTGCTTCCTCTCAAATGTACGGGTTCAGGTGGAGGTGAAGCCCTACGTCCTGGACGATCAACTCTGTGATGAGTGCCAGGGTGCGCGCTGCGGAGGGAAGTTTGCTCCCTTTTTCTGTGCTAACGTCACCTGTCTTCAGTACTACTGCGAGTTTTGCTGGGCCAACATCCACTCCCGTGCAGGACGAGAGTTTCACAAGCCCCTGGTCAAAGAAGGTGCCGACCGCCCCCGCCAGATCCACTTCCGCTGGAACTAGGGACGCAACGTCTCGTCGGGGATGACATAGTAAGAGGAAAGGGAAATGAAACACTGGCTGAAAGGAAGGAGCCTCATTCTGCCTCTCCTGCTTACCTAAGCTATCAGTATAATCAAGTGCGTCAACACTATACAGTATATACTATATATAGCTATCTATCTTTTGTAGCAGCCAAACACCACAAGCCTCAGTTTTTCACCAAAACCCCCCTCACATCTCAGGCTCTGACAACTCTACAACTCTTTTGTGGTACTTTCATCTTTTCTAAGAAGAGATTTAAAAAAAAGAGATTGATTTTTGTAGCTTTTTTTATTATTATTATTTTTGTATGTGAGATTTAAAGTAGATACGGGAATGTTTTTGCATGGGGGCAGCTTGTCTGTCTGTCTGCTGCTAGAAAACCACACGGTGCGTTCAGTGCACACCTGTTTCTGGGAAAACCTCGATTCTCTAACGTCAACACCTGCCGCAGGTCATTAACCAAAGGTAGCAAAATGATAGGAAAATTGACACGTTGTCTGCCGCGAAACAAACCTTGTCTTTTAACGTTGCCATGGGCTCTTACTTCTTGTTAGAGAGTTTATTAAAGAAAAAGATAATAAGGTTATTTTTTTTGCGCTCATATTGACCTGTAGAGTGATACCTCAAAATACAAAAATCTGGTTTCTGCTAACTATATTCAACATTTATACTTAACGAGCTATTTTCAAAGCTTTGCTGCTATATATACATATATATGAATAGATATGTAGGTATTATATTTAATGCCATTTATAAGCCCAAATCATGTAAAATCAGTTGCAGTATGCGCTCAACCACTTATGGTCCCCATTGCCATAGAAAGAGTTAGAGTGCATGTAGTGACAATAGGCTTAGGTGCACAAATAGCATGCAGGGTAGCAGTGAGGGAAAAAAAATACATTATAACAAAAAAATAAAGCAAATCACTTACATCTTATATAAAGTTGAGACAAAATACTATAGAGAGTCGCATGATCATCAATTACAGATGTCTGAGAGGGAAAAAAAAATTCAGATGAAGCAAAATGAGTAAAAATGAAACGTACGTAAACTTGCATGCATTGATGTTTCTCTGTCGTTTGATCCATTTACACACTATCAATACAAAAAGTGATGTTGATTCTACTGTAGATTTAGTGGATGCCATCATTTGGTGACATGGTGGCTTGTATTGCAAAAAAAAAAAAAAAAAACACCAAAAAAATAACTGTAGAAAAGCGGAGTGCTGTTCAGTGGCTTGTGTTTCTGTCGTCCATGTGCTGTGTGACTGTTAGTGTAGACTGAGGCTCTAGTTTAGTTACCAACAGTTAACATAGCAGAGAATCTAATGACATGCCTTCACCCTTCCTACCCTGTGTCTTTGTTCCAAAGTCGGTCTGGTATGACATCGCTCTGGCAGATCAGATGAGATGCACACACAGGAGTTTTTCAGTTTGAAAGACTAATAACAGGCACCCTCACTTCATTAAACTGCTCTCTTTGGAAGGATCAGTCACGCTCTCGTGTTGCGTGACTACAGCTCGTAAATCCAAGGAACGCCCTGGCCCGGTTGCTGGATGATGAAGCATCTAAACATCTCCTCACCACACTTTTACAGTGAGGAGGACAACACATGGTCTCTTGGTGTACTAAAGATGAAGCTCTCTTTGTTTATATACGATTTGTTTGATTTCCACCGCGACCCTTGAAGGACTCTTAAAAAACTACGTAGGGACAATCGTCGTGTGAGGACGGCGGCCCAGCCGCCGGTTCGGTACTGTACAAGTGTGTCGCTATCGTGTCGTCGTGCTTATAGTGCTTCTCGCCCCTCTGTGTGCTCCTCAGTATCAGTGTTAAAACATCAGTTGTGTACTGTTACAAAACCTTAACGGGAAGGAAACTCAAAGCTTATTTTCCTGTAGTCGGGTCGTATAATTTAAACTGTTTGTGTCGACTACTTTCCCATCAGTGGCCCTACGGTGTTTTTTGATAATACATATTATGCACTACTTTTCTATATCCCTGCTAACTTTTCCTTCTTATTCAACCCCTTCCGTGCGGTTGTGAGCTCCACCTATATATAATTGTGTAGATGATTTTATTAAATTTTATTTTTTCATGATTACTTATTTAAGATGTAGCGTGAAGCGGTGGTCTTAAGTTATCTGTGTTCTGTGTGAGTAGAGCAAGAATCCAATGTTTTCTAATATATTCTAATGTCATCCGGCTGTTGCGAGGACCGGGAGCGCCGCAGGCCGTGACTTGATGAGAGGTGAAAACTAAAGCTCCCGCTGCTCGCTCCTGTCCCCCCTCACCTGCCCCCTCCCAGTGGCTTTGGTTCTCATTGGGTCTGATGATGTTTGAATTTTTGTCACCTGTAACACTTGACTCGTGCTGTTTTTGTGAGGTTCTATTTTCTATGTTAAACACTGTTACTTTGTTCTGTACGTGTCCTTGTTTTTGTAAAACTCATATTTATTTCACTATTTTTATAGAAAAAAAAATTATTTGATTTTAATTGTATTTTTCTATTTAAAAATGACTGATATTAGAATTTATTTCCCCCTAATTATGTCCAAAAGTTCTGTTCCAAGAGTAAGAATCACGCCATTATTAACATCATCAAAGTTTTTAATACACTGTTGATTCTTGTTTTGATGCACATGACACGTTTCATTTGAAGGAAGGAAACATGAAGGTTTTATTTTATTCTGGGAAGACACTTGAGATTCTCCCCTGTTGCATCGAGGCGCCAGCTGCCTGTCCTCGTAGATGCTCTGAAACTTGAATATAACACATTTTGAAAGGCTGACTAACCTCGAATCTGTGTTGTGATGTGCAATACTGTTTCTAATGTTTGTATAAAAGTTAACAACTACAGTGTAAACCTTTTTAATGCAGATTTATTTTTTTCATTGCATATTTTGCAGATTTCTGATCCACAGTGTCATTTTTTACTGTCAGAAAAAGAAACCCCGTTTTTTCATTGCAAGTATTTTTAAATCCAGATATCTTTGTACTGATGTAAATGATTGTAGTTATTTTGGATAGTGTTTTGCTAACAAAAGGTGAGACTTTTTCATGCATATTTCTATTTCCTTTCATGTTGTTTTATCCCACATTTTTATTTAATTTAGTATTAGCAAAATTCTTGGAATATTTTTTTTTTCACATTTAAAGGTCATTGGTATTATTTTATACTTTTATGTGGAAACACACAAAATATAATTTAAGATGCTACTTGCTAAGATATTATTTTGAGTTTTATTATTTCTAAAGCTAAATATTTGTAATTTTATTGTTAAAGTGACTAATTTCTAAATCAGAGTTTGTTTATAGATTTGCAGAAGTGGTTTATGAGGTGTTTGGATTGTAATTATTACTAAATGGTTCTTTGATATGCAAAATGAATATCATGTTTATTTTTATTTTTGTTTGTTTTGTATTTAAATGGGGTGTTGATTACAATCTCTTTTTTTTCTTTCACTTCCTCAATAAAGACCCATTCTGTTTGAACACAATCAAGCTGTGTATATTCCCTCTTCTTTCTTCATCAGTTATAGATGTATTTTCATTAGGTTTTATCAAGAAGTTTGAAGTGATTCAACTTTGATATCCGTCGTGATCCAAAATGTTTTTCAACAGGACTCGATAGTGACTGTGCAGAATGTGGTTAGGCGTTGTTTTGCTGAAATAAGCAATCCCTTCCCTTAAAAGGAGGCCATCTGGATGGCAGCGTAGGTGGTGCCATAGCCTGTATCATCAAAAGTGTTACGTCTGTGGTAAAGTGCAAATCACAACCATCCAGACACTGTTTTGAAGGCGTGTAACACTCGGCTCCCCACCTCTTTCACAGTCTGTCAGCTGCTCTTCTTGTTTCCTGTCATGTCACTCACCTGTTTCCACTGTCAGTTTGTTTTGTTTTGTTTTCAGGTTTGTAACTGAGAACAATGTTTGCTTATATTTTTCAGTTCTATGTTTGAAATGAGGCCTTTATACTATTTTCAGCTTAGCAGGATAAAATTATTTGCAAGTCGTTGCTCTTTGTTTTTTGTTTACATTTCACACAGTGACCATCTGCAGTTTTCTGCAAGTGTGGCCGTTTGCACAGACATGCTGGGTGTGTTTTGTAAAACAACGATGGTGTAACAGCACAAGATAAAAGACAGAAATATTTATAGCAGTATACTCATATCAATATAAACACTGTACACTGCAGATCTGGTCTTAATAGGAAAAAGAGTTTTTTTCTTGCATTGTTTTATAGTGTTTTTTAATGGTTTTGATTTTTTTCTGTATTTCAACTAAAGTGTCAAAAACATCAACAACTTGGCTGAATCACCTCGCTAAAATAGCAGTGAGTAAATATAATTGACAGCCACAAATATCAATAATAATAATAATAAAAATAAAAATAATAAAAAGTGTAGAAGTGTACTGCTCAAGTTTGTGACTGTTTAATGGGGTAACTGTGAATGTCAGGTTACCACGAGACAAACAAGTCAAGTTTATCAACTCTAGATGTCACATTTAGCGCCATCTGGTGCTAAAAGTCATAAATGCAAAGATCCACGCTGAGGTCATCAAGTCATACAACTTTATTCTACATCATCCAAGTCATTTCAGCACTGAGACACCGTAATTATGGCATATTGGAGTTGATTCTTTGACTGCTTCGCCTCAAGATAGTTGTTTGTCATCGTAAAATTTATGAGGCAGAGAAAAGGGAGTGGATCCGTGGTGAGGAGGAGGAGGAGGAGGAGGAGGCAGGGAGGGGGGCGTTCAAGCTGCTGTAGTTCTGTGAGACGCTGTCAATAGCCAAGCAGTTGTGTGAAAACAACATGTTCGGCGTGGATCTGCTCTGTGAAAAAGCCAGGAATCTGAGCGGATAGGAGGAAAGTCTCCACAGTGAGAATTATAATCAGCTTTGGAGATCAACAGTTGCCAAGTCTGGGGTAAGATTATACACCCCGTCTGCTCTTTTTGTTGGCTGTCTTTCATTCAGAGAGGGCACCTCAGAATTTTTACATTTTTACAAGAGGGGTCACACCGCAGCCACTTCATAGCATGTAAGCTCATTGAGATCAGTTAGATGCATTGCTGAAATGCCTTAGTTGTTCATTTTTTTTAACTTTTCTGCATGAGGGATATGAACTAACAGGTTGCATCAGGAGTCACTGATAAACTCTGTCATGTCCACTTCTCATGTAACGATTATAGACTCTTTCTGTGAAAGAAGAGCACATCTATCAGTAGAACTGAGCTTAAAATCAATGAAAAGAAAATCTATTGTGATCTTTTTAAACCCTTTTATGTTTTATACTATCATTATTAACAAAACGAACTGGCGTCAGAACTTCAGCTGTGTAATAAGTGCAGCTTTTAATCTCTTACAATTGTGTGCGTCCATCTTTGTGTGTTTGCATGCATGTCCTGGAAGTCCTCACCTGTGATGGAAAAAGAGGGCCTCTCCCATAAACATAACCACTTTACCAATGCTGACATCATTGCTTCAGAGCGGAAGTAGCGGGCGGGGCTTCTCTCTCAGAGGACTTCACTGCTGGCTGAAACTAAAACCATGATGCACTTAACACCGCAGAGAAGCTGCATTGAAAGGCCCAAAGACATGTTTTGTGCAGAGTGTGTGCAGAATTTGTCAGATTTTCTGGTGCAATGACACACAAGTGGAAAAATGTGTAACTGCAATGAAAGACAAGCAAGTCCCTTTTTTGTAGAAAATAAGAGGGGGATGAACTTTTACTGCGGACCTGACATGAATGTTCCAACGCCCCCACCGTCCAGAGACAAACAACAGATGCAACGCTTACATTCCCACGCCCACACTGGCAAACCTGCCAAAAAATAAAAAGATAGAAATAAAAACATATGCATTAATGTGTAAATCCCACTGCTGAACTCCCATATGATTTGTCACAGGAGAGCACTCTTTGTCACAAGTGTCCAGATGATATAATTAGTGTGGAATGCTTCATGTCCAACATCTGTAATTCCCAGAATAAAGAGAATCACTTTCTCACTGCTGGGTTACCATCAGTGCTGTTACTTTGATGTCATTACTATTTTCTAAACTGAAGTTGTGTCTCCGTCTTCCTCTCTGAGTAACATGATTGTGAAACGTTGGCTCAGCTGCCAGTGCCTCATGTTCCAGGTCCCCTGACAGAAATTGTTCTAGATGTCATGACTTGGGAATGTTGGCGAAAAGAAGAGTTGGAACAGAGACAAAGATTTTGTTTGAGGTCCCCCTCATGTAATTCTATGTATTTCTGCGGTTGTATGAGAACATCTGAGTGGGAGTTGAACACCGATTGCTCTGCTGTATTTGATAACGAGACTGATGCATTGACAAGCTTTCATTCTGACTGCCACCATCACTGCAACTGCAAGTGCTTCATTAAAGACACTTTATCTTTTTGCTTTTCAATGAATATCGACTGGCTCAAAACAATTGTCCATAAGTATGGCCACATTTCTAAGTTAAGCTGCACGCTGAACATTAAATCAAATCTGCTTTGCTTCTGCAGATATGAAGATGCAGGTGTTGGTGGCGCTGATATGTCTATGCCACTGCATCTTTGGACAGCTGTTTGAGGTCAAAAACAAAGGAGCGCCGCGACTGATTTGCAGCGTGCCCGGCCCACCAGGCCTGCCTGGCAAACCGGGTCCCAGTGGGCCTCCAGGAGCAGATGGGAATGTGGGTATCCCTGGAAGAGATGGCAGAGATGGCAGGAAGGGGGAAAAGGGAGAAAAGGGAGATACAGGTACAATATAAAACATAAACAGCTTTAGTTTATGTGCTCTGATACAGCAACATTGTGCAAAAAGATCAAACTTGGCACAGAACAGCTATCTTATCTGGCATCTGGCATCAGCTGGAGTAGCAGTGGGAAGTTGAACGTGAGCGGTCCGCAGGAGAATTTAGTCAGTGTGTGCCTCACGTTTAAAAGGTTAACAGCTCAAATCCCGACCTGGGTTCCAGCTTTCTGCATAGGGTTGGCGTGCTCTTCTTGAGCCTTATTTGGGTTTTCTCCTAATACTCCTAAAGTCCAAAAACAGGTTCCTTAGATTGATTAAAAATTGTAGTGAGCGTGCACATTTGTATAGAAATTCATCTCTGCTGTTTGGAAGTTATTATTAATTTTTCCCTTTAAATCATGTAATTTCCCCAGAATGTTTACTTCAGTTCTCTAACACTAAACTGTGGTTTAGCTGTACTATTTAGGATATCAGGATAAAGAAGGTTATTTTATGTACAGGTCTCTGGAGGATCTGCCGCATCATTTCAGTTGGGTTGAGTCTGAACTGAATGACAGTACCATTGCATTTCTTTGTTTCTTTTCTTTTTCTGTCATTATGTTGTATATTCTCTGATGTGTTTGGGACAATACTCCTCTTGCATGACCTAATTTTGGCCCAGCTTTAGATGCTGGCGTGACGGCAAAGTGCCCAGGTGCTGTGGCTGCAAAACTAATCCAGATTATTACCCCTCCACCGCCATGCTAGTTAGATGGTAGAGGCCTGCACTAATGTGCTGTCTTTAGGGCGGTAGTTATGGCATTGTGCATTAAAGTCAAACACCCCTTCTTTGGTATTTTCTGTCCTAAAGACATTGTTCATCAAAAAACTTAAGTGTTGTCATGTTCTTTCCAAAGAGGAGGGGTTATGTAGTATCACAAACCTGAACATACTGAGGCTTGTAGAGTCTGAGTTGTAACTCGGTTTCTGTCATTTCTCTGAAAAGTGATGTGCAGTAACAATCACATCCTCCGCTCTGCATCAACACACACCCGAATGCTGCTGAACAGGAGACTACAAAAACGAGAGGTTTGGTGGTATAGAGGTGCTCACACTATTTCGTTTGATTTATTAATCTGTTTTGATAAATAGCTACACTGTGTCATGTGTTATGTCCGGATATAGTTTTGTATTGAGCTAATTAATTGAGCAACAGGCAGATTTGTAATATATTCTGAATTATTTTTTGTCTGGAGATGTAAAGCCAGTCATAAATCTAAAATCTGAGGAATAATGGTTTCATCCATTCATGAAGGTTTGGCTGTTTGTATAATGTATGTTAATGCTTTTGAAGAAAAAAGGCTGTCATAAAGTTTAAAAAAGTGAGGGGTATGTGCCTTTCTAACTGACCCAGCATAAATACCATACCGATATCATCAATAAGGTATGTCTCAGAATAAACCTGTCAAGCTGAATAAACATTGCACACCTGAGTCTTCCATCGTGAGTGGAAACTTGAATTCCTGCACACACCTTCAGGCCCAGTGAGCATGTGTAAGCACAGTGTTTTTCAGCTCCAAGATCTTTATTGTTTAGATGATCATGACTGGATGTAAGACCGTTTTAAAAAATTCAAGTTCACCGTGCAAACGTCAAAGTGGCTCCATTCCAGTGTGAATTAATAGATGAGTTCTAGTGATTTAATGTTCAGGTTCAACAGAGGCAGGACTGAATTAGACCGTTTTTTCTGTTTCAGGGTTGAGGGGCAGGGTAGGCCCAACAGGTAAGATCGGCGCTCGAGGTGAACGTGGCCCTGCTGGGAAACGAGGCCCAATGGGTGAGAATGGAGGTGTGGGTTTGCCTGGTCCTCCAGGGCGTAATGGAGAGAAAGGGGACAAGGGGAAACAAGGTCCCAGCGGAACTGCAGGAATCTGCAAATGTGGCAGCCTGCTGCCAAAATCTGCCTTCTCTGTGGGAATAACCAGCAGCTACCCTACAGAAAAGATCCCCATCAGGTTCAACAAGGTCCTCTTCAATGAAGGCGGGCACTACAACCCACAGACGGGCAAGTTCATCTGTGCATACCCAGGCATTTATTATTTCTCTTATGACATCACACTGGCCAACAAACACCTGGCCATTGGTCTTGTGCAGAATGGTCAGTATCGCATCAAAACCTTTGATGCAAACACAGGAAACCACGATGTGGCATCTGGGTCTACTGTCATGTACCTGAACCCAGAAGATGAGGTGTGGATGGAGATTTTCTTCCATGACCAGAACGGTTTATTTGCAGACCCTGGCTGGGCCGACAGCTTGTTCTCTGGCTTCCTGCTCTATGCAGATACAAACTACTTTGACACACTGGCCGAGGACTATGCATAGCACACGGAAAAAAGCAAAACAAAGAGACAAACTATCAGACACTGTTGGTTTGACTGTTTAAAAACACATACAGTGTGATTAAAACTGTTTTTTATACAACTGTTAGTACTGCTACTTATGTAATTAGTACAGAGAATTGTCTGATGATTTGAACTTGTAATATCTGGTAATGCTTGAATTAAGTTTTTGATTGATTTGAGTGGGATTTGGGTAAGTATTATCTTAAATAAATATTCCTGAGAGGTAGAGATCAGTTTGTTTTATTTCTGAAAATAGGCAAAGATGAAACATGATAGAGTGAGAAACATGGATGGATGGATGGATGGATGGATGGATGGATGGATGGATGGATGGATGGATGGATGGATGGATGGATGGATGGAAAACATGTAGAAATTTGGATTTCTTATAAATACCATGCATTAGCTAATTTCAGGCACTAACTGAAACATACTGTAACTTTATAATGTGGAAGCTGAACATTGTAAATTCCATCAAATGTAATTATGTAAACTTTTAGCATTTATGGTCTATATATGAAGGGTAATTGTTTTAATACACATGCCTGAATGTATTGCTATAGAAAGAATAGATTTAATGAACAATTTAAGATTAACTAGGCCTATCGATGATAACATGTCAAAAGTATTTTTGGGAGGAGGGCGGGCATTACAAATTGCATATCTGTACAGAGAAAAAAAATTATAATTAAAATTATAATTTCAGAGCTTAAATAATGGGTGGAATTCAGTACCATTTTTGACGTTTGGAACAAATGGACTTAGCAAAATCAAAAGCTGTATTGTTGGTATCACAAACAACAACCATTGTGAAAAATATTTTGTTAGATTTCGGACTTAATTATATCTCAATGCGCGTTTGTGACTTCCTGGACACCGTAGTAGGCGGACTCCTTTACTGCACGGCAGGTCATGATTGACAGTCTATCTGACGAATGGAACTACCAAATTGTTTTGGGTTTGGTTGCATCGGCGTTTTCTTTCACGGTAGGTTGAAACGAAGTTTATCACGGTTACTAGGCAGCAGTCACGGATTTCAAATCTGCTCCCAAAACAACACGTTTAAGGCTCGATTCGCACCCATTCACACATATTTACTGTTTCACGGTTGCAACTTTTAATACAAGCTACCATTCGTGGATGAAAAAGTCCCAACGTGACCCGGGGGAGTCGGGCTCGGTGTGTGGTTCGGACCCCGGAGCTGCTCGCGGTTCCGTCAGTCTGAGTGCGAAGAAGCGAGGAGTCGCAATGAAGGTTGGTCTGTGTTTTGCATCCGAGCCCGTGGTGTTGCTCTCCTCTGCGTGCTGCCGCCTCGACCCCAGACTCCCCTCACCACCCCTCACCACCCTCGCCCTGCTTCTTCACCGGTGAGTTTAGCGCTTCGGTCTGTCTAACCGTCTTCTCGTGTTGCATCAGGACCCTGGAGACAGCGAGGAGGATCCAGGAGAGACGCTGAAACGCACGTTAAGGGCTCAACGACAGAGGCGACGGAAGCGGGTGCGTCTTCCTTTGGCTCCCCTAATTATACCTGTGTCACGTCTGTTGAGTCTGACACCACCGGTTGGTTCGTGTGTTTCGTAGCTGCTCCAGCAGTCTTCAGTCCAGGAGTCTCATGATGATGATGATGACGATGAAGAAGCAGAGGATGGTTCACTCGTTCAGCACTACAGTGTAGATGAGGGATCCGCTGAGAAGGCAGATGAGTCTGCGGTTTCCTCAAGACCCCCAACTGGTTCTAAGAAAGGTTTGTGTGTTTTGTCTTTACACCTGGCATCAGTACTAGTAAACCATGTTTTTACCTAATTTGATTAAAAGTAGACAGTTCACACCTGGAATTAAAAGGAATCTCCACTTGCATCCTCAGTGACCAGTTGTGATCTAAAATCTAAAAGGACACACACCCGTGTGTAAGGGTGAGCCAGCCTTGTGTAACACGCTCTTCCTATCACGGAGAACATGTTACACAGGAGGAGAAGACTCCTGATCTGGTGATTCTTTGATGGTGTGCATCACTTTTCCAGGAGAAGAAGGTTGTTCACTGCTACATCAGTGTATGATTACACATTGGTTGGTGATATCACCAATTCTGAGTGATAGTAAATTCATTGATTTGAGCAGTGTGTTCTAGTTCACCCTGATGCACATAGCTCATATACTCGTATACTCTCATATACTTTCAATTTAAATTTTGGGTCATTATTTCAGAAAACAACACAAAATATTGGTGATTTTAATGATGTTTTAAGTTAAGGATTAAGCTTGTTGTCCTAAACAATTTAGATTTCGTCCTTCCTTGGGTTGTTTTCTATTTCTTTACTGGCTGCACAGACTACTATCTTTGGGAGGGAAAAAACCTCAACACTGAAAACATGCCATCTGTAAAGGTGCCATTATGATGCACCTATTGATCAGGGGAAGAAAAAAAAATCTTGAAATCATACACTGATACAGTTTCTGAATTCAGATCTGCTTATCAGTCTATTCACCCATGGGAAAAGAAAATCTGTTTGGTTTTTGCTGGCAGTGGCCAGTCCCCACGATGATCATCCCATAAATCTTCTGTAAAGTCGTCTCTTTTCACAGAAAAAGGTACATTTGCTGCCTGGAATTTATCCGTGGCAGTTTGCAGTTTATTACATGCAACAAAACATTTACCCCAACTTCCGATGCTCCATATAAACTTCTTCCAGGATGGGTTACATGACCAGATCAAAGGGCAGGAAATATGCTGGCTTGGCGCTATCAGCTTGAAACAATAATGTGAAACTCTTAAAACCCACAAGACTGAGGAGTACTGAGTAGAAAGGGCACTTACTCACAGTGTGCTGTATTCCAGGTCTCTCCTTGAGAACTCAACATGCTTCCAGCGCTCAGCATTTAGAAGAGTCTGTGACACAGTACTTAGAAGAGAGGCTGAGAGCAGCGAGGGTAAATCTCCTTTTTCTTTCTCACAATCTCATTTTTCTTTTTGAATAGGAATTTGAAAGATACCATTGTCAAAAAGTCACGGGTAGACAAATGAACTTAACAGACCTTTGGTAAAACATCACATATGTGTCTTGGATTCCAGTCTAAAGGCGAAAGCCTTAAGCCACAGGACACTTCTGCAGAACCACCCAGTCGTCTCCAAGGCCTCAGAGACAGAGACCCTGTAACAAGATTTGACAGAGAGGTGAGCAGCTATCTGAGCCTAACCATGACTGGACACAGCTGTTCCTGTACTATAGGTAAATTCCCAATCTTTCCCAGGCTGACTTGCTCAGAGTGGGAAAAGATGAGGCCCCTCCCGCTCCCAGCACAAGGGTCAAGTTCAGAAAAGCTGCAAAACAAGTAAGACTTAAATGGAAATCTATGGAAATGGAAGTCTATCATGTAATAAAATGATCTGTCTGCATTTATTTTCTATTTGTTTTATGTTTATTTTCTCAAACACAGAAAGGAAGAGGCCTCCCAACTAACGAGGAAGCATGCAGTTTCTTCACATTCAACTATAAGTCCAATCTAAAACACGAGACAGGAGATAGGAGGAAGAGCCAAAAACAGAGACAGTCAGAGGAGGAGGATAGAGATGAAGATGGAGGAGACGAAGCTGAGGAGCAGGAAGTTTCTGAAGTAGAGAAGGAGGTAAACCAGGTAACCTAATAGCTGTGATGTTGGGTGTGGAGGATTATGTCTGCTTGTTCTGTAGATTCAGCTGGAATAACACTGCGTATAGTGTTATCTGTTCCAGCAGTAAAGGTTCATTCCCAGTCTTTCACAGGCTGATCTAGTTAGAGTTGGAGAACATGACTTAGCCCAAGGGCCAAGTTCAGAGAAGCTGCAAAACAAGACTTATATGGAGAGTGAAATCTTTTATGTTATAAAATGATGTGTACCTATATTTATGTGTTAATTTTATCTTTTACTCTTTCCAATACAGCCAGGAGGACGCCTCCCAACTGATGATGAGGCATACAATTTCTTTACGTACAGCTTTAAGCCTGATCCAACAGATGAGACAGAGAAGCATAGGAGAAAAGGGCAAAAACAGAAACAAACATTTGCAAAAAGTAGAGATGAAGGAGCGGAAGCTGAGGAGCAGGAAGAGTTGGAAGAAGAGGAGGGTGATCAGGATGAAAATGAAAACCAGGTAACGCTGCAGGGATACTGTGTAGCTGGAGTTGGATAGCACAGAGTTAATGTCTCATATTCTTTATCCTGCTTCAGAGTGAAGAAGCTCTTTTGATACGAAACGAAGGGGATTTATTCATCAGTGACCAGTCCTCCCGGGATTTCCTGGAAGTGAGGAAAGCAGATTATGTTGGCTACCGAAAACGCCTTCAACGTGACGGCGAACTCTTGTTTACGCCAAGCTTTCGAACAGGTATAATACGATCTATTGAACTGTATGATTTTGCATCCGGGAGTTTTGAGTTGTTGGTAATTTTGTCAAACATTTTCACAGCTCCAACCTCTGTTAAACTGCCTGAAAACATGAAGCCTCGCTACCTGGAGGATGAGGGTCTCTACGTTGGGAAGCGACCCTACGTATCTCTGACCAATCAGAACATTATGGAGAATCGCATTTTGGAATCTGAGGAGGTATCATCAGCTAACAGTCTGTTCTGTTCATATATGTTACTACCTTAATACACAATCTAGATTTTTATTTTCTTGATAAGGGAAAGAAATGGTTTGGAGATGATGGCAGGATTATGGCTCAGCCTGACCCTATAAAGGAATCCTCCATAAGGCCTCCCCTCTTCCATATGGAAGGGGACCTGGATCCTGCTCTGCAAACGGTGTACAGGAAGGTCGGAGACACTTTTACTAAAACTCTCACTTTGACAACCCCGCTCACTTGAAACATCTAATCCACTCGAACTCATACACTAAAAGTGATGCTCTTTTTTTTTTCTTCTGGTCATATATTGCTACAATAAAAGTCCAACCGTGTGCACTTGTTTAAAAATGATTTTTTTAAATAGTTAAATTTTACTTGACTAGCTCTCAAAATTTAAAAATGTTCACATACAGTGGATCTAGCTCAGGTTTTCCATGTTTTCCAAGTTCAGGTTGTAATCGAAACAAGAGCTTAATAAGCCGTGGCCCATTTTTGTCATGTGTAGTTGTGCAATGAGTCTCAAAAACACAAACCTAAACTGTAATTTAATATCATTCACAATCTCATGTCACGGCTGTAAACGTGACTTAAGACATAGTTGTGTATGTGTATGTAATGACATGTTAGTAAGTCAAGTCCTCAGAGTTGTTTTTGTCACAAAATGCTTAGAACGTGAGAAGCCTATGAAAGGTGTAATTACTTTTAGTTATAAATACACTTTATTTAACTTTTATAACATTATAAACGTTATAAATAACTTTATTTACATATGATCTTTCCTGTATGATTTTTGGAAACTATCTCATTCTCCAACTTGACATGATAAGATCTGATAAGAAATGCGGGGACATGAAAACAGAAAGGACATGATGCGCAGTCACAAACTGGGTGCTTAGAGGATTAACAGCAACCCCTCCACATGTACCGTTTTATGAAATGAGACACAGCTGTACTCGTGTAGAAAACAGAGCCCTCGTTCTCGTGCCATTGGGTGTTCATTTTACTTTCCCGTAATGTAAAATGTTTTATTACGACACTCCCTATTGATGGTATTAATCTTGGCTGTGACTGTGTCCAGCCTTTATTAAGTTGGCACCCACACAGACAGACACGGAAAGCACAATTGCCAAGAGTATTTAGTGGCGATTATCTTTATCCTGAACACTTAACGCAGTTCTCTCCTCCAGGCCTTGAAGTCCAAGTATGCAAATCTATACATCGGTGGTGCAGCAGACCCTGAGGGAGACTACCAACTGGATGTGGATGTTTCGGGACTGATCTTCTCCCATCACCCACTCTTCAGCCGTGAACACGTGCTGGCAGCTCGTCTAGCTCAGCTGTATGATCAGCACCTCACCAGGCAACACAACAATCTCACAGGCCACCTCACTGACAAGGTAAACTCTTCCAGACAGCTGTCTGTGTGCAAGCCTTCATCACAACCACCTGAATCAACCCAAAGTCTCCTACTTTATAGAGTTTTTTTTTCCTGCTGTAGTTGAATGGCTTAAGGAATGCCCTTCGCAATATGGAAAAGGGCCATGGCATCCAGGACCTCACTCTGACCATGCAGCAGAGAATATCTGAGTACAGTCTGGAAGTGAGGTGAGGTCTCCCAGTCAAGTCTTGCTCAGTCTGGAAACACTGCTGGCAGCATGAAAAGCAGAGTCTCTGTTATATTGTTTTGTCCCACTTGACCGTTTTAGGAACACTCGGCAGCTACGGGACG
Organism: Xenentodon cancila; assembly: GCA_014839995.1. NCBI lineage: Eukaryota > Metazoa > Chordata > Actinopteri > Beloniformes > Belonidae > Xenentodon > Xenentodon cancila. Next base: position 21,950,825 of record CM026206.1, read on the forward strand.
CTGAGCAGAAGAAAGACAGGACTCTGCTGAAGAACATCATTAAAGTGTGGAAGGAGCTCAAGGCCTTGAGGGAGTTTCAGAAGTTTACCAACACACCGTATAAGCTCTACCTCAGAAGGTATTACAAAAGTCAAATATTGTGGCTGTTATTACTGTGAGTAGTTTAATGGAAGATTTCACCGAAATATTGATCCGGCTCCTTGCTGCTGCTCCATGTGTTACTAATTGAGGGTAAATCTTCCTGATCGAAAATTTGAAGGTCTTTGCACTCTTTTGCTGAAAAAAAAGTCCTGAAACGTACTGGAGACTAAAGATCTAGACTGCTGTTACTGCTCATGTTGGAACTCACTGGATTCACTTTAATGTGCGTCCACTGCTGTTGCAGAGAGAGTGTGGATCGCGCATCAGATGAGCAAGAATATGAACAAGAAATCTCGGCAGAGGTTTTGGAATTGGAGGCAGAGAGTGAGGAGGACTACCAGAAGAACCTGGCTGAGTACCAGAAAAAGCTGAAGGAATGGAAACTCTGGAGAAAGAAGCAGGTGCCAACCAGCTGTAGCGTTGTTTAGTCCGTTCGTTACCGCTGCATAGTTATTAGCTTCAGGAGCACCAAGGAAAAATAAAATGATCGATTTTGTACTTTACGTGTTATACATTCATATTTGTTCTCATATCAGAAAGCAAAAATGAAAAAGACAAAGAAGAAGAAAGCCAAGGCAAAAGATGACACAGAGGAAGAAGACGAAGAACAGGAAGAGAGTGAATCAGAGGTGCCCCATGAAGAAGGTCCTCCAAAGCCGGAGCCTCCCAAGAGGGCAGAATTTGATTTAATAGAGCAGCAGGTGAGAGAGAAGGCCTCCAGGATACGCAGGAAACCCGGAGAGGCCATCCTGATCCCTGAGCTGTCTGCATCAGGGAACATCACCGCCACTGAGCTCTGTCCGAGGTAGGTATTCTGAAATAACTGCAAAAGAATCCAGTCAGACTTGACAACACTTCAAATAAAATTACATTTAGAACAATGGACTGAACTCTCTGTATCATGTTTGCTCTCACCCTGTTTTAGGGCTGAAATAGCACGAAGAGAAGATGTTTCCAGGCGCTCTCTTTTCATCAAGATCCTATACAACGACAAGGAAGTGTCCCGAACAGACAGCCGCTCCCTTAACACTGACTTCAGGGTGCACTTTGGTCAGATTTTCAATCTCAAGATAGTCAACTGTCCCCAAAGCATTAATCTGCAGGTACATTAAAGAAAGTCCACTGGCAGATGTTTATATGGTGATGATTATGCAGCCTCTTTTGCTTCACCATTTTCCTGTGCGTATGTCTTCACCGTGTAAGAGTAGGTGTTTGAAGAGATTGGATCGTCCTGCTTCGTCCTGGCTCAAGTGTTTGTTCCAGTACCAGAGCCTTCAGTCGTGACAGGCAACGTCGCTGTTGAGGAATTCGAGTTCAGCAGCAACCAGAGAGTGATGTTTGACCACGAGGGAGTTGGGAGTGGTAAAAGTCTTCATTTGACACTAATTCAAAGATGAAACGGCTACAAATGTAGTCCCTTTCCAAATATAGGTTTTATTTCACCTCTCGCTGCCTTCTTCCTCAGATGTGCCCCTCTCCTTTGAGGCAGATGGGAGCAACAAAGTGGTGCTTTTGACTTCTGGGAAGTTGTCATGCTGTGTTTCATGGGGGATTGGAGATGATGATGTACCGCTGGCACCTCCTGTTTCACAACAACCTGGTGGATACCACAGGTAGTCTCAGACTTCTTAGTTTGTATGTTTTAATACCTAATTTCCACAGCAGTGGACTATTTTCCAAAGAAATCCACAGGTAGTGTTTCCCTAATATGTTTAATGTTCTGAATAATCAGCTGTTAAAGGGGACAAAAGAAAAAGAAAGATGTTTCTGTGCTTCAGATCATATGCTGGAGTGTCTGACATAACCGCTGACTCCAAACGTTTGAGATAACACACTTATCTTTTTACCGAAAGTCTGGAGTAGTGTTGAGTGGCCGACCCCCAAACCAACCCGGCCAAAAGGAAGTACAAACGGGGGTTTTTGTAGGAAGCATCTCACAGACATTTCATTTAAACCTCAGAAAATTGTGATAACTTATTCAGCACCTGCATTGACTGTAAATAAACTACTCTACTTGCAACAAACCATCCAAGACATTATTACGGTTAGCTTTTAGTAATATGTATCACCGTCTCTGTGTGGTAGTGCCGCGGGCCACCTCGATGCTGTCGCGTATATTGGGGCTTCTGGACTTTATGACATGAAGAAAATCAGTCAGTGGGCCACACAGTCGAGACTGGACCCCAACGATCCAAAAAACACTTCCATCATGCAGCAGCTGAAAGTATGTGTTAGACTACTTTCTTTTTTTTTTTTTCATGATCTTTCCCGTGTCATTATTGCAGATGACCAGCCTGTCCTTGTGTCTCGCAGGTGGCACGTAGCGGAGAAGTAACAGCTCCAGAGTACTTTCGTCTCGAACATCTGCAGGAGGAGTTTAATTTTGTGGCCGATGAAGAGCTGGAGAATTCCAAAAGATTCCGCATGCTCAGGCTGAGAAATCAGGGAGTCGCTGAGTTTCGCAATTACAGATTTGTTCCAGCACTAGAGAGTGAGGTCTTTGATGAGATGTTCCAGGTAAGGTTTTCCAAAAAGAAAAAAGAAAAATGCAAGAATTCTTTGGTATGAATATTTCTTTTATCGGTATAAATGATTTCAGGAATATGAGAAAAGATTAAAAGATGAAGAGGTAGTCAACACAAAAGAACACTCGGATTCACACAGAGCTTTAGTGGCCAAATACCTTCAGAAGGTCAGCAGATGAACCAAGTCTCAACAAATGTTGTTCCTCTAATATTAACCACATCGTAGCACTAAGTTTACTGTGATGTTAACATTTTCCCACAGATCCGGGAATCAGTCATCAACAGATTCCTTTGCGCTAAGCATTACCTCCTGTCTGACATGGTGGTTGAGGAAGAGATACCAAGCATTGGGTAAATAGTCCACGATAACTAAGTGACCGGTCCGTTTATAAGAGCTCACAGTTTTTCCTGTTTCTTCTGTGGATGTAACATTCTTTCTTGCTGTCAGAAATTACTAATCCAAACACTCCCGCTGTCTTTATTTGAGTAATAATGTCTATAATCTACTATTATTCCCCTTGTCAAAAAGAAGTGAAAAGTTACAGAGTGCCTGAGGTGCCAGCACCAGTTGAAGGAGAAAGTGTAGATAGCTGGGATTACCTTGAGCAGGGCGGTCAGCAGACGCATCGCTCCTCAGAGAGAGTGGCAGGGCCCACAGAAAACACTGGCTGACGTGATTATGTTTCTTGGTCAGGTGCCACTTCAGTCTAATTGATCTCAAGCTCAACAGTGCATAAACAAAGCAGCCAAGATTATGTTTTGAGAATTCGTTTCATAACACGTGCACACGCAATGGAACATGTGAAACGTATGCAGAGCCTGGACCTTTGAGAAGGATCAAACATAATGATATCAGGCTGTTCGCCTTCACGTTATTTTTTAAATGATCATGGTTGAATGTTTTCATTTGTCTTTTCCATGTTTTCCGCTATTTTCCTGGTGTGCATTTATACAGTGGTGCAGGTTCAGGGTATGTTCCAAAGGTTTTTCTTTTTCTCCCACCCTCTGTGTTTTTAGTTTGAGCCCCATGTACCAGTACAGTAGTTACGATAGACTTGTAGTAGTATCTCTTAAGAATTCCTAGAATTGTTGCAAAGTACCAAATTTTGCCTGAAGATGGTAAATCTAGTAAATCTAATAAAGACTATCATCACAAAATGTACTAAAGGCACAAAAATATCTGAACAAGGCAGTACCAGAACATTGTGTTGCAAGCAGTGATGTGCAGAAGAATTTAATGCATCAGTGTTGCAACTCTAAAGTTACAAATATAATATATACATTTTTAAATTTTTAAATTATTTCATAAATAAATTCTTATTTATATTTATCTAGACACGTATCATAAAATAAACCTTTTGCATTCCTTTCATGATTACATGTTGCTACATTCAGGATTCTGGGAATTAACTTGTTCAAACTGGCTGAACCCAAACGACCACTGAAACCTCAGAGGAAGGAAAGGAAGAAGGTGACGGCCCAGAATCTGTTAGATGGGGACATCAAACTGCTCATTAACATCATCCGGGCCTATGACATCCCCATCCGTAGGCAACAGAGCAGGTGAGTGCCAGCAGTCATACTCAGAATAACTGCAAGGGGAGAGAAGGATCCCTTTTTCCCTCACAAACAATCATGACAAGTTGTACTTATATTACAAACTCTTATACTTCTGACAAGGTGTTATATTTTCTTTCAATATCTTATCAATTTAGTAAACCTGGCCGGCCTTCCCACAGTGCCATTCAGGGAAGCGATTGGTACCTCAACCAGGTACAGTTCAACTCTAACTCACATTAAGCTGACTTAACGGTTGGCACTAATGTGTTTAACATTACCTGTACTTAATATATGTGTGTGTGTGTGTGTGTGTGTGTGTGTGTGTGTGTGTGTGTGTGTGTGTGTGTGTGTGTGTGTGTGTGTGTGTGTGAGATACAGGTACAAGTGAGGCCATTTGTGGAGGTTTCCTTCCAGCGCACAGTGTTTCAGACAACCACGGCTGAGGGACCAAACCCAAGCTGGAACGAGGAGCTGCAGCTGCCTTTTAGGTGGGCAACTATGGACTTGCTTTTCATGCTTTGTGATAAATGATTTACTTAGTTTCAGGTAAAGGGCAGATTGAGTATAATGCTTTTACACCCACCTGGCACAACTTTCGTTATTGAAAATGTCATGTGTTATTAGAAAGCAATAGCAGGCTCTAACTCAGTCAAATTGCAAATGAACGGACTTGTCAAACTGTTGTGTGCAGCGCCCCTAACGGGGACTACAGCACCGCCAGCTTGCAGTCAGTCAAAGATGAAGTCTTCATCAATGTATTTGATGAAGTGCTACATGAAACCGGAGTGGTGAGTAGCGTCACCTCGTTTTACAGTTTTCATACCAGCACCTGCTCTTGGAAATGCATCATTTAAATTTTTCCTCGACAGGATGACAAAGAGAGGGGAACGTCAATTCACACCCAGATAGAGAAGCACTGGTTGGGTTCAGTCAAGATTCCCTTCAGCACAATTTACTCTCAGTCCAGGGTGAGACATTGCAACGTCGTGTAAACTGCCAGACCTTTTAGAGACTGTCTGAAGTTGTGTCTGACTTTTGTATAACTACTTCTGGCAGATCGATGGAACATTCAAAGTGAATAGTCCAGCTGTGCTGCTGGGATACACCAAGGAGCGGAGCCAGGGCGGTAACAGCGGCTATGATATTTTGAGGAACCAGAGTGAGGGAGCATTTATTACTCTGTTCATCACTATTGAACCTCAGCTGGTCCCTGGAGAGTCTATTAGAGAAAAGGTAAGTCTCCGGGTGTCAGCTCGAGAGTGGGTGGTTTTTTCTGATTTTGTTGCAAATCTTATTGCTGTTACTAATTTATAATGGATCTCAGAGCCTTTTTTTCATCTCTTTGTAAACTTGAGTCATTTATTGGGTTTTGTTCTGCTGCATGCACCAGATAAGGGAAGTTAAGGTAACTGTTAATATAATTTCGTACAATTTATATATATATATATATATATATATATATATATATATATATATATATATATATATATATATATATATGTATATGTATATGTATATGTGTGTGTGTGTGTGTGTGTGTGTGTGTGTGTTTACCACAGTTTGACAGTCAAGAGGATGAGCGTTTACTGGAGGTGTCGGGGAGGTTTGAGAGGGATGCAGCATTGAGCTACCCGGATCGACCCTGCACCACTACTGTCATAGACTTCAGTGGAAAGACTGTCTTCATCACTCGTTATATTCGACCACTCAATCCCCCACAGGAGTTCCTGGATGCATTTCCGAATAACCCTCAGGAAGCTACGGTCAGTCTGATTTTACTGAATGTAGAAAAATCCTGTTCGGTTTTCTGTGTTTCTGCTTTAAAATAATTGATTCTTTTGAGACTTGCACTGTCTCTATACAGACACTGGTTGCACGATTTGTGTCCCTCATCCCTTTTCTGCCGGACCAAGTTTCATTTTCTGGAACATGTGATCTGTGGAGCACCTGCGATGTGAGAAAAAACCACCTTGAAATGTTGGAATAGTATGAGGAGGATGAATACGCCTTTTACAGTGGCTTGTGTCTTCTCTTTTTGTTTTTAGTTATTCCTCACTCTATTAGCAGGGGATGAGAAAGAACATGCTGTACTGCTGTGCAACTACTTTCTGTCTTTAGGCAAGAAAGCCTGGCTCATAATTGGCACAGCCATACCCGAGGTGGGTGACATTACCATGTTAAACCTGAAATGATTTGCTTTGTGGGTACTCTGTCTGCAGCAGCACTGACCTTTCAGAAATGTTTATTTGTATTTTTCCTTCTCAGGGACCCACAGCATACGTCTTAACTCACGAGCAGAGCCGCTACCTGATCTGGAACCCCAGCAGCGGTCAGTACTACAGCCAGTATGACACCTTCTGCCCTCTGCAGACAGTTGGCTGCTTGGTCAATGCCGACAATGTGAGTAAAGACAGCCGCTGTGTGGGATTAACAACATGGTCAATATTTGTTTAGAATTTGTAGAAGATTTGTTTTGTTTTTTTACTTGTTTCTTAGGTGTGGTTCAACATACAAAAGTATGCATCACCAATGAGGATGAGTTTCGACGTCACAAAAGCTAACTGGTGGAAACCATTTTTCTCTCGATTGTTCTCCCATCCTGGGCTGTCTAGTGTGCAGGTGAGTGTTCACCATTTCTTTATAAATGTGCATTTATTCAATTTTCTACCAACAGTATTTGTTGTTTTGTTTGTTGTTGTATATATGTATTTTGATCTTGCAGCAGAGGGGTTTTTTTTTGTGCATGGGTGTATGTGAGTGTGTTTCTTTGAACAGCCCTCTTGACAGTCTACCATATTTTATTGACCCCTAAAAAGTACCCTGATTCTGTCAAGAGGACAAAAACCAGGGACAGTGGGACATGAAAGATGACAAGACAGTGATGGGTGCAGCTTGGTGACTGTGTGGTGTGTAGGGAATTGTGTTGGAATACCAACAGTATTTGTATTTCAGCCCGAGGTGCTGGTGTATCGGCACACAGACAAGGCAGCTGCCACAGAGCTTCAGGAGAGGTGAGTAATAGAAACGGTATTTGTCACCTCTTGCCGTGTTAGCTGCTCAGGGCTCCAAGGGATGTAAAACACCGTCTCCGTCTCACTTCTGTTTAGAATTGAAAAGATTCTGAGGGAGAAGATCATGGAGTGGCGCCCTCGTCACCCAACCCGTTGGAACCGCTATTGCAACAGCACCCTGAAGCAATTCTTGCCCAAACTGGAGCAAAGTGTGGGACGAGATGCGGCTGAGGGTCACCGCCATGAGTTGCAGAGCCTCCTGGGAGACTACAGGGTAAGTAGGAAAAACCGATACTAGTCTGAGTCACTGTAATGCTGTCATATTCCCAAAAAGGTTTGTATAATAAAGTTAACATACAATACCAAAAAAAATAATCACCACCGGGATTTTACAGGCCAAATAGATTAATAGATTTGAGTTTATCTGCTGTGTAGTGGGAAATTTTTTTTTCCTTCATTAACCATGTGAGAAGAGACGTTACTCTGTTTCTATAGGGCAAATTATTGGTCTTTGTCGAGCAATAAGACGAATTAAGAAAATAGTGAAACTAATCAAATTAAACACTAAAGCATTTATAAAACCTAGATGCATGTGTGTTATGGTCTGGTTTGGATTCAGTTTGTCAGGTAGACATTCAACGATGTTATGTCCCTAAAAAAAATTTAAGTCAGCAGACTTATCCAGGATTTTCCATCAGTGTGTGTATATATATATACATTTTTTTACTTTCTGATCACCTGGGTATATTTCAAGATGACAATGTCAAGATTCTTCAGGCTCAAAGTGTGAACAAGTGGTTAAGAAACCATGAGACACCATAGCCACGAATGGGCCGACAATCAGATTCCAGGCCTTAACCTTAAACCAATGCAGCTCTGAACATAAATATCAGTAAATATTGGTACGTTACATAAACGTATTGAAGTCATGGTGAATATGTGCCACCATCAAAGCTAAAGGTGCTCCAAGAAAATATTAGTGCTTTTTTTTGTTGTCCAGACTGTGGCAGTGTGTGATGACATCTTTCATCTCGGCTATAAAATGAAATCTCCGTAGAAACTGGTAGAAAGCGCTTGATCCCACTTTGAATAAATGATATCCAGACGACCATAAATCTACTGTACGTAAGAAGCACAATATCTGTGTGTTTATAGATATCAGGATTCTCCCTGCATCTGCCATTCTCTGAGATTCAGCCCATCATTGAGGAGGTGCACAGCACTGGAGTTCACAAGATTCAGGGATCCAACGTGGAGTTTGCCCTCGCCGTTTACGTGCACCCGTACCCTAACAATGTACTTTCTGTGTGGGTCTACCTGGCTTCGCTTGTCCGCACATGATACTAGACAATCTCATAGTATTTTTTTAACATTGAACCTTTTTAACACAACTTGTGTAAAGGGTTAGGAAACATACATATATATATATTTATACATTCCAGTCTGTTTTTCTAAATCTTTTTTATATACAAAAGAAATTGATTTGGCTTTTATTTCCATTCACATTTAGTGGAAACAATCCTACAGAGGAAAACAGGAGGGTGGAAATGGCTTTTAAAGAATCTGCAGATCTTCATTGTTTTTGTTTTCCTTTGAAGAATTAAAGTTATAGAAACATGACCACATTTTCTATACTTAAACCACAACAAATGCTCTGATATTTCTGAGTATCCTTCGCCGTGTTCATTTCTTATCTGGTTCTTTTGCTCGACTTCTGCCACCATACTTTGATGTCCAGATCAGCAGCGATGCTGCCACAGTAAAGATTTAAGTAACAGTATTTGCATTACAGAATTGTCAACATACTGAACTTGTGTGAAACTGCTGGAACAGACAGATTCTTAGTTTTTGGACCTTTATTTTTATTTTATTATAGAGTTTAACAAAAAAAAAAATATGGAAGATGTTTCAGGATTCTAGCAAGTTAATCCATTTAAATTAAAAAGAAAAAAAAAGTCAGAGAATGTCAAAAGTGTTCAGTTTTATTAATCTGTTTGGTTTTTAGTTGCAAGAATGGATTGTTGAGTGCTCCTATGCATTTCTGTTGTGTTCTATTTAAATAAATGTAAGTGTATAGGAACATTAAATTCCTTTCACTGCCATGGACAACAAGCAAAACATGCTCCAGTCTCAAATTTACAGTTCCATCAAGAAACATTTTTAGGTGACACAAAATACAGTGAATGGTAATCCCCAGATAAAGTGCAACAATAAGAAGAAATTACATTTTAGCAAAGCATTGCTGGGTAGGATCACTCTCCAGAGCGACAGCAGGCTCTGAAACCACACTGCAGGTTCTGGCAGCCGCTGGCTGTGTCGGCATGGGGACCTGGAGAGAAACACCAAACACTGGTCATCTGCTGATCCAAGTCAGAACCGTTAAACTCCGAAACACACCTCCCACAAGGAACCTGAACAGTTTACCTTATTATTTGTGTGCAATTAGTTGAGCTTTTTGCCTTCATAGATCACAGACAACATTTATTTGGTGTAAATGTGTGCTGCTATTTAAACTATATCTTTTTAATGAAAGATGATGTCTGATTTTGAAATAAGGTAAGGGAAACTGACACAGATTAACTACTGCATTTATGGTGAATTACTGAATATTTCAAAGGGCACACAGCTTGAAATGAAATATTTATTTCAGTTTTAATGTAAAAGGAATGTGAGCAAGCTAAAAATAAACAGCACTACTACATGGCAACCACACTGTGTAGCGGTCTGCAGTGAGTCGGAGCTGATTTTGGATGTAGCCTCTCTTTTTTAGCCACACATGCCACATCATATTCAGTACTGTGATTGTGCTGCAAGTGTTGCAAGCCAAAAGGTTTCCAAATGAAGGACGCAGCATTATTCTTTGGTACAAGCTGCTGGAGTGTGAGTTCTCCTTTATGTTGCTTGTATGTCACACTGGACGAGGTGGAGTCGTGTGTCTGCACATCCAGTAGTATGGTTTAAAGGGAACAGTACATGAGCAAATCGCAGTGGGGAAAGAAAGCAGAATTAAAGAAAAATTATATAACCGACAGGGGAAAGATGATGCTGGTTAGGATTAATTGCCCGGCCCTACCTCACATCCACCGCATTATAGCACTTTGACTCTTCTATATTTAATAATATATCTACTGGCTGTGTAGCACAGAGACAAACGGCATAAAGTTGTGATATGAAAACCCAAAACATACTGGCTACTGCAATGACCACTTACCTTTCATCTCAGCAGCATTGGTTACTTACACTAGAACACATGCTACGCAAGCGAGGTTAGTAATGTGTTTCAACTGCCACTTGCACATCATTAACTGTAAAACAGTTTCTTTATCTTAACACCCAACCAAATCAATAACACATATGATTCTGTCTGTCACACAAAAAGTAAAATAAATGACAGCGAACAGTATCGCTTGTGTTACCGTTAATGTTGTCGCAGTAATAGAAGTGTTCATCATTGAGGGAAGGACAGGCTGACACCAGCTCCTGCAGCCCCACCTCAGTGATGAAGAGGCAGCCGGACAAGTTGAGATGCTCCAGGACAGGAAGCCCTCCACACTGAGACAAAACCCTGAAAAACAATAAAAACGTCTTCAAACATTTGGCCACATGCAGAGCAGCACTGGGGAGGCCTAGATGAACACTGCTAATCCAGATTTAGCCTAATAAAACCTGTACTGCCGACTAACGCAGTTGCAGTGTAAACCTGAATTAGGTTAACAAGTGATAAAAATGTAAAGTCAACAGCATACATTTCCTTCTTAATAAGCTATACAAATTAAAAGTCACACTGAAAATTCCAAAATTAGTGAGAAAGATGATAGAGATCAGGAGTTAAAAAAAACAACACTTGTTTTAAAAGTAGCACTGAAAATCAGAAATTACATCAGTGCATTCTAGCAAAATGTACTTTTAAGCAAATCACTTATTCATATTACTTCAGTGAGATAATCTTTAAAGATGCACTATTAATCTACAACTAAATACATGTATGAATACAAAAAGCAGGACATTATGATATTTCTTTTTTTTTTGTGTGCTCATTTGAAAAACAACAATTCTCGAACATTACCTCAAGCCCAAGTCAGTGATTTGGTAACATCCTGACAGACTCAGAAATTTCAGTGAGCGTTTCGCCTTTAAGCAATCAGTCCTGTTTTCAGGCTCCACACACTGCAGCCCACCTAATGAGGGGCATTCAGTCTGCAACTCTGACGTGCTCCTTCTGGTGGTGCCCGACACGATTTGGGGCCCAGTAAAAGTCCTCAGGGCCGTATCACTCGAGCAACAGGTTGAGTGACCACAGAACATGTCCCCTGCTAAGGCATGCTGCTGATGCAAGTAGGAGGCATCTGATCCAGTCCTATGTCCATGCCTCCTCCTGCGACAGCACAGGCCTCCCACAAGCTGCGCCTCAACAAAGCTTTCAGAAAGAGACATCGCTCCCCGACGGCTCCACTCTGCAGCGTCTTCAATATCGCCAAGGTCCGAAGTGTCCAAGACCCAGACCTGAGTTGGGATGCAAGCAGAGCCCCAAGGGCCAGTCCTATGTTTGTAAATGATGGCCTGCTGCTGCTTTCGTCTCACTGCATGCAGATTTCTTTCATCCATGAGTGTGATGGGTACTGGGGAACTTTTAAGCAGCTTAGCATGCCGGTCTGAGCGTTTGCTAGAGCGGATGGAAGACGTCAGGTCACCCAGTCCAAAAGACAGTCTCTTCAGGGTCTGATCAGTGATCTTTTCACACCCTGACAAATCCAGGTGCTCCAGAAAATGACAAGCTCCAAGAGAAGACCAGCTGCAAAAGGAAAGGAGGGAAAATAGTTTTGAACTTTCTATTAATCAATCCATAACTAAATGACTTGACTACAATTGCGCATATGCAAATTAAGAAGTAAGCAAACTAAAACTAATTGACTGGTGAGCCAGTGCAACGTTATGCTGCTCCCAAAGTGCAGGAATCCATTTTTGGCAGAGAAATCATTTAAAACTTTTACCTGTCAAATGCAAAATCTGTGACATCAGTCTGAGTCAAGTCCAGATGAACAATATTTGGGCAGAGGCTGACAATCTGACGCACCTGGAGAGAAAAACAAAAACAAAAACGTCATTTTTAAAAAGCTGTTTTGTTTTAACATTCTTAATAACTGGTTACAGTTCTTTGCTCTGCATACCATTTTACTTGAAACTGTACAACTGTATGCCAGAATAATGGACTTGACGGATGAACCCACAGCTGGAAGAAGGTTCTGGATGATCCCATTTAGGAGCCTCTTCTCTCGTTGAGCAGCATTAATTGCAATAGAGCCTTCAGTGTGACCCGACATATCTAATGAGACAGGGAGGAAGAACAAACAGAACAGGACTTATTAACCCATACCCTAATAAAATGGGCAACAACACACTGCCATTTGCTACAGATCTTTTCTTTATCTTTATTCCTTTACAAGGCAGCGCCTTTTTGGTGCTAATGCAAATAAAGGTGAATAAAGGTTCATGGCTGACTATTGATTAACTAACACACAAATTACACATTTTTGGCAACTTCAGCATAAATGTTACATTGGATAATATAAAATCTACATCGACAGACATCCTGAACCAACATACATTTCTATTTTAGTTAACACAGGTGAGCATGAAACTGACGTCACCTGACTCATCAACATCAGCATCTTCGTCCCACTCCTGATAAGCACGGCCCTCGTTTTGCCGACTCTCCACCCACTCCTGATCTGGCTCCTGGTCAAGATCCCCTGGTGGGCCACTATAATAATCGCCTATGTGTAAGACAAAAATATTTAACAGTCATGCACAACAGAATATGTATAAGCAAAAAGCATCTTCGACTGTAAAAGGCAACTACCAAATTCACCTGATTCTCAATTTAGGAATCGTTAAAGCAAGGAAGATTTAGTTCTTTAAGGGTGTGACTGGGTGAAACTGGAGCATACCTCTGGCCCAGCGCACAGGATAGAGGTGTCTCCACAGAGAGCCAGTCTTTGCCAACTCTGACCACGAGCTGCACACTTGACTACAGCGACACAGATCATCAGGGCCCAAATATAGAAACAACCTCAGCATAATTTCTGTAGGTAGCTGGGAGATGTGGGTTGAAGAATCCCTGTTTTTTTCCAGGTCTGAGGAAAAAGATAAAATATCTTAGTTTAATATCAGAGACAAATGCTCTCAGAACAGTTCAAAGTTTGAAATCAATTATTTCTTTTAAGCTTCTTTTGTACTTGACTTGTACACTTATTTTGTTCTATTTATTATTTATCTCGGCTTATAATGCAAACCACTTTGAAATACATTATACTACATAATTAAATGCATCTTCCCTTAGCTTGTGAGTGGCTCAAATACAAATGTAACACATTCGCTTTTGTACCTTTAAAAATGTCATGCACTTTCTACAGACAATTCATCTTTTCATTAAGCCAATCTTGAGTAGCTACATACTAAACAAAACGAAGCCTTTGTTCAGGGAGGACATTCTGACATCTTTTAATTGACTATAAAGTCTGAGGTGAAAATAATCTATAGCAATACAAAAGATATATATATATATATATATATATATATATATATATATATATATATATATATATATATATATATATATATGTGTGTGTGTGTGTGTATGAAGCTAGTTTATTGAAGTATCTGGAGTTTTTTTTTTTTTTTTATCTACTTCTTATTTATTACAGATGGTCATTCAAAAATAATCACTACAGCCCAAAAGGGACTGCAAAATGACTTACATCAACAACAGACCATTATGTAAACCAGCAAAAACCAATACAGCAGCAAAGAACCCTGGAATAAGATAAAGATTTTGTTCTGCTTAAGGTATGCATACTGAGCAACTTTGCATCATGTGTGTCTGACAAAAAGTGCTTCTTCATACAACTTACAGCTATCAGCCTGTAAATGGGTTAAAACATTAGTAAATATTGTCACTAACCATAATCGGTCTTCTCATGATCAGCATATTTAAAGGCTTTTTGCAGCTCCTCTGCCTGGGTCCACAAAGTGAAGCCCTTTAGCACTTCAGCAGCACAGTCCCATTGCTGTTGACTGCAGTGTTGTGCTATCACCTGCTTCTTTATGTCCTTCAGCTCTTCGTAGGTGAAGTACTGCATAAGCATAGGCTGAAACACCTGAAACACATCTCCTTTGTTTATTAACAGTTTGGAGCACAGCAATTCACTGGGGTATGAACAAACACATTCCCTGTTTATGAACGTAATTTAGACTAACCAATTCATAGAAATATCAATAAACCAAAGTTGTTGATATGAATCTGAATAATACACTTGAGCATCTCATACCTCTTCTTCCTCCTTCATGTGGGGCAGAAAGTCCTGTGTGAAAGCCTCCAGTCTCTCCTTCAGCTGCTGGGCATAGTTTAGCTGCTCATATTCACTCTAAAGACACAGAACAATCAGTAATTCATGACCCATGTCTAAAATTAATCTCATGCTTGCTCACACAGTACTCTCTGAATAAAAGGACACTCAACAGCGAACAGATTTTAGCCAACAGCCATTTTGCATGGACACAGGTGTGTTTTGCAATGTTTTCACTGATATTAATATAGCACATTGTACTGTGAAACACAATGCACTGTACGTGACATTTGTTATCATTCTATTGTGCCATTGTTCAGGGCACAAAAACAAAATAGTTCACTTAATAGACACTGAAATTACAATCGGAGCCTCTAACACTTTTTCAAAGCTGAAGAGTATTCTATATAATTCAACTATTTACAAATATATCATGTATTATGTCTGAAGAAACATCTGTTCTTTCAGTCAAGAAGCAGGATTTCAAAATAATGCTTCTGTTTAAGCAAGTTGGTGGAGCAAATGTTCAGATTTAATTGCCTAATTTTGGAAAGCCCTCTTTTGGGTGAACAATACCTTCTGTCTCCTGTGAAGGAGATCTTAAAAACAACTTTGCCTCTATTACACAGCTTAGGATATTACATTTACATCCAGTATTTTTTCTTCAGAGTTACATCCATGAAAAACAGCAGTTATCACATTGTGCACACTGTAATGCTTGTGTGGTTAACATAATAGTTACTCTAATGGCAGTCTCACCCATCTGAGCATCATGTATGACTCCCTGAAATTGACACCCTGTATTTTTCTGCTGAGCCATTTTAAAAAAGGTGCAACAGGTGCAATTTACATCCACTGCATAAAGTTCAACTCGCTTTAGATTTATTTAATAAACATTTACCTTAATGCTATGCAGCCCCTTTTCAAACAGGGACAGCATCTCTGATAGTTTGTTGTCAGAGTGCACATTATAGACTGTGCAGCAACGCTGTTGTAACAGGCTGATAATATACTCATTCTCAATTTGCTCATGCATCTTGAACTCTTTGAAGGTGGCACACAGGGACTGAAGAAAGGAGCGGAAGTCATTGTTGTTGGAGAAATTGGTTTTTGACAGCTGTAAGAAACAAACAAAAAAAAACAGTCACTGATTAAGAAAAGTCTACATGCACTGAGTTTAAAACTCGTGATGAATGCCTACAATTGGCAATTATGTGGTTGTGCATTAGATCACAACAAAGTGATGGTAAACACACATTGAAACCTTACAGCTGCCTATTGTTTTGAACCCACTGTGGCATTCGTGCGCACACCCGCTGTGCATGGACCCTAAATGAGCTTACCTGCTGCCGTGTTGAAGGAGGACAGCTTTAACATACATCCCGGACTCAATACCCAGTATTACAACTAACCTACTTTGTCGGAGCAGTGGAGGGAGCGCTTTGGCACCTATAACATGTTGCATAACAACCCATCATGCAATTAAGGCTAACAAACACAAGCTGCATTAGGAACGGTGACATAAAACTGTACGAGGGAAATCAATTCAATATTTTAAAAAACTGGGGGGGTTACGATGCGTGTGTTAGTTAGTCGAAGCACGCATCTGCCGTTGTGAGAAATAACCCGATAATTCAACCGTTTCGGGTCATTTTACACTGCTAAACGTGAGCTAGCGCGTTAGCCGTCTGGTGCTCACTCCTCTTTCTGACAACGCGTCATATATGTTGTTTATATCGCTAAAACGACGGGCGGTATTCATTTGCGCATACCTTTTCGCAGTATAGGCCCACCAACTGCTTCATTCGCCAATGTGGGCCAGTAAAAACATCCACCTCGTCCGGAAAGGGAGCCATCTTCACTGGACTTCACTGCGTCATCAGCATCGTCCCCGATGCGATCAAACAAGAAGGCGTGCTCGAGACGCTCACGTGACCACCCGCTATCGCGCTTGGGAAAGCGTCCAGCGCTGTTCAATTCAGCCGGAATTAAACTACTGCAGAAACACGGCTCTAACGTGGCAAATAATCGTGTCTGCATTGTCTTTTAGAGTAAAAACATATTCCACTCTGTTATGTGTGGTCTGTGTGACTGCCTTTTTCTTTCATTCTGTTTTTTTCTTAACCAATATATTGTGACTGGTTTGTAAGCTGTAAGGAAAACATTTAAGAATAAATAAAAACTTGTTTTTTCGAAGTAAACCATGCTTATACTATAAGTATACTATACTATAAGTAATAGTTGCCAAAAGTATCGCGGTCGGTACATGGTTGCTATGGGAAATGTCCACAGCAACAGTTCAGAGGGAGTTGGGCGTCGTTTACCGTAAGACTGACAGACAGTTCTATGAACCAATCCGTCGTTCAGAATTCTGAAGCCGACCAATCAAAATGCATGAAAATATATCCGTGGTTAGATAGGAGAGTGCGGGACAGTAGCATGCATCAGAACCTCTGCGAGATTGCAGCGACAAGAAAGACTAATGGTAAGACAACTATTCACCACTTGGCAGCATTTACTCACTTTTGCCATTTGACCTATGTTAATTGTATTAATCCGAGCTTCGAGTGTTTGGGGGGTTTTATTTTACCGAGTGAACAGGGTCTCCCATCTTCGTAACGGTAACGCTAGCTATGTGGCGGTCGTGTGGTCTGAGCACCACAATCGCTCTCAAGACGATCCTTTTTTTAAATGTGTGACAAATAATAACCGTGTGTCACTGGATTATGATGTAGAATTTTTGACTAGTGGATGAGATTCCTACCTGGGTGTGACACTTGAGTGAAAACTTCCACACATGTAGCTTCGCGTTGTAATGTGTTGATGTTTGTGCAGTCCCAGCGTGAGGAGACAGTCATCCCAGTAACATGGACAAGTACGAAAAGGTGGAAAAAATTGGGGAAGGCTCATTTGGAAAAGCCGTCCTTGTCAAATCTAAAGAGGATGGACGTCAGTATGTCATCAAGGAAATTGGCATCTCAGGAGTGAGTTCGTTTGCATATTCTTTGCAGCTTAGGCGTGTGTTATTATGGGCCTGCTTTGCGTTGTAATACCTGTTCGTTGTTTTTGACAGATGTCTAGTAAGGAGAGGCAGGAGTCTCGAAGAGAAGTTGCTGTTCTTGCCAATATGAGTCATCCCAACATTGTCCAGTATAAGGAGTCTTTTGAAGGTATCTGCAGTAATCAACAAATTTGGCATTTGAAATGGGGAATCACAATTAATTGCCATTTATTGAAATAGTCTAATATTATTCATTCATTCATTTATTTGTTTATTTATTTATTTTCCTCCTTTTAGAGGGGGGTGCTCTGTATATTGTGATGGACTACTGTGAGGGTGGGGACCTCTTCAAAAAGATCAACTCTCAGAAAGGAGTGCTGTTCCCAGAAGAGCAAGTATATAAATAACTTGTTAAAACATTTATTTGTATTAAGGATCTACCTGTTGACAGGTTGGAATAGTGTACTGATAAGATTTCAAATCTTTACACTACATTTAACAACTATATTTAGCCTCTTAGAGCCATTTGAGCTCTTTCTCCTTGACCTGTTCTTCCATTAGAATGACAAATGTTGTTAATTGTAAATGCTTATGTTGCATCATTTGGTTTACTGTCTTCTCTTTTTCTGAGATCCTGGACTGGTTTGTGCAGATTTGCCTGGCCCTGAAGCATGTGCATGGTCGAAAAATTCTCCATAGGGATATAAAATCACAGGTATTGCTTTCTACATCACAAGATGTTTCCTTTAGTCAGTGGCTTACACATAATTGTTTTATTGGGTACTGCACATCTTTATTTTTCATCATATCTCCTGTATAGAATATATTTTTGACTAAAGATGGGACTGTACAGCTTGGAGACTTTGGAATTGCAAGGGTCTTGAACAGGTATGTTCAGTCAAGATTTGCATATATTTATAAAGATGAGCTGTAGAACTGGTAACACAACTACAATTTTCCTTCTGTTTTCCTGGCTTTTGCAGCACTGTAGAGCTGGCGAGGACATGCATAGGAACGCCATATTACTTATCACCTGAGATTTGTGAAAATAAACCGTACAACAACAAAAGGTAGTTGATACTGTGGAATACCAGGATTTTGGTGTTTCTATTCATTGTCCTTTAAGTTAGTATTCACTGCTATCATGTCCCATTTAGTCTTTCAAGTAGGTGCTATATGGTGGCTACAGGTTGATATCAAGATATAATATCATGTCCTAACTGATAGCCCATCTTGTGTTCATGTACAACAAGATGCTAATATTGATTTCTCTTTAACTACTTTAGGTATGCATGTAATTTAATCATCTTCGGTTACATCCAGTGATGTAAATTTAGCAGCAGCTCAGTGTTTGGTTGACAGTTTGTGGATCATTGAGTCCTCTCTTTTCCTTCAATGTTTCATAAAGAAAATATATTATTTTAAATAGCTATTGTTACTATTTTGAATGAATGTAAATTCACCCCAAAACCTATCCCTGCCAGTCAGTTTGTACGTTTTCTCTCCCTCATTTTCCTTACTTTTCTTCCCTTTGCAGTGATATATGGGCCCTAGGGTGTGTCCTGTATGAAATGTGCACTCTTAAGCATGCAGTAAGTAGCGTGTGTGTGCGTGTGAGCTGTTTACATATTCATGTACATTTAACACATCCTGTGCAGCATTGCCGTGCTCGCTGAATTACTGACTTTGATCTCTCCATACATAAAAGGTTTTTTCTTTTAACTTGGATTCTGTCCTTTTTTTAAAATATCAGACACGCTCATCTCTGCTATTCCTACAGTTATTTCTACACTGTGGTTGTGTGTTTCTCTTAGTTTGAGGCTGGAAATATGAAGAACTTAGTCCTGAAGATAATTCGTGGCTCATACCCTCCCGTGTCTGTTCACTACTCCCACGAACTGCGTTCCCTCTTGGCGCAGCTGTTTAAACGGAACCCTCGAGAGAGGCCCTCAGTCAGCAGCATACTGGACAAACCTTTCCTTTTCTGTAGGATAGAGAGGTTCCTCACACCACAGGTGTTGTGTGCAGTTTTCTTTGTTACCATGTTTACATAAAAGTAGACTTCATGCTTTTAAAATGTGTATATTCTTTTCTCATTCTAGATTATTGCTCAGGAATTCCGCCATACTTTCCTTCACAAGCAGCCTAAAATAGGTGTGGCGCAGGTGCCATCAGGTACGCGTGCTTCATGCAGTGTGTCTGCCACAGTGCCCTTCTAGGTTCCACCATAGAGTGGCCAAATAGAACACATTTTAAAACTTGCACACAGTGGCTTTATTCTTCCCTTATATTCTAGCATATACGTAGTTGTTTTAATATATAAATTACCAAAAATCTGCTCACTTCTTACATTTTTTTGTTTTCTTTACTAAACAAAATTAAATGTATAAAGCCTTACATAAAGAAAAGGTAGTGTGTGTAGTTTATTTATTTTTTATATATATATATATATATATATATATATATATATATATATATATATATATATATATATATATATATATATATATATATATATATATATATATATATATATATATATATATATCTATATATATATATATATATCTATATATATCTATCTATATATATATATATCTATATATATATATATATATATATATATATATAACTGAACATGAATTACGCCTATTTATACTTTATGAGAGCAGAGAGAGATTTAGCCTAAGAGTTTACGTGTACATACGCCAAACTACTAGAAATGCATGCATACCTGTGATGCTGCCATCTCTATTGATATAACTATTATTAAAGGGCACCTGGACTTTTGTGTTGAAGCTGGATGGAGTTAGTGTTCATAGTCATTTTTTTGTTCCCTTAATCAACTTGGCTGGGGAAAATGTTTTTTAACTTTTCAATATATCATTGCTCCTCTTTTTATATATCGCTTGCTACAGCTCAGAAGATTACAAAACCAGCCACCAAATATGGAGTGCCTTTAACTGTAAAGAAAATTGTAGATGGAACCAGAAAATCGCCGTCAGAGAAAACGAAAATGGCTGTAAAACACAAACTGGTTAGTATGTTGTTGATGCAGATGTTTTTAACCTGAACTCATTTTACTTTTCTTGATGCACTGTAGAGATTTGCTTCTTATCTTGAATGTCAGAGGGTTGTCCTCCTGTGTTTGTTTTAGCCAAGTACTGTGCTTGCATCATCTGAAGCCTCATATATTTTGCACAGGCCCTTCTCCCAGCAGCCCCTCTGAGAAGAGTGAGTCAAGTGGAAGAGGGGAAGAAGTATGAGGTAAAGCTGAGTGCCTCATGGGACTGGTAGTTTTTGTAAGACTTTAATTTCCTCCTCTCCGCTGTCCCTATTCACGCACATGTGGGTCACTTTGTGGGTCTTTGAAAGTGCAGCTCATTTCCATTATACTTGATCCCCCATTTTCACTCATATTCCATTCCCAACCCATTCAGAGCATTGTGCCTAATTTAGCTTTCTCTTGACCAGTTTTTCTTTTTTGTTTAAAATGTCTTTGTGTTTGGGGTTACTCTTCTGTCTTTCTCTACAGGATGGCATCAGAAAGAAAAGGATGGATCTGATTGAAAAAGAGAGAAAACAGAGAGAACAGGTTCATATATAATTTAGTATACACAATTTCTGATAATTTTGTGCACTGTGTGAGAAGGAAAAGGCAAGTCTTGAATATTTTCCTTGCTGAAATGGTTTAGGTATACTTTTATTCGTGCCTTTTATGTGCGAGTAGTATGCACCATGTATACCTTATTGACGTGATTGTGGCGTCCCAGAGTCCTCTATATTGGCATATGTTTTTTTTCATATGATTTGGTCTAGTCCACTCTAGCAATTATATGGTTCAGTTTCACATTTAACTGAATAAAAATCTGAGCCTGTAATCTCTTCCAGATTAACCGAAAAAACCAAGCCCGAGAACAGGGATGGAAGCATGTTTTGAGTTCAAGTGGAGGCAGCAGCCCAGAAAAGAAGGTAATGCAAATCTGTTTTTATAGCATTTTAGTTGTTGTTGTGTAGGTGTTCTGTGGTTTTTGATTATGTTGTTAGAAAGTGACAGCTCTGTTGCTCTTTTCTTTGGCTCATGACAACATTTTGTAATCAGTTTTTTGTAAGGGGTGGTAAGAGGGCTACAGGTGAAGCTGTCCGAGGCCATCTTCAAGGCCCTGCTCCAGCACCCATCCCAAACAAAGGCCCTTATGAACACTATCATGCTGCTTTGGACCAAATGTCTAAATCGCAGTCTAAAGAGGTCAGCAAGGAGGGATACTCGGAAGGGCATGGAAGTCCAATTCGGTAAGCTGGGATGTGGCTACTCCATTTTCTTTCTTTTTTTTTCTAAAGTCGTTTAAGCATATTAGATAATTATAGCTGCTTCTGTCTGTCAGAGCTGCACCAGCTGCTGTAGGCCCAGTGCTGCGCAGCGACCCAGCTGCTCACTTAAACGCTGATGCAATAAAGATGCACCTTCAGAGACTGCAGCATGTTTCAAAACAAGTCCATATTAGCCGGTGAGTAAATTAGATGATACATACTTAAGAAGGAAAAAAAAAAAAAAAAAAGATGTGAATTTATAACTGATCTGTATTTTCAGACAGCGTGGCCAGATGGGACCTGAACGGGCCTTTCAAGTTGAGGAGTTTTTACAGCGGAAAAGAGAAGCCATGCTGAACAAAGTCCGTGCTGAGGGACAGCTGGTATGTTTTATGATTTGCACTGTAATACAATCACCAACCTTGTATTTAATTTAGTTAAAATTGAACAAAAATGACAATATGTGGGTGTTACTTTTATGTGAACAAAACTTAAAAGTAATACATTTCATAGAGAACGTTACACATTTTAAAGCTCCATAGGGCAACATTTCTGATATTGACAATGAACCCAATGACTTGGTGTAACTCTAGAACTCAAATAATTTAAAATCCTCTATTTTCCCATTTGGTTTGCTGAGTTCAAATCTGCCAGCTGTGTTTTTAGTGAATTCAAATGTAATGTTCATTCTGCGTTGTTTCTGCTGGATGGCTTAAATGAGCCTTTGTTGGCTAACAGATAAATCTATTGGCAACAACACGCACACTGCTGTGTGTTTGTCTTAGAGCTCTTCTGTCGTCTTGTAGAAGAAACGTACTGAGGAGCCTGCAGGCCTCCTATCAGCTCTGTGTTGATTCATACCGTCAAACAGTCTGCGTTTCTCCTGTTGTTTAACCTGCTTTTTCTAAGCTTTCTGGCCACAATTGACAGCTAATTTTGCTAAAAAGAAGTTTGGTTTTTTGTGTGTGTGTGTGTGTGTGTGTGTGTGTGTGTGTGTGTGTGTGTGTGTGTGTGTGTGTGTGTGTGTGTGTGTGTGTGTGTGTGTAGATGTTTTCTTTTTATGCATTTGCAAACTCAGGGGAGGTGTTATCAGAACATATTGACTGCCAGCCCATAATCCTTTTCAATTTACTTGAGGGTGTCTGGTGAGTTAATATAGTTAAACATTTATTGAGAATAACATTTATCAATAAAAATGATTAATCACTAAAATGATCTTTTTCTTGATCTGTGTAAATTTATGTATTTTTAGCTGAACAGGTACTCTACAGGTACAAGCCGTGTTTGTTGTTTCCTGATTACAAACTCTGGATAATCAGCAGAGACCTGTTTCACAAAGGATGTTCAACAAACTCAGTCTGTTACCGCGGTAACAGACTCTGAGTATGATTTACCTCCGTTTCTGAAACCGGCTTAACTGAACCCTCTCGGTCAGGGTTAAGTAACCTCACTTTGTGAAATGGAAAACTGGA
Organism: Xenentodon cancila; assembly: GCA_014839995.1. Taxonomy (NCBI): domain Eukaryota; kingdom Metazoa; phylum Chordata; class Actinopteri; order Beloniformes; family Belonidae; genus Xenentodon; species Xenentodon cancila. The sequence goes on from CM026206.1 coordinate 21,974,192, forward strand.
GTTCAGGTTCAACACAGTTTCAACATAACCCACTGTGTGAAATGGACCCCTGGTCTGCTCTTGTGCCTCTACACTCATCTGCGCTGCTCCTATATTCTCCGGTTACTGTAAGGAGTTGAGTTGGATGTGCATGTGTGTGTAAGTTTGTACAAAACTAGACAGTCACATCTGAGTTATTGATGACTGGCAACCACACACTAATCTGGCCTGGAAGAAAACCTGCCCTTTTGTAACTAGTTAAATGAATCTGTTGACCACATGTACATTTGCAGCTTTCATCACACCACCCCATCTGATCAGCTGTACTAACAGAGTCTCATAGTTTGAGATAATATCAGTTAGAAATTTACAATTACTCAGTTCAAGATGAACATAGCGATATTGATCTATGGAGCTTTAATTCTATTCTGGCCCAGCTCGTGATCATTGTGACAGTTGGATATAAGGGCCCACAACCTTCTAAAATGTGGTTAAATTGAACGGTAAACAGGGCACTCGACAAAATCTGGCTGCCATCTATGGAAGCCGGACTGGTGTGCTTCGGTGCAGGAGACCTAAAGTCAACAAAGAGGAGGAGGTAGGAGCCCAGACCTGATTGCCCAACCTCCCATTTTGCCTCATTTGTAGCACGTCTGGCTTTGCAAGTCTCATGTCTGCACATAATCTTCTTTTGACCATCCATGATTCCACTCAGCAAAGTCTTGCTCACTCCTTGTGTAATGTTTGGTTTTCCACTGTGCAAATTGACCTGTTTCATTTATCCCAGTAACCACTGTTATATTATTTCTTGCAGTCATTAAAGTTTTTTTAATTGTCTTACGGATGTTTTGCCTTGAATTTAATACATTCTCAAACACATTTGTCATTGCATTGCTGTTTTGTGAATGTTGTGCTTTAATTCTGTATGAATGGCTGATGGTTCTAAGGTAATAAATATAACAATGCTGAGCATGCAACTTTATTTATTTTTTTTAAAATCTTTTCTGTGTGTGTGCGTTTACACAATCTATTATGAATGGTTTACCCTTTCTCACCCTTAAGCATGTAACATTTCTGTATTGGTTCTCAGGAGTACTTGGCAAGACTCAGGCAGATCCGCTTGCAGAACTTCAATGAGCGTCAGCAGATCAAAGCCCGACTCAGAGGAGCAAAGGTTAATTCTTTACACCACCTTTACAGTCTGAGTGTGCTTGTAATGTGTCTCTCTCTGACATTTGCCTCTTGCGTTTGTTTGCGTTTCAGTACGACAGTGATGGCTCTGACAGCCAGGAGTCCAGTGAGGAGGCCGAGTCCCGGAGGAAGAAAATAGAAGCTTTAAAAGTAAGTCTGGTAAGGGTACAAAGGAATAACTTAATCCAGTATGCAACATTTGTTTGTTAACTTTTTCTGAGTATGGCTGCTGGTTGTTCTAATGAGGATTAAAGGGTCAAAGGAGTAGCTAGATGCTCAGCATTCGTAAGACAGGACTCTAGGCACTGCATTCCTTTTATGTGAAAGAATTATTAAAATACATTTGCTCAGTCAGTGTTTCATTCTTCTATGTTTGTGTATCTGTGTCCGTCAGGCTCAGGCAAACACCCGAGCTGCTATTCTGAAAGAACAACTAGAGAAGAAGAGGCGAGAAGCATACGAGAGAGAAAAGAGAGCCTGGGAGGACCATGTAGGCTTTCACGGTTTACTCAATATCATATTCCAAAAATGGGGGGGGGGATCCTTAACTAACCTTAAAGGTGCTTAAAATTAGTGCTTAATTTGATCTGTTGTGTGATGTGAAAGCTTGCAGCTCAAGTGACGAAGGTTGGTGTGGCAGCAGGAGGTGCTGCAGTAGCAGATTTAGCTCCCTCTGACAGTCCACTTCCGCAGCCCGTCCCCCCTCAGCCAGACCTGGCTTCCAAAGCTCCTGCCCTGCCTGCATCCAAACCCTCCACCCCACCTATATCCATGACTGGTGCCCTGAAAAACGTCGGCGCAGTAAGTAACTATGTGCAAACCCCCTGAATCATCATAATTTTCTTTGAGTATGTATTTCCAGGTAAGATGATTGTAACATTCTGTGTTTGGCAGGTCAGTGCTCCAAAAGAAAACTTGAATGAACCGCAGACCAGTGCAGTGATCCAGGTGTGATTGTTTAACTAATTTGATGAAGTTAACTGATTAAAGACTGTATGCTGTGAATGTTTTTTAGAACATTATATTGTACTTCCTGAAAATAACAGTTATTTTATGCTTTTCGACAGAGTGAGAAAAAGCAGATTCTGCACAGACTTAATCAGAACCTAAAAGCACAGACTCCCATCGGAGAGGTGGCGGAGTCTCCTCCAATACTTTCAAAACCAAGTCCTGCTCCCCAGCAGGACCAGTCGGACACTGAGAAGTGCTCTTCTTCAAATGGAGATCAGAAGTGGGATGCAGCTGAGCCATCTGCAATTCCTGTAGCTCAGAAAACTTTAGAGAAGACATGCAACCTAAATATAAGTGAGTTTAAACTTTCACAATTCACACTCAAGATAGATTAACAAAATTACAATATAGTTGTACAATGTTGTGCCTAATCTGATAATACACACAAGTACACTTGAAGATAATACACAGTGAAGCAATCCTTCTCGTCAGTTTAGTTTCTGCAAATTAACTCTGCTCTTCAATTGTAAGCAGCTACGCTCTCTTTAAACCCAACTTTTTTTCTTAATGACGAACAGCTTCTTCAGCTTCTTCAGAAGACAGGCCACCCTCTGGTGGGGACAGAAAGAAGTGGGAGGCAGGCGTTCCACTTGTTCTCCCCGTAGCCCAACAGACTTTAGAGGGGACGTGTAATACAACCATTGGTGAGTGTCAGATGTGCATAAGAGGTTTGTTGTCCACTTCTTTTACATCTGTCATCACGGATAAAACACTGTCATTGCAGATCAAACAGTGGGTGAAGTCACACAGATGGATGTGCTGCAGGACGAAGCTCCCAGGAAGGTGTGGAGAGCGAGTCCAGTGAGTCAGGTGCTGAAAGTGCTTCAGGAGGCTGAGCTTCAGCCTCTCACCTGTCAGCTAGAAACAGTCACCATATGTGAGGACAAGTTTTCCACTTCTGGTGAGATTAACATGTTCTTAATATTTGAATGAATCTGCTTGAGTCCAGTATAATTTACATTGGTAAAGTAATAAGTAATAAGGAACTCAGATGTGCCAAAAGCTCGTTTTGAAAAAAGAAGGCTGTATAGATCTTTGGTTTTATAGGCAGTCAGAATACCTCAGTTTAATGATACTGATGATGTCTGATGATCCCCAGATGAGCCTGACCAGACAACAGCAGCTGAGAGCGACAAATCGTCTGCATCAGATGTAGATCAGAGCCTGGCTGCTGCAAATCAGGGTTCAGACCAGGACGTCCCCGTGGCCGATGCTCTGCTGCCACCCGAGCTGAGTGAAATTCAGGGTCAGTATTTTACTCTTAATGATATTTCTATACTATTTTACTCTCATAAATACTATTGTTGTTGGTTGTTTTTCTTTAGAACAGTGTAATTCTATTTTACCTCAATTTCTGTAGATCCAAAAGACCTGGAGTCTGTGGTTTTGGAGGAGAGTCCTAAACAAGCCTCACGTCCTCCAGTTGGCCTGCAGCAAGCCTGGGAGCAGGAAACCCAACAACAAATGTGACATATCTAACAAAACTCTTTTTTTTTTTTTTTTTTTTTTTTTTTTTTTTTCCATTTTTCACCATTCACAAATTATTTCCTCACATCATCAATATTTAAAAGTCTTTTTTGTTTGAGCATAAATACAACTACAACATTTTAAGACAATGAAAGAGTCTGTGTTTACAGACTGCACACAATATAGGCTAAACTATATTTCTCTTATAGGCCACCTGAGGGCGACAAAGGCCCGACACCCACCAGAGAGGTTGAGAAGAGTGCAGAAAAACAGACCGAGCCTTCTGGTGTGATTATTAGTATTATTAGTATTATAGATTGAGATGTGTGGAGAACCATGACCACCTTTTTTTTTCAATGTAATCATAATTTGAATTATATTTGCCTCGTTTTCATCCCCCAGGTTTAGCACATTATGAGGAGCCCTTGTTCATGAAGGTGTGTTCACCGGCCCACCGGCGTGCTGCTGCACTTGCAATCCTCTCTGCCCAGTCCTCCATGGATGACTCATCCTCCTCTCTTGCCTCTCGATCACGATCTGTGTCGCCTCTGCGTTCCAAGCATCAGGATGCCCTGCTCATAGGTCTCTCTACAGGCATGTTTGATGCCAACAACCCCAAGGTGATCTCAAGCTGACCTACGAGTGAATGGCTGTTTCACATGATTTACATTTGTTCTTCAACCCAGTATAATAAAACAGCTTGTGTGTTTTGTTTGGATGGGATTTAAGTCTTCTATATTAATGATGGGGGCTGGAAATGAGACAGAGCCATTAATCACATAAACTGAAACTGCGGTAGGTATGATGGGCGAGAGCATCTATTAGCCAGCATCTTCACTTACTTTTGTCAAGGACGCTTGAAATATTTTGCAGAACTTAACTCAATATTTCATTATATTCTCTTCAAAGAGACATGCAATATAAACGCATTACAATGCCAAACCTTATTCTGCTAGCTTTTCTATATTCTAATATAAGCATTTGTGTATTTTTAATCCTTTGGAGTTGCATTAATGTCCAGCTACACTGCAAGCCACTTTGCTTTCTTTGTCAGATGCTGCGGACGTGCTCTCTACCAGACCTTAGTCGACTCTTCAACTCTGAACAGGATGCTGCAGTCACTAATCGGACTAGCGTTGCTGCAGACAACAACGTGGAAATTGAGGATCTGGAAGAGACTGCTAAAGATGATGACCAGTCAGAGGCTGAGGAGTAAGACGTGCACAAATTACATCTGAAGTAAAATGATGTTCTGATTTGAGGCGAAACAAAGCAAAAGCATTTAAAGAGGCAGGCTCTATTCTCCACAGCATGTTGCACAGCATGTCTACTTTGTATTTATATACCTGTATTTCTTTATCCTTCAAGGCTTACCTTGTCTTTTTCCTGACTTTCAGATTATCTTAGTTAGTTTAGTTCCTGTTCCTGTGGAGTAAACCCCGTAGATGGGTTCAGATCAGTCACACAGCTTTTTCACCACAGCCGCACCAGAATATCCTGATACCCATGCCAAGACCACCTATTCAGACGTACAGGTGTTGGTACAGCCATCTTTGTGTGCATGGGAGTACAGTTGCTATGGCCACTTTGACCAAAGTGAACTGCACTTAATCCCAGAATTTCTTTAGGCTGATCCAAATAGTGCCAGTATGAAAACACCCTTAAACCGGTATATACCCAGTTAAGCAACAAATACAAGTTTTGAAAGAACAGTCATACCAGGCACTTACTGAGATTTTCCTTCTCTTCTCAGAACAACTTTCTGCTTACAAAGCATTAATTGCATTTTCAGATTGGTGCAGATCAACCTGGTCCATGCATTTAGCCCCATATACAATCATCCCCACCCCACCTCCTTCAATTGTCACTGTCACCATGGCACATTACTGTTCGTAACATGTCTGATTGGGTTAAGAAAGTAACCCTTAACAGCAGAGTGAGCGGGAAGCAGTGGCAGGTGCAGACCTATAGGAGCTTACAGCAAGATTTGGACCACAAATCTGGGCCTGAGTTTTTGAGTCTTGTTTAAAATAGCATGATCCTGTTGTGGTGTTTGATCAATATGAATAGAGATCACTATTACATTGCAGGTAATTTTATTGTTACAAATAACTTGCTTTGGTTTCTTTATTATGATTGACAAACAATTACATACTGCCAGGTAACAACATACTGTGAGTAAAATGGTAATTGTTTTCTTTTATTAGTGTATATGAAGATGAAGATCTGCGAGACATCAGGGCCTCCATGGTGAGATTGCTGCAAGAAGAGGACGGCATGAGGAGCCCTGCAGAAGCTGGAGCAGGAGACTTTAATGGAAATCCTCCAGAGGATGCAGACCAAGACCTTTTCAGCGGGATCACAGCTGAGATCAATCAGAACAGCAATCAGATGGCTGTAGATGACGATGATGAAGAAGATGATGATGATGAAGAGGAGGAGGAAGAGGATGAGGAGGATGAGGAATGCTCTAATGGGAGTCCTGGTGATGTGGAGGCTGCAGAGTTGCTTTCTAATGGTGTGGGAGAAGAGCATCTCAGTAATGGCAAGGACTTCAATGAAGAATGGCATTCAGGTAGGAGGGGATGTCAAAGGTTTGTGAAATTATAAAACTGAAGTTGTTTCAGCTCAGGTTGTAATTATTTTCATGCAAGAACAGACTTCACTTTACCTATTTACCACCCTGTGCTTTTTTTTTCTTCATTATAGTTTTGAGAAATCTTTAAAACTACAAAAATCTATGTTAATATAAGCAGTTTCCGTTTGAGCAAACACTAAAATGTAACATTGAATTAAAATGACTTGTTCTACTCTTCTGTAGATGGTAGTGGAGAGGACCACGGTGGAGAAACTGAGCATTATGATAGCATCTTCAGTCGTCTGGAAGAGCTTCGCTTCAACCTGGAGCAGCAGATGGGTTTTGAGAAGTTCATTGAAGCCTACAATAAGATTAAGGTATGGATTATTCATTATTTTCCTGTAAAATGTTGAAAAACCCAACCTCAGAATGAAGTGCAAGTGACTGATTACAGAGATTGGTCCCCTTCACTTTCATCTCTCAAGGCTATTCATGAAGATGAAGATGAGAGTATTGAGCTGGGCTCGAGTTTGGTCTTAAGCATTCTGGGAACTGAACACCAGCATCTGTACTCCAACATCCTTCACCTAGTGATGGCAGATGGTGCATATCAAGAAGGTTAGTGACAGCAGCGATGCAGTGCTGTGTTGTGTATAGTGCTCGAGCAGTGTTGCGTTTGATCTTGATAGACGCCATAACACCAAGGACGTAACGTTCAGTGTTGTCTTTTTGTCTTGGCTTTCCTCATCCCCATTTACGGATCCGTTTCCAGTAACTTGTGTGAACAACTGAAATACTTTGTGCATCTGCTTTTCTTTATCCTGGTCAGCAACAGCATCAGCTGTGTAACAGCACAGCTGGTGTTCAGTTGTCTTTCAAATCCTACCGTCTGTCGTTGCATCGCTGCAGCTCTACTAAATCACTTCACTAAATCGTGTATGTTTGTCAACCAGGTCCATTCAAATCTCTAATGGGTATATGTGAAAGCTGGTCTTTGACTGCTCTAAATTTGTCTTGGGTTTGTTTTACAAATGAAACAGGGCTTATTTTCTGTGATTGCAGCAAAATTTCCAGTGTAATGTATTTCCCTGTGTTCAACACTGGGGGGCATAATCTGTATATGAGTCAGAATCACAAACAGAGGCGCATGTTTGTTGAAAGGAGCGTTGACTCTGCCTCTCTTGTTTTGTGTTCGTGCTAAGTCTGCTGTCAGACTGGCCACACCAGAAATAGCAGCTGGGGGGTAGAAAGGCTTCAAATATTTCTCTCAGGATAAAAGCAGCCTGCAGATATGTTTTCTCACCGGAGATCTTTTATATGACAACTCTTTTTGCGTTCTATTTTTACTGTCTTTTTGAAAGAAAGTGTGCACATGTCAGATATATTCCCTGAGGACTTTTATCAAGAACTGTGAAAGATGTGTCTCTTGGCTTTCACCCATACAGCTTGAAACTATTTTGAAACCCTTTTTAGGAACCGTCAGAACAGCAAACATGAGACAGCGGACTGTAGTCAGATTACTTTCATAACCTAGTTATTTATCACATTCACGCCCTGAGTTCAGGTTTTAGGGAACATTAATGTTCTGTTTAGGTCAGTGTTACTTCTCCTTCCTCTTTAGTGTTTAATATTTAGAATTTTGAAAAAACAGCATTAAGATGTTTAAAGTCAACTGAACATATGTTTTCATTTTTTTCACAGCTGGTCATCATTAGTTTGGTGAAACCTTGAGTTGAACAGTAAGGTTGACAAGACTGAGGCACTGCAGTACCTAAGATCAGCATACTATATATAAATAATGATGCTGGAATGATTAGTTTTCTTCTTAATTTAGCCTCTTGGAATATCTATGCATTACTTTTTATATACGTATCATGTTCAGGGTCACAGAGGGCTGGAGCCTATTCCAGCTGTGGTGAGGCGAGTGGCGGGATACGCCCTGAACAGTTTTCTAGTTAATCACAGGGCCAATTGAGATATTTGATCATGAATACATTGGACTAGGTAGAATTTTGTCAAAGTGGTGTTACAACTTTGTATATGTACTTTGCACCAAAGGTGGTTTTGCACTCCCAGTCATTGGAAAAGAAACGGCTTTTGTGAAAAGCTAAAATGCAACTATCCCATTACTACCTTTAATACCACACTAGTGGTATTAAACAGAGTTTTTGTTTTTTTTATTTTTTTTTTTTTTTTTGTGGTTGTTTTTTTTACTGTATTTTGAAACCATCCTCTTCAATTTTTATTAGCGAACAAACTTGGCTTCTCTAATTATCTGTTCTAACATGATTTTCTTTATGTTTTATCTATTTTAGACAATGATGAATAATGTTTTGTGCAGTGGAGCTGCTGGAAACTTTGAAAGTCTGCCAGCCATCTGATGTCTTCCTACAATGCGCATCATTGCCAGAGGGATCTATGCATGTACGGTGGAAGCGTCGTATCTAACAGTGTTTCGGGCACATGTGCATGATGTATAACTGAAGCACTTCAGACACTCTAATTCACTCTTTGACTATCAGGACCTGGCGCTCTTTTCTAACCAGTGTTAAATAAGGGCATTACAAAATCTGTGTTCTTGGTCACCAAAGTCCATGTTAAACTTCTGTAAATGTTTATTGAAGTCTTTGTCTGCAAACAAATAACACCTGTACGCATCATCATTTCCATGAATAGTGTAAACAGTTTTGACTCTTTGTCATTGGTTTAGTTCAGCCAGTTTTATTACGGCGAGTAAAGATCTGGTCTTCTCAGGTGCTCTCTTCCTACACTCAACCATAACTTCTGTAGATAAACCTCAACATGCATATACCACGGCTTATTCAAAAACCAGTTGAACCTCATTTTCTTACGAGAGTTTTCATCAAACAAGAAGTTCAATATTATCTAATACATTTTCCACGTTTCTTACTCTTTGAGTTAACCCAAACTGAAAAAGACATTTTTGTGTGTGAGACTGTTGCATGTGTCCCAGACCCTGCAGCAAGAGTGGCTGGTGTGAAGTGTGGGCCTGGTCAGACTGAAACTGAGAGCTACCTTGTGATAGAACCAGAAATAATAAAGCCACCAATAGTTGCTTGGTTTTAATTTAAAATTGTAAATATTTTTATAAAATAAAAACTTTTCAAGAAACGTTTTTCCAGTTTCATTCTGCTTCATGTCACGTAGGGTCCTGAACACAATAAAGATTACAGATGAGCTTTATTGTGTTTATTTTTCTTTCTGTAAGGGAACCCTTCCACCTTTCACGTAACTAGAGTCAAATCCTGCCACGCGTGAGTTCATGAAGCTATTTTCATCCTTCACCCTTAGAGGACACTCCTTCTGGCAGCTTGTTAGATTTATTTGTAGTTGCATACCCTGCGGAGCAATGTTGCACAAGCCTTTGTTCTTCCAACATCACATCTGATTTATTATGACAGCAGAGGTGGGTGGATCTCCTCTGATGCTGCAATGGCATCTTAGCTGGAAAAGAAAAGACAAAGGGGGGTCAATATTTGTCATTTAATTATTTTTTTTCATTATTTCTGCGTTTGTTTTTAAATAAAATTAAATTAAAACTCCATATATTGAGAACTACTTACCTCGCCGGAAAGCAATTACTAAAAACTAATGGCATCTGGTAACGGTAGCGTTGCAGGATAAGAGCAAAACGCCGTCCATAGATGAACCCAGATTATTAATTTCTCTCAGGTGTGGCACTTATCCATTATCAATACTCACTTGTTCCTATTCCCTATTCCCATTATCCAACGCTATTTGGGCAAAAAGCAGGGGAAAACTCTGGAAAGACTGCTGGTCCATGCATAAACGACAACAAACTTTCTCCTTTGGACAATTTAAAAACCCCATTTACCCTGACATGCATGTTTTTGGAGGAAAGCAGAGTACTCGGAGAACCCCAGCAGGCAGGGAGAGAACATGCCAACACAGAAACCTTCTGCTGAGTGGCAGCAGCACGAACCACCAAGTCGCCATGCTGCCATGCGTTGCAAAAAGATTGTCCCTTCTATAAAGCAACCATAAATCAACCCATTTCATATTTCCTGACTACTTATCAAGCAATAACCTGCCATTACTGATAACAAACTTGTTGTCAAAAGCCTGGAAGGAATAGCTCTTAGTACTCTTACAAGTCCACGTTAAATATTAATGCTGCGTGATACTCTGGTGTGGTTTTTGGATCATATCTGGTGCAGTAATGGAGTTGTGGGTCCTGCCATGCTCATCACTCATGGGTGGCCTCCTCATCTCTGTAGTGATAAGCGTTTTGCTTGTTGTGAGGTTTACGCTGTACACACAGGAATGCAAGGTGCCACTGGACCACAATATCAGCATGAGAAACATTTTTAAAGTGTTTATGGATTTTTCTAACTTGAATATTTTTGTAGGAACAGCAGGCTCAGATTGCTGTTATAACGAAGCACAACAATCTGTGCTTTCTACTAACTCTGCAGATTGTAAATAGATGAACCAGCCAAGTTTAAAACTGGCTGGGTTTTGCTTTAACAGGTCATATTAAAACTGTTAATAAAATTAATTTAAAAAAGGACGATCATTACAATCAGACTGTAGAGAACAGAAATGTGTCAGAACAGGACCTCACAGACTCGGGGACATTGGGACCGTCTCAACAAACCACTGTAATGTCTGTGTTACAGCACAGTCGGGATGCACATAGTTAATCCCATTCTGGCATGAATTTTTCACAAGGACCTTTGTTCAGTTTGATCGTAGCAATAAAAGGAGAAAAAAAATCACCTCGCACAGAAATATACCCACTCAGTCATTATCAGGCAGCAATATGTTTTACATTCAGTTCAGGTTCCTAATCTGATTTGAAAGCAGAGCTCCTCAGGCTGGGAGACTATGTTTAAAAGCCTTATCAAAGTCAGGATCACTGGATGTCAGGGTCTTGATCTCAGCAGCATATTAAGCAAAATGTTTTGGGTTGCTTCCACTGAAGACATTATAATCTGTGAACTTGTAGACCGAATTCTGGCTCTCTAATCACCACTTTGTTCTTTTTAAGTATTGGCTTCTGCGTTCAGCCTGCTTCCTGTTGTACTCCTTTCACAACACATTTCATGTCAGGTTCTCCATCACTTTCCTTCCTATAAGGAGAAATGCAGGTGTCACTTTCATCATGGCCAGGTCTGTGCACATGCAGTGACCCTTTTTTTGGCTTATTTTTCCAAATAAGTAATTCTTGAAAACGTCAAAATTACTTCTGCTGTGCCCTTTTGCAAAACATCACAGACTATGTGCAGAGGATGTGATGGTACATAAGGGCTGAGCCAAAAAGGAGGACAGGGGCCATAGTGTGGAGGTGCAGGGGCAGGGTGCTGCCTCCTGGCAGTGTGAAAATATGACCCTGGTTCTCCTGCCAGCTCCCCTGGGATCACATGTGACAGGAGAGGAGAGGCACCTCCAGATAAATCTCCCTCTTTATTGCTTTTTGCTTCCTATCCTTCATCTCTCCCCCTTGCTCAATAAGCAGTGTCCTCTGAATGAGATAAAAAAAAAAATAAATCACATGTTTACTGTCTGGCTGCAGCTACTCTCCCTCCTCTGTCTCATGTAGATATGTGCTTGTGGCTTTACCAAGAAGGTTACTTGTGTGCCAAAGCGCTATTCGAAATTTATTTGATTCAGTAAAGCAGCCCCTTTGGAAAAGCGATCTCCCGCTCCCTGTGGGCCTTTCCTCTATATTTATATCAGCCAAACACAGTCTTTAATTTTGCTCAGCCACAGGAAAATATACAGGATAGCATCGTACCATTGTTGTGGAAAAAAACAACTGTTCTGTCAACATCTTGTGCTCTGGCATGAATGTATGATTAAACGTCACGGGAGATGCATGGAAGATCTGTTTGCTTTGATGAAAAACAATATAAGAGAATAGAACCAGCAGGTGTCCTTGTGCCCCTCAAGAGCATTATATTTGCTGTGTAGATTGTAGAAGATCAAAACACAAGTGGATCTTTTTCTTTTTCCTGGTGTCCATTATGTTTACAGGACAGAGCCGTTTGTTACTTATGCACTTCATGAGAGAATTGGAAAACCTTTACAATCATTTACCATCCAGATAGCTAAATTCAAACAGAAATCGAGAAAAAGACTTCAAATAAAGCTAAGTGGTTAAGCCTAAAAGATGCTGTGCCAATTGCAGTGGCTGTCAGATAACTGCTCAACACGTCTATGGGGTTGGTCCGGGGATTAAATAAAAGAAAGTAATTTTCCACATCGTTTTTGAAGAGCATTCGCTTTTGACACATTGTTACATGTCATGAAAGGATTCAGTTCACGCCCTTTTTACAACACTAGAGGCTCCGTTCTGGTGCACCTCGGAAATTTCAATTCTCAGTTTGATTTTCCCCTCGAGTTATTCTTTATAAAAAATAACTTATTCATAAGATGCAAATAGTATTTAAGCAGTTTTAGTTTAAATATTTTTGAGTCTAATGTTATTCTACATATTCTTTAACGTTCTTAAATTCCAATGCGGTTATTGTTTGTTTGAATTTTTTTGCATCTCTTTGTAATCCTCACACATTTTTTTGTGGTCATTTTGTGTCACATTTTAGCTGTTTTTATTTAAATTTTGTTAGTTTTAAATCTTACATTGGTCATTACATTTTGGCCTTGTCAGAGAAATTCTAACATCTTTATGCTGATTGTTAAATATGTAATAGTGGCTCATATACAATAATATATCAATAAGCCATATAATCATGTGCCGAGTTTGTATGACTATTTACTTATTTATTGCAGCATGATGGCTTAGTAGCACTGTTGCCTCACAGCAAGAAGGCTCCTGGTTTGAATCCCACTAGGAGCCTTTCTGTAAGATGTTTGTTTGTTCTTCCTGTGCTTGCGTGGGTTTTCTCGAGGTACCCCAGCCTCCTCCCTCAGTCCAAAAACATGTGTGCCTGGTCAATTAGTTTCTAACTTGCCCATAGGAGTAAGTGTGTGTGTCTGTTTGTGGCTGTGTGATGAACTGGCGACCTGGCAGGTTGTATCCATGCCTTTCGCCCAAAGAGAGGTGGGATCGGCTCCAGCACAAATCCATTTTTTAAGTACCCCCCTTCACACAATCAGCTCCAGAGTCTCCAGAGCAGAGCCAGCCTTCTTTATCAGTTTGTTTGGTTTCTTTTAGTCACTGGCTCTGACGCTGCTTCCCCAACAGCTGACTCCAGATGTGATTGCATTCTCCACAACAGACTAACAGAAGATACACATCTTCCTGCAAACACTGAAAGACCTAGACTTCCTCAAGAAGTTAAGTCTGCTCTGTCCTTTTTTACTGCTCTCTAATTTCTTAAAATAGACGACTCTGCCTCAAGGTAACTGGTATCTAAAAAATATCAGTATGTAATTTGGATTTGTGTGTAACTGTTCTTAAACTGCTAAACACTTTTGAATTCCTTTTTTAAAAAATTATTATTAATTTGCTTTGTTGGCGTTGTTAGTGTATTTCCGCTTAGTTTCCTATTTTCCCTCCTGCACTTGAAGGTGTCACGCTGCCAGCCCCGCCCCGCTGGCTCCAGCAGTAGTCCAGCAGAAGAGCAGCACAGACGTGTTAGCATGGCGCACAGTGCGGCGGGAGGTCCGTTGTCTCGCTCCCGTCTTTTTTCGTACTCGTCTTTACTAAAGTGTTGACAAGAGTCCGGTCCGCTCTGGAAGTCCCGCACCTGAAACGAAAAACAGCCCCTGAAGAGTGTAATACTGAGCGAAAAGTGGGGAGTACACTTTGCGTGGGTCGCTAAGTTAACGTTAGCCAGACGGCAGAGATCTGGATTTGCGGGACAACAAGAGGAGTCCTGTCCGGGAAGAGGTGAGCCGAGCTGCGTTGTGCTGGTCTCGGGGCTCGGGAGCGTGTCGGAGGGGGGTCCTCGGCGTGGATGTGGTTGAAAACGTTGTTTCATTTACCCCCTCCCCCCTTCCCAAAGTATGAATGTTTAAGGGGAAACGTGGAAACGCCGAAGTAACATTTGGCTGTGTGTCGATTCGCCAACAAACTTTGCTCTTTGGTAGTTTTTGGTTCTTGTATATCGGACTTGACTGCACTGCTTAGGTTCGTGCTGTCATTAAACTAAAAGTACCTGTGCGCCTTTGTAGCGCTGTAAAATGTTACGTAATATTAATATTATCCCGACTATCTCAAGACATGTCTATCCAAGCTTGAAGGATTTGTTGTAATTGAAACATCTTCGTATACGTTATGGTGTTATGTTTTTTTTTTTTTTTTTTTTTAATTTATTTTAGACCACTACTAGGGTCCGGTTTTTGGATCATATTCTTGATATTGCTGTGGTTTCCCTTGATAGACAAATCACAGAATTTCATTCTTGCACCACCACTGTAGCTTCCTCTATGCTGTGAGCTGATGTCTTGTAAACCTTTAAGCCACCAAAAAAGGGTCCAAGATCATATTTATGAGATGCAGATTTCCTCTATCAAGACAATTTGATGATCTTGACCTCAAATACTGCACTTTTGACCACTTGAATTATTTTTTTAAATGCGGTTCAGTGTAAATATGTAACGGCACTACAGGGCTTCAACCATATGTCATGTCTGTAATATGGATGTCATGACCTACTTCTTGTGTACACAGTTGATTATTTTGCATGGCTTGACCTTTTTTTTTTGTCTCCTCTTTTTGTTCTCATAGCTGATGCAAATGCCATGGCAATAACTGAGGCATGGGAGTGACGTGACGGCGCTTGATCTGCTCCCGAATACAAACCATATCAAAAATCATGCTTTTCTGAAATAGAGGCAGTACGTAGAGAATGGACGAGTCGGTATTGCTGGATTTGCTTGAGTGCCCCGTTTGTCTGGAGCGGCTCGATGCCTCTGCAAAGGTTCTTCCCTGTCAGCACACCTTCTGTCGCCGATGTCTCCAAGGCATCCTAGGCTCCCGTGGGGAGCTGCGCTGTCCAGAGTGCCGGACGCTGGTGGAGTGTGCGGTGGATGAATTACCGAGCAACATCCTCCTCGTGCGTCTGTTGGATGGCATAAAGCAGAGGCCAAGGAGGACCGGCTCTGGGGCTGGAGCTTGTACGAATGGTACATCTGGAGCTGTGGCAAGAGCACATGGAAGCGGGACACGGGAACAGAGCGCTCCAGGAGCACAACCCCAGCGAGCTCAGACGAAGAGCACCGTTGTCAGGGTTAGTATGCCGTCTGACTCTACACGCATTACCCACTCCCAATCTGTGTTTCCCATTGTTGGAGTCAAGCTGAAACAAAACTTAGAAAATCTGCCTGGATTAAAATCAGCATGTTTGTGTGCTGTAATCTTTGGCTGCAGATCGTTGGTTATCATGGTGATCTTAAAGTCAGCTAGTTAACTGGAAGCCCAACCTTACCATGAGCAGAGATTTAGACTTTGTGCTACCTTCATTTTTATCATTGATGGTTTTCATACATTAAAAAAAAAAAGCCTGAAACTCGTGCTTGTTTGGATGATAATTTTTCTCCGATCTGCCTAGTTGTATAGGATGTTTTTTCCCTTTTTAAAAGTTAAGCAAAACATATTGTCTTAATACGTTTAAAATAACAGTTTTCTGGTTATTTCAAGCTGTAATTAAGCCCAAATCACACTTAAGATCTCTCCAGATAAGGTGAGCAGGGGAGAAAAAAACAAAAGACCTTTCGGGAACTTTGAGCTGCTCTGTTCTCCACAATGGGAGGATTGGATAGATGAAAAGATGTCGAGGTCTTGTGTAGAACCGTTGGAATGCCAACGCACTGATGATGTGTCTACCTAGCCGTGCAGGTATGAAGATCAGAGACCTTGCTGTAAATTGTTACTGGCGGGCCAAACTCATTTGCCAAAGTATCACTTTTGAGGATTTGTGCTCATTTTAAACTAGTTTGTGTGTTTTGGAATTCCCCCCCATTTTTGAAAAGGTTGCTTGTTGAAACTCAAGAGGTTGTCATTTGAAACTCCTTTTTTTTTTTTTTTTTTTTTTTTTTTTTTTACCTTATGTGATGATTCTTGGTTCGTGCACAGAGAGTATAGCACTTATCCATGCATGCACGATGTGAAGGCATTGTTCAAGTGTCCAAAATTGCCGGTTGCTATGCCTGCCCTGTATTTTCAGCAGCTGGCCATCATTTTATTGACTTATTTTCCTAAGTCTTTTCTGCTACCTAGAGTCATTGTGCTGATGTTGGAGAAGAAGAAAAGACATGGCCTTGCAGGTGTGACATTTTCAGAACATAAAAGCCAGAGATCAAAGCTCTCGCAGATCGTTCATGAGGACTGAACGGTTCACTGCTCCTGGGTGACACCCCTCAGTTGAATTTCTTTTTTGTTCATCATCTGTCCCTTTTCAGAGAGGAGCGAAGGGGTTATCTTTTAAAGCCTGAAACTGCTCCTCTGGTACGGTTTTCTGTTCCAGCAGATTTCAGTCTCTGATGCTTGTATGGCCAGATAATGGCTTGGAGGGCAGAATGGTGGTGACTGGCTGACAGATGCACAACAGGGTTTTGTTTCTGGTCCCCTCTGATCTTATTGACTAACTGACATGTCGAATGGCCAAGAAAGAGTTTGTGTGCGCGGAAGACCACCAGTAACAGAAACCAATGTGTGTTAAGTGAAGGTGTCGGGACCAAAAAGGACAAATGCTTAGTGAGTAACTTTGCCCAGTTGGCTCTCTGCCCCTTCTATTATCTTCTCCGGGGTTGCAGCAGTTGTTTGACATAGCACCCTGGCATTTCTTTCATGAAGGGAATGAAAAGGCTTTTTTTTTTTTTTATAACTGTAGCATTGTGGTTATCTGTGACTCACCTCCGTGGTGCAACATTACGTGGATGTTTTGTCTTCCTCGGGCCCTTGTTGACTCATGAAACATAGTTTTTAGTTCAGAGACACAGATGGAGAACAGATAGCTCTGTGGTATTTTTGTGAGAGAGTAAGGAAAGCCATTTGAGCTGTGGGGAAGTCAAAGGTCGGGGTTTGGGAGTCGTGGCAGGCAGGGGTCATAGCCAACTGGGGATAGGGGACAGGAATTAGAGATTTCAGTGGATGTCTTCACTTTTCATCGCGGCTCTCTGGAGAGTTGAGTCTGCAGTCTCACAAAACAAAAACTCACTTCCTGTCTTGGTCATTTCTGCCTGTTGTTTTAAAACCATCAGTGATCCATCAGTTGAATGTGAAGGTTACATTTAGATTTATGACCAGTTCAACAATGCTCATGTGATTTGAGTGTGTTGCTTTGCATGCGTGTCTTTGTGTGCCTAGTTGTAAAATGAGACATTATTCTTTTCTAAGCGTTTAATTAGGCCATTGGCACATCTTTGGTAATGAGAAAAGGGTGTTTTTTTTGCTTTATATCAGACTCCCAGATTAAAAGCCTTTTCTCCTGGTATCATTTCTCATTATTCCCACACCAACAGAGTAGTCAAAACAAACGGGGAATATTATACAGCTCTAGTTTGGTTTTATTTTCTACTGATTAGAGAAATTCGCATACAAAGGCTTCAGTTTCCTGTTATTTTTGTAAGAATCTTACAGCATTTTCTTTTCTTGAGGGAAGTATAATTTTGTTCTTGAATTCTGTAAGCAGAGAGAGTGCATTAAAATTCCTGTGCACCTCCCGCGCCTGAGGTCAATGAGCAATGCCGGCTCTCTTTGATGACATCATATTGTTGTTGAAGTGTTTCCTCTTGCCCGGCTGCCTGACCTCTACTGCATGACAGAACCCCGTCATTACACCCTCACACTGCCCACATACTGGCAAACACATACTTAGTGCTTTCCAATGGGAATTTTTGAGGACGACGTGGGTCTGATCTTCCCAGCTCTCAACACGCTCACACTTTTCTCTCGCCTCCTCTGTATTTCTCACAGAGGTCCACAAAGTATATGTCACCTTCTGGACAGTGGATTCGGGGACTTTAGAGCCACCTGTAATTTTCTATTATGCGCCAGTGGCACAAGCTGTATTTTTCCCTCCTCATATTTCTGCCATGTTCCTCCTCCTTGCTTGCCATCTAAATCTAGGCTGGAGCCTGTTAAAGGTCTAATGAGATTAAAGTTTATTAGACACCGATTCGACGCTGCTCCCTGATCTCCTCTTACTGCTGACTGCTGACTTTCATTCTGAGGAAACAAAACACTTGCTATTTATTGAAGCGGCCTGCATGTCCAAGGCAGAAAGGTTCCCTTTGAAAACCTCATGGACAAATTGTAGTTTTCTGTCATTATAAGGTTTTTATTACTTTTAATTGTGGGCTCTTGCTTACAAGTTCTTTCATTATTTTTACAAAGTGTTTAAAGTTTGTTTGCTTTTGGCTTTGCACGTCTATCGTTAGTTTATATGCAAAAAATTAAAATAGCAAATGCAAATCGTGTTTAAAAAAAAAAAAAAAGGATAAATACATCAGGATGTTTTAGCATATCAAATTAGACAAATATTAAAAAAAAAGGTTTAAAAGCTTCTGACAGTACTTAATACTTAAATGTAGCTAAAGTAGATAACAAAAGATCTTTTTAGTAAATAATTTATAGAGTTTCACCGCCATACGTCGTCGTATAGTGACGTAAAATGTATGGTCGTGCTGTCCCATTTCTTATGGGAATATTTTAACCCCTTCTCCTCTCCACTCTGGTATGAAATAGAACTGGGATTGGCCCTAAATCTCTGTTTATCTCCGAGTATTTTCTCATATTTACCTAATATAGAAGGTGGGTTTTTAAGAGACTTTGTCCCAACCAGGAATGCTGCAGATTTTCTTTCAGTTGCTCTTCTTTCAGCCTGTTGAGGCAGAAGAATAAACACTGTCCCATCACTGTTGGCCCTCAAGACAGGTTCCTAGACAGATTGGCAATCCATTGCATTTGCAAATATTATAGGCCAACATAATGGTAATAATACCAATATTATACATTTCCTAGCGTACTTGGTGTTTGGTATAGGTTTATTTAATGTCAAAGAAGTAGTTCTAAGACCCAGTCATGTGATTTAATAGATAGTCACGGTGTCTTCATTGTTGGGTTTCGCTGCTCTGCTGATGACGACTGTGTGCCCGTCTTTGTCATATTGGATTCTTAAGACTTTTAAGCCCTGACAAACAGAGGAAAAGGCTTTTGTCCCGCCTCTCTTCTCCGACAGATTGAGATGTTTTGTGTTGGTGTCTTAGAGGAATGTTACGAACACTTGCAGGTCACTGTTGCTTTTCTAAACAGGGGGCTAGTCTAGTCACGTCCCTCTCGCTACCTCACGTTTACCTTACATCCATTTTTGTGGATCATCCATTTGTTTGTTTTATTGCTTGATATTTTATGCGCTGCTTTGAGTGCAGTTTAGGGGCGTTATTTTTGAACTGCGAAAGAGGACCTTAGTTTTGTTGGTGATCATGCAGGCAGTGTTGTGCCTTTGCACCTGAAAGCCTCCAGGCAGACAACAACACACAATTGCTGCAGCAGTTGTTTCTTGTTGCAACACTGTCAGAAAGTGCCGGCCAGTTGGCCAACCTTTTATGGACAATTTGGGGTGTTTGTCTTCCACAGTGGGCTGCTAGTTAAATTCAACTAATTTGAATTTTATAAAGCAAAGATGTGCTAATACTTTTTTTTTTATTATTATTTTTATTTTAGTGGCATTAACCCTACTCTCTGGGTGGTCCACAAACCAAAATGCCACACTTACTAATGGCCCGCTCCCCCACCCCCTCGGCCTCCATTCATGTCACATCTCGTGCGACGTCTCTCAGCATGACATAGTAAAGGAAACATCTATGACCTTCTTATCCACAGTCCTATCACACCTGTGAGGGCCCACAAAAGGCTTTCTTTAGGACCTGATTTAAATGTGTGTGTGGTCCACGGCTCCTTGAGAAAATGTTGTTTTTTGTTTGTTTTTGTTTTTGTTTTTTTTTGTGGTAGCAACAACTGTGTGTTTGCCATGCCAGTATGTGATTGTTGTTGATAATAATGCTGTAATAGCAGCAGTTTAAAAGTACCATCCAGCTGAGTTCATGTTTAATGTATTGTCGCCAAAATATTTTTCTTAAGTTGTCGGTTATTTTATCTATTACATATTCTGTTAGCCGTGGGTCTGCAGGCGTCTCGTGGGGCCCTTGCCCAGTATTCCCAAAGAAGCTTTAACACTGCCTGGATTTAACAGAGCAGGTTGACCCCTCACCCTGTGTTGTGATTGGTGGGCCTGGATTGGTCATCCATGGACAGTTTGACTGCTGGCATTTTAAGTGTTTAGTTCTCATCCCTAAGGCATAATCGTGTTTTACCGTGAGTTCGGTCTTCAGTTGTCCGACCTCTGACCCAGCAGCTATTACTGGCTCTTCATGCATCTTCTAGAGAGAGAGTTGTAGCTCACCTGGCTGCTGCATTTGAGGTATGTGATCCCACACCTCCCTTTGCTGAGATGGTGAAATGAAAGACACCTGAACATCTCAACTTCTTATATTGTAAGTCACTGTTGTGTTATATGTAATATTAAGTGCTGTTCGAGTGCCCCCTGAGTGACATCTCTATCTGAGAAGGTACTGGCTATCCAGTATTGACTTCAAAGATTAAATACTACACTAAAAATGATCATGAATTTGTTTTCAGCTCAAGTAAGCACATTATAGATATGCGATATGAGTAAGTTAACTGCAGGGTTGTCTGTCTGTGTGGTTTTTAATTTTGTTTTTTTTTTAATAAATAATTATTAGTATTTTAGCCAAATAATAGATCACAATCTATCAAGTTTTAGATATCAATCAAATGATTATTAAATTGGGCCCTGATTAATTTCTATAGTTTCAGACACAGGTTCACCTTTATTCTTAGTATTTGGCATTTATGAAGAAAATGTTTAAAAGGATAATATGATCAGCAAAATAGCTGCAGGTTTATCTTCTGTTGATCAGTAAATTCTTTGATCTCCACAGAGATTGTCAGTTTGGTAGCACAGATGGTGAAAATGTGAATTTTTTTTTTCTTTTTGGAAGAAAGTGCTGTACAGTCTTGCAGATCAGGCTACTGGAGAACTGTGTTCTCAGTTACTTCACATGTGTGGGGTCTGTCTCGCTGACAGCTTGTGATTAATTATTAAGGGGGCTTGAAACAGAGAGTGCACTGACAAAGATTTGGGTTGGTTTGGCTTTTAGCTATGATATGCTTTCTGCCCTCACATCCTGCCACAAGCAATGCCTATAGAATTACATTCACACTTTTGTAATGCTGGTATCCCATCTAAACGGTCCTTATTAGAGGGAAATGTACTTTGAGCCCACTTGTATTGCACAAATTCACACACCTATTTCTCTGTGACTTTAGCCTCACTAAACCAGGACAATGTTTGACTCGGGCTGGCTTTTAGGTCCACAAGTGCCCATTATCCGCGCCCACAGAAACACAGGTGCACAGTCATTATGTGTAAATACATGTTACAGCACTGTGTTGAGAGCCAGTTTTAGTGTCAGCCCTGTATATCTGTTCTCCGTAGTAGTCCACTGTGACATTCAGCTTGATGAAATCAAGGAGAGGCCTGTTAACTTCTGTGCTTCTGGAAATCGGGAATAGTTTAATAGACACCAGCATCTGTCTCTTTACTTCTCGGTCCTTAACAATATTACAGTGGATGGATTTATCAAAAGCAACCATGGCCTTTTGAAATATGAATCTCTGCCAGCAAAACTGTCTCATGGGGAGATAAGAGTCTCACTAATGTGTTTTCTTTCTAAAGGTGTGGCAATAAAAGGCCCTGATTTCTCATTGCTTCAGCACATGTCCTGTGTTATCAACTACCACCTCCTGAGGCAAAGATTAGCCAGAAATAGGTTCTTTGTGATTTTGGAGATAAACAAGAAACTAGTGAGGATTTTTTTTTTCTTCTTCTTGGTATTCCAGGACATTACGCTTCACACGGTATTCTGTGGAGGAGGGGAGGGGTAGCTAGCAGTTACATGTTACATCTGGACTGAGTCAAGACTGGAATGGACCAGAACACTTGCAGAGTCTCTTAAGAGAGTAAAAAATAGTGCTTCCTCTTGAGTCGGAGAACAGATGCACTGTTTGTCCTGTGGGTCTTTGCCACTACTGTGTCAATATCCTGGCTTTGTTTGTCCACTGTAGAGGCGTCCAGATTCCAGCCAATACAAGCAAATTTTCTTCAGGTCCTCGCTGGTCTGGCAAACAGTAGACGTTTAAACAATGAACCAGAATGTAAAAAATAAAAACTGTGCAGTGACTGTAACAGCTTTGATTTGGGATTAAACAATCCACAGAGTTGGTACTTGTCCAGTTCCTTGTTAGATTTTCCCTTAACTTGCAACTTGCTGTGTAAATCGAAGTCAGCCGATGCAGAGCAGGTGGCCCTCCCTGAATAACTTAAGAGGGACAAAGGACCTCAGACACTGCATGCTTTCACCAGCACAGTGGAGTGTGATGTGAGGAAATGCTTAGTATTCTGCTCATATTGACTAGCTCTCGATACTTGGATGCTGTGACATTTGTGAACGGTTCCCTTTGTAGCTTAGATACAATTTAGCACAGAGATACAAGTTAGTGCAGAGTTAATCCAGGTTATTAAAATCATTCATTGCATGAGAAAAGATCTCTGATCTTGCAGTGTCATTGCTGACTGGGTTAATTAATTCCTTTTAATCCAGGTATTTTATTGTGGGTGAGGTGCTTGGTTGGTTATTGCCGGTGTTGCGGGATACAAGATTAATCCTCTTCAGACAAGAGCGTTCAAATATTTCTGCAGTATAAACAGAGGTTATGTAATGCAACTGTGTGGATTAGGCCAATAAAATGTTTTCCACAAAGATTTTGAGTCTGTCATCATAGTCCCCTCACTTGTGTCCTTCAGTCGTTTTTTAGTCTGTTTTTGTGGCCTTATGAAATTGGTTAGGGTTACTGACCTAATGTCTGTGTCTCTTTGCCACAGAACTGTTGCAAAGGTTTTTGAGGGCAAGCTTTGCTTCCTCTCCATGCTTCGTGTTCTTTTTACTCTTTGATCTCACACTGTTTCTTTGGCCATGTCTTTCTAGCCTTCTGTATTTTGCTTCCTCACACGCTCCGTCTGCTCTGAAATGTGAGAGGGTTTCTGTGAGAGCGACTGTTAAACCCAGTGTATGAACTGGCACGGAGTTGAAAAGTTCTGTTCCTTCAGTTGTTGGTCAGACACTCAGACTGGATGATGTCAAGGCCACCCAGAACCGGCGTTTTACCCCTCAACTGAGGCCGGCCAGGTATAGAAACCAGTCCTGACACACAGGTCTGCACAAAAATGTGCCAATTCATGCGCAAGTGGCTGTTTCATTGTATATTCACAGCAGAACCCACACTCACGCCCGAACATATAAGAGCTTCATGAAATCCACATGTGCTACACCTCTAGACTGTGTTTATTAATACATACTCACTTCCTGCTGTAGCGCTTTCCCTGTGGTGACTAATCCACAGCTCACAAGTGCACTCGACAGGCATATTCTGATTCTGTGTTCATGTGTTGAATGTTTTTATAGACCCTACAATGCATAAACAGTTCCTGATTTTGCACATGGTAGCCTTATGGGATCTTTCTCTGAACTTTATGCAAAGACGAGCTTCATTGCAGCCCAGCACCCATATTGCCATGAACCCTGAGGGTGCAGCTGAACAGTCTGGGACCCTGCAGTACACGGATGGTAGTTGTGGTCACTGAGTGGTGACTCCTGAGATTTGTTTTTAGCTTACGTTTAGGAGAAAAGGAAGACAGTTTTACTCCCAGTAAATAAGTATTTGGCGATCTCTAAAATACCTCTCTTGACTTACGAACATGGAAAAACAGGAGGAGCGTTTCCAAAGACGTTTGAAAACTTCCTGTTCTTCTCACATGTGATCCAAGCTTCCATCTGGCATCCAGACTGCTCTGAGTGTTTTCAACCCTGTAGACTTATGTGTGGGACCTCATTTAGTTTGTAACGAGTGAAACAAACAAGCACAGTGAGCTGTCACACAGTAAAGCTTTAGTAAGCCTGACTACTTTATTGCCTCTTTGCTGCCATACAAAGTGTTAATCAAGTCAATAAAGCATTCCCAAAACATGACGACTGAATATCACTTGGATGTAATGAGGCTTTGATTGTTACTTGATTTACCTGGTTTAGGTTATAACCAGACACAAATAGTGACTAACAAATTACTAATTTTGCTGTAAATGCACATTTATTTAAAAAGAAAAGAAAAGAAAAAAACCTCCATAGATCCACATATGGAAATGTAACTTGTGAACTGTTGTTATCCACTGTAGAGTTTTTTTGTTTACAATGAACTCTCTGAGTCTCTTCTGCTTGCTGCTCGTTTTCATTTCAATTAGACATTTAAGCATTAGGGGATTAGTTGCTGTTTAACCCAGTGCTTTATTTAGCAATGTAAACATGGTGTATGCTGTACCAGACTACATCAAAGGTTTCAAATACCAAAAGGACTTTTTTTTCTTTGTGTGTATTTTCCTTTTGTTGGCTTTAAATGCTGTTAAGTTTGTTTGTTTGGTTGATTTTGAACTCACTCCTGCCTTTGTGCTAGGCTGAGCGAACTGGCTGTTGAAACATTGCATGTGGCACACAGACATGAAAGATGTATTGATCTTCACATCTTGGAAAAAAGAGAAAACAGAAATGGCAAAAATCTCCAAAGCGTCTAGTTATTTCTTTGAGGTCATAAATCAGTAATGTCACCGTTACTGCATCCTCTCTCTCAGATTTAGACGCCAGAGTGATTCTCTTTCATGATATTCTCTGCACTGTCAGGAGACCCACAAATGGTGGTGGTGGGACCCTATGTGGCGTTTCCATAGAAACCCGAGAGTGGAAGTTTTTCTTTTGTCTCAGAATGAGGAAAAAATGAATTGGCTGTGCCATGAGATTTTCTGTGACAGGTTCTCATCGAAAGGTCCCCATGTTAAAGCTTTACTCTGTCATTTAGGAAAAGTTTCTTCTTATTTGCTGATTTCATCAAATTAGTTGACCGTCTTTGTTTGCCTCTTGTATTGTTTCTTGTATCATAGACCGCCTTCAGGTTTTTATAGTTCAGTGAACTAGAGGGTAGAAAAGCCAGCACTCCAGTGGCCATTAAATATTAGTTATCAATTCATCTAATGCATCTGTAATGGAATCAAGACGTTTGGAGTTGAGGATCTTCTTTTTTTTTTTTTTTTTTTTTTTTTTTTTTTTTTTTTTATATCCCCTTTATGTGGCAGTAATTCTGTTATAATATGATTTCAGTGGCAATATCTTCAGCAATTTACAACTTTGTGTATTTGTTGTTCACAACAAATGCCTCATGGTTCATGTGGCACATGCAGCTCCCGCTCTGTCTCATGTAATGTCTAAAAACCTTCACCGTTTAAAGGAAATGCCAGACAGACTAAGACCCCACCGTACTCATTGTTTTGGCAGTAGTACCCTCAGCTCATTCTCCACCCCCCTGCTGAGTCTCTGGATGTGCCCATATGGGAGTGGAGTCATGTCTGGCACTTGCATATAGGGGGTAAAGGTTTCTGTCTGCTGTGGTTACACACACACATTTAACTGCTGATGGAGCAGAAGTTACCTGCATTATTTGCAGTTTTAGCTGTGAAAGAAGCTGTTCTTTAATGGAAGGAAAGTAATTACACATTTGCTAAATTATACTTAAATGTGATTTTTTTTTTTTTTTTTTTTTCCTGTTGTTTATTTGTTTTTGAGCTTGTTTCACAATGTCTCTTGGAATGATGAGTGACAAATAATGGCGAGCTGTTAACACAATTATTCTTATTTGGCCTAATAATACCAACTATACAACTGCATGCAATGCGGTTCTGCTTGTCTGCTCACTGGTTGTTGACATTTGGCAGTGCTGTAGAGCAGAACACTTGAGTAATTCAGTTATAATCCAGTGCTCTGGAAGAGAACACTGCTACAGCGAAATCCCTTTAGCACACAGCTCTAATTGCATTATCTGCAATACAGGAATAATTGCACACACCAGCTGATGCTCTTCACACTGGGCCCAGTCTATTTTTCCTTTCTCTTCTGTACTCATTTCTCAGTACATATCTCATGCATTTTCACACAGATAAGTTAACATTTTTACACTCTTTACTGGAAGTTACAATTTTATAATGAAAGTGGGGACAAGTTTATCTCAAAGTTTCAAAGTTTTGAATTATAACTTTGTTTCTCTGATACCCAGCTTGTATTACAAACACATAAACTGGTTTTTTGTTGTGTAAATATATGCTCCAGGAATAATCAAATGAAGGTTGTATTTATATCATAAAATCTTTTTTTAAGTGCCAAAACTACATTAACAATAAATATATGGTTTCCAGAAGTTGTGAAGGTAGATTCTTTGGGTAATTCAGTCAGTCGAAATTTCTAAAACATTATCCAACAAGTTGTTCTATGAACCAAAATGTTTCATTAAATCACTTGACTGCATATGGAACCAAGGTTTAATAAATGCATAAATAGTTGCTGTAGAAAAGTGCTGATATTAATAAATGAAACTGTTGGTGTAAGTTTACAAAAAAGGAATAATTCCAGTGAGTTTGCTTTGTATATTAGCTTCTAAGAAGAGGCTTATGTTTATTTATTTATTTTTTTTTAACATAAGCCTCTTCTGGTCTGCTGACTGCCCTTCGACTGAAATGGCATATTGCTGTTGTGGGTAATCATGTATTATAAATCTTAAGAAGCTAGAAGTCATTTGACAGTGTCGCCTGCATACTCTCGTTAAGTAACAACAGTCTTATACTCAACCCAACATATGCTTGTGCTTCCGTATAATTACTGCAATAAATGTTAATGGATTATCTGTGAGAGCAATCTGAAAAGTGGAAGAAAGGGGGGGGGAAAAAACACTGCGTGTCTCGTCTTTGATGGGAAAAATGTCCGATGTTGATGTCTATTATTGCTTTGTGGAAGTGGGGCGTATAATCGGTGCAGAGCGTTTTCTGAGGTCGTGATTCATATAGATGTGGACACTATTGACACTGTTGCAGAGTCAATAAGCTTCCGTGAAGGCAAGCAATACAATTGAGGCTTATCCGTTTGCACTGGTGTGTTTTCTGTAACGTGTGTGTTTTTTAAGTAGCCTACATGTGATATAAGCTCATCACTTTTCTCACATGTTTCTCTGAAACATTGCCGTCTGTTCTCGAGGGGATTTTTGGTCAGGATTGATTCCTCCCACCCAATGTTTTAGTCTATGTTAGTACCAACTCATACTCCCATAACCTCGTATAGCCAGTCTCTTGATTTTTACACACCTTCACTCTCACTATGTGGTGCTGTTGAAGCATGGAAGTTTATTTCAGCAGACAACTCTTCTTTTCTGCGTTGAGACTGAAAGGATGCTTTGACGTGCTCACTAACATAGTGGACCTAACACACAGCAGAGAGGAACGAGTTTGCTCTCTGTTGCCCAGAACAAAAACAAACAACAAAGCTGTATTGCGAGTAGATCATTATAATTAAGTGGTGAAACTTTGATTTCTATTCTCTGTGACTTGGCCAAGCTACCTAATGAAAAGACCAAGTTGTTCTAGTGCAGTATTTTTACATGGCAGGCTTTATTTACAAACACATTTTATGACTGCAGTTACTTTTACCACAGCTACTTATCAAGGTCTTATTTTACTTTGGTCTTGATGTACAAACATGTTTGCAAATGTCACAGTTTGAGCAGGACAAGCATTTCATATTTCATGTAATTGGATTCCATTTGTTTTGTTTTGCTTGAACCTGTTCTTTCATTTGAAACAATTTTGGCAAAGCTTTTAGTTTCATTTGCATTTTTGTCTCGCAACTCTCTGTCAAGTATTGGTGGGCTCAAAAGCCCTGTTTTTTTCCTTAAAGCAAGGAGGCCCATTTCCAGTGTCAAGTCCAGGGGGCTGCAGTGCTCCTCCTCCCCCCTTCCTTCTTTCCACAGGCCAGACCAGCAGAGTCAGAGAGTGCTTGGCTCTGCGTTTCAGGCAGTGTGATTCTCTGCAGCAGGGTAGTGTCACCCTGGTTCAACATCATAGCTCATTCTGTACTTTCATTCTCGTCTGCGCCTTTAAACGGTTCATTAGTCTTTAACAAGACTGCAGAGCCTACTCCAAACTCTGCTTTAACCCCTTTCTTTCTGCTCACTTTGACTCGGCCAGCATCTGCTCAAGTTGTACAGTTTTTCCTGTGCACAGTCTGTGTTTGTACGTTGCTTCTGAAACGTCAGAGATCAGATCCTATCTGTTTGTAGTGTTTGTGATTCTGATCACTGCAGACTTTGTCCACCAGTGGCGGGATCTGGGGGGTTGGTGTTTTGGACTGAAGCCTTCTTCATGGACACCCAACACTGAATAGAGAACATTGATGCTTCTCTATCTCGCTACTTCCCCTCATTTGCCATCCCTTTTCCCTGGATTGTCATTCCCTGAATGAGCCTTTTAGGACTCCGGGCGAGCGGGCTGAGAATCAAAACCTTACTCTGTTGGTTAAAGGGACAGGGCCTTATTTAGGATCCTGTAAACTCTGAAAATATTAGTGTTTCCACTACTTTTTGTTGTTCATAGAGTAAAAATAAAGCATTGTTGTGTTTTACCTGGGGGGTCAGTCCCCTTGTTGATCCAGGAGTGACAAACCATGTACTCTTACGTTATTGTTTCAGGGTGTACCACAGCTGCCTTGTGCCAAGGCATTGTATAACTATGACGGTAAGGAACCAGGAGACCTCAAATTCACAAAGGGTGACATTATCATCCTGCGCCGACAAGTGGATGAGAACTGGTACCACGGAGAGATGGGTGGAGTCCATGGCTTTTTCCCCACCAACTTTGTCCAGGTCATCAAGCCGCTGCCGCAGCCACCCCCTCAGTGCAAAGCTCTCTATGACTTTGAGCTGAAAGACAAAGAGGCCGACAAGGACTGTCTGCCCTTCTCCAAGGTAACACGCTTCAGTATTGTGACGCCCACTTTCCTGCCACATGGTCAGTGTAATAAAACTAAAATACCTCTCATTTCAGTGACGCTTTATTCTAAGCATTCATTTTCTCAAGTTGTACGTCTGCGTTAGGTTGTTGGGCGTTTCAAATGAGACGCCCTTAAAAATAGTGGATTTGAGCCAGGCTTGTTGATGAGCAGCTGTAATTAGGCAGGAGAGCGTGAATATACACCGACACACAGCTTGACTACAATAATCAAGCTGCTGTCTGTCCATCTGCTGGGTCATACTTCTTATATTTTATATTCAGTAGGCAGTGTATATGCCACATGTGCAAAAACAGAAACAAGCTTACTTAGTGGTTTTCTAGACAGAATGTCATGCTTTAAACTTTAATGTTTTTACTCTTGGGTACATTCCCTTTTGCAAACTTTGGCTTTACATCATTATTTATGTTTAATGTTTGTTCCTTGAGGATGAGCAACAGTGTTTGGTAATATTTTCTAATTAGCTTAATTCTTTTTCCATTGCTTTCTCTGGAAATTTTAGGATGATATCTTGACTGTGATCCGCAGAGTGGATGAAAACTGGGCAGAGGGAATGCTGGGAGATAAAATAGGGATTTTTCCCATCTCATATGTGGAGGTAAGAAACTACATTGATTTTAATAGATGGTAATCAGTGACTGTCTGACCAAGACGAGCACCGTTCATGAACAATTAAACATGCAACATTCTCCTTATGTCCTTAAAAAGCATGTGATGCTTATTTTTTTCTTCTGAGACCACTAAAGATATCTGTGAGATTTCTGTCTCCAGGTTTTATTAAAGTGCTTTAAGAATACTTTAGACTGAGTGAAGCAAATGTTTTATTTAGGTCAACTTCTATACCACCTTCTACTGAACACCTTACAATAAGTCCCCAGTTCATCCATTCACACAAACTCCTTGCCAAACCTTCAGCTACAAGTAGAAATCAAGTACTTGTACACTTCTTACACTTTAAATAACATAAATCTCCCTTTAACACTGTAAACCTATGGGGAAAAAAACTTAATTAAAAGTGAACAAAAGAGAGAGGGGTTTAAAAATGTTTGGAATAGGCAGGAAAAAAGACTATATAGCTTTATTACAGCTGTATAAACCCACTCTGACCTATACTGTACTGAAATGCTCCCACATGTTGTGTAATATGACACATCTGTGGGCAGACAGGCGTTTACTCAGAGTACTGTTTAGAATGCCCAGCTTTTCTTTTGGATATTTGCTTTTATGCCACATAAAATTAAACTTCTAAGTAACTTTTCAAACACACACAAACTCAAAACGCCATGCACAGAGTTTGCACTGAAATGTGCTGATATTTTAGTGAACCAACAGAGGCTCCACAGTGGATTGAAGTCCAATGTTAAGCTTTTATGTCTTGGTAAAAAGCAGTCGTAGGGGCAACAAATGACAGCACATAAGAGCACCCTGTGATTACCTTAAACTCTTGCTTTGATTTTTATGTTACACCTAGTCATACTCGTACCCTAAAAGGGTATCAAAGCCAGCAGTTTCACCACTGTCTTAGACATTATCCCCCTCAGAATACAGTTGTGTTCCCATAGAAGGTATGAATAGCACGCCATCTATGTTTTGGAAGCTCTCAGACCCTAACATATACTCACTTTGGTTATGTAAGGAAAAATGAAGAAAGTTTGAAGGTAAAAATATGTATGTTCATGGGTAATTGGCCTGAAGAGAATTGAAGCAGCTGGGATGAGTGTGTAACAGGAGCACATCCCTTTCATATGGTTTCATATCAGATTTTGACCCAGCCACCTGATAGTTGCAGTAGAAATGGAGACTCTTTAGAGCAGGGAACATTTGTCCTGTTTGTTTTCTGTTTATTTATGTATTGTGCCTGTTTCATGAGCCTGTGTAAATTGTAGCTTCAGTTTCTTCTTGTTGGCTGACAGAAGTGGCACCAGATGATGTCTTCTGCTGCAGTTTCCTGTCTGCTTTAAGGTTCAATGTGTTCTGCATTCAGAGATTGCCTTTGAATACCTTGGCTGTAATTTAAATGACTGTTTTCCAACCACGAGGCGTGTGAATTGTAGCGTGCCTTTTGCACTGCATGGCCATAAATATCACTATACATAGATTTTGCAATAATTGATGTATTGCAACACAGTTCTCTCACAATACATCACAATTTCTGTTTCTGTGAAAACAAAATATCAGTGAAAAGTGCAGAATTTCTCTCTTCATTCATAAACAATAACTTGTCAATGTGACATCAAGTTTGAAAATCCAAACGGTCGGAAAGCAGCACAACTGTGAGGAAATTACTATAAAAGAATGCACATTCATTTATAACGAGTACTGAAAGTGCAAAGCAACTTACACCTTTTATGCTTATAATTATCTGTGTACAAACACATCAAATGCTCTCCGTGTTTGTGGACTGTCACGCTTGCTCATCGCATATGTTGATTTTGTCTGATCCAATCCATTGCAAAAGGGCCAAAATGGGTCCAAACTTTGGATTTAAATGTGGCTCTCAGTCTTTCAGGGGTAGCTGTCTTTTGACTCTTACCACTTTCACATAGACACTTGATACTTTCCCAATTTTCTTTCTTTTTTTCTTAAATTACAATAATACAGAGATACATGTGATTATCCTGCTCTTCGTTAACCTTTTCTTCTTCTGCTCATTATCTTGTCTACTTTCCCTCGTTTATGTGATCTGTTCCACCACAATGAGCCGTGACATAGCTAAATCTCTTCACAGCGCCTTATTTTATTCAATAAAGCATTGACATCTGGTTTCAGTGCATTAATTCTTGTGTTTCACAGACTACAACCATACTTTCTCTGTACTGTTATTTGTCTGACTCCTACACACCAGTCTTCTCTTGATATCTTTGGCAGACAAAACAGTTTTTCCCACAGAATTGTTCCTCAATGGCTATTTTCTTTTTTTCGTACCACACCATACAGCCCAGAGGTGGTTGTAGGTGTACTTACTGTTGATGTACTTACTCAGGTCAACCTGTCTGGCTCCAGCAACCATGACACATGGTTGTCCCTTAGTCCCTCAGTGAAAAAATACATTTTTCTCAGGCTCAGTTTGAACTTCAGAGGGTCATGGTGACCCCATCTAAACATATTTAAACCACTGTATGGACATTTGTGTATGAGAAATCCATTGTCAAGTACGTTGTGGAACCTGGACGAGGTTAAAAGTTTCTTTTAAAGTGCAGAGCATTTATGTTCAGATTAAGACCTCATAGAACTCAGCATCTCAGCAGGTCAGTGAACTGTTTTATAGAGACAACTTTCATTACTGCTTGTCCTCATAGGCACTAATACTCCCTTCTTTCCGGTGCCCTCTGCCTCTCCTTCTCTTTCACAGTTCAACTCGGCAGCACGTCAGCTTATAGAATTGGACAAGCCATCGGACTCCAGCGGAGACTCTGGTGAGGGGGCCTCCTTGGGGCCCCAGAGCAATGGTGCCCAGCGGGCAGGGGAGAAGAAGAACAGCAAGAAACGACATTCCTTCACCTCACTTACTATGTCCCACAAACCTATGCTAGCTCCTCCCCCCCAGCGCCACTCCATGGAGATTAGCGGGCCGGTCCTCATTAGCTCCAGCAACCCCACAGCAGCGGCTCGAATTGGAGAGATCAGTGGGGGTCTTTCCTGCAGCGCACCTTCACAGGTAAGATCGCTCAACAAGATGGTTAAATGAAGCGGAGCAGGTCCTTTTCTTGAAGCTATGCCGTCTTAAAAATAAAAAGCCTGTTTACAGAGTTGTGCTGTCATAAAAGCTTACCATTTGTTCTGTTATAAATTCATGCCTTTGATTCTATGTTTGTTTTTCATAAATTACAGGCGGACCTAACGCGCACACCTCAAATGTACACAAGTGTTCTGGTTGAATTGACTCTCTTAACTAGCTCGTTTGTGTTGAATTATATAGGTTTTTTTTGGGTGAAAAGGGCACAGCATGCAGTGATACGTTTAGTCCATCCTCAACTCTTTTTGGTTTTTATAAGATGCTCTTTGGTTTTCAAAGGCTCCACTCTCTTCTGTTAGTAATTAGGGCAGCTTCCCTTTTCCCATCATACCAAGCAGACTATTGCTGTATTCAAGCATTTGAAATCATGCCTGCGTGACTTGACTCATCCACAAAAAATGACTCCACTTCAGCCCTCAAGGTTTCCACACCAATTTTGACATGAGAGCAACTCGCAGCTGCTTTGCGGTTGCCAGCCGCTTGAGGTTGAGTTTTGACTTGATGGTAGACGTTTAGAAAAACAGACATGTGAATACATAAGACAAGTGCTCAGTCTTAAGCTCTGGGCTCCTTAGTTACTTATTCTGTTCAAGGATTATTATAAAAAAAGCAGTGCGTGCAGTGGAATTAATCCATTTTTATTAGATGTGGATTGGAGCTGGTATAATAGTAATTACTTTATTATTTGATACTCTAGAGATGATCTTTCAAGTGTTACCAGTAGTTTAAATTGTGCATTTTTTTGGTCTCAGCATTATATATTCTGAATATTTTATATATATATATATATATATATATATATATATATATATATATATATATATATATATATATATATATATATATATATATATATATATATATATATATAAAAAACAAAATGCATAACTTGTAAATCTCTGAATCATGAAGGAGTTCTGTCCTTGTAGAAGTTGTGATCCATAGACCATTTACCATCTGTTGCTATCAGGATACTATGTAGAATATCGGACAAGCCTTTTTGCCGCTGTAAAAAGGATCCTTCCCGCTGACGACAGACCCAGCAGTGTTTGATTTACAGGTCTGTTGAATGACAGCACAGTATGTGCAGCTGCATGTGCAGCTTCTTTTCTCTCTCCTTCACCTACGATAATCTTCTGCCCTTCCAACACTCAGACAAAGAAAAAAAAAAACAAAAACAAAGTAAGCCCCAAGCTGCCAAGAGTGGTAGACGGCTGAGAAGCCTGTCTTGGAAACTCAAATTGCTGTTTCACAATGTTCCAGGTGGCAGGAAGGAAAACAAATGGTTGTTTTGGTTAGCAATATTACTATAAAGAGATGTTTAATTTGATTGATCATAACACATCTGTACTGTTCCTGATGTTGCTATTCATGACATATAGCCACTTATATAGCCACCAACAGTGAGCACACTGCTGCATTTGGTTCCCCCTGCTCTATGAAAGGTTCACCTTAGGAGGCGGATCTGTCTGAACCAGTCATCCGTGGAGTCGCTGGGCCACAGGGCGATATTGTGTGTCCAACAACATGGTCTTGTTACCAGGACACCATCGTGACTCATGTGGATGACTGCCTGGGGAACTCCCCTCTCTTAACATGCCCAATAAAAGGTCGTCTTGTGTGGGCACCTGATTTTTTTTGGCCAATCAAACCATCAGGGTGGTATTGTGGTTATGACTTGGATACAAAGCCGCATGTGTCCAGGAGTCGTTTACACATGATGTGAAAGGAGATTGGAAAAGATTTTTTTTTTTTTTCCCCCACATAAAATTATGGTGCGCTCTAAAATATTGTATGTAATGGCACCTTCTAGATGAGGTGTAGTTGATGAGAAGATTGATTACAATCCTCTGGTGGTTACTGTAACAAACCTCAATTTTTTTATTTATTTTTTAAATAAATGAGTGGAGTGTGACCGCTACTTTTTATTGACCATTTTGTCTTCAGTAGTCTGCATTTCCTTTTTTTTGTTGTTGTTGTTGTTGACAGGTACATATTTGCACAACTGGACTAATTGTGACCCCACCCCCTAGTAGTCCTGTTACCACAGCAACAGTCTTCACATTTCCTTCAGAGACGAGCTACACCACCCTTCCTTTGGTAGGTGTACAAATATAAATGATATTAGAAACACGAGAATTCACATTTTATGGCACGTTAATGCAGAAAAGCAGTTTATTCCAATAGTTTCGTTTACGTTTTCTTGCTGTTGTATGTCAGCTTGGGTTAAATAAACACACTAATAATTTCTTGGCCGGTGGGAAGCTCTTGCTTAGTTGCTTGTGTCGTCGTCACCTGGGTTAAAAAGGCCGTCCATACCAAGAACAGTTGTATCAATAACATTAAAGTGATCGTCCGCCCTGCTGCTGAGTGATATAATTCTGGTAATGATTACAACAAGCTGTCCTACTGTGGTCTAGTGGTGTCAAAATAATTTTAATGACCTGCTACAGCTGTAGATTTTACAAAGGAAAAGAAACTATCCAGAAGAGTTTAAATAAATTTAAGTCTCTAAAGACATGTAGTTTGTCTGTTTGTTTGATGTCCTGGTCATTCTGTCAGTTCATAAGCGGGAATCAAAAAAGACAGGGCATTAATAACTTATATAAATAGATTTTTATTCTGTTACTATTCTTTGAGTTAAAAAAAATGATTAAAAAGAAACATGAAGCATAGCGACAGAACTGTCCAACTTTCAGCGTTGTAGTGAAGAGATCCCAGATTTATTTTGATTTACAGCTTATTTTGTTTGGCTGCCAATTTCCTCTTTCATCAGATTAATCTGAAATCATTATAGCTGTTATATAGTTTGGTCTCAGAGTTCATGGTGTGGTGCGCCCCCAGGTGTCGCTTATTATCATTAATATTATCATATTTGACAGAATTTATTAACATACTGCATAAAGATTCTGTTTCCATTAAGTCTCTGACTTGTTTGTGCCAAGGAAAGTAAATCAGCACAACTAAGTTTGCAGAAATCCCTTCAGCCCACACAGCGCAGCACGCACACTTCCTGCCCGTGTGTATGTTCTGGTATGCAGAGTTTTGAATGTGCAGGAATGTGTACACAAAAGGCTGAGCTCTCGCTTCACTTGGGAGCTGTACATGATGTTTTTGTACAGATGATTTTCTTCAGCCTGCAGGCAACCTAATTATCTCAGCTCAAGAGTCGGCAGCCAACCGAAACTCACACGGACACTCACATTTACACGTAGGCTCGTGCACGCACCGCAGGGCTGTCTGAGTGCCACTCTCCTCCTATGTGTGTCATGGAAGCTATTACTCTGCTGCTCACCGCTGCCAGTGTTGAACCGGCCAAGCTCTTTTTGTAGGAAGAGTTACCTTCGACATCATTTTCACACACTATTGCAGATGGGCCTTTTTCTTCCCAGTGTTTCTTAAAACAAAAGGGGGTATTATTGCTATCACGTCTTTTGCAATTACTTAACTTTTTAATCCTGTCATTAAAGAAAATCTGCTACAAGTATGGTGCAGTGATTACTCTTTTGTAAAAACAAAACAAAACAAAAAAAGCCAGTCTCAATGAGCAAGACAAAAAGAATCCACTCTTAGCTGGTTTTGAGGGTTCCTCCGAAAAGTGCTAGCAGACATGTTTTTCATTTCATATGGTCCCAATTAAATACTGCAATGAGTTTAACTTCTAGTTGTGTGGTCTCCTAGCAACAAACAAGCCAGCAGAATAGGAGATTCTCCGTCTCGCACGGGGAAGTCAGGGACAAGAGTACAGTGCCTGCCAAACCACTCTTCCCTTGTGTAGGCAAACTGGAGGGACTGAGCCAAATGATAGATGATCTCCCATTCTCTTTTTCTCTTTGTTCATCATCAACAGTGGTTTCTCTGCTTATGCAACTGTTACTGGGGCTCATGTTACTTCTTGTTTTGCGTTTGTGCTTCATACTGAGAGGAGAAAAGTGATTGACTGTTGAAATTGTAAATGAATGCTTATCGTTTCTTAACGACTGATAAGTTTCCATTTTTCTGTCACAGGACGTTCTGCCGCCACCCCCTCCTCCTCCCCCACAGTCCTCTGTCAGCGGGGCAGCGTATCCACTCGCTGCCGGACAGAGACCCTCCCCCAGCATAAGCGACCAAAGTGGGAGACAAAGACCCACAGTGTGAGTTACGAAAACAGTCCCACACAAAAATATGCAGTCTTCCTAAATGTGCAGTGAAATGTCACAAGCAGTTTGTCCTCTGATGGCCCTGGGTCTTAATGCGCGTGCTCCGTTGATGAGGAGAAAAAAAAACAACCTCCCGCATCTTTTACCACCACCACCCCCAGTCAGCTGTCATGTGCGTCTGCAGAGTGTGAGCTTGTGTGCAGGTGAAAGGGTCAGAACCTGTGGTTGATGGTCTCCAGGGTCTCTTTGGAAGATCCTTTCTATCGTGCCTGTTTTTTGACCCCTCACCTTTACCCTCATTACTGCGGCAATACAACCAACACACCTGATAAGTATTAGATGCACTCATGCCTGATCTCCTGCTGTCGTCTGGGGTTGACATTGCATGCTTGTCAGACTGAGACATTTATGTTCCCCTCCCCTTACAACACTCAAATGGGCTGAAAACATTCCAGCTGAGACCGTCTACCTGGCTGCTATCACAGGCCTGCTCTTGAACTGCTCCAGAGAGATGACCTGCAAATTGCTTTGCCCTCCAGTGCTGATTTTCTCTTACATTTCCCCCCTCTTCTGCTAGGGGCTCTCAAACAGTTGACAGTTGTACGGAAATACTACCAGGATAAATCCAGATCAAAGATCAATCCTGGACAAAATCAACTTCTTCCTTCCTTCCTTCCTTCTTTTTTTTTTTTTTTTTTTTTTCCCCTTCGTGAGAAAAATCATGTTTGTCGATAACTGGTCATCCTTGTGTTTCATTTAGGTATGTGGCAATGTTCCAGTACACTCCTCGTAAGGAGGATGAGTTGGAGCTCAGGAAAGGAGAGATGTTCCTGGTGCTGGAACGCTGTCAGGATGGCTGGTTCAAGGGCACGTCTATGCACACAGGCAAGATCGGTGTCTTTCCTGGAAACTACATGAGCCCAGTCAGCAGGTCAGTCATTGATTCA
Organism: Xenentodon cancila; assembly: GCA_014839995.1. Lineage (NCBI taxonomy): Eukaryota > Metazoa > Chordata > Actinopteri > Beloniformes > Belonidae > Xenentodon > Xenentodon cancila. Next base: position 22,012,205 of record CM026206.1, read on the forward strand.
CTGTCAACGATTTGTTCTTGTCAGTGGACTGTACGCTCAGTCACGTGTGCAAATGGTCCATTTTTTACAGCCATTTACCTGTATTGCATAGATGTAACATTGCAATTCCCTCAGTTTAATTTTTAAGAGGATTTATCCTTTTTTTTTAGCGTTTAATGTTTTACTGATGAGTCATGCTTGCTTTCATCATGCAAATAGTTACGTTGGAAGTTATTGGACTGCAAACACTCGTTGACTTTGCAAAGAATTCTCCTAAAGAGAAGCTTTTAAATGTTTTTCCAAAATCCTCTTTAGGAAAGTAACCATTTTATTTTCTTGAGGTTGGCCTTTGGAATCTGCCAACTGCATATCAAAGAAACATAAAAGTCATTTAAAGTTATCCATTCTCTATGGTGGATTTAAGTCAAATGGAAATCATGTCAGAATTAGTTGGAACTAGAAACATGTCCCATATTCATGTTAAATTAGAATAAATGGATGAGTCAGCTATGCATTTTTAAAGAAATGTATGAGGTACGTTTAGGTAGTGTCCCCCTGTTAACTCGGATGCATCTTTCACTTCTTCACTCCTCCTGCAGGACAGTGTCTGGAAGCACCAAAGTTCCCATGAGTCTCTGTTCTCAGGCTGGCAGAGGAGTCACCATCGTCAGCCCTTCCTCTGCTCCCCTCTGTGCTGTTGTTCCAGGGTCCGATTTCAACAAACCCCTGGCTGTCTGCGCCAGTGCTGTACCTGCCAGCTCCCAGCCTGCAGCTGTGGTAACAGCAGCTCAGACAGCTACAGGCCAGCAGCCAAAAGTCCCAATGCATGTCAGCTCCCAAATGACTGTAAATCAGGCTCGCAGCGCAGTCAGGACAGGTAAACGGTGTAAATGTTGCCTGGCTAAACGGAAGAAAATGTCAGTGTTTAATGTTGTTATGTATCATTTGTGCAGCTGCGTGCCACAGTCAGGACAGGCCCACAGCAGCAGTGACACCTATCCAGTCTGCAGCACCTTTGACCTATCTCCCACACCTTGCAGTTTGCTCACAGCCCTCCTTCAGTCCTGCTCAAGGCTGTACACGGTTGGGAGTGGCAATGGGCTGTGCTGCATCCTCTCTGACCCCACCCAATGTTAGTGCTGCATCCCTGGACGGCGATGCTCTGAGACCTGTGCCTGTCCTCACTGTGCCTGTTGGCTCTGGCAGCAATGCTGCCCACAATCCCCCTTTCAACAGTGCAGCCCCGGGCTGCCGGCTGGACAAGGATGTCAAGGTTAGATACGTCTGAACATCAGAGATCCTGTGAGCACAAATAAAATGTCCTGTATCCAATTATCAGTTTTACTACTTCACGCAGATTTCTGCATGTTTTATCAGGACAGATAGTATAACAGACGAATGACTTTCTGGCAATTTAACGCATCGCAGTGTCTTATTGAAACACTAATCATTCATGAGTCACTGGTGGTATAAAACCCTTTTATTTTTCTGAAAAAGTGTGTTTAAATTTTATCCGCCAGAAGAGAAACGAGTATAACCCGTTTGCGCTGTGTGTGTAAATACACCTCATTGTCTAACGCAACTGCTGTTTTCTTTTTGCAGAGAGAAAAGAAAAGTCTTCTGAAGCTTTTGTCCTCCAATAAGAAGAAGTCTCGTCCTTCACCTCCCTCCTCTCCTACGCTTGAGGCAGAACAACCTGCTGCTGGAGAGGTGCTGCACGGTGCCGTGGGCCCCGACACATCCCCTCCCTCTGGCTCAGTCAGCTGCTTTGAGCCTGAAACTGCTGCTGTTGCTTCTGCGTCGTCCTCCTCCTCCTCCTCCTCAGTCCCAGAGTCCTCCATGCGGAAGAGCAGTCCCCTCGATGGATGCGCTCCCATCGCTCCACCTCCTCGCCAGCCCTGCTCCTCTCTTGTATCTCAGCAGCAAGATGCGCGTCCCATCCTATGTGAAAGGTACATAGATGTGAAATCGTGCATTACACAGTACATCAGAGGTATTAGGATATATCGGCTATGTTTGATGCGGCATGTCTGAGTCACTCTCTGTGCCTCTGGCTGTCCTCCACAGGTACAGGGTGGTGGTGTCATATCCTCCACAGAGCGAGGCTGAGCTGGAACTTAAGGAGGGCGACATTGTGTTTGTTCACAGGAAGAGAGAGGACGGCTGGTTCAAAGGCACACTGCAGAGGAACGGCAGGACCGGCCTGTTCCCTGGCAGCTTTGTAGACAGCATCTAATACGCGCACACTATAGTGAACAAAGCTTGCCGCCAACACGACCTAGTTTGACCGCTGCTTGTGAATGGCTGGGACCAGACCATCATGCTGACACTTTGTCCCCAAAAAGAGCGCTAGAGGCACATCAGAAGGAGCTGAAGAGAAAAACTTGTGATGTGTTAAAGTGCCGCGGACAGAGATGGAGGAGAGCACCATACTTATGAACTTTTTTTTCCCCGATTATTTATGTCTTTGTAACAATTCAGCTGTTAAATGTGTGCCTTGTACTGTTCCCCACTTTATTGTACATAAGGATGCAGATATAATAGTCCTTAAAAAATGGTATCAACTGTTAATTGGTATGTTACACATTTTAACTTATTTCATATTGTCTTTTTGTCGTGCCACACAATAAGGGGGTAAGTACAGCACATGCCTTATGTTTTAAATGACCACATTAGTGATACTCTTCTCTACTAGACTGCTGATAAAAGTTTCATCATCATTTCAAACTGTCAGCATGCAGGGGACAGTACACCAGACGAAACGGACACGAACAAATCACCAGTGCTGCATAGTGAGGAAAGAAGAGACTCCCTGCTGCAAAGGCATTAACTGAACCACATATATATGTTGCACATTCAAATACTCAAGTAGCTGCAGTTCACAGCCCTGTGAGTGGTGCACATGACTAAATATTCAAGTGTGCCATTCGTCTCAAGGTGCGGTGGAGGTTAAAGGGGCTGTTACCTGCAGCGATCAATTATTTCCATGTGATTAGCAAAGCCATCTCCAGCAGACAGACGGGTGACGGATGGGTGGCTGGACTGTCTGTAATCTTCTAAAAACACACTCCAAAATGGACTTTGCAGTCGAATATTGCTTGACTTGTACCTTGTTTATATTTACTGACCAGAGTAGCTGCTTTCCTAACCCCTTGGCACCAGCCAAACCCAGACAGAGCTCTGCAACACTAGAGCCACATAACCTTTCAGTGTCGGTGTATATTTATGTTTAAGACACAGAAGCCCACACCTGCTGCTCGCAGAGTTGGCGGCTTATGACTAACCTCAATCGGTAAACTCTTCAGTGGGCTCAGTTTTTGAACATTATAGCTCTTTCCGAATGTGACCTTTGGCAATAAAACAAACTGCGAACTAAAGCACAGAATGTTTGCCTAAAGTAGCATTTTAATGTGTCTTTCCACAGGAAGAGATGTGCTGTGTACTTGGATTGAATCTCAAATCTTATTGAAATCGTTCACTTTGAGCCCTTAAGGTTTGTTTTTTTTGTTGTTTTTTTTTTTGGTTATCTGTTAAACATTGTACGTACTTGAATTACTTTTAAGATTTGTTTATGATTTAAGGGGTTTTGGTCATGTATTTGATATAACGAGAAGTTTGTGCAGTTAGAAATTGACTACTTTGGAAAAGGGGGAATATGTTGCAAAACTAACAGATGGCAATAAGTAGTCCCTATTTTTTTTGAAAAAGCATTTAAAAATCAGGACCATCCTTCAGAACAATATTGGATATGGTTTTAGACGGACGTGCTGCCTCTGTGGACGATCAACGGCTAAAGTCGTGATGTTCTGTCTGAGGTCCAGTATGGTTCTTGCAGTTATTGGCGTTTGCTAAAAATGACTTCCAGAATTGGGACTCAGACTTTCAAGCACATGTTTCTTTTCTTTTTTTTTCCTTTTTTTTTTGAGCTGTTCATTGAGGGGACCACTGTGTAACTGACTGCTGGAAGATGTTATAATTTGTTTGAGATTCAGAGAGGTTGTGGAAAAGGATGGTACAAATCACTGTTAGTCTTTATTTTTGTTTTTTGTTTTTTTCCTGAGTTGATTTATCCTGATGTTGCATCGATGTCTTGGCAATCACCAGACCAACCTCAAGCCTTCTGCTAAAACTCTTCCTGTCGAGTGTCTTCAATTTACTAGTAAGCCTTGAAACGCTACGCACCAGACTTGCTCCACCACTAGTGCAGCCTTTCGCGCTGACACGTGCACTCACCATTACTAATCTTACTGACATTTCATTCATATTTTTCTTGAATAGGCTGCTCAAACACAAACACTTCTTGAAATAAGTATGACTTTATTCTCTCATTGACCAGAACGAACGGCAGCTGAAGTTTGCTTGGTTCATCTTAACATTTTCCATATGCCAAGGTGTCTTACTTGATTTCTTTTTTTTTTTTTTTTCCATTTTTAGTTTGTAGATGATTTGTTTTACATCGGAGAATAGTGAAACTGAATTTTAACTATTTGGCACAAATATGTGAAAAATATTCTGAAACAATTGAGGGAATTGCACATTTTGTAAAATAAAAATGAAAAAAAAAATTAGAACAATAAAAGCAAATGATTTCCATATTTTATTGTTCCTTCGTGGTGTTTGCTCTTCCAGACGAGTACGACCAAAAGCAGAAGTAGTACTCTTGACGGGAACTTGGTTAGTAAACGTGCACATGTGCAGACTGTATCTATTGTATGTTTGAATGCATCTCGACAGCAGCACAGCACGTTTGTCCCTGGTCGTGTGGTGGGGGACTGGTGGAGTAAGCGGTGATCCAGGAACACTGAAGACAGCAGTGAGCCTCTCCAGTGTGCTCAGCTGGGAAACACTGACCAGAACTGACGAGCACCCGGAGTGGTCCTCGTGCTGCACACAGTCCCCTGCAGAGGACGGGTCACCATGGAAATGTGTTTGTCTAACTCACGAGCTTGATACTAATATCATGCTTTCTACAAAAAAGAAAAAAAAAAATGTGCGTTTGCTATTTTAGCATGTGGTGTGCTGGTTTTATTACAGGAAAGTTGATTTATGATGCCGTTATGAGCTCCATGGTTGAAGTTTAGAAATAGAAACAATTCGTAGAGCATGTAGGTAAAACATTCGTGGCTGTGGAGAACTTGGAAACTGAGCCTCAGGGTCAGTAGTTTTAAATGTTTTAAGTACACTGTGAACTGAAATGAAAAGTGTGAGCCACTATGAAAACAGCCAGAAGCCACGTCTTTCTTGTGTAGATTTTTCTGTTTTTGTGATACATTTCACAACTTTCCAACTTGTGTGGTACATACAGTAGATGGGGCAACTTCTCCAAAAATGTGCTTATAAAACTGTATTCAGAACTGACCCAGGATGGTTTCTGCATGAGGAGTCATTACAGCCCCGCTGCCTGGTGTCATTACACTTCTAAGGTGTGTGGAAGGACTGTACTGTGACCTGAATCCAAATCTGCTCTGCTTTCTCCCTCTAACATACGGTTACTTATGCATAATGTGGTGAAAAAGTGACTGCATTTACAAGATGACGTACAGCTTGCAGGTGTTGTGTTTTTCTGATGAACTTCTGTGTTTATGGCTTCAGAGATCTGCTGCAGCAGCGGTTGTTAATCTAATTTAACCTCAGTGTCTCAGTGATGGACTGTCCAGGTGTCGGCCACAAATGCTTTTTTTTTTTTTTTTTTTACTTGTGAATTATATTTCCACAGGGAACACTAGTACGTGGATAAAACAGGAGAAGTAATGAGTGCAATTAAAATCAATTGTCTTATTGTGGTAATGAATATCTATCTGATTACAAAGGTAATTTAGTAACAAACTGAAACGTTTCCTGTTTGGGTTCTAAATGTATGTGACATGAGTTAGTTTAATGGTTTGAATGAAACGGAAAGATGTGCTCTGAACGGTAAATCATTGATTTTCGCTTCTCGGTCCGTCAGCGGCGGAACCAGTGCGCCGCCTGCTGGACAGGGTGGAGCAGCGCACCGAGGACGTCACCCAGCATGGCGGACAGACGGTAACAGTGTGACGGTAGTCGATGTTTGTTGGTCAACAAACTTAATCACGCTCGACCCGCTCGAGACGACGCAAAGGTAATCTGCAGGGTTCACACTTACTGTTGCGGTACAGTTGTGTGCGCCTCCAAAACTGTCGTTTTCCTTCCTTTTAACGAGCGTCAACACCGAGGCCGCAGGACGTTCGTCCCAGTGTTTTAACAAGAAAATGAGTCTGTTTTTGATTTATTTACACGTTTTTATTATGACACTCACGTGCCTTAGGGTCAACAGACTTTCTACAGACGTTACGGCAATGCGGTAATTCATAAAAGGAGTGGAGGATTTATCGTCATCATTATTAATAATATCCAGTTAATTAAACAAAACCTTGAGGTTTTCGCTCCTTGTTTTCCCGTCTATCCACACATACTTGCATATATACGTACATGCATGCATTAATTGAGTAATGGCTGAATTAACGACATAAGCAGTGGGCTGTTTTTGACTCTGAGGGGGCATGTCCCGGCTGGCGGTGGTGTGTGGGGGCTCCAGGGGGCTCGGCAGGGCGGCCTCCCAGCTTCTGGCACAGAGAGGCTGCAGGCTGGCTGTCATCTCCAGGAGCAAAGAGGCCGCCGGAGCCGCTGTGAGGACTCTTCATGGAGGTAAAGGTCTCTGTGTGTAAATGCAGATGACAGATGAGCTTTATTTCAGACTCTTCGGTCCATTTCAAAATACAGAAATAAAAAAGAAAGAAAGATAACATTACAGCTTCTAAATCCTGAAGAATGTAAAGTATTTACAGGGGTCTTTTCCAAAGTTTCCAGTAACAGGAATAATACCATGTGCCACTTCAGGCTGGATCACTTAAAACCCTTGTAAAGATTATTTGAATTATTTATCCAATACCTAAATCGGTGCACAGAATTCCTCAGCACAGCATGAAATGTAGGTACATTACGAGACACAAACGAGTCACTCGCACTCATCCATCGCGGTAACTTAAGCACAAAGCGGAATAAATAATTGAAGTCCACCTCAAGTTTTTCCATTTTTGCTTTACTGTAACTACAGCAGAGATGTGCTGTGTTGAGTGGAGTACAACAACCTTTCAAAAGGGCCGTTTTAACATCATCCAGACACACGTGAAACTTGTGAGCCAGCACATTGGCTTGTGCATACAGTCTGCAGCACTGGCGCTGTGCATCACCATCATCATCATCGTCATGAAGATCATCCCTTATCATGTGACAACCACGTTAAACTCCTGATGCAGCGTAAAGAATGATGGAAACTTTCGTTTTCATTTCATTTTCATTCGTGTTAACCATTTTATTTACACTCTAATCTCATACTGTGAACCAAAGCCTGACATGTAACAGCTGTTGTAAACCAGCACTACAGGGTGACAACACTTCCAAAGCGTCTGCATAAATTAAATGATTAATATTAGTATTCCCTACCGTGCGTCCCGTTTTAGATTCTCACAGTTGCCTGAAAAGATGATCCAGATACGGATTAAATGAACAGGTGACAGTATTCCACCTTTTCGAATCCCATTCGTCACATTAAAAAGAAGCTCATGTTCCTCTGTCCCATCTAACTTGCACGGTTTGATTTGAGTACCAAAACTGTAATATCCTTATCAAATACTGGGGGACTTCTCCTTCTTGTAGCTCACCAAACCACTTACCAGGTTTAATTCCATCAAACGCCTTAGACGCATGCAGAACGCACATACAGATTGTAGTATTGCATTTTTTGGTAGTGACGTACCGATGAGCACCTCACTGTTTGACGCGCTCACTGTCATGCTTTCAAGTCCTTCTGAAGGTTAAGTACTTGGTCATACATGTTTTTAGCTGTTTAAAAGTCACTTTGATTTGTTCTCTCAGGACATGAGGATTGTGGACTGAAGGCAGTTCAGTTTAGCACCCAGGTTTATGCACATAAGATGCTCCAAGCACCCCTGAAATCCATGCCGAGGTTTTGATTTGTCAGACCACAGGACAGTTTTCTTCTTCTTCTCGGTTCATCTTATATTAGTTTTATCCAGAGAGAACCTGATCTGTTTGTAGTTGCTCCAGATAGTTTACTCAGACCTGGCGTGTGTGCTCGTAGCTGACCACGTGGCTCTCGGCTGTGACATTTCCAACGACCAGGAGGTGCAGAAAACCTTTGAAACAATCCAGAAGACCTGTGGAAACATCTCTTATCTTGTGAATGCAGCCGGCATCAACAGGTGAGCACCAGGACAGGGACCTCTCCTGGGGCTGTGCTGCATTTTTAAATGTATTAATGGAAAATTGCATATGAGTGGAGACGGTGTTATTACAGCGGATGTTACTGCTTTCGGGCTGACGTGTCTGTTTCTCTGTCGGCTCAGGGACGCTCTGTTACTGAGGACCAGGCCTGAAGACATGGTGACTCTGCTTCACACCAACCTGCTGGGCTGCATGCTGACGTGCAGGGCGGCACTGCGCAGTATGCTGCGCACGCAGGATGCAGCGATTGTGAATATAGGTGCTGACCGCTTCAGGGTTTAACTGGTTGCATGTTGACAGTTTAGTCACTAGGTGGCGGTATATATTAGCTCAACTTGGTCCACCCGTATGGGATTTCCAGCTTGCTGGAGCGTTGTGAAGCAGTAAGGTGGTTAGTGCTGTTAGTAGTGGAAATTTTTCTTCAAACTCAAAAGTATTAGATTTGCTTATTATTTTATGAAAGGCTGAATCAGGATGTGAATCCACAGATGTGACCAGATTGATGAGGCTTTGTTACAGTTGTTTTCTTCTTCTTTGCCCTCTAACTGAGAAGCCTTTTTATCGTCCACACATGATTAACAGTCTATGTCAGACTCAGAACTGAAGCAGTCATCCATCCTACAGGAGCTGGGGTGCAAAGTGTTGTATTAGATGGGTGGTTTATTTGGTGTCGGTGTTCGTTACCAGGCAGTCTACATGGATTTGTGTTTGGTGTTTGCAGGCTCTGTGGTGGGTCTAAAAGGCAACGCCGGCCAGTGCGTTTACAGCGCCAGTAAAGCTGGTTTGGAAGGCTTCACTCGCTCTCTGGCTAAAGAAGTCGCCTCACGCAATATTAGAGTTAACCTTTTGGCTCCAGGTATGGTACAGCTCTGGTTTTATGACGACCTCGACAAAATCCTCTCATCTTCTGCCGTCATATCGCTCAGGTCTGCCTTTGTCATTTTATCGCTCTCTCCTCTTGAGGTTTCATCCACACCGACATGACGGCGGGGCTGGAGGAGGACAGAGCACGCTCCGTCCCTCTGGGGAGGTTTGGCTCACCGGAGGAAGTTGCTCAGGCTGTCTTCTTCCTTTTGACGTCCACCTACATCACAGGACAAGTGCTGGTGGTGGATGGAGGGCTGCAGCTGACCATGTAGGGAGCAGCAGGTTTCACACAAAACATCATCAGCGGGGCATGAGAAGGCAACATCATCAGTGACTCTGATTTTCGGCATTGGTGTTGATGGAATGAGCTGAAGTGGACTATTTGTTTAAAAACACTTGGGGGAGGGGACTCATAAATCAATCCGCCAATGGATCGCTGTCCTGCTGCTCTCTGTCAGTGGGTGTGGCCTGAAGCGTATGGCGGTCCATCGTGACTAACGCTGCAGACTCCAGAGTGTCTGGCCCCGTCCAGAACCCCATGCCCACAGGTCCTAAATTAAATCAGTGGATTTGACGCTGTTAGTCTTTTTCCACCCACTGCTGATTGTAATGCTCATGTTTTGTTCCCCCCCTTTCCTCGGGAAACCCCCTCAGCAGACGCATGCTGTCCCCTACCGACGGCCCCCTGATGGTGGGCCCTGTCTACGTTCCCGGCATGCTGGGCTGCAGCTGGAGGAACTTAACGGTGGTGGAGATGATTGGGGGGGTATTTTGGGAATGTTTTGAGGGTCTGATTACGGCTCAGGACCTGCAGTGTGGATGGATGGGTATAGATGAGGTTTGGGGTGACTGTCATAGACACTGATGAGAAAGGAAAAATCTGCATTTCTTGTCCAGTTCATTAAACATGTCTTTTTTATGAATAAATTGAATAACAACAGTCTAAATTGTGTTTTCTCTTATGTGCATTTGTCACCAAATCGTTACATTTCTCTAAATCACTGCTGGAGTGACTCGTCACGGTGAATGATAATGTGTTTATAAGATTTTGTCAGTGATTTAAGAGAACCCTGCAGGGTATAAAACCATTTCACACTGTCTCTGAAGAGTTTGAGCTTTTATTCAAGTTTGTAACTTAAAATAATACCAGGTGAATAGTTCATACAGTCATTTTCTGGCACAGAAACGTGCCAACACCGAGCTGCTCCAAGCTCTCAACAGACAAAGAAATGTCCACTTTGACAAAAATAATACATATAAATATAACTTTTTTTAATTTTATTTTTAATGATTATTTGTGTTTGTTTCCTATTTCAGAATACTGGAAGAAAGTTGTGTTTTTATACATCCTGGCAAAAGCGCTTTGGCACTATACAAGTGTCCAAAAGTAACATGCAAAGAAATGGTGTTTTCATTAAGTGAGTTAAGGCAGTAAATATGTCATAAAACTTTGTTGTCCAAGCAGATTTATGAGTGAACAGAAGGTTTCAGGTATGATTTAAGTTGGTTCTTGAGAAAGTAAATAGTCTTTTTTTTTTTTTTTCATACAAAAATAAAATGCACAATCTGTGATGTGTGAGAGAAATACACTGAAACCTTTCACAGCACCCTCTCTCGAGTAGGAACATGTCAACTTTCACTTCAAAAATAATTATTCACTAATGAAGCAGGAAAGAAAATCACCAAAATGAGCCGCCATCACTGCATCACTGCCAGTCACTCGCGTCATTCCTTCAACCTGCCTTTTCCCTTTTCTCTTTTAGATCCAACTTTGCTTCAGCCATCCACAAACTTCTTTTTAAAAAAATTTCCATTTCTTCTGGTTAAAAAAAAAAAACCCCAACAAAACAGTTTAAGGCCCGGCCTCTTCTAGTATCCCTAATCTATAATGTGACATGGTTGGGGCTGTACGGGTCTCAGCTCTGTGCTGCATGAGTCCAGATTATTCAAGTCTGAGATCTTCATCCGATAGAGAAAACTTCTCTTTAGTCGTTTTTTTTCTTCTCTACACATGACTGGTGAGAAATACTACCTATTGAAACAGTTAAAGTCTGAGTAGTGCGAATGGCACCACTTGAGCATGCATAGTAAGTGTTTTATTGATGATCTTGCTTTGTATCTTTACAAGATTCTGAGGCACTTTACCAGGCAACCTTCTGCAATGGCTTCTGAACAAACATTTATGAAAAGTTTCTTCACATCCTAAGCACTTCAATCATTTTCCAGGTCAACTTGATGATTTTTTTTAATAATGTGTTGTATGATGGGTTTATAAAATGTAAGAAAACCACAGCTGCACCATCTCCCTCCAACGGCCGTCACTTTGCTCCTGTATCTGCAGTTCAGTGGTGGACAGAGGTCAACGCTGCCCTTCCTCTCCGTCTCCAAGGGTGTGTCTCAGGGTGCTGGAATCGAGGGCAGCTTCTGGGGGTTTCTGAACTGATGTCACAAGTCCATGTGCTGTTCCGCGGCGATTACAGGTCGTCGCTTTCCACCAAGCCGCCGGGCTGCAGCGGGCTGGAGTCGGGGAAGAAGGCTGCCTTCACGTCCAGGCCCCGCTCCGTCAGCGCAGCGTAGCGGCTGGTGGAGGGACGCACCTTCTTGGGCTTTGGGAGGTTGGGCTGCTGCCACTGAGCTGAAGACAGAACACAGAGGGTTTAACGCTCTGTGAAAACACTAAACACGCTGGTTTTGGTGGCATGTTTAAACGTACCGTGAACGTCAAGACGTGCAGTGCTTGAAACAATTCCGGCGTCGTTCTTGGCTGAAACGGTGTACCATCCAGCATCTTCCTTCAAAGCTGGCTGAATGATCATACACAGGTATCCGCAGTTGTCCTGGTGCATGCTGGGAAGGAGCACAGATGGGAACACTCTTGAAATATTCACCTCTTTTTTTTCTTCTTTGGGATACCTTCACCTGGTGCAAATATGAGCCGAGGAGCATCAAGATCACTTACCTGATTCTGTCCGTGTTGTGAGTGAAGGACTCATTCTCTCTCTTCCAGAAGATCTGTGGATAAGGAACCCCTGTCACACGGCACTCCAGACGTACAGGGTGACCCTCAGCAACGCTTGTGTTCTGCAGCTTCTCAATGAACGAAGGCGCCTTGTGCATCTCTTTGGCTGTGGAGGACGCGTGTTACCGAGGTGCACCGTGAAACTGCATCTAGCCTGTGTGTGTGTGTTCTCCATTTACCTGCCACGATGAGCTCCAGGTTAAAGGAGTTCTGTCCAGCTCTGTTGCTGGCGATGCAAGTGTAGATGCCGGCGTCACGGCTCGTAACGGGCTCGATGACCAGGGAGTGCACGCCGTTCTCCCTCACCAACATCTTGTGGGCGGAGTCGGGGCGGATGGTGTTACCGTTCAGCTGCCAGATGAGGTCAGGAGTTGGCAAGCCACTCACCTGCAGGAGGCAAAAAAACCCCCCAACCAACCATCACTCCATGTGTGAATCCTCGTTCCAACAGGTCTGTCAGAAATGCTCTCAGTTTCTCCAGTCTGTGATTGTTTTACTTGGAGAAAATTAGTTTATCAGCTGCCTGTGCTCTCTAAAGACTGTGTGTTTACTGGGAGCATGAAAGCAAGAGCGTTTGGTTAATCTATGTTTATCCGGAGGAGGCCGGCTGTCTGCGTGCTTTGTCATGGGAATAAACCAAACAGAGGAAGCTTGTCTCTTTTTGCAGAGAAACCCTGCACCTGCTCTGCTGAAGCCTACCCCGCCTGGAAAATGTGCCACTGTGGTAACAGACGTGTTTTTTTTTATTTCCAATTTCAAGTGGTAACTGCAGATAGCACAAAGGAACGGAGACTAAGTAGCAGGAAGATGTGGAGGCGACTTTTCAAGAACAGAAAGTTGAGAGAACCCCAAATCACCTGTAAATATATATTTGCTGTAAATATTCTTGCCATTACAGGCTCCATAGGGATGGAGGCTCAATCTATTTCTGACAGACATAAAACAATGTCTTTTTATAGTGAGTTAATTGCAGGTCTATTTTGTTTTATTACACGAACCAGTTTTCATGTATTTTCCAAAATGTGAAGGCGAAGACGGAGCAAGTTAGTAAAGAAAATGACTACGAGTGATAAGAGGGGAGATAATAGTAGAAAACCTGAACCCACTTAATCCCAGAAAAAACGACACCTCTGTGTTCTCTCCGTCTGCCATGAGCCCATTCATAAAGCCGCAAAGAGATGAAACATTATTCTAGTTTTTTTCCGCAATCTCCAAAGAGACTGGAATGCACAGAAAGGGAAATGTTTCTTTGGCAGGAGCCTCACTCAAAGCAATCCAGACACTGAATTAAAGGGCGGAGCCGACATGGCTTTCTGTATTACTATGATTAACGTATCCTCTTTGGTGAGAGCATACTCCGTCCTAGTCACGTCTCAGTTATTTTAAATTATCTCGCTCTCTTGGCTTTATCGCAGGGAGCGACGGGACACGATAACGTGTTCATCTAGAAATGATAGAAGCTCCATGAGTTAAATCAACGCACAAGTTTGGTTGCTGCAACTTCCTCGACGTGACCTGGTGAATGGTTGAAGTAAAAAAAAAAAGGAAAATCTGACTTAAAAAGTTAAAAGATCAGTCTTTTTTATTTTTCAAACGACCCTTGAGCTGCAGCACTGTCTCAAAATCAACTTTTCTTGCAAGAACCGAGCAGACAGGAAGACAAACAAGCTGCAGTCGTGTTGCTGTTGGATATATGTTGTTCCCACTTAATCGTTGTGTCGGCTCATTTGTATTTATTTTACATTTCACAAAATGCAAAACCTTAGAAACACACAGTCACCATGATGATATGAGCAGTAAAGGTCAATCTTCAGCTTCCCAGCTGTCTTTAAGTTAGAAGAGATGACATCGACCATTAAGAACCCAATGTCAGTCAGCTACTTGGTTTGTCATCTCTTAAGCCTTATTATTGCATAGCAGCTGTTTAAATTGGGAGATTATTACACCTATAGGACACCACTGCGACCGTCCCTGCCTTCCTCCATCACCGCTGTGCACCCGTGTTGATCCAGGTTGCCCCAGAGGTGTGTATTTACCTTGCAGTCCATCCGGCACAGGCGGCCCTCCTGGACGATGAGGTCACCAGGGGCCTGCAGGAAGTGGGGGCGGAAGTGGCGCTCTTGGATGTTATCGTTCTCATCCCCACTGTCTCTGGACCTGGACCTGGGCCTGACAGAGGGAGGGCATCCAACAGCATGTGGGATTAGACGTTAAACAAGTATTTTTCAAAAGGGTTTTTGCCATTTTAAATTTGGAAAATATTGTAATTGTTTTGAATTGACATTTATCCATTTTATTTCATTTGATTTGTTGAGTCTTTAGTTTTATTAGATTTTGACAAAGAATAACTGGTTTTTTTTTTCAGTTGTAAAATTATAGGCTCCCACTGAAGCAAAAAAAAAAAGAGTCAAATGCTTTTTTTGGAGGCACAAATGTTCTGAAACCTGCCAAATCAACATTTCAGTCTGTATTTCAGGCTATATTTAAATATTTTAGGAAACGGTGTAATACTCTTTAGTAAGCTCCTCTTTTCCCAACTTATTTCCCATCTCATGGATGTAGTGTCAACCTCTCACTTCCTATTTTACACCAAGTCCTCTTAAGCACAGCAGGTCAAGACTCAGAAGTGCTTGTCTGACTCTTTTCTAGGACCGCAGTGACATCACCGCGCCACCTGCATCTCAGCCACGAATGGACATAAAAAGAGAGGGAGACACCGATTGTTATCTCGATGTCTTTACTCACTCAAACCATGTCAGAGCTCTTATCTAATCAGAGATTGATCCTTTGATAGCAGCTCACAGGCTGTTTTTACGTCCTTTAAGCTGCCAAAATAGTGTGTGTGATCATCTCTGCATTGTTCATTACCCGGACTTGCGTGAATGCAGACTGCGTATACAAGGTCATTAGAGCAATGAAAAACAGAACACAGCAAACAGGTGTTCCCTCTCATTAACGCTCTGCTTTTCTCCCTTGAACAGACAGTTAAACAAAGAACAAAGCGGGATTTGGCTAATGGCAAACGTTTGTGTAAATAGAAGCCTCTTGGAACATTTTCCATCTGAATCCGTGCGGAAATGCGAGCGACTGCAGGAGTAGCACAGATGGTGAACAGCCCTCGCGACACATGTGCCAGCCAGCAGTTGGATGACCCGACTTAAACACCCTATATTTTGTTTGTCTTCTCTCCGCCTCCCGCCAGTCAGGGGAGCCTCACCTGCGCATGTGCCCAGGCGTCGACCTCTGGCTGCGGCCTCGCTGGTTCACTGCCTGGACCATCATCCTGCCCGTGCAGCTCACCCTGCCCTGCAAGAAGAGCACGAACGTGGACAGATAGCCAGTGAGTGAGGTCATGACACACCACGCAGCTCTCCGACAATGAGGAGGAAATCAAATATGAGTGGGGAAACGCTAATAGGCAGCCTGTACAACATGAACTTTTGACACTTGTGAGGTTTTAGTGGTTTCCTGCCTCATTCAACACCCTTTTCCTCTTCAGGCCGGAGACCAAATATCTCAGTGCACATTAATTCTCCTGCTAATGAGCTGCCAAATAAACGTGTGCCAGCTTTTTTTTTTTTTTTTTTTTTTTTGGACCTTACCTCTGGGTTTCCAGCCAAGATGGTGTAGTTGCCGTCATCGTCCAGTGATGCTGCAGCGGTGTGCAGAGAGCAGGTTCCATCAGGGTCTCGGCTGATCCTGTAGTGCTCGCTCCTCTTGGAGATCTGCTTGCCGTCTTTAAACCAGTAGACCTGTGGCGGAAGAGCCCTCTGTTATTTTACAGTGATGTTCTATGAAACTCTTTTCTTTTTTTAAACCCGGTGCAGGCTGTCGTCACTGTGTTAAAGGTTTGCCCAGACCCAGGCAGGCAGTTTATTCCTGCATAGGGCCTCTCCTTATCACAACACAGCACAATATGTACAATATGTACACCTCCCATCATCACCATCAGCAGCTCCCCATGCAAAGAGGCTGGGCCAACACAAATGCTTCAGAGGTGACATAATTCTTATCTTGCAACAATGAGCACTGTACTTTAATACTCCAGGATGGTGGCAATGTTTAAGTAAATGCTCCCACCTTTGGTTTGGGGTCTCCTTTGACCTTACAGGAGAATGTGACTGGCATGCCCTCGAACACTTTGTAGTGTTTGATCTTCTGTTCAAAGGATGGCGCCGTCCCCTGGCCGGCAGAGTCTTCGTCATGCTCCACGTCATCGTCCGATTCCTCCACCGGAGAACGCTCCAGTCGAAATTCAATCTCGCTGATCAAGCGCTGCTCAAAGCTGGACACTTTGTATTCCTGCACGCCACAGAAAGAGACAGACTTAGAGAAAAGCTGAGGCCGATGAACTGGACCAGTGAGAGAGTGGGCTGTGAGACCACGGCGTCATGTCAAGCACATGAGAAAAGCTATCAGCAAAACCCCGTATCTACTAATCCATTAAAAAAACAACAACACACAATCAATAACCTCTCTTCATTGTGACCTTAACTACCAGCTTTCCTCCATTTCCTAATTCTCCTTTCCAAGATGAGCTTTTCGTACTTCCCAACAACTCCATCAATCTCTCATCAGTCTGCAGAGGCAGTGAGGAACATCTGCAGAGCAGCCCGGTCAGATGACACATCACACAGATAATGACAGGCCTCAGGCGCAGCTGGAGAGCTGGCGTTTATCCTCGTGAACTAACTCAGCTGTTCAGAGCACCAGCATTCAAAGAAGTGGTCCGTCCTGATCTTTTCAGGCTATTATTGTGTTAATTTTTTAAAACAAAGTGGTTTATTGCCACTTCGGTCTCAAATGCAGAGCAGGATGCGACATGCGTTGTAAAAAAAAAAAAAAAAAAAAGGTGCTGACAGATACCAGTTGTAAAACAACGTGCTTCAGTATGTTGTAATTCAGTGAAAGATGCAGATTCAGACACATATAACACACTATAAACTCTTTACACCCATTTTTACAGTTTATGTTGTGATCTTTTTTAAATCCTGAGAACAAACACAAGGTGAGCAGTGCATGTGGAAGCCAGGTGATAAAAAACAGCCTCCATGAAGCTCGCTTTTGTTCAACAATTGTTTCCTTATCAGTGAATTCCCAGGTTGGGTCAAAGCATAGACACACCTGAGATTTTTATTGTGACATTGTGTGCACACGGTGACACAAAAAGTTACACAAAAAGGAGGAACAAAACAAACAAACAGGAGGGGTCAGAAGGAGAAGGTTTCAGCAACCTTTTGAGGATGTGATTCCCTATCAGCCGACTTGTCTTCCTGTTGGAAGAAAAAAAAAACAACAAAAAAAACAAACAGGTTTTGTACGTGTGTCATTGTGTATTTGTGCAGCACACTGTGGGAAACACAAGTCATCGAGGGTGTGATGTATTTTATTGTATCAGTGCACAAAAGGTTGTTGCTCCCCATGCAAAGAAACCGCGGCACACAGGTGTGGAAAGTGTGAGTTTTATCTAGTGCAGACACAACCTTTGCTCTGTGGTTGTTTATGGATGATCTGCCACGTCACTTCAGGATGATACTGGGCCAGTAAAGGTCGGATTTACTGTCACATGCCAGTGCAAACTGCATATGATTGTGCAGAGTGATTATACATCTTATACTTGATGAATTTAAACTTTTTCTAGATTGGCACATCAGTAAAGGAACAGCTCGTCTTTGAAATGCACGGCCACTGGGGAACGACGTGCTGTTTCTGTGGCCTCCTACAGAGCTGGCAGTTGGCTCACAGTCAATGATTGGCTTTTATTTGCTCTTACTCTCCAGAATGTTTGCAACAGATTCGGTTTGCAGCAGCGTGAATAAGCAGAGGACTTCCCCCAGAGGACGTAATAGTGTTTACAGTGACTTTGGGTGGGGTCAGGAAAACTGGTGCTCAAGATGCATCCGTGATGTATCATGCAAAAAAAAGGATAAAAAAAAAAAACAAAACCCAAATGCATAACTGCTAAATGTTTTTCCATGCCTGTGTGATTTCAGGAGTGTGCATGGATCCTGACGAAGAGCCGCCGTACCTGTGTGACCGGCTCCTCCTCTGTGTCCTGTGTGTTTAAGACTGTGGCAGCGTTGTCAGCACCCAGCAGTCTGCGAGCCATCTTCTCCTCATAGGTTAACCTCTGGAAGCAGGGATTAATGGGGTCAGCGAGGGTTAGTGTGTCAGTTAGACAAAACATCATTAATTCATTTCATGGTGCATGAAACGAAAGCTTATTTGAAGGCACTTTTATAAACCACTTTTCTTTCATGATATTTTTTTTTTTGAGAGGCTTGTTAATCTGTGTTAATGACGTGTTACTGAACACGCTCATTCCCTGTTCACACGCGCTTTTTAGACAGTTCAAATAATGTGAACACAGACAGACCAAACGCGCACCTGTTGGCCATTGCTCTGGCGTTCCTCTTTAAAGCGCAGTTTTCTCTCTAAATCCTGAATGACCGCATCCTTGGATCCCTGGATGTCCGAGTCAGAGACGACGCGAGGCGTCTTGGTGACCGAGGACTTCCTGGGGAACGCTTTGCTGCAAGAAGGACAAATCAGAAACTTCTATCAACACTGAAGTCTCTTGCTCCTCTGTGATGCACACACACACACACACACACACACACACACACACACACACACACACACACACACACACACACACACACACACACACACACACACACACACACACACACACACAATCTCAACTCCTCTGTCCTCCTTTGCTCTCACTCTGCTCTTCTCCCTTCGTGCTTATCTGGACATTACCAGCTATTGCATTCCACAACCTGTCTTCTTATCTCTCTGTGGCTGCAGCAGGAATGTCAGGGTGAAAGGGGAAGTGCAGGGGTGAGTGAGGGGGCTGGAATGTCCATGATGGAGGAGAAGAAAAAGCTTTCTCCCTCAAGGGCAGCCATTAGAAGACCTCCACAACAACAAACCTTTATCTGCCAACTCTAAAATGAATGTGTCATTCTGATGAGATACCAACCTGGCTCAAACATGTGTGTTGACATGTGGATGGATATTTGATTTGGACAAACCTTTGAATATTTTTACTATCGGAACTCTTTTCTGACTTTGCATTTGGGACCGTGTGCCCTCTCTAGTTAACATTTTCCTCTAAACATGCTGGATAAAAAAAAAAAAAAAAAAAAAATGTAAACATGTCATTTTCCAACCAGCTGCAGACATCCTGCCCCCAGTTGAAAGCAGGTTTGTGTGAGAGAGCGGTTCACTCGCCTGGGACGCACTGTTCTGGCATGATAACGAGCTTGCACAGCTCACCTACCTTGGCATTTGCCTCTGTAAATAAAGGTGTGGGTGTAAATGTAGATGGGAAGGATACTCACACAGTCCCATTTCCTTTAGGAAGGCCCAGGGCGTTCACGGTAGGAGTGGCAGGTGTGGAGGGTGTGGAGGGTAACACTGAGGACAGGAAGCTGGAAGCAGGAGATGGAGGGATGTAGGAGAAGGGCGAGGATATGTCTGAATGGGATGGAGACATAGTAAGAGGTGGAGGTGGTGGAGGAGGGAAGTCTTGGGCTGGGCCTGATGGAGATGACAGGTTGCTGGAACTGAGGAAGGGTGGAGGGGGAGGGGGGAAGGAGGGGGAGCTCGGAGACTCAACGCTGTCAGACTTGGTGAAGGGGGGCAGGGTGACCCTGTTGAAGGTATTGTGCGGCGTGGGAGGAGACATGGGGGAGGACAGGCTGGACCCGGAGGAGCCGGAGGACTGAGGAGCAAAGCCCGCCCCGCCGGGGCTCTGAGCAGCAATGAACTGCTTGGGCCGGGCGTAGTTGAACGTGCTGGCCTGCATAGCTGTGCTGCTCTCCAACTCCTGGAAGGAGGGAGGAGGGGGAAGAGGAGGAGACGGTGGAGCAGGTAGAAGTGTTTCCTGAAGCGTTTGCTGGGGCGGTGGCGGGATTTCCAGGTTTTGCTGCTCCTGCTGCTGCCGTTGCCAGTTGTCTGCTTCCTGCTGCTCCAACAGAATCTGGTCCTGCAGCTGCTTCAGCTGGGCCGCGTTTCTGTGGAGACCGGACACAGTCATGAGTGGCAGGGATCAGAACGGAAACCCTACCAACCAGTCTTAACAGCAACCGTGAAACTGTGCATCTGTTTTACAGATTATGCAAATTTATGTCCAGCTGGACTCAGAACACAAGTGGTTAAAAAAACAACAACAACAAAACTGGACACCAGAAGTGTATTTGGAGGAAACATCAGCAGCCAGCCTTCAGCCTGACAGCTGTCAGCAGGAGTACGCAGCTCTTCCATGGCTCTGAAGGTGAGGCCAGGCATGTCAGGCCAGAGGTTTGTGGTGTGTGCACAACCTCTGGGGAGGAAACAACAGCAGCATGAACTGATAGTTTATCAGACTCCAAGCCTTAACAAAGACACGTTAAAAAGCCAAGCTGTTGACAGCACTTCAAATATGTTGCAGGACTCAGACCAGAAGTGTAAGAGTGAGGAAAACCGCCCTGCTCCTGTTATTGGACAGCGTAGCAGACGATGAAGAGGCCGAGCTCTAGTGGAGCCTTTTCTGTACCGTAAGAAACGACAAGCAGGCAGTTTGGTGTGGCTCCTGGTCGGATGGCTTGGTGATGCAAGAACGCAGAAATGTAATGCTTGTGAGAGATGGATCCTGATCATGAAGTGCTGTGGGTTTTTTTTTTTCGGTCTCACCCCAGCTCAGTTGAATCACTGTGGTGTCACGTTGTTGCAGAAGAACGGGAGGTTAGACATTTTGTACCGTCATCGGCTCCAGTTCTCGTCTTCTAGCATATCTGAGACAAACTTCTTAAAGGTTTTAATGAGACTATGTGTTATTCTGGCTTTTA
Source organism: Xenentodon cancila (assembly GCA_014839995.1). Classification (NCBI taxonomy): domain Eukaryota; kingdom Metazoa; phylum Chordata; class Actinopteri; order Beloniformes; family Belonidae; genus Xenentodon; species Xenentodon cancila. Next base: position 22,033,172 of record CM026206.1, read on the forward strand.
CCCTTTCCCTCAGTGTTTTGCAGTGTTTTCATTTACATCATTTATTGGACCAACTGAAAAACCTAAGAGCTGCTGCTTGCTTTTATGTTTTTGTCCATTTATCTAACTTATCAGACTGGATCTTTACAAACAGAGATTGACAAAAGATGCTGGAGCAACATGACATCAGAGAAAAAGAAAACCGTTCTTGACTAATAAAGCATATAAATCTTATTCATTAAAGAGGACTAACTTTATAACACCACAGCACTCAGAGGCTCTGTGAGTCGATCAGGAAGAGGGTTTGAATAGTTTGAACCTGGCAGAGTGTCTGGGCTGTATGAGAGCTCTCTGCTCAGATATAATGTACATCCCAGCGGTGCATGTTGTCCAGAGTCCACCAAGTTTACGTGCTCAAATCTGTTCCAGATGTTTCATACTCAGTGGAGGGTTGTGACAGTGCAGAGGATGTCCCCTCCCTCCTGGTCCCACCGGTATACGCTTACAAACTCCAGTGAACATGTGACAGTGGCAGCGTGGCGTAACAGAGTCAGCAGCAGGACACGTACTCCGCTCCAAACGGGCTTCGCAAACTCAAATCAACCTTTATGTCTTAAAAAAAACAAACAAACATCCGCACGTGATTGTTCTGACATGTTCTTGCCTGGTGCTCTCTTTACGGGACTCGCTGGCTGCAGAAGCACCCAAACACTTCAACATGTACCCCAGTTTGTATACATTTCCTTTACATTCCCCAAAGGTCTCCTGTTAGGGCCTCCACCAAAAGAGTGCTTTTACAGGAATAGTTTGGCAGCCGGCGAGGCTTGCAGCACTCAGTGGTGGTTTCATTCCTTTTTTGGCTGTGTTCACACAGCGTCAGGCAGAAGCACCCTGCCCGTCTCCTCCAGCAGAAAAGGAAAAACACTCAATTTCCTCAGTGCCTCGTCCCTCTCGCCTCCACACACCGCTTTACTGGCTCAGCAGGAAAGACCTCAAAGGCCTTATGTTTACTGGTGTTTTTGACAAGTTCTTGCTTTACTTTTGTTGGAGAAGGTTACGAAGTAAAAGAGAAGGGCGAAACTATAAGCAGAAGGTGGATGTTATTAAGCTGTAAATAATATCATCTGTTTAACTTAAAAGGCATCTTTTATATCCCAGTTTAAGTAACAACTTTGTAAGCGTTGTCGGTTCTCAAAAGCTGAATTTTTTAAGAATGAACTCTTACTTGACTTCGTTCAATAAAGAAAACCATGACCAGTAGTCTAGAAATCTAGATGCACCTACAAAGCAAATTTAAATTTGCTTTGCAGGTGCATCGTTCTAGATGTGGGTCTGATCGATCAGGCTACAAGAAGAGCTTTTAATGATGCAAAAAATGCATCAAAATTAACATGCAGTGACATGGCCGGTGACATTCACCAAATACCATTCAGGCTGATGGTATTCTTATTTTTCCACATTAGATTGGTATTTGTTCCCGTTGAGCCGTTTGCGCCGAGTTTAACAGCGCATGAAAAGGTCAACTTGTGCTATTTGCAGCTGCATGAATAGTTTTATGGAAAACTAGTGAAGGATCAGAGGTCTTCCAGACTCTACAGCAGCAAACCTCCAGTTCACATAAAAAGTCCATAAAAAGGACACTACAGCGGTCTGTTTTTTCATCCCAGCTGTCCAGCGCACTCCTTCCTACAAGCTCGATCCGCACCTTTTTGTAAGAAGAATCAGAGCAGCTTTCATCCCCCTTGTTTATTCTTGGTGCTTGCTGCAGAGCGGGGATGAATTAAGAGGGAAGAGCTCCTCTGTCGTCATGACAACGGCCCTGTGTTTTGGTGCTCTGGTCTGAGCCAACTGGACCACAAAGTGCCGCGCTTCAAAGAGAAAATGCTCCAGCTCCTCTTTCTGTCACTCCAACTGTAAAACAGAGTTAATCTTACGTCTCATACTTCTTGTCTACGTTTTCCTGGTGGTTTTAAATACAATACTCTCCTGGGACTGGATCTTTTCCATGAATTCTTCAGTCGGACGAGAGAAGGCACAAAAAGAAAGATAGAAAAGGTCAAGTTTCTGAAACCCAAATAAACAGACGGCAGCGCAGCCTGACAGCAACATGTTTTACACCGCTTTGCTCATCGGGAGATGTGCCACGTGTAGTCAGAGTACCGGCAGCCTGCTGCTTAAATAAACTGACACCAGAGCGATGTGGATGGCCAGGTTTTCCCTATGTCACTTGGGTTTGTAACACCCTGCTGTCCATTTGAAACTTATTCCAATGCTGAAGTAAACCAAGAGGCAGCTGTGTCTTTATCTGCCGCCAGTCTCGTTAGCTCTGCAGCTGGCAGTAAAAGATGGAGCTGCTTTATGAGCCTCGTCAGCTGATGACAGGAAGCGTGCAGGAAGTTGTTGAGTGTACATCGGCAGTAATGAGGGGTTTCCTTCTGTAAACAACAACATGAGGGGAGCTGAGATGGTGTCTGTTGTCTTTAAAACTATGAGGATACTAATGAACAGAAAACATGAGATCTGAGCCACAGAGCACGGCTTCGTCGAGGTTATGCACCGAGGCGGACAAGAAAGGGCTTTAGTGGGACTTTACCTTACAGGTTTTAGAGCCAGCGTGTTTGCCGAAACAAACATGCAGAAGAACAATGCAAACAACCCTGACTAAGTAACAGCACGGCCTTGACATTCATAAATAATTCATCTTACAATAAGTGAAACTGAGCTCCAGTATCACACCTACAATACAAACACAACCTGGAGAGAGTGTGTAAGATCAGGAGCGTGTGAGACCAGAACTCAGTCCAAACTCTGACACGGACCAGAAGTCCCCAACAGTAGATACACCTGAGTCTGTACGCAAGAACAGGGTGTGTGTTGTTTATCTGGGCCTGCACATGCACGCACCTGTTTCACTGCTACCTTGCATTCACTGGTAGGAGTTGCATCATCGACATGATCCATAATTCATCTAAAGCCCCTGAGCGGTCTGACGTAGTGATAGAGCTGATACTTGAATCACTGTCAAATTTGCTGGAAATGTCTCCTCTTATGACGACTTCTTTGGTTCATTTTCCTCTGGAAATGTGTCATGTTGGGGAACTTCTAAACATTTACTGAAAACAGGGAGTTAAAAACAAAAAAAACAAACTTTTATGACACATCTGGTGATGTGGCAGCATTGTTGCCAAAATCAAGTGTAACTACACCTTCCTTAAGAAAAGTGTGTTCTTTTTTAAAATACTGCAATACAATAATGAGATACAGAAAAGGTGTAAAAGAGTTCAGACTGTAACATGAAGGGATTTCAGGAGGAAGAAGCTGAGGCGTTCCACAGGTTCCTGCTGCAGGGAACCATCCATCTACTCCCTGTCGTTCCCACCCTCTCATAATGCCTTTAACTTATTTTCAACACTGGCTCTTCCTGGGTACCACCATCCCCTCTTCTCCTTTTCCTCCCCCTCTTTCTCTCTGGCCCTAATTGCATACACACCACATAAAATAGAACCAGACTGTTTTCCTTTCCCCCTCCTCCTCTCTTTAAAGCATAGCAGAGAGCGTTTTTCTTATTCCAGCCAGGCCAACAGCTCCTGGCTGCTCCGATCGCCCACTTTCTCCTTGCCCTAGTTTCTTTCTTTCTTTCTTTCTTTCTTTCTTTCTTTCTTTCTTTCTTTCTTTCTTTCTTTCTTTCTTTCTTTCTTTCTTTCTTTCTTTCTTTCTTTCTTTCTTTCTTTCTTTCTATTACTCTCCCTAACTCTTCAGTCTCTGTCTTGGCTCACATTTCAAATCAAAGTGCAAGAAGTAAGGAGAGCTTTCCACAACCACTGAGACCTGCTTTTTTTCTTTATACATCCATCCATCTAAACCTTTTCTCCCCATCCCCATTCCTCTGCCTCTGTCCAAGTGAGACAGAGAGTGTTTTTTCTTTTTTTTCCCTCTCTACAGCAGGAATGCTGAAGACATTCTTCTCTGGATTGGAGTGGGAAAGACATTGCCATCAAATGGGATTAGCAGCAGGAGGGGAAGGAGGAGAGGGGGGTGGAGGTGGGGGGCAGAGAGTGAGAAAGAGAGGCAACAAGTGAAGAAATCAGTCGCCAAAAGAGTCACAACTAGGTGAGACACAAGCTTTCCTGCTCAAGACACCCTATTGTGTTAACTAATCCATCTGACTCCACTGAGGTGCTCCGCAAACAAATGAAGCCCGCCACATAAACACAGTCAGCTTGTGACATACGAACAAAAGAAAACTAACAAACTACTTTTTGGTGAAGTCACGCTCCGTCTCTGTGGAGTCCGAGTCTACCTTCCTCGAGTCCTGTTTAAATGAACGGCTATCACACTTCAGAGTCTGAAGTGACGCAGAAAACCCAACACCCATCCACAAAACATGTGATAATAGTACCCCAAGAACATAGAAGAATCCCTATTCTGCCCCAAATATTGGCCCTATGCGTCAGCGTCTACACCTTATTTATGTCTCACATACTTGTCGCAATGTTTGGAAAGAAAATAATATTCTGAAAAAGTTTCCTCTGAGATAGCTCATCCTTTTTACATTTAAGCCTTTTTTTCCCAATGTCATTCTCTCATTGCTGCTCAAGTGTGTTTAAAATACATGAGCTGATATGACAGAAGAGGATAAGAAAAAGCCATACCTGCAGTGTTGTGATCTCTGGTGTAGATATACCCTGCAGGAGAGTGAACTGTGTCTGAGTGCTGCCCTGCCAGGTGTGAGGAGCATATATAGCGCCGGGCGGCCAGACAGTGACTGCTCTCTCTCTGTGCGCCGTGAGTCAGGCTGAGAGCTCCTCCTCTTCACATTAAAAGCCTGCAGCCTGCCCGATAGCAGCCGCTGCTTTCAAAATAAGAGGCGCATATTGTGCCGGCCAAGAACTTCTCTGGGACTTTGGAGCCAAAACTAAAACGTTTTCTAACTGCATTAAAGGAAAAAAACAAAACAAAACAACATATTTTGTGCTTAACTTCAAATTCTGTTTTGGGATGTTGAAACTTGAATGACTACAAAGAGAAAATAAGACTTTAATCTTCCCGTTTGAGGAGAATCGGATGAGATTTGTCTATTGTAAGTTGACATTTGTTACCAAACTGACTGGAAAACATCCTCTCTGTGGACACTTTACCTGCCAATCACAATGCCAGCATAGCTCCAGGGGAAGCGGTCGCCCACTTGCCAGGGACAAACAACATGAAGGCTTCGTCACTTGCTCTGTTTCAGACCTCTGAAGTAACGTAACAGATGAACCCCGTGTGACTGCATGTGCACAAACGCTCCCACCTCAACCACCAGATATGGATTCATTCACAGAAGTTTGTTCAAGTATTTCTCATTTTTGTGGGATGATTTTACTTTTTTTTTCTTTTTTTCATTTTGGAATTTCCATTTCATCATTTCTATTTTTGTGCGTTATTTTTAGAGTCCCTGTCAAGGGCTGGTTGATGAATCACGGCATGCCAGTGGGAGGTAGGAGGACGAGGATTCGGCCCAGTGGGGTGATGTGTGTGCTTTGTCACAATTTGTCGAACTATTGGGGAGAGGTCAGACAGCCATTGGGAGAGGGGGGGCTCCTCCCTCTGCTACGAGTCATTCCTTGTGGGGTGACTCACTGACAGTAAGAGGCGAGTCAGTGGGGATCTTGTCTGCTTTCTTTTCTCTTCTTAGTGACAGCAGTGTCATGAGAGTACACCAGCCTCACATTATTACACCCTCTAATTAACCTCCACATGTGGGAGTTGTGTGGTCGTCAAGTGGAGACGGAGATACCGTCCATGCCACACGAGCCACTGCACTCACCACATCCACCAACAGCTGCAGGGAGCATCGAGTCACAGGTTGATTGATATCTTTCACAAACATTGTCCTCTTCTGAGTGTGCGTGTATATGCAGGGTAATGTGTGTTTATCCGGGTGTTTCTCAGTGATTTCTAGAGGGGATTGCCGGGGCTGGTTAGTTTCCATGCTGTCAACTCCCAAATATACGTCCTGCCGAGTCTCTCACTCCTCTTATCCCTCGTTCGTCTTTTCATCACTCCCTCTTTTTTCTTTCTTCCAGCTCCCTGTCCGTGTTATGAAAGTTAGCTCCCACAACTCTCTTCCTTATTTGGAAGGTTTCTCCATTACAGGCAGGTCACTCTGGGCCGTCCGACCAATCCAGTGCCTTGTTGGCCTGGTGTCCCAACCAATCCTGTGCCCCCCACCCCCTCATTTCCTTTTAAGGACTGCTCGTCTTTTACTGTGGAGGCCCACGTGAAATGATCTTCTTTTCTGCTCTCCCTGACTTCATTTCACTTTTTATTCTGTTGCACAAACCTCTTTCCCTCCCAAATGGGAAACAACCTCCCATCTCTGCTCTTTTTCTGTCTTCTTTTTTTCCCATTTGCTTGTAATCAGAAACCTTGCATGTGGCCAGCAAAGGTATCTATTAGAAGACTGATCTGGTGTTTTATTTTCACTTCCAATTAGACGTGTGATGGCGACGAGCCACAAGCAAAGCTCTCTGTGTGTCGCCAGAGCTACATGTGGTTCTTCAACACGCATGTTTCCTGCTTTCTATAAAAACCACAAGCAACACCTCAACAAGTAAGGGATTGTTAATACTTCATTAGAGAGTTCATGACTTGCACCTCGTAAACATAAACACACTGCTGAGGGGAAGCTCTGAGTCACAGAGCAGATATGCGACAAATCCTGACTGCCCAAGCTTCTTGCTCAGCAGCGCAACACCGGCGAAAACACACAGCAGATTGTACATTCAACACAAGAAGCCCAGAAAACAGCTTTTGCAGAAGAAAAAAAACATTAAGGAATGGGGAACCAAAAACAGATCACTTGCTGTGACGTCCCAGTGTAAACTAAAGAAGAGGTTCAGCACGAACGTATGTGTGGAACAGCAGAAGACTAATAAGGACTGCTGGAGAGCTGTTTGTTGCCTTCAGTTTGTATGCCGTTTCCTTGACAACAACTTCATTGGGGTTAAAGAGGTTTGGAAATTCTGCAAAATATCAGATAATCTCTCTGGTATGATAGTTATGCCAGCAGACATGGATCGAAAGGTATGAGGTCAAGCTGCAGGCGATGCAAAACTGGCTTTTGCCACGCTTGCTCTTCATCATTTATGCATTTATGTTTAAGTTGTGTGTATCTTATCATCTTGATTAGTAACTAAGGAAAGAGAATACTTTTGCACACTGCCGGTCATGAAATTTCCCCCAAATCCAAAACTTTCCACTTCCTCCCTTTACACAAGCAGATGTAGATTGACTTTTACTTTGCTTAGACAGCCGGCTTCTGCATGCACTTAAAATATCATCTCAAACTATTTATAATCAAGTGCAGGCCCTGCTCACTGTATGCACGGTATGGTCTGTTCAGGTTCACACGCGCAGCTTCTGTTGCTGGTTTCCAACCGTTTTTATACAAGCCACCCATGTATTGCAGGTTACAATCGGCCATAATTATAGCATCTTTTCAACTACACAGAAGTAAAACTATTGAAGGAACACTTAGATCGGTGTACTGAGCGAAAGATAAATTAAGGTGCCATGAAGCGCTAAAGTGTGCATGATTTCCATCATGCTGAATAAAACTGATTCAGCTGCAGAACTGCATGTTGTAAAAAACAACAACTTCAAAGTTATATCACAAGATCGATTTAAGCTTGCACAAAAAAAAGCACTGTGATCTAGTTTACAGACAAAATGATTTCAGCTGTCAGTGTTGATTCCTGTTCTAATGAAAGAGGGATTAAGCTGGTGAATGCATAATTGTCGCTCCACTTACTTGCGCTACCCACCCAGACATTAAACGAACCTATAATATAATGCTCTGCCATTATTATCGCGGTCAGCAGCTTGGCAGTCACACCTTTCGGTTGCACCATTTGAATGTCTTCTCATTTGTCTTCCTGCATTGTTTTTCAGTCTGTGAAGTCGTTGCAGTTTTCTCCCTTTCTTGCTGTAATGCAGCCAGATCATGTGTAGCCTTTAATGTACCGTACAATATTTCAGGTATCGAAGAAGTGACAACGTGCAGCCTCAGGCTTGTTGGCAAGCATACGTCATATCAGGTTGAGCAAAAGTTACTTTAGATGAGCAAGAAAGTTCACAGATAAAAGACGGCTGACACCGTCGGCAGTGTCGGCTCTTACTTAGACACAGACTGTGTGTTTGTCTGCGAGCTGCAAGCTCCGGGTGTTATCATTCTGTCGAGATATGACTGTACAAAGTGTCACGTGTGTACAGTTAAACCTTGAGCTGAGATGAGTTGAACCAGGAGTGACTGTAACTGACGTCCAGCATGGCTCTGTCCTTTTGTTGCAGCTACAACATATACATGTTGTTGTTTTTTATTTACACTCCTTTGCAGGGACCCTGGCTTGTTTTCATGATTAACGCACACAATAGAGCAGCCTCCAAAGTCAAGACAACTTTTTTTTTTGCATTACATATCACATATATGTAAAGCAAAAGGTCCTGAAAGAAAAACTTGTTTCCCTTTTCTCCCTTTCCACTTTCTAATAACAAATGTCTGAAAACACACCTACAAACCCACCAGTGAAAACATAAATCCCCCAAATCATTGGTAACTATGTGCAGAGACACAAATTGAAAAGATTAATTCCAGATGAACATACAGTGAGATACTTACAGATTACTGCCTATCTGTTCAGTTAAATATGCTGCTTTCTTTTTAAAAGCTTGGTTCATCTCCAGACAATCAGAGCCTCTCCCTGGAGAATTTCCTCTGATTCTTCTCCTGATGTCTGGCATCACTGCCGGGCATCAAACCCAAGTAGCCACCAACCCTGTCCACTCTTTCTTCAGCCCACAAAACAAAGTAGCAGCTCTGTTTTTACAGCTCAGGTCTCCTGCAGTCCATTCCTTCCTGCAAAGTTTCACAACAACTTCCTCCTTCTCATCCCACTGTATACAGGCTTCCAGCCTGTTTTTTCTACATTTAAGGAACAATTTGTTTTAGATGTGTGACCATAAGCTCATCTGACGGATTATAATGACTGTAATTCCCTTTGACACAACTGTTTGTTCATAAATATTACTGGGCACTGTGAAAACACTGTACAGCATTTCAGAAGATATTTACAAATGACTCATGTCTACCTTTTAAGTAAAGGCTTGAATGTGAAGGAGTTGATTTGATAACTGCATGGTGTCCAGGTCCTGCGGCTGCAAAACAATCCCAAATTACCACCCCTCCACCCCTGTGCCTGACAATGGGTATGAGGTGTTTTTGTCCAGAACCATGATTTACAAACATGGCACTGGGCATTAAAGTCAAATGTCTTCACCTTGGTCTCATTTGTTCACGGGACATTGTTCAAGTCTTGTGGATCGTGCAGAGGCAGTTTTGTGAACCTCAGTCATGCTTCCATGTTAATTTTCAGGCAGAAGAGGTTGTCTTCTGACAGCCCTTCAGAATACGCTATACTTGTTCAGTGTTATTCTAATTGCGCTGTCACAGACATCAACGTTTAATATGCTCATTGAGGTCTGTCGGGTCTGGAAGTAGCTCTTGGAGTTATTTTCCTCTGTCCTTGGGGTAAATTTGCTGGGACGTCCAGTCCTGGGAAGATTGGCAAATGTCTTGAATGTTTTCCACTTTCTCAGTGAAATACACCAACTTTCAGATTGTCTGGAAATTGTTTTATAAATCTTTCCAGATCAATGCGCAGCAGCAATTGCTTCTCTAAGACCTTTGGTAATGTCGCTTCCCGTTGGCATTGTATTAAAGCACTAATCATCAGCCTGAAAGCTGTAGGCCTGCAGACCAGAACACCAAAAGGTCTGCTTTTCTGGAGATCTGCACACCTGCAAAAGATCAGTTCATCAAGAGATCATGATTAACAAAACCTAAGAAAAATCTTACCCATTTAAATACTTCGGAATCAGCAAGGGGGTATTTGGAATTGCTCACATTTTTTAAGGGTTAATTTTTGTTATATAAATAAAGGCACAGTGGAAAAAGAAGTTATATGTTGTTTGTCTTCGTTTGTTTGTCTGTTTTCTTTGCGTAACACCAAAAACCTTCTATGATCAGATGATTTTTATTATGTTTTTACACAAAGCAAAGAAAGGATACCAACTTTATCTCATGTCTGTATTTCACATCAGCTCATTATGTATTAAAGAATAAATTGCTCCCTCAGGTAATAAAAGTCAGTCGATCCAGATTCCACTGCCTTTATGTAAATGCATAAAACCCCATCGTCCTCTCCTCTATAATGCCTTATTTATTTAACCAGGACATCGGGGTCATAGTTTCCACTGGTTCTGTTAGAATTAAAGCAATTTAACAAAATGGTTTGTTGCTTTTTTAAAAAGAGCACTGGTACACTGTTTAAAAAAAAAAAAAAGGTTTTACAATGTGTTAATTAACAAATTGGGATTTAAGTGCCCGGATTTGCAGCAGCACGTGGTTCACACAGCGGGAACATCAGCCTGCATGTGATGCAGCGCACAGCGGATCTAACGAGCTGAATGATAAGTTTGGGGTCTTCAGGCTGACTGCCGTCAGCCTCTGTTCGTACAGGCTGCTTGAGGCAACAGAGTTCAGTCTGGCAGAAACATGATCTTTGCCTAATGGCAGGGCTGCTGTTTTTACTGTGTAATTACAGAATTTAAAGGGGAGAGGGCAGGAGAGCGGTGGCTCACACTTGCTATTTGCTACACAGTTGGGAATTGATTGTCTTGGTCACTTTCTTTTTGATGTAAAAAAAGAAAAAAGTATAAATTGTACATACTTTTTTGAAATCTGCAAGAAGAAAAAAAGAATAGTTGTCCTTTTACTCTGTGACGAAGCAAAATAAATCAAAATTTGTATTTCTTTCACAAAATAAAAGGCATTTATGATGTCTTATCAGGGAGTTATTAGCCCACCAAGTATGCTGAGAGATAACTCGAGAGTCTGTGAATTGGGGTTACAGATTTACTATGTTGATCCTGCATCTGCATACCAAATCTTGAATAATACTAAAATGTTGAAATAAAACAAACGTGTCACAACTCAATGACATCCACAGCAACACCCTCAAAGTCAAATACTTACCTGTGGTTTTGTGTCTCCCCGTCTATATCGTCAGCTCTGGAGGCACAGAATTAACAAGTCATAACATTTATATCAGCAGACGGGTACAGCGCCCGTGACGAGTCAAGGAGTCAAAGCTGGTGCACATGCAGGGCAGCTGGACTGTGCAGTGCAAGACATGAGCGGTTCTGCACCGTAACCAAACGCAGCATGCAGCCTAACACCGCCACATCGTCGTTCACCTGCTGCTACGGATGGGATCTACAAATTCAGCTGTTCAATACTATGACACCGTCATGGTTTCAAACGTTTCAAACCTCCACAAAAACAAGGGTCGGCACAACGGGGTTAAGGCTCAGTGTACAAATCTTCTCTGTGAGGCAGTTTACCTACAGTAGGTGGCCGATTTCATGCTGATGTCAGCAATGCAGTTATATTTTTATGATTTCTTAATGTAAATTGCAGTATGTATAAACCAAAACATTGATTAAACTGAAAAAAGAAAGATTGGATGAAAGGAATAAGCTCCATCTCTGGTAACCTTGAATGTCTGGACCAGGTTTTACAGCAGTCCATCCAAGTGTTTCGTGATTGCACAAACCGAAAATTCAGGCAATCACTTAAGTCATTACGGTTCATTTTGTTCATCTGTTTGTACTCACTTTGCAGCTTGATGCACTCCACTTACAGTGACACGGCTATGCATCTGTGTCGGTTTAAATAGAAGTTAAACTCAGGTGGGTACGGTCGTCTCTTGTAATTGGTTGGAAAAACAAACTAACATCCAAAGACATGTGTCAGGACACAGAGGGTAACGAATAAACGGTTCTGTCTGATGTCAGGCAACGTTTCATCCTGCAGTAATCGTGAATAAATGTTTAACAGTTTAGGCCACTTCAATAGTTACAAGGATGGCTTGGCTGGTTTAATAATTAGCCTCAAGTCCACAATAGGACCAGGAGAGAGGACGGCCGAGGTTTCTGCAGTTCATCCTAAGGGGGCAAAAACAGACTATATTAATTGTGCTTTCCTGTCGTACCTCCCATCTCAGTATCTAAAATGTTTCATAAATCTTACTCTAAATTACAACTTCCAGTCCCACAGTGGTACTGAAGGTAAAAACCAGAACGTCTGGAGTCACCCTCAGGAATGTCTGTGCAAAACTGAATGACTGCTCATCTAATTGTTTTTTAACATATTTCAGTCTCTACCAAAGTGGTGAACAAGAGTGACAGACCGACCAATAGACAAACCCTCAAAGCAAGACATTAGGAGGAAAGAATAGTCTACAAATGTTCAAGCATGTACAAGCGAGACGTCCCGGAAGCCTGGGGGATTAAAATCCTAACCACGTAATGGCAACGTGCCTGGTTTGAGTCTGAATGTGGACTTTTGTTGCACGCCAGCCCCTTCTCTTTCTCATGCCTTCTCTCATTCCCTCCTTATTTCTCCTCAGCTATCCACTAAATTATTTCTAAAAAAGGCAAAAGAAGAAATGCATCAGTAAGAAAAAGAAAAGAAAAGAAAAAAAATGACATGCACACAAGGCCTGTTCACTGCAGACATTGAAAACACAGGACCGTTGACAATAAAACCATTCACAGCCCAGCTCTTATCTAACAACAGTGACTACCTGATCCCTATAGAGCTGTCAGAAAGGTGCTCAGGGAAAAATAAAACCCACAAAAAACACAATGGCTCTGTCCTGGGCTGGGCATGCAGTGAGAGGTCACACAGAGACAATAGGAGCCATCCAGCAAAAACCACACAGATCTGTTTACAGCCACAGACAAACAGAGGCTGGAAAACCTGCCCCGGCTCACATGATGCCACACTGACACCAAGATAAAGACAGAGGAATGATTACGTTCTAAAAAAGGTCTGTGATTCGTCGGACAACCCATTAAACAAAGCTGAGACACAACACTATCACTTCCACCTGTGTCATGGTGACAAGCTTGTCACCAGGGTGGAGACAGGTGGGGGCAGATCAGGTACTCACAGCTTTGGTTTCGGCTTGGTGGGCAGCGGAGGACCATCTTTCCCGGGGGACGGAGACAGCTTGCCTGGAGCTGGGGGGGAGTCTGGTACCATGTGGACTGGACTTGGCGGGGCTGGGACTGACACGTCTGCAACGTCAGTCTGTGGCAGAGGTGGAGGTGGAGGTGGGGGCAGGAGTGGGATCTCCTCAGGTAGACTTGGGGGAGACGGGAGATTAGGCGGTTGACCATTGTGTAGCGGTTCTTGCTCTTTGTCCTCCACTTCTGAGCTAATCTGGACTGGAGGCAGAGCCGACAAGCTGGGCCAGATCTCCAGCTCCTTGATATGAAAACTCTCAGAGGCAGGCTGAGGCAGCGTCTTAGGTGGTAGCTCCAGGAGGCTGATCTCTGTGGGTGGTGGTGGAGGTGGAGGAAAGGACATCGCATCCTCAAAGCCTGAGCTATCGGCAGACATGCCATTACTGGATGAGTCCTCGGCTGCTGACGGAAGGAAACAAGGAAAAATGGAAAATTTTTGAAGCCAATGTTTAGTTTTATTCTGGCCACCAAATACCTCACTACATAAAGATTGCACACAGACACATATCTGAGCTGATTTGATCTGGGACAGCAGCTGGGTCCAGTCAGAGTGATGCAGTTCCTGTTTATTCAGCCTTTCCTTTAAACTTTGTGGTGAGTACAGTGAATACCGTTTCATCTGTGAGGATATGCACAGACAAAGTTCAGTCCCGCTGAACTCTCATCCTTTTCTTATACAGATTTAATACTAACACGCAAAACAAGAGCTGCTCAGCTGACGCTCTTGTGCCATCACAGCTCTGATAAATAAACTCAAACCACTTCATCGTCTGCTTCATTATCCATCACTTTTGTTTTTTGGGAATAGATGAATTTAATCTCAGTTGAATTTTACAAAATGTTTAATAGATAAGCAATAATTACTAAAGGTTGAATATTAATGCTAAACATTTTTTGCCAACGGTTTTAATACATAAACGACTAAAAGGGGATTTCATTTAAAAATCCATAATCATCATAATACTTTTTATTAAAGCTGAAAATGAAAATGTCTGGCAACATCACAGAGAACCTAATACTGGACCTGAAGGACTGGACCTGAAGGACTGGACCTCCGGTCTTATACTGGACCCACCTGGGGTGACGGACAGCTGGGCCGTGCTGCTGACGGAGCCGTACGGGTTGGACGCTGTGCAGCAGAACAGACCTCCATCCTCCGGAAAGGCCTCTGCTATCACCAGGGTGCAAATCTCCTCTAAAATCAAAAGATACCACCAACACCTTTCATAAGTGTGTTTGTCATTAGATTGAATAAAGACATAGACTGGACGAGTCGTGTTTCACAGGAGCCTAATGACGAGGTGCATGTTGAGTAGACTGATGAGTCACTATTCAGACATACTGGGGGCAGAGACAAGCGTGAGGATCAGACAGACACACAGATGTTCACGGATGTCTGAGTGACTCAAAGCCTGAACTTATTCCTGAGTCAGGTGGGAAATACTGCACAGAGCATGTGCATTATCTTATTGTGTGTGCTTTTACATTGAGGTTATAGTTCCCAGGGAATACGTCTGACAGTCGAAGATGTGATGATGAACGCTCTGAGAGGCACTGACTCAATAACTGTGATGTGATGTAATCATGATCGGGCTTAAATGGGCTCTCTGAGGCATGTGCACATACTTTGTCATGAGATACGTAACTCTGCATATACTGAACAATGTATGTTTGCATAATTTCTCCGGCTTAAAAGGGTGTTAAACTCAACGTTCCAAGTCCAACCTTCCTGACTCTGCTGGCGGCGGTGTTTAAAGCGCTGTGTTTACAGAGTCACAGAAAAAAAAACCCAATAAATCATTAAAAAAAAAAAACGGCCTCATGTCACAACTAAGTCAGATTCTAAAACCTATAAGAACATGTTTGCACCTCTGAACAGCCAATTTGCTGATAGCTGTCTAAAACAATGTTTAGATTCTATAAAATTACACTAAAATGTAAATTTTGCTCTAATTTTCCTCAGTCTTTAAAGTTGAGAGCCACCTGTAAACAAGAGTAAAACAAGAGAAGAAACTGACAAACCTTTCAACACGTTAAGTCGGACATGTGCCAAAGTCATTTGTGTCTTTTGTTATATATGTTTTAAGATTGTTTTTAAACCTTCAAAGGGAGTGGTGACAAAAAAATAAAGGAAAGCTGTGGACATTTTAAAAAGTGTTATGACTAACGGGTTCTGATGTACAGTATGTTTTACAGTATGTAACCTCCAGCTTAATTTTGTAGAGATTTTCTTTTCGTTTTGTGTTGTTGCTTTAGAAACTATATACTCTGCATCATGTGTTATAAAGCAGGTACTGCCTTTTGTTGTGGTGTTTCATAAGTAAGAAGTATTTCACTGTAAAACTGTGCTATGACACAACCTGGAAGACCGCTGTAACCGACTGGTTGACGGACTGCTGCAGTGCTGAATTGCATTATGGGATATAGACCAGTTTAATTTTCCCAGATGAACACACCGGATTCTTGTTTTCCTGACTGGGTTGTTTCTTGCTTATCTTCTTCCTCCTTCAGCTCCTTGTCTGGTTACAGTTTGAAAGTCTGACTGGACTTTTTTGCACACTGCTACAGCAGCACCTTTGGTTATGTTTGATAAGTTATTATTCTTATTGTTATTTTCTACACCTACCTGCCTATTGTGCCTGTAAACGTTCATCTGGGTCCACTCTGTTTCTCGTTGTTATAGATAAAAAGTTGTTTTCAGCCTGTGTATTTCTTGTAATATTCGATTCATAACATTCATACTTTTATAGCTTTTTCCTCTAGTGGCGACAACACTATTGTCACACTTGATTAAGATACATGAAAGCGTGCATTTAATGAAAAATGTGAGCTTTGCAGTGAACCAGCTAGAATCACTCTGGCCTGCATACCAGAGGGATATAACACTGCTGCTTGTGAAATATTGTCAGATTTTGTTGTTTGTGCACACATGCACGTGCACCTTATACAACAATGGAGCCTCAGAGCTCCTTCACATAACAAATTCACTTTTGCTCCTGGTCATGATCAAAGCTGCAGCTCAGTTTAGGTCTCCAGACAGAGCTTATAATCCATTACTAATTTTAACCACTGACGGGGGTTCAGAACATGAAAGCAGCGTTATTACTGACAGTCATTCTTTGACGGACCTGAGGCAACATACCTGGCTCAGCTGCAGATCGAGGCTCTGATTCAAATTCACAGGCAGAGAGGAAAAGAAGAAAAATATTTTGGTTGTTAGTGGACATGTGCGATCAATTTGGTGCTCATCACTAATAATTGTTTAGATCCAACAAGCCAGTCAGCGCCTCACTTTTCTGGAGAATTCGAAAATCAGGAGAGTCCAGGATCTCTTCTCCCTGCCGGTACCATCGGACTTTGAGAGGAGAACTTCCTCGGACTCTGCACTCCAGAACCACCACCTGGCCCTCTGACGCCTGGGCATCCTGCAAAAGCTGCACAGAGGAGTAATTGATGAGCCATTAGGGAAGATAAGCGAGACGTAATAAGAAAAAGAAGTGGGTGAGTGATGAACGAGGGGGCCAGAGACGAGAGGAAAACCAGTAATGAAAAGGAAAAATCTGATTCATAAAAGACATGACATAGATGGATGAAGATAGAACAAGGATGAAAACTATGTGCTCATAAAAAATGCCATCAACATCTAAGCCTTTTTATATAACTCCCCTCCGCCTCCAACTACTCCTTCACACGACTCTGGAGATCGCAGAGCACCTCATTCTCTGTCCTCTTGTGAATGATCCTACATCCTGCAGGCACAGCTTTAATTTGGATATTTCACTTGTGTTCAAGATCCGCCAGGTTGGAGAGGCATTTTAGAGGCACTCTTGTCTTGTACGAGGGGTCATTTCCATTAGGTACACTATAAAACCCCTTTTTTACATTTATTTTTCCTCAAGTGAAAACAGTCAGAGGAGGATTTATAAAGGAGGAAATAAGGAACCTGGTCCAAACTATGGCAAGGTCACTCTGAGTTTTCCATAAACTTCCATAAACTCTGGATTAATTCAGGTCATTTTTATTATTGACATGTAAACTCCCTAAAGCCTGTGATCCTAGACACACACACACACGCACACACACACACACACACACACGCACACACACACACACACACACACACACACACACACACACACACACACACACACACACACACAGCTGATGAAAAGGCAGCAGTTTACATGATGTGTGACATCGGGGGCCTTCTTAAGCAGAGTTGAATATTGTCTCAATGACATGTTTAAAATACATGTTTACATTTTTAAAGGAGGTAATTTGAGGAGTGAGGAAAAACAAATGCTTTTCTTTATGAGCTGTAAAATGATTTATGAGTTGGCAGACTGAATGAGAGTAAGGGAGTCGTGACCCTTGTGGGTTTGGTGGGGCCGTTTGAACCTCTGCCTCAGCCCGTCTCAGTCCAGCCATCACAAGACCAAGAGGAGAGGGAGTCGGGGAGGGGGGACTCTCATCAAAGTCTGTTTTATCTGACCCCCACTGCTGAAAACCACAGCACCGTGTACTGTTGTTGTGTGTGTCAGGTTCCGTGATGGTCCTGCATACATCATCTGTGGCGTGTTTCATGGTATTTCTATAATCCTTTTATTCAAATTGAGTCACTTAGAAGAATCCCTAAATGTTTGGGAACAGTGTGGAGGGAAAATTCCTCTAGACAAAAGACAGATCTAAGACGCTGACCATGAAAAGGTGACACTGTTGAGGGTAAAATAAAAGGAGCAAACATCTACATGATGCATGGATGTTCATTTGTTTGCATATATAGTACGCTGTATATGCAGACTTACCTTGGTGAACAGGGGAGGGCCTGACACCTCGCCACCGTGCAGTGATGACACCGGGCTCTGCATCTAGACGGAGGAAAGACACATGCGCTCAAATGGACTCCTTTCAAAGAGAGAAAGATCATCAAGTATTTGGCAAGTCTGCATGTATGTCTGGCTCCACTGGTGCTCAGGGGTTTACCCGCTGTGGGGGCTGAGACATGGACTGGACCAGTGTGGAGCGATGAGGAAGCACCTCGGAGGTTTTGGGTGATGATGAGCGTATGGTTAGGGACATTGACGTAGTCTTTTTCTGTGCTCTAAAACAAGAAAAACACAAATCAGCAGACAACTCAGTGCACTGCTGAGAAAAAAATTGTAAGAATATCTCCCACCACCAGTTAAAATTTCAGCAATCTTGGCTTCAAATTGTAAGCAAACAGGGGGAATAAAAACCAGGAAGCAGGACAGATGGCATCACAGTTACCAGAAAAATGTACAGAAATAGGATGTATTATTAGATATGATGCAGAACAAATGCTCTTCAGAATTAACAATTTGATAATAAAAATGTTCATAAGAAGCAAAGAAAATGGATAAATGAAAGAAAATTATATTTAGGTATAATGAGAGAGTGAAAGAGAAAAAAGCTAAGCAGCTTAACATTTGAAAGTAAGTGCAGAGACAAGGTTGTTTTTGGGTTTTTTTCCACATTAACCGCCTGCAGCTCTTATAGTTTGAACTTGGACTGGGTGCTTTGTTCTGGGTCAGGGTTGTGTCTCTTTTAGGATTTTTAAAGGGCCAAATTCAAAAGAAACAGGCAGCAGACTTGATGTGCAGCTGCAGGGCACAGTTAACCCGTTCACTGGCCAGTGAACCCGTTCAAGGTTCACTCGGTCACGGGGTCACGAGAGGTGATGCAGAAACATACGTACTGAGGCATGGCTCCTGATCTGGGCTTTGACCCTGCTCCCTCTCCGTCTGAGTCTGATGATGAAGCACCTGCAAATGCACAAAAATATAAGCAGCAGTTGTTTTTGCTGTATGATATGGAGACAAATTAACAGCAGATTCCAAGGAAGTTTGTTTTGTACAACACAAAGAAATAACTGGAAAGCCACTTTTGTGTGTTATCCTGTTAGAACAACGCCTGACCTTCGATGTAAACCTCAGCAGAGGTGTTATCTGCTCCAAGACTGTTGGAGGCCACGCAGGTGTAACGTCCCGTGTCGTCCTCAAAGGCTTCAGCAATCACCAGCGTGTGCAGGTCCCCGTCCCTCCAGATTTGTATGTCAGGAGAGTTTTGCAGCTCGCGGCCTTCACAGAACCACCTGCCGGAGACGGAAAACTCAGATTACTTTAACATGTCGCAACAAAATCAACCACAGTTTGCTGTCATTGAGCAGCACATCACTGAACGCTCATAATAACAACGCCTATCTCTTTTTATTGAAATCCTATCCGCCAAGCGAAACCTACCACCTCTCTTAAAATACATCTCTTTTAAATGTGATGGCAACAGAATCCGCTTCATATAAAACAATAAAACACACACTCATTCACACACACCCTCTGGGCATGTCTGAGTTTCCATATCTGCTAAACATCACCACCCCGGAGCACTGACAAGACGCTGTGTTACGGGAAGCAGAAACACCCTTTCCCCTGTGTGTTTGAGCAGGCGCCTGGACCCTGTCCCACCTCCCTGGGGTGTGCTAACACATGCTTTGTTCCCTGATCTGGGACTCAAGGCAGATGAGAGAGTCTACAGCTCATGCAGCTTCATCCGTCTCATCTCTCTTCACAGGCTTATGATTAAAGCAGACCCCCCTCCAGGACTGCACTACCACATCAAGTGCAACATCAATCAACAGAAGCCAAATCACCGATCTCCTACAGACAAGCACGAGGCTTTAAAGGTCCCAAATTTAGATCTTCTGTTCCTTTTATCGACACTGATGTCATATCATGTTTTATAGTATTTTATGAAACCATCCTCCACAGATGCAACACAGCCAGGGGCATTGCTGTAAGAACACGGCAGGTATGTTAACCTCTCGATCTGGGTTGAGACAGGGAGGGGCAGGATTTCCCAAAACGCCAGGAGAACAGCTGTTCTGCCCACCCAGAGGCCAGACCTGAGGACATTCCTGCTGCCTTGGAAAGCTGCATGAAAATTTCCGACATCCTGCTGCATGGCCATTACTTGACTTCGTGCGCTTCTGGTGTGTCAGTCAAGCAGCAGGCTGACTCTTGTTCCAGAAAGCAATCAATCAGCCCAAATATCCAGACAACACTTCATACTTGAGGATTTACACCTGACAGTGTGGGTGTGGGAGCGCAAAGTGAGACAGAGAAAGTGAATACATGAATAAATGGTAAATATCAGGAACAGAAGGGCGAATGGGTATGAGTCAGGCCGGCTTAGACGGGCAAAACGATGCACTCCGTCATTACTGAGACGCCTCACGCAGAGCCATTCATCAGCAGCTGTGACAGGCGGAGCAGGGCTCAGCGCTATCGCTCTGACCCGTTTTTGTCCATTTCTCTGTCTTGTCACGCTGGTGTTGTACTGCCTGATGCTGGACCGCAAAATGATGAGAGTCCTATCGAGCCGCGACAGAATTAAAGAGCTGCTCGTGGCACAAATAGGGAAATGTTATCCCTCATTGCAACAAAGGCCAAGAGTCTGCCAATGTATCGCATGACTCAGCAACTATCTGTACATCAAATCCATGAGCCAAGCAGCGAGAGGCTGAGACCACACAGCATCATGTGCAACATGATGTCGTTGACTGGTTTCATGTTGAGAGTAGCTGGTGAAAGCTTCTTTTTAATTAAAAACATTTCACACTGAGCTATTGATTTGGACAGTCTGAGACAAATCTTTCTTACCAAAGAAGAAGCATTTGTTCATGTTCAGCTGAAGACCGATTGGAGGTTCAGCTCTATCTGGGGGTTTTTCTGCATTTGTGCCAGAACTAAACAGAGGCCAGCGAGCAGCAGGGAGATGTCTTTCCCTCATGTTGACTTGAATCTATACTAAATCTGTCCACACTCAGCACAAATAAAAGCTGAAGTGCAGAATAGAAATGAAGCTCAAGCATTTATTAGTGGTCTTTTCCCTCTGTCATGCAGCACTTTCTGTAGTTTTCCATTCTGTTTATGGCTCACACACTTATCATACCTTGTGAATTCAAAACAGAGACCACGTGTTCTGCAGAAGCAAGGCAACGAAAACGAAAATTCATTTGGGTTCATAATTTAACCAAGCACAAGGTCGGGCAGAGGACTCGCCAGCTCCACTGAGGGTTAACTGAGCATAAACTAGGAGGCAGAGACATTTCCAAAGAGAGCAACAATAAAAAGCCCTTATTAATCAACCTTAATGATGTACCATTATGCATAATTACTGAGTAAACTCATTTAGAGATAGGCAGTGATGTTTATTTGAGTCCCTCTCTTTTTCTGTGGAATGTGCTGAACATGATAATAAGCCTAAACAGCACAGCTTGTTTTCTCCAGCAGGGGAACCGAGACTTTGTCGAAGTGCAGAAAGCACAAAAGGTATTCGCACACCAATATTCACAGTTTGAGGGGAAGCAGGGTGTGTGAGCATAGCACTCACCAAGTGCCTTGAGAAAACTGACGGTAAATATTTCTTGGCTGAGAGTAGCTTTACCACCCATTTCCTCTCAACACAATGCCATTATAAAACAGCAATTCAGAACATGCATGCAAAATTGCTGGAATAGCTTCACGAGTAAAGCCTCACCTCTTCATTCATACCCCACCCAAAAGGCTCCGAGCCAAGTAGGTGATTAAACATCTCACCATCACTTTCAACCAGCCTGTCACCGGCTCTCTGAACAATAATAGCATGTTAGAAAGCAATTATACTCAGCTCAGTTCAGACAATTGAGGCCAGATGAAGCCTCAGAGACAGAGTTGTGTGCTGTCTATGTTAACCTTGTCCAGAGGAAGACAGCATTCCTCTGTGACAGGCCAAACCAGAGCCCGCTCGCCCTGGCCTCAATACTGTGTGCCGAGGGCCGCATTCGCCTCATCTGACCCTGTTGTTATTTGCTGCTGTTGATGGAAAATTTTATGAAGCAAAGCTCAGTTTCACCACAAACCCAAATGAGTGGAGGCCAGAAAGGAGGGAGAAAGACAAAGAGAGAGAGAGAGGGAGCGAGAGAGAGAGGGAAGGGATCAAGATAAGAGGATGTTTTAGGTAGAGCAATTATCACAACAGGATGTAGGAGTGACCAGATTGCAAACAACGCACCTAAAAGACATTTAATAATCAATAGGAGACATAGGTCACAGGTAAGCATGTTTATCTTTCCTTTTCCTTCCCTGCCGGCCCTCAGTATCGCGTTTCAAGTCAGAGGACCACAGAATACAACTGAGCTTCAAGTGGACAAGAGAGCGGCATGAAGGCTGTCTTTATCCCTAATTACAAACTACAAAAGAGGTCAGCTGAAACTGCCCAAGCTCCATAGCAAGCAATGTTGGCTTTATTATCTCCTAATTCTTGCAGACACAAAACTGAATACCATACTGGGTTTCCTGTTTTCCACGAATTCTGACTAAAATTAGCAGTAAATGCAGATCAAAGAAAAAAGAAGTCTTTGCGTGCAGCCACACCAAAATAAAATACTTTTCTCACCACAAGCATCCTTAGTTATTATGTAGCATTATTTTCTATAATATATGTGATGCACAATTTATGCATTATTAAGTGTGTTCGCAATATTAAATTAAATTAGACATACTTTATCTCCTGCCCTAAAAAAAAGATGCCAGCTTTCTCACACATTATTATTTATTATTATTGTATATATATACACACACAGAGCAAGAGAGAGAGAGAGAGAGAGAGAGAGAGAGAGAGAGAGAGAGACAGCCAGACAAATGAATCCAGCTCACAAAAAGAAGCCATGATGACGGCGTCTGGCTAAGAGCCACAGAATGATGGGTCAGAGTTCACTAGAATGATCTGGACAACAAACAGCTGCAGAAGACACTTGAAGCTCCGACCGGAAGCAACCAAAGGATATCCACCAATGGCAACTGTCTACAAGTTTACTACTGCTGTGCCAAACAGGCAAAGGATTCAGAGTGCATGTGGGAGAAGACTCAACTGAAATAGTGACAGATATGTGCAGCAGCTGAGCATCAAATGCATCCACAACAGCACTCAGGGATACAGCCTCCGCCACACGAACACACCCACACAAAAACACACACATGTACACATATTCACATACTGTGTACCCAACCTAATGCCAGAGAAGCCACAGAAAGACAGATATGCTGTTTTGTTTTTTGTTTTTTTTTATCCACAAAGAACAACATAATCTACCTATATATACATTTTTTCAGAAAACATGTTTCAGAAAACATCTTGATATTCTTCCTCAACAAAAGTTTGATGTTATCTGTGTTCAGAAGAAGCCAAAACGCTACAGCCAGGTTCAAGGGATTATCCACTTACAACAGCGTATGAAATTAAAGAAACGTATCACATACGCTTGACCTCCACTCAACCGTCCCAGCATCATTAACTAAGATGTTTGCTCAAACTTTCTTACCTGAGCTGCTGCTCTTCTTACCTCCGAGTCAGATGAAGCAAAGTCACTAAATTTTCCTCTAATGTTGGCTTGCACTCAGAGCTGCTCCTCCTGACAGCATGACACACTGAGCCTCTGACACTCACACCGGGACATCCACTCTGAATCACACTCTCATACAGACATACGGACCATTCTCAGACTGTTTAGAGGAGGGAGGGAGCAGCCCTGAGCCGCCAAATTCCACACTAGACAGAAGAGCAGAAAAAATACGTTTAAGAATCATTTAAAATGCAAAACTGTTTCACGGCTGCCCACACTGAATTCATTCATGTAATTCCAGTGGTTGGGGGAAATATTGGCGCAGTTTTCTCTTATTTACAGCAAAGATAAATGCTGCTTGTACCAAAGTCATTGCGACTCTACAGTCATCAAAGCTGAATGCAGGTAAACTTCAACTAACATGATACAGTTTGCGGCCAAGAAGCATTTTGACAGCTTTTCTGGCCTTGTATGTTGTAGGATCTGTCTCAAAAACAAAAGAAAAAGTGTTTTTTCTGCCGCTATAGAGGTTCTGGTGACAGTCTGCTGACCATCAACAGCATCACAGCAAGCTCTGGGCTTAAGCCAGTGGATCCTATCACTATGGAAACCTCTGGAGCTCTGATCCCTGACTGCAAGAAGAGGAAAATAATGGAAATAACAGATCACTGTGCTACAATACAGACAACACAGTGAACAAAAAAAACAACAACATTAAAATACTGGCCCTTACCTACTAAATGCCACATACCACAACTAAGTAGGTCACTTAAAAAGTCTGATTTGGCCTGAACAAAAATAGCCCGCATAAGTCAGGATCTAAATAGACTGCTTTTTGCTGGCAGCACCTGGCAAGAACAAGACAGATGGCTGAGGCTTCTTTGAGAAGTGTTCATATGTCGGCGTGTCTATCACAAAGTAAAACCATAGTATCTGTTGTTCCTCACTTTGAAATAATGAACTTAGCAGGCACAAATCAATATCTGTGGTTTATTTAGAGCCAGACAGTGACTGATGCACAGTCCAAAGCAGAACGAAAGGGTATGTTTTTTCCTCTCTGCAGGGGCTCCTCAACACTTCTCATGGTATTTTGGTCGCAGTCAGTAAAGACCCTACCAGCCTTCCTCTACGGCGTGGCAGGTGGGATTATTTGCAGCGCTCATTAATTAGAGGGTTTGCCATCTGAGAGTCTGTTTTTGTGGACTGTACTCGGTGACGATCAACGCTGAAAAGAAGAACACACATCTAACAAAGTCCAGTTCTTGTGGTGCACACTGTCATCTGGAGATACTTCTTTTTTGCTCCCACTTGTTGCAACTGCAACATGAAAAGCAGAAACCTCCCCCACAGTGACTATAAAAGTCAGGATAATAAAAGCAAGGGTTCTTGCATGTTCCTATTAATTACTGAACAACTGACAGTGGGCCCCTTACATCAGCTGCTTTGTTATTGTGCTCAAGACCACAAAAAAAAAAGGGGAAAAAAGTGCAGATGTTAGCAGCTTTCAAAAGCAAAGTCCACAAAATAACCTTGAACCAACATGTTGCATCCATTAACATGCAATACACAAGTACACTTGAATGCATACACATGAACAGTTGAGGCTCAAAGTTTCAGGTTTTCCACATCTTATATTTCAAAACTCATCTTTCAGTAGTTTAAATTATTTATTTTCTCATTTTTCAAACACACAATATTCCACAATGGAAATTCTTGGGAATCAAACTTGGCACACTTTTGCTTTGAAGGTTGAAACCAGATGGAATTAGAAGACATCAGTGGCCGGCCACGTTCGGCTCTCTTTGTTTAAAGATGTTGTGTTGGATACGAGGAGACAAACTGGAATGTCTCGAGCTTGACATGCGACTTACACGTTTAGCCGTGCACATTACCGTCAACGGGGCGTCTTGCCGGGCTGGGCGTCACTGTGTTTAAACAGTGGCGCTCCAACTCTCTTGAAATGTCCCTTAAGATACGAGGGACATCCAAGGTGGGCATTTTTAGCCTAAACCTTGACGTGGTTCCTCAGTCTTCTTGGCACCTTAACCTCTCTAGCGTCATATCACGTCATTATGACATACGCTAGTTTGAATAAATTTGGCATCTTTTAATCAGCTCCTGTCAAAACAACTCAATCCAACTATCACTTTATGTTTTTAAGAAACGTTTTTCTTGAGTTTGACTGTTACAATCCTAAATTATTTACTTTTTCATGTGAATTAAGAACATTTGAAGTGCATTTGCAAATGTTTTTTTTTTTGTTTTGTTTTTTGTTAATAAAGAAAAACAAAAAACACAACACAATATTTTAATTCTAAAGGGAGAATGGACCCTGCTGACCTTGGAAAAGGTCTTGGAGTTTGCTTCTGTGTCCTTTACAATTCCTCCTAATGGATTTCCTGTTCAACCCATGATTGAAATTCTTCCAGAGGATTTTTCCAGCTGTACCTGTAACATTGTTTTTAAATTACGTGTAGACAAAGACTTTGACTCATTCAAAGCACAAATGTGTAATGCTTTTCTGTGAGCTCTCTTTAGGCTGTCTGGATACATCCAAACATAGTCGTGTCTGAAGCAACCTGCTTAAAACGTGACCATGGCCATTAGGAAAAGTCCTGTCAACATAGTTAACCAAAGCAATGAAATCATTGATGCTGCTACTCCAAATACTGCTAGGAGTAAAGTTCTTCAGTTCTCCAGTTTTCAGATTTGCTCAGACATACTTTCACAATTTTTTTTAAAGGAAACTTTTTGAAACATAAACAAAATACAATGACGCATTGAACATTAAGGCATCAAATAAAACATATTCAATATGCAGGTTATTCCAAATGTCAATAATATTTTCATTATGTCATTAGGCATATATTGTAAAAAAATAGAAATGCATATACATACAGTAAAACAAGTAAGTAAATAAACCCTAGGAAATAAAAAAGTGTGACATTAAGGTCAGAAGTCTCTTAACGCAGTTTGTAGCAAACAAACTGAATGTTTGCATTTCTTGTTATCTATTATTTGAAGGGATTCAAATAAGTCTTAACCTTTATCTGAAAATGCATAAAGGATGGGCGAGATTTAACGAACCCAACCTTATGGATGTGGTATTTTCCTATCAAAATGACTGAATTAAAAACTTTTTAATATTTTTGTTTTTGCTTTCATAATAAAATAATACATATTTGCTTCCAGTTGAATCAAATGTCCAGATTTTGTTTTTAAATAGTGTCCAATTTTCCTTCAGAATTCCATTGTAATTTTGCAGTCATAAAATAAATGTTCATAAAAAATCCCTATTTTTGTCAGTATCTACAAATTTAGAAAGATATTTTTTGGAGGGGCAAATATTGTGTACAATTTTAAAAGTGAATTTTTTTAGTTTGTTTGGGTTATACGATTTATATGGGAGAAGCCACGTTTCCCATTGAATTTTAGAGAAAAGTGAGCTCCAGACAGATTTACCTTGAGAAGAAATTTTCCTTATGCTGTAAAAGGAATTTCTAATGTGTTTGTTAGTACATTTAAGACTTTTGATACGGCTCTACTTTCATTTTTTATTTTTCAAACTGACATTTCATTCATTGAAGGATACCACTAGGAAAAGCATTTACTACAAACTGATATTCTTTATAAGTGACAGGAAAGTTGTTAGATTGGAGAAAATCCTCATATTTCAGAATCTGAGCTTAATCATAAAATGATATTCCTGTCAATCCAGTGCTGCCAATACAGAGATACAGATATTGTTTCATACAATAGTTCTTTGAGGAGATAAGTTGTGGACAAAACATAATTTTGCTGCTTGCCTGTTGACAAACCTTAGATAATTCTTGTGGTAATTTGGCAGGATCATAATGACATTGTAAAAATTAAACTCCTCAATTTTTTTCTAAAACTATTCTGTGGTATGAAGTTTCAAATTGATTCTGGGATTTTCAAATATTCTTTTATCTGTTTCAGTTTGAAGGTGTTAAGTCTAGTATCGCCACAGCACCATTTCCTCTTGGACCAGCTAAGATCTCCCTTTTTAAATAAAAGCATTTATTTTTCCAAATAACATTAATCAGGTGCTATATTTCTTTACAGTGATGGTTGTGTAATGAGAGAGAGGGGAGGAAAAACAAATATAGAAATAGCATCAGCTTTACTTAAAAGAACTCTGCCTAACAAGGACAAATCTCATTGAAGCCACATATTATATCTATTTTTGGTCTTAATGTATTTTGGGTTTATCTTTATGTGGCCCTGTGATGGACTGGCGACCTGTCCAGGGCGTATCCCTGCCTTTTGCCCAAAGGTGGCTAGGATAGGGTCCAGCAGGAGGATAAGCGGCCTTGGTGAGCCGATCTGTTCACATCTGTGTTGGTGGTGTTTGGGAAAACCATGACACAACTATTGATGTCATCACAAAGCATCTTAACATAGAAGATACTTTTTTTTTTTTAAACTAAAACCAAAGGCATGAAGTGATCTAATTAAGAATTGATGCCCTACTGTGTCAATTACCTTATAAAAGTCCAAAAACAAAACCAAAGCATAAGGTTCTACATTTTCAGAGTAATTTATAAAATTTAAGAATAAGCCTAATATTGGAGCTTATATGTCAGTTAGTCATGAAGCTGGTTTGTCTTTCGTTAACAATTTCACTAGAACCTTTTCTTAGACGTCTGGCGGAGATTAATGAGAGTAATTTGTAGTCCACACTGAGCAATGTTGTTGGTCCCCGGTTATCTAGCAGAAGGTGGTCCTTGTCTGGTTTGGAAATGATTGTTGCTGCATTGTTACAGTTATTTCTTCCTTATCTATGCATTTGTTTAACATATCAAAAAGTGGCGATTCAACTATATTCCAAACGCGCACATAAAACTCAACCGGTAAACCATCTATACCAGGAGCCTTCCTCTTTTCATTTTGTTAGCAGATTTAAGTCATTCAGAGTTTGAATTAATTTTGTCACAATCCAATTTGATTTAATTTGAAGAAAAACTGAGGCGCATATTCTTTACTATAATTGATAAATTATCACTCTTAGATTGATTATAATTACAACAATATTACTCTGAGGAGAATTTACAAATATGATTTGCTAACCTTAGAGGATCAGAGATTGTGGAGTTATCCGTTC
This sequence comes from Xenentodon cancila, assembly GCA_014839995.1. Lineage (NCBI taxonomy): Eukaryota > Metazoa > Chordata > Actinopteri > Beloniformes > Belonidae > Xenentodon > Xenentodon cancila. The sequence continues at coordinate 22,061,809 of CM026206.1, forward strand.
TCATGGATGTAATATGGTTTCTTCTGTAATTTATTTTTTCCAGTTCAACAATGTTACTGGTATTCTTCTCGCCTTCCTCTAACCATTCCACTCTGAGACGTATGAAGGCTCCTGTTGTTATATTAACATATAATTTATCTATTTCTTCTTTCAGAATTTTATTTATTTAACAAGTGTGTATTCCTTGTATAATTTCTATTTTTTTATATCGTTGCATTTTTATCAATTCATTACTTTGGAAGATGGTCAACTCTCTAATTTTTATTTTGAATAAGTCCCATTTTTCTGTATTGTTCATTTTATCACACCTAAAAATATCCTTAGCAATCATTTCCACTAACTTGCAAAAGGTTTTATCGTTCAGTAAATTACAACTGAGTTGCAAATAACCACTTATTTTTCCTCTTCAAATGGGTTAAAAAAGATTATCAATATTATTCTGTGATCTGAGACGAATTGCACTGTGGAAGCAGATAATAACCAAAGATCAATCGAGACTGTAGACAACTACTACTAACATTGCTCCATGCATATTCTTTTATTTTCTGTCTGCATATATTTTAGTGGTTAGTGCCATAATTGGTTAAAAACCTTTATCTGTGACGTATATATGTTAGTTCTTAAAGTGCATGAATGTTTGTGTGTCAATTAATAAAGGTTGGTGATATTGTCCTATTTCCATTTTCATGTCGCTCTTTGTCCTCAATATTCTTCAGGCTGTTGTCTGGTTAAAATTTGAATTTTCCTTCTATCCTGAGATCCTGCCCGTTTTAAAAATACTTTTCCTTTGTAACTACTCTAAAAGCTCCTCTGTCCTGACTAGTCTCCTGGCATCTGCTTCAGAAAAACATCCTCACAGAAAAAGGACACCATTGCCATGCTAAGAAACACATTAATGAGGTGATGCTTGTTTAGTTTAGTTTTTTGTTTGTTTCTTTCTGTGTGGCATTTGGATCTGCAGTGAAAAAACTTCAATATTTTGGGATATTCCCAGCAGCCTGTCATGTGCCTTTTAGTGAGGAATGCCTTGTGTTTAGCCACTTTAACATAATGGCCTAACAGGTCAATGCTATCCTCTTAGATTTCTACAATATGTGAGGACTTCAAGAAGGACTTCTGGATCTCATTTATAGAGACTTTCTTGGATTGTTCTCTAAATCTGTGATTTGGCACAATCCTGCCTCACAGACATAGAAAATTATCTCAATTTGTGGCTTAAAAATCATGTATATAAACATCATTAGCTCTAGACAATTTCTAGATGCATCCCAGACATCACTTGTGGAAGCAGAACACATTGTGTGCAAGTTAATGTAAGTTTATGTGAGGGAGAACTAAGTTATGTTATGTTAGGTAGGGTCAAAAACCTAGAAAAACTTGGAATAGTTTCAATGGTCTGAAAACCTTCTGTATGTTCTATCCAAGTTCACATAAATAAAATTAATTTCCCAGTCCCACCACAAACAACCAGACACGCATATGAAACCAGAACACCACTTTTGTTTGAAAAGGTCCAGCAAGGGTCAGTTGACATCACTAAAAGTGGGGGCATGCTGTCATGGCAACTTGTGTTTTTGCTCCAAGGAGACCAATGGACACTAATAAAAACAGAGGCTATGTCATCTGTATGATGTGACATTGTGAGGACAATAAATAATCGCAGCTGTCAAATAAATCCAGCTTGAAACCAACAAAGACAACATCCACAAGAGCCCAAAATTAAACATTTCAGCCAAGTAACATAAATGGAACCACATATTTAAACAACACTGTGAAGAATGCACACATTAATTGCTGACTAAGAAGTTGAGATGAGAAGTCTAAATAGCTGTAATAGTTACTTTTTGGGTTTGTCTTGTTTTTTGTTTAACTTTTTATTAAACTAGCTTTAGGTACAGCTGAGTGTTTAACCAAACTTATTCCTCACATTCAAATGATATACGTTGTCACACACCTACAGGAGATCTTTCATTTGCTCCTGTGCTTCAATAAATCTGATGATCTTACACAGTTCTGAGGTCTTCCACGAGCACGGCCATTGACCTCTTTGGAAATGAGACATCGCAGCTGAAGACAAACGTCAAAGCAGCCTGTATCAGGGTGAATTATAGATGTGTATCATCACCTTCTGGGAACAACTGATTCAGATAATGCAATACCCACACATCACCTGACATATCTGTTATCATATGTAGGGTCTGTGCACAGCTTTATCTTTCACGAGCGCTGTAAAAACATAAACCTGAAACTGCTCACAAAAATTTTGCTGAGGAAAAATGATTTAATTGCACTGTTACACTGCCACAGAGAAGTAACAGCTTTAACTCACCTCATTAGGTTCATTGTTAAATGTTGGTCTGGATATTCTTTGTTATAAAATTAAAACATGTTAGTTGAACCCCTGTTAAGGCAACTTCATTGAGAGCGCTCATTTTGACTGCTCAGTTAAACGGGTCTGTTGGGTGCAGTTTTAAACGTGCATGTTTAAAATTTAAAAAAAAAAAAAATTAATATAAGCTCCAAAACTAAAAAAATAATAATGGCGCAGAAAGTTGCCTTGACATTTTCACCTTTTTAACAAGAATTTTCCTACAAATTCATATCTGCCTGTTAAGAATCTCTTAAGAATATTAACATACCTCCTCACTCGTGGCATAGAAGTATCTTCAGAACTTCAGAAGCTGGAGTACATTACTGTGCTGAACAAAGTAAGATGCTGAAAGATTCTCCTGTGCTGAAATCGGAAACGATAAATCTCCTGCCAACACAAATGCTACTCGAGGAGATAAATGCCAATAGTGGTAATAGGCTGATGCTGCATCCCTTGGGATTTGAATTCTGCACCCTCCTCTCCTCCTTCCTACCCAGCTTCAACTATCACTCTCCACGAGATTCAAGTCAAGGACAAAAGGCAAAGATGGAGAAAGGAGGATGCAGATTTAAAATGTTTAACCAAGACGGCTTAACATTTGTACAGCTGTTATCCTGTCACATGTACACGGGAAGAGAGATGTGAGCTTGTATTTAAGAGTCCCAGTAGACCTCTCATCTGTTCGTAGAATAAATATTCTTGTGCAGCCTTAGATTTTTGTACAACACACAACTTAATGCACAGTACATTTTTTATAACAGAGTCTGATGATATTCCAGTACAGACAGTATCCAAGGAATTGCAGAAACAGCCACAACAGCACACACTGAATTCCTCTGCTTCAGATAGCTACAGATACAGATAGGTACCTAAATGAATTGGACTCAACTTCAAGCACTGTTCTTTGAAAGCCACACGGAAGTTCAACATCAAGGAAAAATAACAACCTAAAAGATCTCAGCAGAAGGAAGATTACTGTAAAGCCAGTCTAATGGCCATGATGAACAGCAGAGAGTCATGCAACAGGTTAAAAGAAAAATGTGACCCAGTGCTTACTGGTTCAATCCAGCTGTGGAGTGGACTCGGCGGCCTCAGTGATCGGCCTACAAATCTTAACTGTGTCTCAGGAGAGCACTGTGGTCCGACTGTTCAACTGTCAGGATGACACAACATCTATGAGTGATCACTCCTACGCTACAGTGCACCACATGGACAGCTTGCAATGCTGTAAAGAGATTAATGTGAATAATTAGGTTTGAAGCTCAGTGTCACCCTGCAGTGCAAAACACAACAACAAAACAAACAAGTAATCCCATGGCTTGATGAAACACTCTATCAGCTCTGTTTGACCCATGAGTTCCAGCAGCAGCGTTTCCAGATGGACCTCGTGGTTAAAGGAGACAAGTCTTGACAGTCACTTGAAGTGCACAAACAGTGTGAGTGCGACTCAAGCACAATCAAAACTGAGAGCTTAGTTAGATCACATCAGCTCCCTATCAAAAATCAAAAATTTAAAAGAGGTCCTCTAATTTTTACTATAAATATTTCTCAGTAGATGTGAGCTCAAATATATGTGTTTATGTGGTCTGTACTGACTGAAGGGTAAATTTTGATATCGCTGTGCACTTTATTGACAGTTCTCAATCTGTGCTTGTTGTGAAACTGCAATCAGAATCAAAACTAAGCAGGAAGTGGCCGATTAAACTCGAAACGTTACAGCGCAGCTAACCTGGCCACATCGGGTCTGCGTGTTGTTCTTGCATTTTGTTTAATGCTGCCATGTTTTGCACCTCACAGCTACACTGTAGACTCACTATAAGTAGTTTTAGGGTTTCAGCGAAGGGTAACATCTCTGACAGGAGGGGCGTATTCATCTGCAAAGAAGCTATATACATATTTATGGGAAATGTCAAAGAGGCCTGATAACTGCATGTGAAAAGTGGAGGCTTATATGTGGAGTTAAGATTTATTGAGCACCTCCTGCCCATTGTTGCTGTTTTGGGACTCTATATGTGATATATGGGTGAGAAAAAAATGTCTCACCTCGTTGTACGGGCTTCACACATCACCTCTAGGCCAAGGGAGACACTGGGCCACTGCTGAGGCTCAGACTGCTGAGGCTCAGACTGCTGAGGCTCAGACAGACAGACAGCTCCACTTGTCACAGCAGCAACTTAACATGCTGGTGAAAAATACCACAGACATGCATCCAGCTGACTGTTTTACTGCTGATTTCTGAATGATGCGATGCTACTGGAGGCATGCTATCTGCTGCTGAGGGATGATACTGTATAGTTTCAATTTCCAATTTCAATTGTATTTATGTAGCATCTATTATAACACAAGTTGTCCTAGGATCTTTCCAGAGACCCAAAACATGACCACCGAGCAGTTATTATATAAAACACGGCCGGTTAAAACTCCCCCAGTGGGAGAAAAACCTTAAGTAGTAATAAAAACTCCTCTTGGACCTGGATCATAAGGGGGGGGGGGGGCTCCTGCCAGTCGGGTAGAGCAGAAAAAGGGAGATCAGAAAGAGAGATGAAGAACAGAGAGAGGAGAGACACAGACACACCGTCAAAGGTACAAAAGACAAGATACATAAGTACAACTACACGTCGGCAGCAGAACTAAGACTTCCATGTTTATATGACTGATACCTGGTTAGTTGGTGGACTACAGAGAGACTATATAAACAGGTGTACAAGTGTCACCTCAAGAAGCTCCCTGACAGCCCGCACTGCACAAGCTAAAAGGTATACCCACAACTTAAATACACGTCAGAGCACAGTCCAGTCAACAGAATGGTGAGAACTAAGGAATATGTCAAACTGACTATCTTACATCAACTTGCAAAATCTCCACTCTGGTCAGATGACACCTTCTTAAATCTTTTCCACGTTTAAGGAAAGTTACGTTTCTTGAAGACATATTGTAGTCCCTTTAAAAGTATTAAGTCAGAGGCCGTGTGCAGCCCTGCAGTCACTCGAGGCTCTCTCATTACTTGGTTTCAATAAGAAATGACATCATGTTTGCAACATTTTTAAAGAAGGCAGGTATTAGTGCTTTTCCCTTTTCCTCTCCTCCTGGAAAGATCAAATGACTCCATGAGGGAGACTTTAAAATAATGACCATTCAGAAACACGCCGAGCAGTCGGCATTACAATCCACTTATGTCATGAGTCAGCAGTGGGTCACCTGCTATGAACTCATACGAAGTCTGTTGCACAAAGTGTAGGAGGAAGGACAACTGTAAGAAAAAGCTGGTTAACCTGTAACAACAAGCATGCATGAGAAAGCTATCTTTCTTTTATTTGTGTGCAAGGTTGTGTAATTGCTATTTAATATCTCTAGATACCATAATTTCTTTAAAGAAGGGTTGTGATGGATCATTGACAACATTTTCCATCCCTAATCTTTGGAAGAGTTGAAGACATGTCTTGTGTGGATGTCTTAGCAGAATTCTTCAGTCGTACCTCTTGTTTTAAATGGTTTCCCTGTTTTGACTGAAACCTAAAAAAACAAGGCTTCTCTCCACCTTAACTACTCATCTCTCCCCAATCGTCACCAGCTTGGGTTTTGAAATGCCTCAACTGCAAAGGAGATAGTTAAGGGTAATGATACGTAAGAGCATCAGACAAAATGCCAGGAACGACGTGCCACATTTAGAGAATTTGATTTGCAGTGCACCAAAAAAGCGATTGTTGTTGATGTTTGATGCCCTGCACAGTGAGACCTCACACACAGAGACATGTTTAGAAACGTTCTCTTTAGTATCACAGGCACACATGGGGGTCTCCCACTGACTGAACACATTTACATTTCCCTCATGCCAAGTGTTAATCTTAACCTCAAATCAGCCCCAGGAAGAATAAAACAGAGCTGATAATGACCTCAGACTGATAAAAATGCACATGCTCCCACTAGGATGCAACTTGCATGCATCCCAGGAGGAGAAATGCATCACTATAAACAGAGCACTGCATTAAACATTGTGTGTGAGGGGAATGAGGGCATGCAGAAGAATAACAGGCATTCATCACCATGAGACTCTCTGGCAGAGACGAACTGTGGTTGACCACGGAAGGCCGCGCCTAGCACCCAGCCACCAGGAATGCCTCCATCACTGGCTGTGCAAAATGCTGGCAGCGGCTCAGCACCGGCCCATTAGACTCCGAGGAGGTTAAGAGGTGCATCACCTGCTTGCCTGGCAGCTGCATCAAAGACGCTGCCCATGGGAGCGAACATTACGGAAAAATATCCAACGGAAACTTAGTAAAATCAGATTAGAAGGAAACAAGTGAAGTCACAGGTATAATATACACGCTCGTACAAATAACAGCAGACAAACCTTCAATTCTCACTCTTCTTAATAGATTATACTCTCTTGGACATTCATCACATACCACTGAGGGTGCACCGGGGAAAACTCTCTTTCCATCTTGGCTTAAATCACATGGTTATATATTACACTCATAAGGTGCAACATTCCTTCTTGATTTGCAAACAATATGCTGCCATCTAGTGTCAACAGACAGTTTCCAAAACAAGAAATTACACACAGAACATGTTAGTGAATTTGCAAAATAGACAATCCATCAGCACCTTCTGTTTCACGAATCTGGATTCTGCTCCAGAGCTTTCCACCTCATTAACAAAATATATCATAACCTTTCTGGGACACTTAAGGAGGTGAAACGGTGGAACACTTCTGTACGTTTCCACTTCACACCTCGCAGCGTTGCCATTCATACTCAGAGTTGTGTCAAGAAGGTGTTGCTGCAGTGCCCAGACTCTCCTGTTTCTCTTTGGTTATGTATTACCTTCATATTCCCCAAGAAGGTGTTGGAAAATGTAGAGCCGTGACTGAAAACGCCTCGTCATTGGATTATCTGAATTCCTGTGCCTGGCTCCTACTGGCCTGAAGACTATTTATACAGTCACAGAAGAAGAGGCCCCTCACAGCCTGCAGGGGAGATACACAGCCTGATCTTTTACCTTTGTATGATCTGGTTAAACAAAGACCTCGAAACAAATAATTAGTGCAAAGCCTTCTGAAACAGAACCTATGATTGTAAAGTCAGGCAAAATAAGTACTAGCGTTTTAAAATAAACGTGAAAGGAAGGTCTGACCCAGTTCAGGGTCATGTAAGTGCAGAAGACATACTCCATCAGTTTCAACATTCAAACACTGCAGATGACCAACCAGTCAAAAAGACTAAAAGCTACATTTGTTCCACGATTTCTCTCTGATAAACAGCAAGCATTGTGACAGCGTTAAGAGGCTGAGATACTTAGAAACAAGAGAGGAGTGTATTTTTGGTTTCCTGAAGAACTGATGCAAAGAAAAAGGGCAGAGGGTGCTGCTGTCTCGAAGCGAATAACAAATACTTCATCAAGCGTAAAGTAGCCAGCGTCCTGGATTCAGCTGGCACAGGTGCCAGTGGACAAAAGAGCTTACACAGAGTGGAAGTTCCCCTCCGCTCAAAACCAGGTGCTCCGCTTGTCAACACAGGGGTAACTCTCACATTTTGGCCACCTCCCACCTCACTCCGCTTATCTGTAACTGCCAGACCAGCAAGCCTGGATCCTGGCACTTTGTCTGGTCAACATCACTGACACCATGATATAAAGGTCTGCTCGTGTGAGAGAGGTCACTGCAGTCCTGCAGTATGTGTGGTTCAACACCTTCATTTCAGATCAAATTAGGGGGAGGAAACAAACAGCCTTTTCTCTTTTCTTTACACTTATACTGATAGCTCAGCATTTTTCTAATGTTTTTTTTTTTTTAGGTTGTGTCAAAATCAGTGGATCTAAAAGAGCATTTACTGACTGGGATCCTTTACCAAAACCAAAGCCGCATCTTTAAAATCTAAAAATGTCGACTAAATGTAAATACCACAAGAGGTTGTCTTGACTTGTCTTTTTAAGACACTCTTTCAGATTTCATACCGTTTTACATCTAAATACAATATATGATAACTGGCTATTGCTTAAGTTAAGCTATGCAGAGCAACTAGTTAACACATAAATTTCACTTACTGTGGAAATCATAACAAGCAGAAGTACAACATCACTCATTTTGAAATATTTAGAACGGAATACATATGTTATTTTGAGAATATATTTCCCTGGGCCTATACCATAAACATGTGGCATGTGTTTAGTTTTCATAAAAACATCTTCATTAAACATCCCATCATGTGAATTATGATATCTAACAACAAGTAGAGTCCAAATAAAGCGAATGCTCAACTCACATCCACACTGCAGAAAAAATCATGTGAATTAGGGGGAACCCTACCTGACAAGTGGAAGGGGGTTTCCTCTGACTCTGCATTCCAGCCGTATGGGGCTTCCTTCTGCTACTTCCTGACTTTTCAGCTTTTGAAGGAACTGTGGCGGGAACAGGAGTCCAGATGTTGCTGGTACTCCGGAGTGTTGGTGCATCTCAGAAGCTGCCTCACCCAGCAGGCCTGTATCTGGCTGGCTCCTCTTTGTGTCCTCTCGCTGGCCGGAGGGTAGGGAGGGAGCAGAGGCTGACCCCTGAGGAGCCGGCCTCTGGCTTCTCGGAGACAGATAGCCACTGTCAGGAGAGGAGGACTCCTCCTCCATCTGCTGCTCTGAATGGGAACCTTTGAAAATGGAGGATAGCTCCTCAATGAAAGTGGCAGCTCGACTGCAGAACTCTGTGGCTGAAGCCACCCGATCATTCAACTCCAGGCCTTCGTGTACCAGCCTGGGTTTATCCTGTTTGTACACTGGCTGGATGGCTTTGTGGTGGACAACCTTCTCAGCAGAGGAGAGAGCCTCACTGGGCAAAGGTATCGGTTTGCTGAGGGATGCATTCTGGCTGGAGGAAAAAGAAACTACTGCACTTTCGTCTGGGCAGGGGCCTTTGGTCTGGTGGTGCAGGTTTGGGCTTATATTGAGGTTTTCAGTAGTTTGTGGGGACACAAGTTGGGAAGGGACTGATTGGAGAGCCTGCTCCTGTTGTGTAAGACTAGTGGGAGCCGGATCTTCAGGTTCACATTCATCACCAAAGGCCTCCCAGGCCAGGTCCAGGCTGCGATTAATTTCTTCTGCACTCAGGAAGGCAGTAAGATCTGCAAAGTCTCCATCTGCACAATCCTGCTCTGTCACTGAGTCCAGGTAGCGGTCTCCATGAGGAGAAGCCTCATATAACAAACCCCCATCACCCTCTAAAGTCCTGCCTGGTGCCGGGTCCTGTAGCAGCGCAGAGATGGGGAGCGGCGTATTCCAACTCCCGTCCTGCATCCTGAAATAAAATTCACATCTCAGTAATTAGACTATTACACACGTGTACAGGCAGTACAGTTTACTCATCCATAAAACGGGAAATGACAGACAAGTTGAAGTTTAAAATAAAGAGATCACAATCTGGCAGCATCGCCTCTCATAGCCTTCACACAAGACACGATGACTCAGGCCAGCGTTGTCTGGACGCAGTTGGTGGGTATTAGTGAAGAGCTTTGCTGAGGTCATAGTGAACATGACTACCATTTCTCACCGGCCTCGTATCAGTCAGAACATTTCACTCCTTCGCTTGTTCTTTGTTATGTTCATCTCATAATTTGACATAAACCATGTGCAACAAGGATATTTATGATATTTAGGAGACTTGACTGTAAAATTGCAAAGATGGTTGAAAATAGTTTAATTTGGTTGTCCGGTGAACTGTGAAAATTATTAAAAAAAATTTTAATCACTAACTAAAATGGGGAATGAAAAAAAAATTATGAATATTTTTTCTCAAAAATGAAGTCAGTCATTGGTCCTCAATAATAATTTCCCCAGTCTTAAATCTATCACGTAAATATATCGGATTGTTTTATGATTTATCATGTAACAGCTTTGAATCTACGCCTGTTCTTGCGCTAACATTCATAAACATTTTCATCACCTCTTGTCAATAGATTTTTGTTATTTATACCTGAAACGGTCCGTGGAGACTCATTTTAAACCATAGATTGATTCATTTAAAAAAGCAAAAATGACTCCGAGTTACATTTAAGCCACCAGATACGTCATTTTACGTATTGACATAACAGTCCTTTCACCTTTTTGTGCAAAATAGATTTTTGTTTTGTTTTGTTGTTCTTTAAAGGGATGTTGCTTGAGCTGTGAGAAGCTGAGCGTCGTGTATAATGTGTTGTCTAAGTGACGGCATAGATAGATATATGTATGTAGTGTGACACTCGGCGCCTGCTGGCGTCCTGAAGACCAGCTGTTGTTATTTTTAATCCCCTGGGCTATGTTTCACAGCAGCGCCGCAGCACCTACCTACCCTAGGAGAGAGCTTTCTGCCTTTAAACACACACAGGTACAAGTGCCCAACTTTACACAAACGTACCCTGATGTTCTCGGTTGGTAACGCAAAGGAATAAACTCCAGGAATATTGTGTGGTCTAAAAGCAGCAGTGGTGATTAAATATAAATGTGGAAAACTTGAAACTGAGACTGACTGACAAAATATTAATAACTGAGGGCACTGATGAAGTTTCCACAACCTCTCTATGTTTTGGAGTTTAGATTTTCCTTTTTGGAAATAAATACAGCTACAGTATCTAATAGTCAGAGAACTTACATTTAATACATGGAAATTATTGTTTAAAGCAATAAAGTATTTTGAACAACATGACAAAGTAAAAAAAACACTTGTGACACATTTGACGTTAACTGATGGGTACGTATATAATGCCAATTTTTAAAACAGCTGTACTGTTACTATTCCAGTCAATGATTTTAGGTTGCATTCTTGATAAACACTTAAGAAGTCAAACCATAAAATGCAGATTACAGAAAGCACAATCAAACATACCTTCAAAAGGGCTGTTTGTCAAAAAGCTCCCTCTCGGTTTACTAGTTCCAGGTTTGTCTTGATTATGCAAGAAAGGGACAGAAAGAGGCTTCGCTTCTCCCTCCTGATGAGCAGCCTTACTGGTCACACAGTTCGCAGGATCTCTCAGGTTCAGGGTCCAATTGCGTTCTGCCTCTGCAGTGGCCTGTGTCCCATCTGTGCTGGTCCCTAACTGCTCACTGTGTGGGGCTATATTTGGCACCTGGCTCAGGTTACACAGCCAGACTACTGGCAAGAGGAGAGCCTGTTGAGGTAGTCCTGGGGAACAGAAGGTGGCGGTGACATTTTCTGCTAAACCGGTACTTGTTAATTAAACACAGTACGCACAGGCTGTTGTGTTATTCAAAACATTACACCAACATTTTGCTATTATAAATCAGTACAGACAGCATTCATGTAACAGTTAGTATCTCTACCGCCGTCAGCCGCAGTTAAAACCAGCGATTGGTGTTCTGAAATTAAATGGTGAATATCTTGTTGAGGAAATCACTGTGGCAAGGTCGCAGTGATTAAGACATCTGCAATGACAGCAGTGTTGTCATTGCATCCAGCTGAGTTGACTCCGTGACCTCAGACCACCCACTACCTTCAAAAATGGTCCTGACAGGATTCATCAAGACCCGGTGTTGCGTTCCAGGTTCAGCATCAATTTAGTCGAGTTCAGTGCTGCACGTGTAAAAGTGAAAGGTCTGAACATAGAGCTTCTTCTTTTGTCCGAACAGCTGGAACTTTTTGCAATTTTCTGACATCCAGAGAAAAATTGTTAAGCGTAAAGGTGAGTTAGACAGACACGGATAGTTCTGGACCGTGAAGAGTCACTTGGTCTATTTCTAGGCTACTATCACGTTTTGCTCTCTGAGCTATTCTGGTTCTTCATCAAACTACTGATTGCAGTTAAGTGCTTCTGATAAGTCCAGGAGGAATTTCCACAATTATAACTGTCTAGTAACACACACACACACACACACACACCAACTGAGTAGCATCCTAAAATCAGCACTCTATGTAAGGTGTCATTTAAAAATAACTGCATAATTCTGTAAAGACGTCAACATGTGACACTGTAAGTTCATGCCTCAACACAAACCCTTTTTGCTTATACTATGTTAAGCTGTTTTTACTTGCATGATCAAACATGGTGAACATTTTGTTATTCTTAAATAGCTAATATTATGATCAGTGTCTAGTTCATACTTTTATTTTGGGGCTCTAATAGTTTAATCACTTTAATGTGAAATAAACAGGTCCTCTTTCTTATATTGTTCACAGTTGTGGCTCATCTTGCTGCCTCCTGCCCAAAATGTGTTTTTTCTCTGTCTAAAGAATATTCACTAATCAAAATGTAGACAATGTGTTAACAAATGAATTAGTAAGTAACTGAAATATTTAAAAATGGTGTTCTTCAGAGAAATGAGAAGAAATTTGCATATTTTCCCTCTATGGTGCATAATACCATTAAATTATTCAAGGAGTCTGGAGGAATTTCAGTTTGTAAAAAATGGAAAGAGCGTGAGTCACATCTGTATTATTGTGATCTCTGATCCCTCAGATGGCACTGCATCAAAAATCATTCATCAAATCTGAAATAATCACGTCTGCAAGGGATTATTTTTGAAAAACTTCAAACATTATGATATAAAATTACATTCTAAAATGCAACTTAAAACTTTACTGAGCAAAAAAAAAAAAGAGGAGACAGCGTTGGTGTCTCTGGGCTTGGAGGTATCTTGGTTGTTCTATGCGTCTCAGTGCGCTGACGTTTTAGAGCAACATATGATGCCTTTAAATACAACACATTTTCTGGGGATATCAATGCATCTTTCAACCAGACAACGCAAAACCACATTCTGCACAATATTCAATGCATGAGTAAAGTTGAAAAGGGAACATGCACTGGACTGACTTCCCTGCAGTCTCGATCTGTCCCCGACTCAGAATGTGTGGTGAGTTTTGAAATAAAACAAATATGACGATGAGGACCTCATATTGTTGCACACTTTAGGATATTAAGAATGGGAAAAACTGCTATTAACACTTGCTACCCTCAATGTAATTTTTTTAGTGCTGTGAGAAAGACTGGCATCTTTTCAAAGTGCGCCCAATTTTTGTTTTTTTTAATTATTTAATCACTGTATTTGCATTTTCCATGCTGTCTCAACAATTCTTGAGTTTGTAGAAGAACATGCTTCACATAACATTTGCCAATTTACTGTATGAAAATGTTGTATGATATGCTTTTCAATTCAAGTCAAAAACTGTTGATATAGCACATTTAAAACAAGGAGCTGACCAAAGGGCTGTTCAATTGCACAGAAGAAACAATGACTAAGAGTTATACAGTTCTCGATAGTTTTGCAAATGAAACAACAACAGTGGCGAGCCCTCCAGGTGGAAGCTTGCCAGCTTGATCTCTTCCCCCCTCAAGTGCCAAATTGTCTCTCAGCAGGACACTGAACTGCACATCACCCCAGTCACTTCTGGTGCTGGTTCCCCAGTCACATAGTGCCGGTGGTTTGAGCCTGTTTTCTGTCATTTGGAAACATCTAACCATTCACTACCAAGAATATCTTGGGGATTTGCTTTATTTGATGCATATCTACTTGATATTTTACATGATTTTTACTTGATATACTTACATTTGTTTTTCTGTGTGGACAATAAAGCGTCCAGCCACTATTCCATACTATAGTATATCCCATATTTGTTGTCATCTTGTGTTATCAGGGTGCTACTTTGGTCCCGTCAAATAAAATCTGCATATATATCAAACTTACATTTTCTACTACACTGTCTTAAATGCTGAAAAAAAATGTGATTTATAATATACTTTTATAGTTGAGTCAATGGTTTAAAATGATTATCATGCATTTAAAAGCTTTATTTAATTATGGGTAATACTTATGAGCCAGAAAGTCTTTAAAACCCCTTTGCAGAATATGTATATAAATGTGTTTTCCATGACGTAAGTATTTATGTTTTCATATGCGTTTTATTTTAACAGATTACTGGCCCAACTATTTCTTGTTTCGTCATCCATTTACAAATTGCGTTTTTCTTCTCAGTACATTTGTCCGCTCTCCTCTTCCGTTGCTCCGCGATGATTGGTTGAGCCGAGAATATGGCCGCGTCCGCGTAGCTGCGCCAGGAAAACACTCAGACGAACATTTTAACTTTTATAATTTTTCGCGTCGCGTCGTAACTGCGAAATAACGACGGTGTTGCGCTTTTGTAATTGCGTTTGTTTTGCAAAGAAACAGGGTAAAGTCAGTAGACGTAAAAAGGCCGTGGCGCTCCTTTTGAGTGAGCTTAGCCTACATGCTAAAAGGCTGCCGAGTGTCGGATCCTAATCCGACGGCCGTTACCGAGTGGGAGGGGACTGGGCGGACAGTGGGCGGGTACAAGTAACGGGTAACGGGCTACGGCTCTCCGTTAGTACGACCCTGAACCGGTTTCGCGGTTCCTCACTCGGACCTGAACTCAACGGTCCAGCGACAAAAGCAGAAATCTGACACTTGATAAAAGGTATCTTTTAATCTATAAGAGTAAATGATGTGTCGTTTTTTGGGAACGCGCGACTACTGCAGATGGTTAATAACGCGTTGTGTTAAGTCGCGCCAGTTTTTTTTTCCCCACTGGAGTTTGAAAGTATTTGTTTTCTTCGTGTTAAATTTCTTCTTGCATTAGTCACGTCACACTTGTATTCACGTATCCATGATTCAATTAATCATTTCATTAACTAATATGCACTTTTCGTATTTTAACAGTTATTTCTGAAAATGCCATATGAGTGACATTAAAAGGTCTTATGTTATTAAGAGCGCTCGTAATTGATTGTGTTTGTCGAGAAAAAAAATTCTGGACGAGTTATTTAAATAAATTTTAATTTATCAACAGTTAAAATGCATAATTTTCTTGTGGTTCTCTAATTGATCTACTAATGAATTGGCTGTAAAATAAACAAAAGTAAGAAGCAAAAAGAGGAGCTCAAAAAAGTAAATCTGAACTGTCTTGTCATCATTTGAAGCCTGCAGGAATAAATGATCAGTGGGGAGTTTCTCTTTAAATAATACTAATAGTGCTTTTTAAACCTTTTTTTTTTTTTTTTTTTTTTTTTTTTTAGCCAGGATGCCTGCCTTCCGACAAGTGGGAGAGAAGCAACTTCCAAACCCTGTCCTGTGCATGGCCTGGTCTCCAAAGAGGGATCTGATTGCCCTGGCCAACACCGCTGGAGAGGTGGGATTCCAAGCCCTCAAATCCTTAAATCATTAAAAAAACAACTTAAAATTATAGTGCATTTTATTTCCTTTTGTATATCTTATGACTTTCTACAGTTGCTGCTGCACCGCTTGGCGAGTTTCCAGCGTGTTTGGAGCTTACCGCCCAGTGAGTGTACTGGGAAGGAGATCACTGCACTTGCATGGAGACCAGATGGCAAAAGTAAGAGATAATTGTGAGCATATTTCAAAATGTTTATAATAATTGGAGCAACAATACATGGACTCATAAGGTTGCTATATTCTGACTCTGAACCCCAGTACTGGCCTTCAGTCTCGGAGACACCAAGCAGGCGGTCCTCTGCGGTGTTGAGAAAGCAGAGATTCTCCACGTGTTTCCAGTGCAAAGTCCTGTAACCTGCATGCACTGGATGGAGGTGGTGGAGGAGAGCAGGTGTGCACAAATCTCAGGGAACAAACCACACTGTGTCTAATTTTTAAAGAAATGTAATGTGAATGGTTGTTTTTATGCCTTTTAGTGCCCTCAGTTCCTTCTACAACTCAGAAGATGAATCTAAACTTTTTCTTCCCAAAATACCAACTCTCCCCAAGAGGTAGTGGTAGCATGGATTGTACATTACATTATAAGAATATAGATTTTGGTTGACTGATTATGATTTTCCAATATTTCTTTCCACAGCTACAGCACAACTTCAAAAATTTTCAGGTGGGTGGGAAAGGTGGGAAAGCATAATAATAATCAATTCATGATTTACGAGTACAAGCTGAAAGTATTTCTGTCACAGTGAGGAAAAGTCTGATGAGATACTCAATCTTCTGGGAGACGTCAGGTAGGTGATGCTGCACCTTACTTAAAGCAAAGTTCTGAATCAGAATCAGAAAACTTTATTGATCTCGTTATAGATCCCTTGCAGTTCTGTTGAAAATGGAGCAATTACATTTTTCTAATCTGATGGAAATTATTTCATCCCACGTTGTTTCCATGCAGACTGAACATACTTGTTCTTGGGGGAGATGCTGGCTTTGTGGAGCTTTATGCATATGGGATGTACAAGATTGCTACTCTAGGCGGGGTAAGGCCTGTTTTGTTTGTTCATTCATGGTGTCTCTTACATCTTATGACAGACGTTCGTAATTCACCTTCGATCGGACAAATTAGCAACAATTCATAGACAAAAGGTGGTTTAAACACACTGGACTTGTAAATTTGCATCTGATTTATTGTTATTTTATTGTAAATGCGGGTGTACCTGGGAATCAAAGAATACTATAATTGGAAATAACTTTGATGAGAAATGTAGCAACAGCAGATGCCAAAGATTCATACTGCATCTTAAGTGCACAGAAATAAACTGTGTTACTGTAACTGAATGACATTCTTCAGGTTTCAGGAACATGTCGCAGTCTGAGTCTGTCCAGTGATCTCAAGTCCCTATCTGTCATCACTGAGGTCAGGTCTGCTGACAGCAATCCAGAGATCTGTTACGTTCAGGTGAGACGGATGACGTGGCTTTGTTTCCCACTTAGAAATCCTGTGTCTGCTCCAACCTGCTTTTTACTTCTTTTCTTTTTTTTTTTTTTATTGTCTTTTTTTTCATCTAGCTGGACACAGGCTTGTTGTCAGACTGTTTGCCTGAGGTCACCAGGATGGCACGCAAGTTCACCCATATCTCCACCCTGGTGCTTTACCTGCACCTCTCTCTTACCTGTATGTGCGAAGCATGGGAAGACATCCTCATGCAGATGGATCTTCGCCTCACTAAGTTTGTCCAGGTTTGTTGTTCAAAGTCATTATTCTTTGGTGGAGAAGCACAATCAGGTGCCAGGAAGCACATCATACCAGTCCCCTTTGACAAAAGCATTTCCTGTCTTATGGAAGCTTGGAGTAAGCTTGCAATCTATACAAGGATAAAAATAAACCATTTGCTTCAGTATCATTGTTTGAAAAACATTAAATCATAAAAGGTCAAATGGCTGTCAAAATCTCAAAACTGTTGACCAGAAAAAAAAATGTGCAATGTGCTTTCTAAATAATGTAAAACCAGAGAGAGACGATGCACGCTGTATCTTCGGTCTCTGCAGGAAAAGAATACAAGTACTCAAGTTCAGGATGAATTTCTGGAGCTTCTTCTGTGGGGACAGTCTAGGTAGGACATCAGGAAGACTTTTCTACTGATATGCATGTTATCATGTAGTATTGTCTAAACTATTCTGTACAAGATGGTTAAATAGCATTTATTGTCGGTTTACGTTGATATTTGTTAATTTTCTTGCCGATGTCTTTCTAATTTTAGCCCCGAACTCCAGGCTCTTCTTATGAACCAGCTGACTGTCAAGGTAAGACATCACTCAAGACTTCTCTTGTTTGATTATTTCACATCTTGCTCTCCAGACTATTTACATGATGTAGCTGTAGTTGGTATAGAAGTTGTGTTCGTTTGATTTGTCTGTGTGAATTACTTTGACATCTTAGGGCCTGAAAAAGCTTGGCCAGTCCATCGAGTCGTCCTATTCCAGCATCCAGAAGCTGGTGATCAGCCACCTGCAGAGGTATTTTGTCTTACCTTTCATTAATACCTCTGCTGCCTGGATGCTTCTCATGTCTTCTTTGTCCTCTGCTCGCTACAGTGGCTCAGAGGCTTTGTTGTATCATCTCAGTGAGGTGAGAGGAATGTCCCTCTGGAAGCAGAAGTTTGAGCCCCTCGGTTTGGATTCCGCTGCTATAGAGGGTACTAGTTCGAACACATGCAATGACTGAAATCAATCTTTTTGCCTTTGTTAAAAATGTGATATGTGTTTGCAGGTGCCATCACAGCGGTAGGCTCTTTCTCTCTCAAAGCCAACGAACTTCTGCAGTAAGTTCATTATGAGAAGTGTCTGCTGTCGCTGTTCTGTTTTCCTTTTGTGTTCACTATTTTTATTTTGTCATTCAGGGTGATTGACAAGAGCATGAAAAACTTCAAAGCCTTCTTTCGGTGGCTGTATGTAGGTAAGAATTAAAATTATTTTCCGAATGACGGAAATTGATATTTAGTTTTGATGTTTAGTCTGCAGGAATAAACTCAAAGTTTATGTACACTTTTTTTTATACCCAAACTGTAATGTATTTTCTTACAGCAATGCTGAGAATGTGTGAGGAGCACGTACCACCAGAACTCAACAAGGTGAGCTCCATCACGGGACTTGTGAATTCTAGTTAACTGAAATTATTTGACAGTTTTATTATTTTTGTTTGATTCCTCAGATGACTCAGAAGGACATCGCATTTGTTGCTGACTTTTTGTCTGAGCATTTCAGTGAGGTGAGATGAGCACAAAACTGCTTTGGCAATCAGGAAACTAGTGAAAATTTGATTTTTAACAGTAATTTTTAATTTATGAATTTGTGTTATAACAGAATGAGGAACTCTTTGATCGCAAAGGGAAGTACTTCAATGTAGAGCGAGTTGGTCAGGTGAGTAGTTTTTAGTTAAAAACTATAATTGTTATTAAAGTAAGAACTGTTGTGTGTCATGCTGACTTGTGTTTCATGTGGACTTTCACAGTACCTGAAGGATGAGGATGAGGACCTTGTGTCTCCTCCCAACACTAAAGGAAACCAGTGGCTAAGGTTTTTACAGGAGAGCACACATCTGAAGGGTAAAGATATGCATCATTTAGACTGTTTACACTAGTTTTGTGTTCCATAAAGAGGTTGAATATTGGAGATATTTTACTGAAACTGCAGTTAAAAATCTAACTCATTACTTTGTGAACTTTTTATTTAATTTGCTTCTCTAGAGAGTCCTTTGCTGTTTCCGTCATATCCCCAAAAATCTTTGCACTTTGTCAAGAGAATGATGGAGAACGTGATTGAACACTGCCTACAAAAACCTGCGGTGAGTTTAGTCTGGCCACTGCAGATATCAGGAGCCCTGCCATCCAGCATCTGCTCAGGTTTCCTGTTTATTATACTTTATTTTTGTTACAGGAAGTCATTGGGAACTCTGTGAAACAAGCTGTCTTTTTGCCCCTTTACACAGTACCACAGAGGTATGATCTCATGCGTCTTCTTGTAATAACTATTCATTTAAGCTGAATTCTAATATTAATTACTCTGTTTCATTTCTCTAGTTCGGAAAACACTCCTCGACTTTTTGAACTTCCATCTTTGTATGTAAAACAGTCATACATTTTTGTAACTGTAACAGAGAGATTAGAGTTTGAATTAATAAAATTTCCTGTTTTTTTTTTTTTTTTGTTTTTTTTTTTTTGGTGTATTTTCTCCCTCAGGTGGAACGACAAAAAGGCCAAAATGCACTGTGTTGTGTTCTGCATGCCAGACATTTCTCCTTGCAAGCTCTACCTGTTAAGAAGAGGAACAGACCCAAACAGGTAGCTGAGGTGGTGGTGGGAGTACATGTGTGTTTCTTTGAACATGTGATTTCTGCCTCTAACCAGGTGTTTTTCTGCTACAGGCATATCTCAAACAGTGTCATATCGATTGACCTCAGCCATCTTCTTGACAGTGAGAACAATGGCGGTGCTGCAGACCAGTGAGTGCAGCTTTTTGTGTTTCTTCAGCTGGTAAAATCGTGACTTTCACTTTTAATTTATCATCAGTTTCTTTTTCAGGTCCGATTGTGTTTACAGCTGCCTGGATGCTCGTTTCTATGATGATGAAATTTTGACGGTTGTCTTGCAAGAACTGGAGGAACAGAATGGCAGGTGTCTCCTGGCTCAGCTGCCTCTTGCTTCCAGCTTGAACTGTGAAACTGAATTTAGCTGGGAGCCCAACCTGAGGTGTGTGTTCATCTATCTGAATTATCATTGTTTCACATGTGTAAAATATAATCCTTCTAGGGAAAAAACAGATACTATCATCAGATGTTATAGTGCTGCAGCTCAGAAGTATTTTGATGGTAATTGTAATACTTCATCCCCAGACAAAACATGTGGAGTCACACTCTTGGAGCATGCTCATTAAGCCATTTTATTGTGTATATAAACACAAGATACTATACAAAGCTATTTTCAATAAACAGATTAATTAATAATAATTTCTGGTTAATAATTTTATGGTTTAAAAAAAATCTAATAAAATTGATTATATTTCATTAGATAAACAAAATACTATGGGAACATTTTAAAATTTGCACTTTAAAAAAAGATGACTGCCTGAAGAAAGGCCTTATATTTCACATGTCACTTGATGATTTGGGATTGTTGGACAGGTGAAGGATCGGGGGAGGTAGCAATTACTAGCGACAGTAAAAGCACGGGTAAATATTGTAAATTAAGACACGGAAATAGCAGGAGTTATGGAAATATGAGAGATACATTTTTAAAAAATGGTTAACAATAGATGTATGTAAAATTGTCAACTTGTCTCTTGTGTATTTTTATATTAAATTCAAAAACACCATTTTGTGTTCACAGTTTCTAAATACTATTTTTTATATCAGTGTGGCTGCATTAAGTAATGTGGGTTGTTTTTTTTTTTTTTTACTGTTTATTGGGGTGGTAGAGAGTTCTCAGAAATGTATGTATCAAATATGATACATCTAGCATTTTAAGATTAAAGATATTAACTCAGAAGTCAGTTTCAATCGTTTGAAAATGCGTTAAGTGGTTCAGGACGTTTGGAAAGACAGAATTGTGCATCTTTAACATGGACTATGTCACCTTGATTGTCAGACTGGACCAGCAGAGCAGCACCATCCCATGCCAGGCTGTGTTGTTGGGGAATCAGTGGCGTGAACTAGAAAGCATGAAAGCTCAGTTTGTAGCTGTCAATGGAATCCGCAAAGTGGCTTGTGTGGTATGTAAAACATATACTTAACATTGTACACTGATAAGCTACAACATTAAGCCTCTAAATGGCAAATTGACTTACATTCATTGTCTGTCACTCTTAAATTCTTTGTCGAGAAACCTGATTGAGCTTTTGCAGGATGTGCTTGAACAAATCCAGGTTAGGAGCCACCACATCACAATCCACAGGATTTAAATGAGATCCTGGATGAGATATAACAACACAAAAATCCAAAGATCCTGCGTTCATGCACTGATTGGTCAGAGGGGATTTTGCAAAACCAGGGAGATATGCACCATACTGGGCATGTGGTTTCAATGTTGTGGCTGATCAGAGTAAACCGTGTACGGAGGCTTTATTTTTTTCTCTGCCTGCATTAGCATGTCAGTGCTTGTTTAGTGCTTTTGCAAAACATTTACTTTTTCTTTCCTGGTAGCTGAGTGCCAATCTGAGACACATACGTGTTTTTGAGATGGATGTAGAAGATGAGGACGACGAGGGAGTTGACTCACAGAACGCCAGTGCTGACCAGGATGGGTTGGACACTACTATAACCAGCCAGGAGCCTGGGGAGGAGAGCTTTTAAGCTGCAGGCAAAGTTGAAGAGCAGGACAATGTGTTTCAGAAAACTGAGGACTACGTAGATTTAGAGGAATCCTTATAACTCCCAAGAGGAATGACTCAGTAATGTGTTACCAAAATAAAGGACTAGCTTCATCTTCAGTCTATGATGATGAATATTACTTTTTTTTTTTTACAGCATCCTGAACATTACAACTCTTTGAAAATAAAATATTGTTTTGTTAAAGACTTTGTAATTAATTCCTTTAAATGAGATGATCCGTTAATTTATAACTTTATAATTAAACAAGTTAAATAATTGACTTAACATTTTTAATCTGAAAATGAATGCCAATGGTTGCTAAAAAAGACTAAGTGAACATAAAATGAACGTATGATTACAAGATTTCTGCGCCAAAATATTGATGCATATTTTTTGTTTTGTTTTGTGTTTACAAGTGGTCGCGCAAAAAGGTGTTGGTTACGTGCTCGTTCTCGATGTCGAACGTGTTGACGTAGTTCGCCGCCTGTTGGTCTTTCACAGTTGGTGACGAGTAATATGAAAATGGCCTCGACCCTACCCGTGAGCGAGAATGTCCAGAGAAGATGACGACGTTGAGCTTTTTAACTCGGCTGAACACCAAAGTGTCTTCTTCAAACACGTTAACAGAAGTGAAGTGAACGAAAGGAAGGAAATTGTCGACAAAAGAACGGCCGGGAACGCCGCCGACCACTACATAGATATTTTCGTTGGGCTGAGGATCCACCATGGAGGATATCAACTCTAATATCAACGCGGATCTGGAGGTGCGGAAGCTCCAGGACCTGGTGAAAAAACTCGAACAGCAAAACGAGCAGCTTCGGAGTAGGTCTACGATGTTGTCCTCGTCCGGAGCGATGTCAGGGAACCACAGACCCCTCAGCGCCGGATACGACTCGTCGTCCCTGTCAGTGGGGATGGCAGCCGGTCTGGCCGGCTTCCCTGGGGTGGGGTTCGTCGGGACGGAGGACTACGGTGGGCTGTTGGAGAATAATCGCCGTTTCAACCCCAGATTGTCTTACGACGGCATTAGTTTCAGGAGGGCGTATGAAAGTGAAGGGGCATCCGCTCCCACCTCAGTGTCAACTATGAACTCACTTTACTCAGACGCCACCGTGGGCTTCACGGCTGAGGGGGAAACCTCAATCCTAGATGAAGTGGAAATCTTAGATCTTGAGGACATGGACTGTCTACACGAAGATGAGGACAGCTGGTGAGTGACGGGTTTGTCTTCCTGGGGAAACTTGCCAATACATCCGAGTTTGTGTGTTCAGGGCTGGGTTACAGCTGCTCCGCACATTAGGTCAGCCTGGCATGAACAATCGTCTCAACAGCTTGTCTGAAACATGAAATCATCCCACTGAAGGAGTCTTATTGTGGACCTCTGAAGGATGCTGTCTGGCAACTCATATGGGCGATGTCAAACAACCTCTATTAACTGCCAGGCCAGACTGCTTCGTCACATATCCATTGTCGCATCCCTCTCAATTGTCTCCAGTCATGCTCACAGTTGGCTGTTTGTTGTGGAGACACATTATTGGGCCTCCAGAGGCAGAGCCAAGGCCCTGAGGTCTTGAATGAGTTTGCTGTACCGTTTTGGTGTTGTGATTTGGCAGATTACTTGGCTTGTCCGTGCAGTGGTGGCAAGAGATGAGTGTGTACAGTGCAAATCCAAGTTGTTTTTCTGCTCTGCAGCCATGTGGGAGACGTAGCCATGGTTTTATTCCTCGTCTGAATTCCCTTCAGCACAGTAGTTGGCACAAAGCTACAAGTGCTCTGCAGTACCAGCTGAGAAAGAGCTGAAATAGGACAGCCATCTAATCATGCAGGCATAAAAAGCTATGACACTTTTATAAAGCCTTTCACGAAGCATTGCATTTACAGGGATCACAAACAACAGCTATTGATGTAATATAAGCAGGTCATAGTAGAGTGAATTGCAGACAAGGATCACCATTTGGGAACATGTCCAGCTAGTTATTGGAAATAATCTCACAGCCCACATTTCCAATTATTTTCTTGACCACTTTATAGTATTTGTTATTTTCAATCCAGTGTGGAGTGTTTGTTTTTTTTTAAGGTTAGATTTCTTTACAAAGATGGTTAATGAATGCAAAATGAGCTGCATGAAATGTTCACGTTACACAGATGATGTCAGACATGTAGGTATTAGTAGAGTACCTTACAGAAGATAGAAACGGAGTAGTCATTTGTTAGGCCGTCATTACTGACTGGACATGAAAATAACAATATCTTTTCCTTGGGAAATGGTTGTTTTCCTTACTGAGGAGGCCTCATTTGATTGGCTCCTGCTGTGGTAGTAATTGACGTTGCTGTAATTGACAATGTTATATAGCTCTTTATGCATCATAGTGACAGATGAAAAGCTCCTGCAGTCAATAATATATCGTTTCTACCAAAGTTTTTAATGTGCTGACCCATAGTAGAAAGTTTGAATCTTAACATCAGGAATATATCTACCCGAAAATAATGGGTATAGATGCTGATAATCTGCTGCTTCTCTCTTGTCCAGAATATAGTTTTTTTTTTTTTGTTTTTTTTTTTTTTTTAAAGATAATTATTTGAACTACACATTGTCCAAATTAACATGGCAAACCCGTACTGGTGTATTTCGCTTTGCAGCAGTGGTCCTTTGCGAGCTACAGAATCCCTCAAAAGCAGATGACTTTCAAACGTTGCTCGCTCAGGCTCAGCATAGCCAGCCTCATAATGCCTGGGTTGTTTTGTCTGACCTCTGCATCAGATTGATATCTGGGATTATCCCGTAGTGCCTAGCTCTTGCCAGCTTCTGTCACAGACTCCTGTAATCCCATGAATTAGCATCAGACTGGATTTAAATGCTCCCTGCTGCTGCAGTGCTTTGCCTATCAAGAGATGTTTCATGCACTCATTTTACTGCATTTGCACAATTCATATGACTGCTTCAGAATGAGGAGTATGAAGAGGTAGATTTACTATGTGTAGGGCTATATGTGAATGGCCATCTTTGTGTTGATAAACAACCCAGTTTCAGTCCCATTTCAAGCGTGTATTTTCCTGCGCTTTCTTTATTCTGCCTGTAATGTCTCTGATTTCATTATGAAAGCCTTCCTCCTCGACTACAACGGTGCTGACAGCTGCTGACTCAGATTTCCCCTTTGAGGCGAAACTCTTTTTTTCAGTTGTGAGAGCCATAATAACAAATTTGTATAAATGCTGTAACTGTCAAACACGAAGTGGGTAGCCCGTGCTGATAGCTTGCATTCTGTTGAGACTTTTAAAGAGCCCCCGTCTTTAAAGAGTTTGGCACTTCAAATGACGGCAGCAGACTAAAGCACTTAGCAAACAATTCTTCACTCCTTCTCATCCCATTGTAAAGTTGTAACTGTTTTAGTTTTTACAGTGATCCAATGTGCAGCTCAGTTATCATTTTGAAGACGAGGATAGTAGTTTGTGTTCATTTAAGTCAATGGTGTCCTCTCTCTTTTTTAGGTTATATGAGGCAAAACTGAACAGTCCCCTGCAAAAAACCTTAAGTCCTATTGTGTGGTGCCGCCAAGCTCTGGACAACCCCAGTCCTGAGATGGAGTCAGCCAAGCGCTCCCTCATCCACAGACTGGATCTCACCATGTCAGGTAAACACTCAGCACATCATCAACAGCAGACGTAGTGGAAGTTGTACAAATCAAAGGGACAATAGCGGTGCGCTGCTGGATCTGGTATTTTTCTACCCGCATAACAGCCTTCCTGTTATCTTGATAGTGGTGGTTGGGTGAGGTTGGGAGACCTTTCAAAAACATGACTTACCCAGGTCGAGAAAAGCAGTACTGCTGTAATTATTCTCGTTTTTCCTGTGGGTGAGTCAAAGTTACCCGCATTGCCTGTAGTTTGTCGTTGCTTCAAGAAAGGTAACGGTAAGAAATGGAGTTATGTGACCTTCGGTTTCTTTCTTTAAACCGTGGCTATGATAAGCATACTGCATCTACACCTGATGAAATCTGATCACAGTGTCAGTCTGACTGGCAGGAAGTTGGTAAATGCTTTGGAGTTGAAATTTGAACTGGCATGGCAAAGTCAGCTGAAGGTACAACTAAACTACCAATCCAGCAAGGTAGAGTTTGTTTTTTTGTTTGTCTTTTAATTAGAACACAGAAAACGCATGTTGGTCCCAGGGTTGCATACATTTGTTTTGTTTTTCTTTATGAAGAATTAAGATCTTCAGTACACTTAATAATAAACACTTTTATAAAGGTGTAAATGAGGGAAACCCCTCCCCCACTACATATCACCCTTTTATTAATTGAAGATAAGCATCTGCCAAAATTCAAAACAAGTTCCTAAAAGGAGCGCGGTTCATATAAATGAGATTTTGTAGTTCAGTTTCACTTATCCACTAAGAAAACGGAATTTATTCCATGGGTGACCCTGTTCTTATATGAGGGCATAGACATGCAGAGTTTTGTGTGTAATCCACTGGTATCTGTACGAAGTTAAATAAATGTAATAGGTTTGTTGATCTAACTACAGATATTTCTTGGGCGTAATTGCCCACGGCATCATGTCCAGCTCTGTCTTTCTCCACATTTCTTGTTCTCTCTTCACTGTCTCTAGCAAACAAAAATCAATCCACATTTTTTTTTTTTTTTTTTTTGCAGCTTGAAGTTTGTGTAATGCAGGGCTCTTCAAGTCTGGTCCTTGAGGGCAACTGTCCTGTTTGTTTTGGATGTTTCTCTGCAACAACACACTTGATTCTAATTAATGGTCGTCATGAACTTGTCATCAAGGTCTGGACAACTCTGTTAATGACAGTCATTTGTATCACGGTGTGTTGATGCAAGGAAACACCTAAGACATGCAGGACAGCGGCCCTTGAGGACCGGACTTGAAGAGCTCTGGTTTAATGAGTAGTTGGCAGTTTATATTGTGCCATGGGCCACATAAAGTGAGCCTTTATGCATACTAAGTATTTACATCTTTGAAAGTATTTCTCATCATGATGCAATAGTATATTACATCCTCTCATACTATAAATGCCACCACTAACAAAATTGATCCATGTTGAAACATCATACAGTACAAGAACGGATGTGAAGGGGAGGTGATGCTAAGTGCATGTCTAATGTTTATTGCAGCTCGAGCCAGGAAGGGGCTCACAATTTTGTCTGAAGGACAAAAGAAAAACCAGAGCAAAGCATACCCAATACCTGTACTGTACTATCTTTATCATTTTAAAACAGTTGTTTTCCCCTCCACAAAGCAAAGCGAATACATTTTGACCACAGCTAATGGGCCAGACAGCACACCAACTCAACCGAGCCCACACCCCAGACTATATAAACTGCAATCAAGTGCAGCTGCAGAGATGTAGACAAACACAAGACTTGCATTTGTGAAGCACGAATGCAGAGCCCCCAGTCTGAGTAAAAACACATGGAAGGACAACATTGATGAACAGAATTCGACCACCGTGTACTTTATCTACCTCACCTTTGTGCGATGCTTGCTCGTTTTGACTTCCACTAATTATAGCCTGTGAGGAAGGAGAACAGGCCTCAAACCCTTGCAGCTAAACTGAGAAGGGTCATTTCCATTTTGACAGTGGCATGTCCATGTGACAGATCATGTTGAGCAATGAAGCTGCTGAAGGCTGCTCACTGCAGTAGGTGGGATTTTCTCTGCTCTGTTGTAAGAATCAACGTGAGTCCTGGATACACACAACTCTTGAAACAGATATTGATACAGATGTCCATTTATTTTTTTAGAAAGGCATATGAAATAAAGTATGTGATCTTCTTGTGGGAAGACGCACAGACATATTGCACATAGAAGATGTAAATTATGGAATCTGCAAAAGAGAGAACAACTTAAATCATTGAGGTTTGTAATTCACTGGTTAAATGTAAATATTAGTTAAATAAATTGAATACTGACATCATAAGGATTCTATCTGAAACATTGATTATTTTTTTTCCATACACACATCTAATTTCTGAAGCATTTGTGTGAGTCAGACGTAGCAGACACACCTATCCCTGCCACTCTGCTTCCTCTTCTTTACACTTGTTGTCTGACAGGAGCATGGAAACTTTTGCTTTTGCAGGGAAATAGTTTTGGTGACATCTTGCACACTTGCGTAAGACGTTCACATATTTTATACGTGACCTTGCATCTATTGTAAAAGTATGTACACACCCTGTTAAAATCATGACAACGTGTCTCAGTTACATAACTAACAGCAGGGCGGAAACGCCTGGGAGATGGTTCGCAGAGTTAGCACAACTTTATCCATGTCCAATAAAGAGATGAACTATTCTGCAGTTTGAGCTGAACAAATGCACACAGGTCTTTGCTGTGACAGCTGTCCTGCAGCGTGCAGGTCACAGCTACAGTCGCACAGTTGATCTGCCGTTCTTCCTGCTCACACAAACTTTTACTTTCCTTAGAGTGAAAGTCTGTTCACTGTGTTTAGTCCCTTCTTACATTTCTTTGCGGTATTTCATTCCCTCTTTTCCACAAGCTTCTGCTCTTCTCTTGTGATGTGCCTACAGCTCTCTGCAGCTGTTTTAACAAATTATTTATTGTTAAACACGTGGACTTAAGTGCCAAGCTTTGTCCTCTGTCCTCAAACAGTTAAGCCCTCTTGGCTTCAAGTGACCTGTTGTCTGCTTGCAGATTTCTTTTTTTTTTTTTTTTCTGGTGGAAATTTCCGTTTCTTTAGCCGGAATACCAACATAGCATGTCCTCTAGTTCAGCTTCATATCACATTAAATCAAAGTGACGTCAATAACAATGGGCAAGAGCAGCATTTCTTTTCATTTCCTCTGACTTTTCTACATGTTTTAAGGCATAAAAAGCTCGAGGGGATACAGTGTTTGTTCCCTGTGGATTGGCTTGAGGCGCTGTGTAATGAGTGTGTTCGTAGGGTTCTGGTGTTGGAGCACATCATCTAACCATCACCAACTCCTCTGACACAGACCCTCGGCTCTGTCCACATTGCAGTCTCCCTGGTGATTTGTTGCTTAGTCATGCCATAAATCATGGTTCTCCTGTTGGCTCTTACAGAAATCTAATTATAGAGGGCTGTTTATGAGCGGTGTACATTCAAAGTATATATTTGGTCATGTTCTTATTGTCCACTGTGTCTGATTATGAAGAGATATGTATTGGTTAAGTATGTGCGGCGTTACAGACCTACATGTTGCAGCGTTGTTGACATTCCTCTGGAGCTGACCCGTACAGATGGCAACAGAGTGGACATGATGGTATTTCCTAAATAATGCAGGAAGACAGAGTGCAGAGCTTGAGGTGGAGTTTAAGAAAAAAAGAAAAGAAAGTGGGAGGAGCTGTATAGATGGAGGAAGCTAGTCTTTTAAAAGGCTTCTTTCCAGTCACCACAGACCTGTTTAAACACACCCCATTAGAAAGAGAGTGAAACAGAGGAATGAGGAAAAGTCATGCTCTTGGAAACATCCAACTTCCAAACCACCAAAATTTTCCCAGTGACCGGCAGCTGGAGCCTGATCGTCTGATCTCATGACTGAGAACTTGGGGCTGCAGCCAGAGCCATTTGACTGCTGCTTTGCAGGGTTTCACAGAGAGCTGCATTGTGCCGAGTATGGATTGAATGGCATGTATTGTTAGTGTTTTCCTCAGCTAATGATGCATGAACTCTGTCAGACCCACGCTCAGCATACGGTGTAAGAGACTCGAGCAGACTGACAACACAGTGCGAAGCGTTCATAAAAGTGTCGGATCTGACTCGGCTCAGACACTGCTAACGCTTGTAGAGAAGCACAGGGAGAGCCCGCAGACTGCGTCAGCGCCGGTAATTGGGCACATTGTGATACTGGGCAAAACAATTCAACTTAACTCAATTACACTAATGCCGTCATTAATTTTCTTTATTTAGTAAAAAGTTTAGTTGTGCATTTTTCTTCTTGGTCAGTGCTTTTAAATTGAGCAACTGATAGTTACTGATATTGATTTGTGCACAGAAACAGGCTTTAGAAAGGAAGACAAATATTGATATAAACACATAATATGGGACATTCGGATTAATGGGACTTGGTATAACCATAGTAATATCAGTGTACCGGGATAAATTATAAAACCTACTGATCATATTAAAAAAGAAGCTGTCGTGCTAAATCCTGGTGTCTTTGCTGGTGTTATATGCTTGTGTGGACTTCTTTTTCAGTCCTAACTTGTAAAATACCATATAATAAACAGATAAACAACTGCTCTTTGAAAACACTTATCTTTCTGATTTTTCTGATGTAACATGGAGTGATATCATAGTTCTGTTGTTTGACTTTGCAGCCAACAAGCGCAGGAGCCTTTTTGGAAGTCCCTACTTCCCGCAGACTTGTGGAAGCCCATATAGCACAAATGCAGCTAACAGCCCATACAACAGTGGCTTCAGCTCCCCCTCTTCAACCCCCAGCAGGGTGCCCATTGTCCGACAGCAGCTGATGCCCGGTAACGCAGGTAAGGGTCCCACAGGGGTTCACTGATGCACAGTTTCCTTTTTTATAGGCGACTAATATGTTCATGAATGACTTCCTCACCAGTACACCAGCGAAATTCAGCGTCGGAGAGGAATCCTCCGGCAGTTAGTCCTCAGTCGTCAGTAGACAGTGAGCTGAGCACATCAGAGATGGATGAAGACTCGGTGGGCTCTTCAACTACCTACAAACTCAATGATGTCACCGATGTCCAGATACTAGCACGCATGCAAGAAGAGAGTATGTACCTGGGTCATTTTCACTTCCAGCAGTATTCTCAGGTTTTCTGTGGTCAGTTTATTTATTTTTAACTCTTCCTGTTTGTTGACAGGTTTGCGTCAGGATTACGCAGCAACAGCATCTAGACGGAGCTCAGGTTCATCCTGTCACTCACTGCGGCGCAGCACCTTCAGCGACCAGGAGCTGGATGCTCACAGTCTGGAGGACGAGGAAGAGGCAGGGCACCTGTCCTTCCCCCTGCCCTCCAACCGCTTCAGCCCCTCCCCTCGTCATTCTCCCCGCCCCTCTCCCAGGAATTCTCCCCGCTCTCGCTCCCCTGCACGCTCCATTGACTACAGCCACAGTCGCGGCTCCCCACAGCCCATCATCAGCCGCCTGCAGCAGCCTCGCCACTCACTGCAGGGCCACGGCCATGACCTGCAGACCAATGTGGTGAAGAATGAAGGTAAAATATAAAAGATTAAAAAGAACGGGGATCTCACGGGTGTCTTTTGTCATTCAGCATGAGTTGATTCCTTTCTGTGCTGCGGTTGTAGAAAAGCTGCGTCGTAGTCTTCCCAACCTCACACGCTCCTCTGTCACGGCATCAGCGCAGGCACAAGAACCCGTCAAGAACAGCCGCAGCTGCGAGTCCAACCTGCAAGTGCCAAATGGTGGCTCGCCCCGACACCAGAGCCAGTCTGCAAGTGAGTATTGTCATATACACAGGATTTCGACTTATTATTGTAAGTATTTTACCTTCTGAGACCTTATATCAGTCCCTGTGTGGTAACATGACAGCCTGTAATCTCGTGTTGGCCCCTGTGTGAGTGGGACTGGTTACTCCCTCTGGCTGGACCTTCACTGTGCTGCTTTGTAGTGATTTGGCTTTGGTGTTTGGGGATCCTCTTCATCTTTTATTAATTCTGGTTGCAATATCTTTTATTCTCACACATTTTTTTCTCTTACTGGTATACCTCTCACTTTTAAAAAATGCACTCATCCAACAGGATGAACGCATGACACCGGCACCACGGCGTCCAGCAGAGCTACTGCAAGCGTCTGTGACATTAGTGCTGCTTTAAGTCTTGAGTTCAATGTTTAAAGCTCTTTTGGAGCTTAAAGTCCCTCCTCTGCAAGTGAAGACCATCTTTCTGATGTAATCCTGTAAAGGGAGAAAATGGTAATGGTGTTGTCCTTAATCTGGACCCAGTAATCCTCTGTTACTAGAGGCAGATAGGAGAGAGGTCAAAGGGCGGGTTTCAGCTGCTCATATGTGTTGGGACTGCCTTCATCCTGTTTCAGCTACCCCTCTGTGGGACAGGGGAGTGTTCATATGGTCTCATACATTAAAGCGGAGATTCTGGTTTCACCTGCGTTTTTTTTTTTTTTTTGTTTTGTTTAAGATTTCTTGCATAAGTCCTTCTGAGCTTTGGCTGCTTTAGGAATGTGGACCAATTTAACTGCTGCTTCACTCTTTTTTCTCCTGACTGCAAAGCATGTGCGATGCAAAGCACCCTCTTCTGCCTTTTCTTAGACTGATTGTAAAGTCTCGTGGCATCACTGACACTTGGCTCTGGCAGCATTTCTGCCTCCTCAAGTATGGGAAGCTGTTTTTGGAAAGCTTGTATTTAGCGGCCCCTAGCGGCCTCAACGTGCACCATCACTTCAATTTCCTTTGCTCTTTCAACAGCCCCTTCTAGATTAAAATTGTGACTCTCAGGCAGAATAACGTCACACTCCCATGATGACATGTCCCTGTTTTCCAGCTCAGCTCCCGAGATACTCCACTCCTTCTCGCTCGTCCCCGAAACCCAAAC
Source organism: Xenentodon cancila (assembly GCA_014839995.1). NCBI lineage: Eukaryota > Metazoa > Chordata > Actinopteri > Beloniformes > Belonidae > Xenentodon > Xenentodon cancila. The sequence goes on from CM026206.1 coordinate 22,094,233, forward strand.
AGCTCCTCAAAACCCCAACTGCCCTTCGAGGTAACAGAATGCTCCTGTGCCAGCTGGAAACTGTGAGATGGATCTCACAATCGTACTTATGCACAATTTATGACTGTGTTCTGGAGGGGTTGATTATTGATGAGCTTAAGTGAGGAACTAGTTATATTTATGGGGGTGGAATTGATTGAGGGAAATGCTGCTATTTGCATTCCCAGTTTGTCATCTCTTTGAGGTGAGGTACGGTGCACTTATTTGATATTGGATGAGATAAGTGTGACCTTTTACTCTCACGCATATACAAGAGAGCAGATTGTTTTAAGGGTTGTGTTGTTTATGTGAAGTAGAGTCAAATGTCAACGCATAGGCTCAAACATTGTCTGATGTTTCTCATCAGAACTTTAAAAAAGTCTGCGCGGTTACAAGGAAATGCTGTTCATCAGTAATGTCACAGTAGTGCTGTTACAGTGTTTTTTCTTATTAACAAAAACTTTATCTCAAATTCACGATTCTTTCCAGTATTTGTTGTTCTGTTATTATTAAAGACCCCAGCTTTTCATAGTTCAAGATTTTTAGTTTCCCATATTCAACCCTCAAAGTTTCACACCATTTATTTATTTATTTATTTTTATTTTCAAAACTTTATTGTAATGACGTGAAGAGGAACTGGAGCTCCAAACACAGAACAGCAGTTATATTGGACCGCGCGTGGGCTCCGCCCTGTTCCTGTGAAATCCCAACTCGACCGGACCGCCGACCCTTTGAGGAGGGCGGGAGGCTGCGTATGCAAATATGTGGCGAAGGACGTTTGTTTTCTTTGGTCCAAAACACCGGCTCTAAACGTTGTTGCCATCGATGCAGTCCTTCCACAACTAACAATGCCGGACCACTGTTCTGTCCACGTGGGGGAGGTGTCCTGGACCCCAGCACACGGCCCCCCGTCCTGCAGCGTTGTGCACGTGATCAATAACAGCAAGGCGGGATGTCGGGGAGAGAGGCGGCTGCACGCTCTAGGAGGCCTCTAGTTTCGTTGAGTCACGACCTACTTCAAACTTTTGAATTTCAGTACTTCAACAGAATAAGTAGACTTTAACATAACACAATGGACCCTTTAACTGTTTTATTTACTTGTGTTTGTATTTTTTTTAACTTAAGTCCACACATCCTCTGGGTGGTTGCAGAGGAGCATCCACGCAGGCTTGAATTCACATTGACAAGCACGGGCACGTTGGAGAGGCCAGTAAACCCACCACAGACACAGATGCAGCTCCCGTATAATAGTCTGATTAAAATGTTTGTGTATTTTATTATTTGGCTGTAACTGAACTTGGGTCCGTGATCACACAGCAGAGATTAAGAGTTTGTCGTGGAGCTCCTGTTAGCTGGCTGCTTCCTTAATGAAGGCTGAGGTGTTTCATAAAAGCTCCTTTCTCGAAGGCGACACTGCAGCGCACAGTGACTCCTCCCCTTACTTCACTGATCACAAACATACCATCTAATGACCTCACCATTTCAGACAGGTCGACGCTGAAACATAGTTACCATCTCCACAAGACGAGAGGGATTATTGCTCTTGTTGATCAACAGTCATGTAAGTTTGTTCAGACACAAACGGGCACAGAGACGCCATCCTGACCCTCGTCGTCGTCACCTTCCTCCCTGCTCCACATTAAGGCCTGTCTCTGTTGTCTTCGTCTTTGTCTCTGTCCAGTCCCACTCTCCTGTTGCTTTGGAGAAGAAGGTGATTTCAGTGAGTATTCACTGACGGCTTCCAGCCTTTAAACATTGTGACTGTGATCCAGTGCCGTGGTTGTTCTGACGCCGTGCTCCTGGTTTTCACTCGTCGTAGCCTTTTGTCTGTGAATCACCTCATTCTCTCAACACATCAAGAATCATAGTAGGCAGCATTTTAGCTGAGCTTTTCTGTTCGTTTCTTCATGCTTGAAAGATTATTTTTGTAGTTTTGAAAATGTTGTAACACGTCTGGCGTGTGAAACCGGAGTGGATGTGGTTAACAAAGACCGATGCGTACTGTGCTTCATGCCGTTCCTGGTAGATGTTTGTCCTCTGGCATCATGTCTGTGGCAGCCTCATACCATTGTGCTCTCGTGTCATTATGTCATTTTTAAAGTGATCGACTTCCTCATGTGATCCATTTATGTATCTGACTCTGTTCTTGCTCTGCGTCTCGTCAGTCCCTTCTCCTAGTAAGCTGCGAAGTCCCGCCACGCCATCCCCGCTGACTTTGAGGCAGCCAGTAAAGGCCACTTCCACCCCTAATTCTGCCACCTCCACCCCCACCCGCTCCCTGGCTCCTCCACGTAGCGGCCTGCCCCGGCCCAGTGCTTCAGCGGGGGGAGGAGGAGGAGGAGGAGGAGGCATCCCGCTGCCCCGCAGCAAACTGGTCCAACCTGTGCGCAGGTTTGCAGGCACACTGGCCTCATCTTGTACTTTTGTTACTTGTGAACAAAAATCTGAATTTGTTTGTTTCCCGCTCGTTCTGCTCAGATCTCTACCTGCTCCTCGGTCCTACAGCAGCACGGGGGACAACTGGAGAGAAGGTTGCTACTGAGTCGAACCAGCAGGGGGCTCTCCGGTCACACTGAGGAGGCGACTACGACATGGCACTTTATGTACCTTGAGAACTTTTACAGCAGAAAACAGAGAGACTAATTCCCGAAAACATTTACAATCCAGAAGTTTAAAAGAAAAAAAGAAAAAAAAAAAAGAAAAGAAGAGGAGAAAGTCCACGTTGTGTCCAAGGTGGCCTCCCATCGTGCTACTCTGTGTGGATCAGTTCTGGAGAATTCAGGCATGAAGTGCAGACAACCCAGAAAAATGCCAAAGAAACCAGCCCGACTCCAGCTACACCAACAGAGGTCCCATCGCCTGCCTTGGTTCCACTGCAGCATCTGAGACAGTCTGCATCCCTACATGCCCACTCTTCCTCCCTGCTCCTCCTCCTGTTCTTCTTTTCACCTCCTCAGGTTGAAATGTTTCCACACATTTCTCTCCTTGCGCTCTGTGTTGGACGGATGGTGGTGATGGATCTCCGTGCTGTGCAGGGGAACCGTCGTGTCGGAGAACTGTTGATGTCTTGCAGGAGTGAAAGCACCTCTGTGGAGATGACTCGTAGGAATTCTTTCCTCTTTTAAAATCAGCCAGAATGTATGCACAAGTTTTGTTTGGAAAAAAAATATTTATTCAAATTATTTAAAAAGGCTTATGTCTGAACATCCATATCAGTATTTTGTTTGAAAATTTCAGTTGTTTAAAATGTACACTTTTGAACCTCAACTGCAAGCAAACTCTCCAAAGCCTTCCTGTTTGTTTTTGAAGTGTCAAATGCGGATCGTTGAGAAACCTTGGTGACAGACGACACCTCGGCCAAAGATCGCCACGATCACAGTCAAATGCTGTCCTCAAAGTGGTCGGTTAAAATTAGATTCCAGTTATTTTATGTCATCGGACACTGACTCCATTTACTGAAGGAAAAAAAAAAAAACGTCTCAGTCATTTATCCAGCCAGTGGAAACAAGAAAAGTTCAATGTGGTTCAGATTTCTCAGTGTGTATTATTCATGCCATGAAACAAAGAAAAGGCTTTAAAATTGTCTCAGAAAAAACTGAATTAAGTTGAATGAGATTTGACTGCGTTTCACTTCTTGTGCTTTGAGCATGAATCAAAAGGCATGCCAGTGTTGGGAAAGGTGTTCCGGTGGTCGGTGTGCTGGGAGTCTTCAACTAGTGCCTATAATTTAAAGTTTCACTTGAGTTTGAGCGTATTTGTTTCTGTTTTTCATTTTGTGCCACTTTCGGGCTTTACCAATGTTGCTTTTAACTTTGCATCTGTGATTGATCTGTGGTGGACTGGCGAGGGCGTCTCCCTCTGTCGCTCCCGATGACTGCTTGGATCGGCTCCGGCCCTCCGAGCGGCCCTGAACGGGTCGAAGCGGTCCACGAAACGGATGAATGGATGGTTCTACGCTTGACTGATTTGCTTGGCTGTTTGTTTTTGTAACTGAACAAAACATTTATATTGCTTTAAAAATGTTTATTGTGCGCCTTTGTATTTATGACAAATTAGTCATTCTGTAAATGAAACTATTTATTAAAGAGGTGCCTCTGTCAAAGCTTAGATTCAGTGGGAAGCCAGGATGAATGTTGCAAAAACACAAAAAAAGGACATATTCCACACATTTGGTGTGCATGTTTTTATTATTGAACTTTTTTTTAATCCACCAAACATTCGGTTTCCCTGTGTAAAATCACAATTTAAATAAAAACTACAAAGTCGTCTCTTCCTTTTTATATGTACGTTTTAGAGATTTTTACAGAATAAACAGGTGTGCGGTACTTTGATGCATTAAATTAAATAAACACGAAAGCAAAGTCCTACTTTTACTACAAGGTAAGTGAAGTGTTAAACGTATCCATCCCTCACCAAATGATTTTACGGTTTTATTAAATCCTTAAAATAATTTTCAAACAAAACCAGACATGAATTATGTAAGGAGGTTGTGAGTGCTCAGAGCCCTGCAGCTCCAACAAGCTGGACGATCTAAAACTATCAGAATCAACTTTATTCACCAGGTTTTTGCAACAAAATGAGGAATTTGATTTGGTAGACTTTGTCTCTCAACGTTCAGTAAAAAAAGATGCATCAATTGCACAAACATTCAACACAGTGACTAATGAAAGTTCAGCGGAGCAGCCTGAGGGACGTCTCCGTGATGGTGGTCTTGGTGTGCAGCGCTCTGTAGCACAACCTGGGCTCACCTGACAACCGGTTACACAGATGTTCAATTCAAATGTATTTATATAGCGTCTATTACAACACAAGTTGTCTCCAGGATCTTTCCAGAAACCCCGAACATGACCCCCGAGCAATTATGACATAAACAACGGCAGGTAAAAACTTCCCTAGTGGAAGAAAAACCTTAAGCCAAACAGTGGCAAGAAAAACTCCCCTTTAAGAGGGAAGAAACCTGGATCAGGACCTGGATCATAAGGGAGGACCCTCCTACTGAAGACCAGCCGGGTAGAGCAGGAAATAAGGAGAGAGGAGAGACAGACACACAGTCAAAGGTACAAGACAGGATACAATAGTAAAATTATCCGTCAGCAGCAAAACTAACAGTTCTATGTACATATGGGTGATATATGGATAGTTGGTGATCCACAGAGACGAGAACTGCAGGTCAGGATGTCAGCAGGTATCCAACAGAAACATCTATACAGACAGGTGGAGGTGAACACTGGGATGGCCAGAGGGTGGGACTGCAGGTCAACATGCAGCTCCTGAGGATCTGACCTGCAAACATGCACAGAAGAGAAAAAGAGGAGGCAGACCAGCACAACAAACCACAAGAACAATGGAGAACAATCATATTTATGAGATACTTCTGATTAATAACTGAGGATTGAGCTGAAGAAGGGAAAGAGAAACAGAGGAGGTGAGGGTCACCCCTCAGTGGATCATGTTGGGGTCCCCCTGCGCAGGTCTACAGCAGCAGATCCAGGATGAAGCTGTGTTGAAGACCAGCTGCTCCAGTCTGGTCCTGCAGCTCCACCTGCAGCTGTGACTACTGGTCCTAACACACTAAAGTACTAACTATATGCTTTATTAAACAGAAATTTTTTTAAGTTTGGTTTCAAAGGTGGAGGTGGTGTCAGCCTCCTTAACCCAGATTGGAAGTTGGTTCCATAGTGATGGTTCCTGATAACAGAAGACCGGTCCTCCAAATCTACATCTGGATGTGTCTCTGGGATGAAGAGGAAGCTGAGTGCCCGAGTCACTGACGGTGCACAATGTTCCTCCCCACATCCTCAATACCCTGAGGACATGTGAGATGAGTGGAATATTTCTTCTAAATATGTGCCACTGATGGAGTCTCTTTGGGCTGCAGACACATAAAACACAGAGGGTTCACACGCGGGTCAGGCAGGATGGACCTCACTTAAATAGGACAGACAGGAACTGTATGAAGAGGCTCAGGGATCCTTTTGAAAATCTGTGGATTTTCTTTTCCCCTTGCAGAGCTGGAAAATAACTACCAGACATGTGCTGTGTTTATTGTGAGACGGTTTAGTTCAGCTCCCTGGGGTCCAGATTCAGCAACAGCAGAGGTAAAATCATTCCAGCACTTGTTTACCGCTCCACATTAGTGATTCACACCTGAGCATACAACCTTACTAGACTTTGCATTAATAGTTGAATGGCTGGTAACAGCAGACCCGAAGTTTTTAAAAACACAAGTAGTTATTTATTTGACTTCATTTATTATGGACGTTGTTAAACCAGCTTAAGCAAGCACGAGCCCCCTTCTGCTGGCGCCAGAACCTAGGATGGCCCGTGCGTCACGCGCCATCTTCAAGGAAACTAGCGCCAGCAACAAAAGGATGGGGCAGACGCATCTTCGCACTCCGCTGCACGAATATAAAGAGCAGCACAGTTTTCATTCATGCACGCCAAACCTTCTCATCGTCTCTTTTTGGATTCACCCACATGAAGTCTGTCACAGTTCCTGTTAGAGGCTCGGCTGTTTTGCTCGGCCTGAATGTTCCAGGTATCTGTTAATAAGTCGTAATTATATTTATGCTTTCTTTTGGACATTTTCTCCTACACTGAGCGGGTGTGGAGCCTGACTGGGAAGACTCTTTTCTGATGCTTTTGCCCGTGCGCAGACTCTCCTCCAGCTGCACGGCGCCAGTCTCTGGGACCGGTCCGACTCGGCGCGTCGCTTTAAGACCATCGGTGCCATGGTGCCATCACGTTTCCCGGCCACTGAATCCTCCGCAGTTGTTTATAAGTGACCGCGCGCCACTAGGGGACTCATCTTAAGCACGAGCACCTACAGACACAAAGCCACTGTGGCGATCGTCCTCCTGTTGCGCCATGAAGAACTCCAGTATGCCGAGCGGTCGCGCACAGACTGCTGGCATTATGGACTTCCTTTTCTTGAAGCAAAACTGGGAAGATGCGATAGGTGGACTGGGAATCGCCAGTGGTGCCATGTTCCTTGAAAGCAGCGCCTCCAGGACTGTTGCAGGAGCAGAGTACATGGCCGCTCCGCCGACGGAGACCCCTCACCTGATGCCTGCCTTCTGGGACTCCCCACTCAGCCACGGGATCAACGTGATTGTGGGACTGGTCCTCTGTTTCACCATGTTGGGGCTGGGCTGCACGGTGGAGGTCAGTCAGCTTGGAGAACATATACGCAGGCCGATCGGGGTGGTGCTGGCTCTGGTGTGTCAGTTTGTGATCATGCCGTTGGTGGCATTTCTTTTGGCTTTAGCCTTCTCTCTGGATGATGTGGCGGCAATGGCTGTTCTCCTTTGTGGGTGCTGTCCCGGAGGAAACTTGTCAAATATCATGTCTCTGCTGGTGCACGGAGAGATGAACCTCAGGTAGAGCTTTTGAAGTCATCAGAAACATAACACGAATGAGCCTGAATGTTTTCACAAAGCCAACGGGATTGTGTGCGTCGAATTAACGCGCGTAAATAAAAACCAACAAGTGCGGTTTTACGCACGATTCTGTCGTTCCGACTGTGGCCCTTAAGGCGGTACTTCGTGTTTGTGAGTTACAATGACGCTACAATGTGCGTAATAAAACGCGTTCAGCTCCCGTAACCGCGCGTCTTTTGCCGTCTTCTCCACAGCATCATTATGACCATATCGTCCACTCTGCTGGCGCTCATCCTGATGCCGCTCTGCCTGTGGATCTACAGTCGGGCCTGGATCAACACACCTGTGGTCAACCTGCTGCCCTTCGGGGCCATCATCCTGACCCTGTGCAGCACTCTCATCCCTATCGGTTTAGGAGTCATGCTGAGGCACCGCCACACGCGCCTGGCTGACATTGTTTTGAAGGTAAGGACAGAAAATGTAACCAAAGTTGTGTAGTGTGAGCTGTCTTCAGTCATTTAGAGTCAGTCTGGGGTGCATCTCACAGTGACCACCTCTGCACACTGCGCATTTTTCATTATTAGTGTGGGATGCTGGCTGCAGGGAGAGTGACATCAGAGGCACTGTGTCAGGAAGAGCTCCTCCCTGCTTTTACTGATAAAAGGCTCACAGCAGGGAGGGGCCACATCATCAGAGGTGGCCTTGTTAAGCAGCAGAGGCGCACTGATGCAGCTCTGTTTAAGAAATCATGTACATTTTAAACATAAACAACGGAGGCTGGAGTCTTTTAGACTCCCAGGAACATAAACGTTTACGACGACAGCGTGTAAAGATTAAGAAACTTGCTGCCATACAGAAAACGGTTCTCATCTACGCCTGCAGGCATCCCTGTGGTCTCTGCTGGTCACTCTTGTGATGCTGTTCATCCTGACCGGAGCAATGCTGGGGCCAGAGCTGCTCTCCACCATCCCACCCTCCGTCTACGTGGTGGCCATCCTGATGCCCCTGTGCGGCTACGCTGCAGGTTACGGCCTGGCAGTCCTCTTTGACTTGCCCCCTAACAGCTGCAGATCGGTCTCCCTGGAGACAGGGTGCCAGAACGTGCAGCTGTGCACGGCCATCCTGAAGCTGGCCTTCCCCCCGCAGCTGATGGGAGGAATGTACATGTTCCCCCTTCTGTACGCCCTGTTCCAAGCAGCTGAGGCGGGCATATTCATCTTGGCCTACAGGACCTACAGGAAGGAGGTCCTGCATAAACCAGATCTGATGATGGATGGCGATGACACGAATATAACGTACCAAAGGTTTCAAGACGAGGACTTCGACTCAACCTATGGTGCCGTTACAGTGAGCGACCCAAACACAATCATGCTGGACCCCTGTCCTCCTCATCCAACTCCGGTTTGATGTGCAGACTTTTATAAAATCAGCTCTCTGCTACTGATGCAATACAGCATATTAAGACCTGGAGGTGTATATGTCATTTTGATTAGTTTTAGCATCACTAAAAAAACAAAACAAAAGGTTTGTCACTGACATGTTGAAAAAGCTGCTTTATGCTCAAAGCATTGAAGTTAGTTTGTCTTATATGATGAAAGGACATTGCTGTTGCTTAAAGTTAAAAAGAAAAAAACCCAACATTTACTGTCAGTGATACATGACTGTGTGTGTGTTTGAAAGAGGGACTAAAAGCCATTTGACAAACATATCAGAATTATTCATGTGCAGATTTCCAAATAAGCCTGTCCCAAATAAGCATCTGAAACATGGCACTATGTGTATATTATAGACAACTGTATCAATATATATGTATATATTAAAGATATAGAGACCAAAAACCCTGTTTACACATCTCCGTCACGTGACTGCTGTGTTTATTTGCGACCGCCACACACCTGACACTGATCAGGCCTGATGACGCGCACAAGTTGTCTATTTAAATAGTTTTAAACCAGCAGTCTGGGTTGGATGAACAAAATGGCAACGTACGGTGAGGAGCCAGTCGAGAACTACTTCTACTCATCTTACAACCCTTACATGGGCAGATACCCCAGGCCCAGAGACCCGGGGTGGAAATATAAAAGTTATTTCTCCCACTATGGAGACACTTCTGACGCCTTCAACAACCACCAACGCGCGCAGCTGAAGTCCATCTTATCTCAGATCAATCCCAAACTCACCCCGAGACTCAGGAAGGCGAATACCAAGGATGTGGCGGTACAGGTCAACCCGAAGAAGGACGCCTCGGTGCAGTGCTCCATCGGCCCGCGGACCCTCCAGGCGATGAAGCGGGACTTCCAGCGTAGGAGGCGGCCGGAGCCCGTCAGCCCCGGCGGCAGCCCCATAGCGCCGGGCGGCGTGCGTTACCCCCGCACCCTCGCCGTGTACTCGCCTGTGGCTTACAGGAGCATCACCTCCTTCTTGGTTGATGAGAACAACAATCAAGACAAAAACGTCTCCTCCGACGCGGCGACGCCCGCTGAGCCACCACCTGACCCGGTTGAATCTGCCGGGGAAACCGACGGGAAGCGGGAGGAAGACGACCAGGCTGGTGAGGAGGGGAAAGCCACGAAGACCTCTGACCGCAGCAGAAAACTCAAGTCCAAGCCGCAGGTGAGGAGCGAGATGACGGGTGAGGCGACGGGTGAGGCCGCGCAGGTGAGGGATGAGGCGGCGCAGGCGCAGCCGGCCGTGGAGGAGGCCAGGGGCAAGGCGCGCGTGCGCTTCCAGGTGAGTTCAAACACTGCCGACAGTGTTTGTTTAAAACTGGATGACGTTTAATTCACGAGCTTTATTTCGGTTTACATTCTTTTAAGATGGCTTCTATTATATTCTAGCTTCCCCGAGTCGGCAAAGGTTACTCATTAGATCCCTGTTTTCACCGTAAAATGCATTCAAACTGAATTGAAATTGGTTCCAGATGTAAAAGGAGACATTGCACCTGCTTCGTACCAAGTCACCCGCGTCTCTAGACTCCCACCCTTTTTGTTTACAGTTTCTATTAAAATAAGTTCAATTTACCAGACTGGCAAGGTCCTACCTGTAGAGGGTTTGATCTGAGTGTTGACCTTTTTTATGAGAAACTTTCCCCTCAGTTCCTGGAACAGAAGTACGGATATTATCACTGCAGAGACTGCAACCTGCGATGGGAAAGTGCCTATGTGTGGTGCGTTCAGGGCACCAACAAGGTGAGCCCTTTCCTTGTTGACTTAAGAGTGATGGGAGTATGTGGGATATTTGCCAACTTCAAGATGAAACCCTCTTTTCTTTGTTTTTTTTTTTCTCTCCTGTAACGTCTACTGTGGTCTGTTTCAGGTCTACTTCAAACAGTTTTGTAGAAAATGCCAAAAGGACTTCAACCCGTATCGTGTTGAAGACATCACGTGCCATGTAAGCCCCTTTCCCTTTCCTTGCAGTATACGCATACAATTTGAGCACTCATGGGGTTCTCTTTCCCAGACTTGCAACAAAGCGCGCTGTTCCTGTGCTATAACGCAACGGCATGTGGATCCCAAGCGGCCCCACAGACAGGATTTGTGTGGCAGGTGCAAAGGCAAGAGACTCTCCTGCGACAGCACCTTCAGCTTCAAGTATATCATCTGAGGCTCATCTTGGCCAAACTTTGCTCTGCAAGCCCATCTGCACAAGTTCTGGTGGTACCTTCAGCCCCATCATAACCACCGGTGCAATAATGGCATTTTGAAACCAGCGCACTTTGATGTTCCCATCATGTATTTAGTTGACTCTATAAGCTGAAGCTGCTTTACAATGTAATAAAATGGCTACCTTGCATTCTAGTGCTGCCTCTAACTGGACAAACTTTTTATACTTGCTACAACTTGGTGTCGGTATCAAAGGTGAACCATCTGACCTCTGCTCCACTCTTCTGACCCCTTATACAATAAGCTAATGTGCACAAATGTGGCTTCAGTCGTGCTTCCTGCACGTGAAAGTCCCAAACCTAAACAAAAACATCCATGCGGACAGTCAGGGTTGACAGTGCAACTGAAGATCCCCACGTCTGCAGGGAAGAAGTCTTTATTGTCCAGACAGAACTGGTATATTAAGGAAAACTAATGCAGCTCCATGGTCATGGCTAAAGAAAACTGAGGAATGAGTACATTGACAATGTGCCAAAGACAGGATGTCCAGACTACTGATCTCATGCATTACGAGCCCAAAATGATCAGCGTTGGCATGACGGCCATAAACTTGGATAAGTGGATCGAATGACGCAAATCTAGTCCTGGCTTCCTCCATTAAATTACTTTATACATCCTATTTTGGATAAACAGTGCATTACACAAAAGGGAAAAATACTGGTTTTACACTATACATTTTCTAAAATATATACAGTAAAATAAGTTATGTAGCCAGTCGGTACTTGTGTACACCAGAACTTCCAATACATATCACACAGTCAAGAGTCTCTAAAGGCATCTACTTATTTGGTTAAAGAGTTCTGCATGAAGACCTTTTGAAGGGACTCTCCTCTCAGAGTAAATTAAATATTCCTCTTTACATTTCCTAAAGGCAAAGGTTTCCCACAGGGTTACATGTTAAATATCCTAACATTTACAACCTAGGATGTTAGCTCTAATAAAAAATACATTTCTCAAAAAATATTATTGCAGTGCTTTTCTATTTCAAGCATGCATCTGAAAACTTTCGAACGAGCGTTTTCCGAGTTCATGAAACCTGATGGTGTGTGGTCAAACGTGCCGCCTCTGGACTGCGTTGCATGCTTCAGCTCCCAGCCCAGACGCCGAGGAGGCTACCGCTCATTGCGATGGGGCCCTCGGGTCCGATCAGGCAAAAAAAAAAAAAAAAGTTCTCACGTTTTTAACACCACCACAGGACTTATTGCAACAGAATTTTGCAAGTTGGCTTAGTCTTGAAAAACATGTTAGCTTTAAGCATTCATACACAATAGTATATTGTTAATCACAATTATTCCCACGCATCCTTTAGCCCTTTGTAGGTGGAGTCTCTCGTCCTCCTCCCATCACTGTTTTCCCCCCTCTCTACAGCTGATGTGAGGTGTGTGTAAAGAAGGGTTTTTCTGTCCAGTCCAGCTTGCAGCTGCAGCTGCGCAGGCTCACAGTCCAGTGCTGAGCATGGTGGTGTGGGGCTGGCAGGCCTGGGCCCGACTCAGAGCCTCGCGAATCTGCAGGTTTAGCTCCATGAGGCGGGTGCTTGCTTGAGTCAGGTCCCTGCTGGGGCCGACCACTGCCAAGCAGCCCGTCTGGCCCAGTGTCTGGTGACGGAAGTAGATGTGCAGAAGGGTCTGAACTGCATTATCCGTTTCGTTGCCAAAGATGTCATTAGGCCACAAAGACCTGGAGAGAGAGAGAGAAATCTGGATGAGTAACTGGCGGGAGGACTTTTGAACAGTAAATATTTTTAGTATAACACCAAATCAGCCAACTTTAAAACACTCAAGTGTGTGTAGAAAAAAAAAAATAAAGATTTAATTTATCCTGATTTTATAAAAAGGGCTTCAATTGTTTTCTTTCAACTGGAAATGACAACGGCTAAGTGTCATATGAGAAACAGATTGAAGTTTAGTTAATTATTCCCCAAACTAATTACAAAAAGGGGCAGAAACAGTCGACCTGAATCGTTTCTGTGAAGAAGCGTCGCGTGTCATCTTACCTAAATATCTTGACTTGTGCGAGGGCAGACCTGAAGTCTCTGGCTCTCAGAGTTTCAATCAGGGACTGGATGGCCGTCTCTGTATTGGTCTGGGCATTGTCTGACATGCACACATCCTCCAGACCATCATTTCCTGTGTCTGCCTCATTCAGGCAGCTCTCCAGGATGCCGAGTTCTTCAGACATGTTGGTAACCTTAGAAACAAGAAAAAAAACACCAACACGTGTTTATCATTGTTAAATAAATAATGCAATTAGATATGTAATATACCTGGTAGGTCAGCAGAACAAAACTTAAGTAATTATTAACTGAATTAACAGAGCTCATCAATCATCTATTTTTATCAAGTACCACAATCTGATTACACATCAATAAACATGAAGCCCAGACAAACAAGACACAGTAATGGTTGTTCATGTCATCTCTGCATAATAAATATCACTGATGTCTTAAAAAATGTTTTTAATAAATCATTTAGCTGATTTAAAAGGATTAAACTGGCTATTGTGCAGTTTAGCATCATTGTGTGCACAGCAGTGAACATGAGAGCAACATGTAAAGCACAGAGATGCCCGAAGAGCTGTGAAAGAACATTTTAATTAGGCACATTGAAGGTAAAGGCTACAAGACCACCTCCAAGCAGTTTCAAATACTATTAGGACATATAAGGTCCACGGGACTGTAGCCAACCTCCTAGAACGCAGCAAAAAAGGGAAACGCAATCCAAGGTTGATCCGATTTGATAGATGGACAGTAGACAAAGAACCAAGGAAAACATCCAAAGTCGTTCACCCATGTATTACACATTACCTTTTGAAAAACAATGATCTCCACAGAAAGAGACTCATGGAGGAATGTATTATTAAAACATAAAGCAGATTTGCTAAGTTACATGCTGACAGTGTTATCTGGACTGATGAGACCAAACTGGAGCTCTCTGGTAAGTCGCAGTCTTCACCTCTGACCACTGACTTACTGTTGAGGCCAGACCCTTGTGGTCAGTCAACGCTGGTGATAGTGCAGCAAGCCAGATGTGGCCGCTTTGAGTCTATCCGGTACATTAAAGCTCAAAGCGTTCACTTACATTACAGTTGTGTTATTTCAAATTTACTGTAGTTGTACAGAGCTTTGCTGTGAGACTTCTTCCAAGGGTCTTCTAAGGCTTATCCAGATTAACAATAAATATGTGCACACACATCTGGCCAGTTTTGCAGCCCATGAAATGTTATTCCCACCTCCACCTCTCTCTTGATGGTGTCCACCCTACTGATGAGTTTACAGTAAGCCTGGAACAGCAGCAGCAACTGAAAGTGCAACTTATAGAGCCTACGACACAACTCCAGCTCCTGCAGAGACAGGGAACAACAAAAAAACAAAAGTCACATGCCAGCATGAAAGTAAAGCCTGCATTTAAATTGTGATGATCATATGATTAGAGAGATGGGTATCCTGGGTTAGAGACAAGGAAGTAGATAAAGCTTTAGCATGGGCTAGAGCAAAGTACCATCATTTTTGTGCCATGGAGTGAGAGGTGAGTGAACTACAACTAGAATGAGCCATGAAATCTCAGCTGGAAAACTTTCCGTCACCACCTGGTGTGAGGCAGCCTGCAGGCTATGGTGACCAGGTGTGGCTGACTAGATGAATGATCGTAAATAACTAAAACAGTTACAATACTAACTCTGGGGAGCATGGGAGAAAACAATCATTTGAACAGATATGGGAAAGAAACAATGAACATGCAAAATTAAACGCATAAATACGAACATCCTTTCCTGCTGACAAGTTCTCTGTTTTCAACATCAATGTTACACGTGAGAGCAAATTTTACATATCTACATTCAGATTCAGTAAGTAATACAAACGGGTGGAAATGCTGGTTACCCAGTCAACTGATAAAAAGAAAAAAAAAAAAAAAAGCCCATACTGCGAAACAGACAACAGAAGTGGGTGATTGGGTGGATGAAGAAGCTGAATTGGGTTACATGAAACGCAAAAAGAATAAAAATATATCCAAGCAGAAATGAGATACAGAGGTGGGCGGGAGTACAGTCGGTAGATGTGCAGACAGATGAGATGGTCGGCGTTTTGCCCAGGTGTCATCATTGTTAATATCCAGAATATGAGAACCACTTACTGCTAGATTTTCCATTTGCTAAGCAAGAAGGTGAGCAGGTCACGCACATACATACACACAAAACAACAAAACAAAAAGGAGAGAAAGACCAAGAATTAGTGAGCTTTAACATGACAGCTGAGACACAGTGACCTGATGGGCAACACGCAGTGGTTTATTATCTTCCTTTTATATAGGTCAAGGAAGGCTCAAACTACGTGTGCTCATTACAGCAATACCAGAAACCTTTACGCTGAGAGATAACATGTGCAAAGAGAGAGAAAGGATACAGTAGAGCCTACATGGAGAGGAAGGAGTAGTGAAAGACAGGATGTGTTGCCGTTGTGACTGAAAACGCATGTTAGTTTTATCCTCAGACAAACTTTCTGTGGGTGTGAAAAGGAGGAAAGGTGATCCTTGATCAGATACTTGGAGGAGCTGATGTGCAAGTCTGCCTTACTAGTAAAATGGGTAATAAAATAAAATAAAATAAAATAAATAAATAAATAAATAAATCAACTAACAGCACGGGACCCTAAAGTCAGCTAAAAACTATACCCCTTAATGCAATCATAAATAAGATGATGTGCTCTTTATTGTTTGCTCTATTTGACTGTTAAAGTAAATTAGTTTCTTGTCTGTGTTTACCAAGAAACAGGAGAAGGCACAGCACCATGCCGTGTTATGTCAGTGGGCAGACAACGTGCTGTAACTGGAGTTGAGGATTAACAACTGCAGCAGCATGTAGACGAGGCCGTGTGACATCTGCAGCCACAGTACACGTTGTTTATTATGCAAATGAGAAGCTCTTCGGTTAAGTAACCTCAAAACTGCCACAGGCAGCGCATATCCCAGAGTGCTGTTGAGCTGGGGAAGTCTCAATATGAAGAAACAGGCAACATCCGGGGGACAGCTAGAGTGGGCCAATGTTCAAAACTGGCTTTGAAAGTATGGTTGTCACAACAGAAAGCAATTTCATCAGCTAAACGTAAGCAGCTTCTTCAAGAACTGTGTAAACTATAGTTATTTCTGTGAGTTCATGCAAAAACAGGAGGCCTGGAAAATGCATTTCAAGGGTATAATTTGAGCATTTATTCCTACCTGTGCATGAGTATTTGGTCTTTGGCTGCTGTCTTTGTCCCCAAAGGTTTTCCTGCAGTTCTCCAGCCACTACAGGGTTGAGAGGACATGGATAAGCCAGACAGGAAGGAAACAGAGAGGAAGCCAAGCAAAAGAGACATGACATTTGTTTGTATTTATTAAGGATTGGTCAAGGAGCAGATTTAATAAGAATGTTATACTTAGCAAATTAAAGAAGGCCTGTTCCAGAGCATTGGATAGTATCTAGTCCTTCAGGGAACATTGCCATCTCATTCAATTAGCGCCCCTGCATCCCAGAATCCCCTGCAATCTCATTTTTCTTTCTTCCCCTCCCCCTTCTTTGCTTCTCCCACCCCTCTTAGCTTCTCCTGCCTGGCCTTCTGTAAGTGATTTAGGAGCGCTGAGGGTTATTTTTATCCCCCCAGCAGGGATTGTTGCTAGTGATGCAGACAGTAACGGCAGCAAAATCTACTCATACTCAACACTGATTCAATGTCTGCTCTGCTGATGAGACCGACCGTGCTTATCTTGCACAGCATCAGCTGTTTGTCTTCGTCTTCAACCCACCTTTTAAAGAGTGACTGCGTCAAGGCATTTTAGGTGCATAGCCTAAGCTAAGCTGTTTTAAGTTGAGGAGCTTTTATAAAGCAGTTCCTTGGAATCATTCTCTCAAACTCACATCCTAATACGGTCACTGAAATTACAATTGTGGTACTCTTATGAAATGGGGGATGTGGATATGTGAGGAAGCATGTTCTGAAGGTAAAAGTACAAAAATAAATAAAATGGAGAGGCAGATATGGAGGATTGTGGTGACTTACAAGCTCTGCTGCTTCTCTTTTTGCATTGTAGGTGTCCAGGTGCTCCTGCAACTCCAGTACACTAAATTTCAGAGTCTCCAACAGTCCACAAGAAACCAGCTACAACAGCAAAGCAGGACAACATGTGCATTAAGCCACAACAAAATGCAATTTATAGACAGAGCACAATATGCAATCATTTTTATGTAAGATGCACACTCACAGTAATATGCATGAAGTGCAATACTACTTTTTAAAAGCCCCCCCCCCCAAAAAAACATTACATGCTAGCAGCTTTGAGTTTGATTAAAACCACCGTTCATAAAAGCCTCACCGTCTCTGCATCCAGCAACACCGTAGGGCACTGTGAGCAAGACGTCATGACTTCCAGGGAGCTAAGGAACTGATTGCCCATTCGTTGGAGCCTCTCTCCAAGAAAGCGAACAGATGCATGTGTAATTGAGCCAAATTTCCTCTGAATACTCTATAAACAAAGATGAGAAATAAAAAAAAAAATGAATGAAAAGCCTCTTTCAGAATGTGCACAGGTAAATATAACTAGTATGCATTTACCTCAAAAAGCCGGGAGAATACATGAAATGTGTAAACAGCAGAGGACCCATCAGTGTCTGACAACATCTGGTTGACATGGCAACGCCAAGCATCTTCCTCATTGTCGTAGGCAACAGGCTGAAATGCTGCCAGAATGGCAGAGAGGAAGGGTGAAGGGGGTGGAGAGGCCTGAATTTCTGGGAAGCAGTCTGCGTCACCTTCATCTTGACTGAAACAAAACACAGGAGCCAATGAGCAACAATCCAGCATGTTCTGCACGCCACCACTGAAGGACAAATGTAAACACACGTACGTCATCACTTGCTGCAAGTAAACAACACTGCTGAATTTCTACCTCTCACGTAGCAACTCTGGCTATAATTCAGTGAAAGCTCCCATCCACATCCCATCCGCCATGGTCTCAAAAGAACATAAGCAACTAGCATTTTAGCAACATGCAAACATCTCTCTCTTGCACACACTCGCACACACCCACGTATAGACGTGCATTGTGATACTCACAGGCCAGTAGGACCAAACAGCTTGAAGAAGCACACAGAATACAAGTATCTAAAGCCAGCACTGCCAAGTGTTGCAGCAGACACAGTCTCTGTCCTCATCCTCATCCCAACCACTGATTTTCTTCCCCCGACTCTCTCCCCTCGTCTGCAGCACGACTGTGCTGCAACTGCTAGCAGCACCAGCGCACTGCACTCTCATCCCACACAGGACTGCAGAGTGCTCTGAGCAAGCAAAGCATCGACACACTTACAAACCAACACGCACACACTTCTGCACAAAACTCTGGCTCCCACATGCATCAAAACATGGAAAGAGTCTCTCACTCATGAGTGGGAGAGAGCTTTTTTAACTGGTTAATGTCCGGCAGTTTTCACACAATCACACAGATTCAAAACCACCCACAGACTCACTACTGATTCATGTGTGGGCCTATCACAGCAATGTAAGATGTTTCAAGAGAATCTCAGCAACTGCCTCTACAGACGTTTTCAGCAACCCTTCATACTGCTTCAGAGTACTTTACATCTATCATCTTACAATTGTCCTCTAGCAGTACTGGCCCACCTTGGTGATGGACTCTGCGGTGGATTGAAGCCAAGCTGCACCCAGCCACCGTCACAGGGAAACATTGCCAAGTAAGAGATATACATACATATGTACACACACATATATACACACACACACACACACACACTCGGTGTGCTCTAATCAAATATGCAGACATCGCTACTTGTACTGTCCTCGCCCCCCCCTTCTTCTTCTTTGACGTCATCTTTGCCTTTTAGTTATTGGTGGTTGGCCAACAGTGCACAACCACCACCATATGGTTCGGAGTGGCAGTTTAAATCAGTGGATCCTACCAGGTCAGTCATTGTAATGGAAACAGTGGCTGAGGGGACAGAGAGGAAGGTCACGTCCCTTGTCATTTTTGGCTTAGTTTTTTTATAAATACTGACAACATGGTACCGTGTTGTCATGTGTTTTTCATCTGATGCTGTATTTACCCAATTGTATTTACCCTGGTAAGGATTATATTACTATTTATTATTTCCAGAGACCTCAAACCTTGAAATTAAAAAAGGCAGAGTATTCTTTTTCACACCACTGTATAATGTAGTGAGAATCCTGTTGTTTGATGTTGCTATTACTAATAAAATATTTCATTCTGAATGTAGATTTAGTTTACTTGTTTCAAAACAGATGAACTAATATCTAATACCAAAATTAATAAAATATGAGTTAATTTAACATTTCTTTTTTGCCCAGTTTTTAATTCCAATGAAGTGTAGCCTTCCCACTCCCCAGCCACTTTGTTCAGCATATCAGGGGGATCCCAAGGCATTCCCAGACCAGATGAGAATCATACTCCCTTCAACGTGTCTTGAGTCTTTCCGGGGGTCTCCTCCCAGTGGAACATGCCCAGAAGACCTCACCAGGGAGGTGTCCAGGAGGCATCCTAGCCAGATCCCTGAGCTACCTTATCTGGCTCCTCTCAATGCAGAGGAGCAGCAGCTTTAATCTGAGCCCCTCCCAGATGACAGAGCTTCTCATCCTATCTCTGAGGGAGAGCCCAGACACCCTGCAGCAGAAGCTCATTTCCGCTGCTTGTATCTGCAATCTCGTTTTTTCGGTCACTACCCACAGCTCATGACCATAGGTGAGGGTAGAAACGTAGACTGACTGGTAAATTGAGTTTTGCCTTTCAGGTCAGCTCATTCTTCACCACGACAAAATTGTTGCAGAGTCCACATCACTGTAGACGCCACACTGATCCACCTATCAATCTCTGCTTCATTCTTCCCTCACTTGTGAACAAAACCCCACGATACTTAAACTCCTCCACTCCTCCACAGTATCTTAATCCTGACCTGGAGAGGACACTCCACCCTTTTCTGACTGAGAGCCACAGCCTTGGATTTAGAAGTGCTGATTCTCATCCCAGCCGCTTCACATTCAGCTGCAAACTGCTCCAGAGACAGTTGAAAGTCTTGGCCTGATGAAGCCAACAGAACCACCTCATCTGCAAAAAGCAGAGACCCAATTCTGAAGCCACCAAACCAGACCCACTCTGCTCCTCAGATGTACCTAGAAATTCTTTATGAAAGTCCATGAAAGTAAATAGAATCAGTGATAAAAGGCAGCCTTGGTGGGGTCCAACCCCCACATGAAATGAGTCTGACAATGCAGACCAAGCTCTGACACCGGACATGGAGGAACCGGACACCCCATATAAGGGATTCTGGCACCTCATACTCCCAGAGAACCCCCCCCCCCCACAGGAGTCCCTGAAGGACACGATTGAATGCCTTCTCCAAGTCCACAAAGCACATGTGGAATGGTTGGGCAAACTCCCATGTACCCTCCAGGACCCTGCTGAGAATGTAGAGCTAGTTCACTGTTCCACGGCAGGACAAAAACCACACTGCGCCTCCTCAATCCGAGGTTGAGAGTGTGATCCCTCTATAATTGGAGCACACCCTTTTGACCCCACCACAATCTGCCAATCCAGAGGCACTGTGCCCGATGTCCATGCAATGTTGCACAGGCGTGTCAACCAGGACAGCCCCACAACATCCAGAGCCTTAAGAAACTCCGGGCGGATCTTCTTAACAATGCTGGTGGCCTCACCCCCACCTCTAAGTTCAAAGGCTCTGGTACCTCACAGGAAGACGTGTCGTTGGGATTGAGGAAGTTCTCATAGTATTCTCCCCACCACCTCACAATGTACCTAGTCAAGTTCAGCAGCACACCATGCCCACTGAACACAAAATCTGTAAATTACATTTTTATCGATTGAATCAAAATTTTGATCCACCTACCTTGACATGCCAGAGAAGTCTGCCTCCTCTTCCTCACAGCGTTCATCCAGCTCCTTCAAGGCCTGTGTCACATCTTCTTCCCACACAGAGCCACAGGTGCTGTCTGGATCTGGATATGGATCAGGCTTAGTTTCAGGTGGCATAGGCAGACACAGAGGTATCACTGTCTGGGGTTCTTCATCACAAAGGGACCCTGGTGGTGTATCAATCGCTGGCGGAGGAGGAGGGGCTGGATCCAGGTCCTGCGGAGGGTCCTGAGTCTCCAGGAGGCTCTGGGTGTCCTGTGAGTCAGTGAGGTCACACAGCTCTGGTGGGTCAGAGGGAAGAGGGGGGGCACTACAAAACCCCGTGTCCTCACTCACACTGCTACTCAGCTCGTCTGCTGCCGTCATGCTTACAGCATCCTGCAACACAAAGTCAAAGGGGGGCGTTCAGGTGCACACTGACAGGTGACCTCAGATGGGAACATTTCCAGGCAAACTCTCTCTAAATTATATTAGCTTTGATTATATTAGCTTTTATTTATTTATTGGTATTCTTTTTTTTTTTTTTTACCCTAAAATTTGAATAGTGCACCATCTCCTTTAAGCTGCATTTATCCTGTTAGTAAACAGTACCACAAGTTAAACCAGTGTCAATCAAATTGTGTTCTGTTCTTGATCTTTTAAATGGCGTTTTCATTATTATAATATATTTTTATTATATGACCAGAAGTTTCCCTCTGCCATGCCTGTTCATTGACAGCAAAGAACCTCTTTCTGGGTCTCTTCAGTTTGTTAATGATTGCAAAGCTGTGGTCTGTTAGTTGCATATTATGGTTCTGTAATATGCTGATTTATGATGACCACGGTTCTGAGGACGAGGAGCGCGCGGACATCCACGCCTTGTCATCTTCAAATCCCAAACTGTCCTGCCACCCTGTGTCAGCTTCTTTGACATCCAGCCTGTACCGTGATGAAGTGTACCTTCAGAGGCGAGTTTTTGGCAAGGTCAGATTCACACAACCCCCTGTGTCAGTTAATTTGAAAAGGACATTCAAGTGTTAAATGCGGGGTATCCAGCAATGTAAAAGGGGCTACAGACATGCAGAGATTCTGCTTAAATCCAACCGGTCCCCCCTGACCCAGTGGGGCTTCCTTCACTTATCAGAGTCTAATACATTATGAAAGTTAGTGTGGCAGGCAGCCAATACATAGCAGAGACAGGCTCTATCTTATGGAAAGCTTTTAGACAGGGTCACAGTCATCCTGGAGGGAATGAGTAAGACTATTGATGGTTTTATCTGGGGCTCATTATACTAAGAGCTGAGGCTATGATGCGGTAGAAGTCCTTGGGATGACATTGAGACCATTGCTGTGATGGGGTTTCTTCTGGAGTCACATTCAGATCTATGTGTAGAGCACAATCACTAAAAAGGTAACCAGTACCCTCTTAAAATCAGACATATACATACTGATACACTGCACATATACTGCACTGTAGGAGCCTAGGTTAAAGCTACATTACTGTTGTAAAAGGTTAAAGACTTGTGTATAAAAATTCTCCCATTCTGCATCTAAATGAGAAATCAGAAGACCATAATATACTCAGTTGTTAGTAAAAGTGATAAAAGTTAGTAGCAGAACATAGCAGTAGCAGAATATAGCATGTTAATATGGTAGTAAATTGAAAAGTCTAGAACACTACTGGTTTTCAATTAACTTCACTTTAAAGTCAACAGACCACTGATAAAGCACTCATACTCACGTTTGCTGCTGAAGATAAAGAAGCGGTGGTCGCTTTAACAAGTTTTTAAATGCAGAATTTAGTTGGAATGGTGAGTTGCTGTGTTATTGGGGTGAGCAGTAACAGCTGACCTGAGGTGGGCTTTTGTTTAAATCTCTTCCCAAATCACACAACCAAGCCCCATCACACGCACAGACACAAAAGCTAAGGATCCAGCCTTCAGAACCCACATCTAGTGCAAAGCAACCAGGAAAGTCTTAGAAGGGGTCAGGTGCAGTTCAAGCAGCAAATTATGTCTCTACGCGACAGCAGGCATACAGTTATAAGACCAACACTTTTACCCTAAACCAAATCCCCCTAAAATAGCTAATCATCTGTCTAAAAACTGATCCACCAAGAAGCAGAGAAAAAACAGATTAAAGCTGAATAGAAAATAGAAGAAGGCATGCTAAAAGGCACCCAAGCTCCACATTTTATTGCTGCTCCCAACTGATCGCACCTCAGGCAGCTGGCTGCAGGTGCTGTCTGAATGGGCCATCTCCAAATTGGGGCTATCCAGCCGGGGGAGGGAGGGTAGAGAGTGTAGAGAGGGCAGAGCGGGCAGGACAGTGGCCTCTTCAGTAATGGCACTGCTGGCTGATTCTTGAGACTGCTGTAAGGAGTCCACATGGTTGGATGCAGTGTCATCTGTGGCAGAGTCGCTGTTCAGCTGTGGAACAAAAACAAGACAGCAGCTCAACCTTTTGGGTGATGCATAGTTAAAGTAAATACAAAATTATTCTATACATCAAGAAAAAGGGAATAACCATATCTGAACCGAGACTGAATTAAGCTCATTTAGGAACATTTCTAAAAGTAATTATGACAAATACAACTTTTGAAAAACTACGTACCAATATGAGCTCACTTTGGGATACAACTTTGATCAGGATTCACTGGGCTTTTTGTAATCATACAGTTACTACTGATCACATGATAGCTGATCAATAGTTTAAGGTGCCATTAGCCATTCAATCTTGTTATTGTGTGATGTACATTCCAATAAGTTGTTAAAAATCTAGTAATGCAGCCACAACTATGTAATATATGTAGACGCAAGAAACAAATATACAGCAAGAGTAAATCTTAAAACAACAGGAGTTGTGTTTCTATATAAAGCAGAGCATGTTGAGTCAATTTAGTATTAATTCAATTAACCCTACACCTTAAGACTGCAACAGGCTAGTAGTAAATTCATGCCATTTTCGCCTATATTGTTCTTACTGAAATAAAAGGTGACATTTCTGGTTAAATCAGGGAAAGTTGCATGCCAATTTCTCCTTAAAAGCAGAAGCTCATTCTCTCACCGTACACTACGAAAATCAAGTAAAGCAGAAGAGAGACAGAAATATTCCCATAAAACAAAAGTAAATCATTTCTATTCAGAAATGTTCTCGCTGCTTTGAGAAAGGGGTTGCAGAAGAAAAAAAAAGCAAACAAAAGGAAGAGGAGTTAAAAAAAAAAAAAGCTGCTGAGCTGTTAGAAAATGCAAATAAACATGCTGGATTGAAACACTGGATTCATTGAAGTACATTTAAGGAATTCCATTCAGTATTTCTCTTTACTTCTTCCCAACAAAACATATGAATTGTCACTCATTCCTCTTGACTTATTTTGAATTTAGGTCAACCCAAAACCAGAAAAAAGCTGAGAAAAATGAAAAAAAAAATAAGAAATTCTTGATTTTACTAGGGATGTTTTTTCTCGCTAAATCCAAGACATTGCATCAAATTTGTTTCATTTGTTTATATACATTCAAGATTGCATAGAAAAAACAGGGATTTATTCAATTTATTTATTCAAAAGGGAAATTTAACTTCATTGATATCCATGTCCTTAATTAAAGTTTAAAATGTTTAGAAGTCTGGCTTAAAAAAAACACAAAAAACAACTTTCAAAGAGGTGATACCATCAGGTGATTGTAAATTTAGTACAGAGTATCCATGAAAAGCTCAGGTTTGGGTTTGGCCAGAAACCATGATCTGTGATCCCTCAGACTGCACTATGATCCCTAATCAAAAGCTGATAAACCCACAAGGGAATGGATCCTGTTTATCAAGCACTACAATGTAGAGCTACATCCATAAATGCCACTAAAAACTTTATTGTGCTCAAGTCAACTTGTCCAGAAATGGAATCAACATCTGGCAAGGCATCTGGGATGGACCATCAAACAGTAGAAAAGTTTACGGCGCTCAGCCGAATCAGTATTTCAGATCACTATTGGTAGAAAAGAGCAGCAGCAAATCCAAAATCTGGGTAATAAGTGAAATAAGTGATATGTTTTATTACAAACTGTCCTCAATGGCAAATGTCTAAAGTAACAGCCTCTTACTTTTTTTATATTTTATCGCAGATTCCCAACTTTTTCTGATTTGGGGTTGTGATTTGCATAACATTTCCTACTGTACTTACCAACTATACAAATGTCTAATTCTATAAGGGGTTAAAGGGACTGGGTTGAAAGCGCAGGGGCCATCTACCACCGGCAAAGAAGCAGGCAGCAGGTCCGGCTCAGTATGTGCGCACACAGACACACGCACACCATGCCAGCAGGCTGTGCGAGGAGCATGGCAGGTTGGGTGGGCGGGGGACCCCGATTAGAGTGAGACTTACAAGGCCAGAGCAGGTGAGAATCTGGCTAGCGCTCAGTACCTCCTCCTCAGATGATTCATCCGTGTCCTCGTGGTTGGTGAGATTAAGGCTCGGCGTGCTGCCTGTGTACTGGCACTCCTGCAAAGACGGCGTGTCCCCTTTGTCCATGCTCTCCAGTGAGCGACGTCGCACCCCCCAGTTGAAGTTGTCCATGCTCTCCCCCTGCAGGACAGTCAAGCCAACAACAATGAGATAGTGCGCACAAGGATAGACGTGGATAAAACAAAATGAGCAAACAATCTACAAGACGAACGCAACATTCCACAACTAATCATAACCAAAAGAACCCATCAAAATCACAAATTAAATGTAAATAAGGATAAACTTTCATGTGCTTGAAAGGGTGAAATGTCTTTTCTACATATTTTGGGATGGTAAATCATGCAAAGTTCTAAAACTAGAAAAGTAAAAGGTTCACAAAAACAGGAGCAACGATTGAGATTAAAAATGACCACAGCACTGAATTTGATAACACAAGGAGACAGCAGGGTGCTTAAAGAAATAAAAAAATTTTTAAAAAGGCATTTCTAAATACTTTTCATGTCCCCAAACTTACCTGCAGCTCCTTGTGGCAAGAGAGGAGAAGGAATATGAATGTTAGTAGCCTTAAGACAGTTACAATACGAGTATTGCTTTGTACTACAACTGTGAGAATAAATAATAATAATAATAATAATAATAATATTAATGCATTTCATTTGTAAGGTGCCTTTCGTGGCACTCAAGGTCACTGTTCATAGAAAATGAAAAAGGATATAAAAAGGTGGACAGACAACACAACGCTGCTTATCTGTCACACAACTAATAAAAATGTAGTCTAGGAGAGAAAAGCCTGACTAAACAAACCCGTTCCTGAGAGAACAAAAGATGCATCTGTACATGCACGTGGCTCCCCGCACACACTGAAACCACTCTTTTAAAAATGATCAATTAGAAGAGTATTTTCCACGTAATTTTCCTTCTTTTTATTATCTTCTAATCTGAAAAATGTATGGTAAGTTCTCACCTCAGCATCCTCCAACTCCACATCTAAGAAGTCAAAGTCCTTAAAGACACCAAACTGCTGCTCACTGCCTGTATCTTCTCCCAGCACTTCCTCCTCTCTGACCACCTCCTCCACTGTAGGAATGAGACTGGTCTGCTGGTCTGCAGAGTCCAGGTCCTCATTGGATGAGAATACCACCTAGAAGACAAGGACTTTGTTGTCAGACAGAATAAATAGATAGTCTAATGACTTAAAAAAAAGCATTTTAAAATAATTGAGCCACCCAAAACAGACACAAAGACAACTGTTACAGCAGCAGAACTCAGAACAGTGAATTTACAGAGACCTTGTCTGAGGCCTTAGAGTAGGAGAGGAGTCTTACAGATGGATTTTTGGGAATGCCAGATTCTGGACCACATAAAGACAGGACATTCATCAGCCTCTCTCTGGTTCTTCTCTGCAACAAAAACACATAACATGAAAAATAAGCTTGCATCTAGACTTAAAACCCGTCTACACGCCACACGGTGAGAAATAAAGAATGCAGTAACTTTTTATCATCCAATCACAGTTTACTTGGTGTGTTGCTGCTTTTGACTGACTGCACAACAAAATATATTTTCAAATGTATGGCTCACTTTGAAAGAACTGCAAATAACTAACTGTAATTCTAAATGATATCAACCATAGTAACATGTTAGGATTAGGTTAAAAGATAAGAAAAAAGCAGTTGTGCTACTAGTTCAGGTTGAGACCTCTCATGTTGCTGTACATATAAGCTGTTTATGTGGATGCAACTTAAGCATATATCAGATCCAAACTATAAACATGGAAATGGTAATCACAGCTTCATGTAACGAAGCGTCTCCTTTAATGGGCAATGCCTCGTAACCTCTGACTGGTTAATGTTGGATACCTGTATCTTTAGAGTGGGTACCTGAGAGAGTTGAGGCCTTTTCCAGCTAACTTGCACTAGACCATTGGAGTTGGAGCCAGACGATGTAGAGGATGTACTCCTCGTTACAGCAATCACCTGTGGCTTTCCATTTCGGCCTGCTGCAGTACGTTGATCACCATATTTGTGTCCTATTATTGGCGTCTATGGGTCCATGTAACAAGTTACTATTAGTATTCAAAACATATACTGCATGCAAGAACATTGAGATAAACACATTTATGAAAAAGTGTGGCAATTCTGACCTCTGAGATGTCAAAATGAAAGTCCAGAGTCTTGCCCGGCAGCTCCTTGGAAGAGTTGTTGAATATGCGCGTGAAGGCAATTTCAGGAGAGCTGCAAGATTCTGTACTATAAGAGCGCTGCACATCGTCGGGCACAACGAGGCTGGCTGAACGAGACACGACCAACTTCAGAATGTTTTGGGCTTCTTTCCAGTGTTGGCTCTGAAGGAAAAAAATAAAATAAAATATTGCACTGGAAAATAACTGGCTGTGAAGACATTTCTGTGGAAGACAATTCTGAAGGTCAAACCATTCCAGCAAACACAGTAAATGATGCCACTTGATCTGCATAATCTCTGTTAACTTTTGTTAAATGTTTAATGGGTTTCCCATCTTCAAAGTGTCTCCAGTCCATGGCTTGCTCATTCACTGGCTGTAGTTCAAATAGGAAGTTGCCTGATGCCTCCAGATATTTTGCCTGCTAAGATATCTGTCAGCCCCTCTTAGCCGAGCCTAATGAGGCCAGGTACTTATCCTCCTATTGTCACTTCCAGGGCTTAATGGGGCCAACTGAGGCTCACCTGGTCCCCCATTTCTGGACTCACTTTTCTGAGAAACAAAATGGGGCTTAAGTGAGCGAAAAGTGGTGTCAAGTTAGAAGGAAAGCATCATTCTTGCTTATTTTATTGCTTTTCTTATTAATTATGATTAGAAAAGACTTACTTAGTTTACAACTGTTAACATTTATTACAGATATGCTGGATACAGTTTTATATTAACCCGAGTTATCTTTACATTATTTCTCAGTGTTTACTTGCTTGCTCCCCTCATGCGGCTTGTGCCTACTATTGAGCTTGAGCACAGTTCAATGTACTGAATCACTAGAATCGGTTAATTAAAAACAATTTGTTCAAAAGATTTGTTCATTACACCGCTTTGTACCTGATCGGAACTCTGACTGCATATCAAACTCCCGGCTGAATGGGTCGCGATTTGGCTCATGATCGTTGGCTTCCGTCAGGACTGTCGCATCTTAAAAATCTCAATATTATAAAAGTTTCCTTGCCAAATACTCGAAATAAAAATTTGGTTTTTAACAATTTTTCAATCACATTTGTTCAGTATTGCGCAGTCTCTGCTCACCGTCTCGTTCTGACTGATCTGAACTGATCACAAATGTACTGTGAAGCAAACAGATTGTTTCAGTTTTGACTCAGTTCATTCACTGAAAAAGACTTTTTTTTTTTCATCATTTGTGATCACCGCACCACAGATATCCCACAGCTCATTGTGTCGTTAAATGCATCCTGGGTATGTTTACACATTTACTTAAGGCTGTTCACTTGTGATCGGATCTCCCAGGTTAGATTTTAACACCAGGTGTAAACAGGGCCTTTGAGCAGTTCACATATAACAATGGCATGCTGATAGGCAACTGCTGACTGGTCACCTATGTGCCTCCAACTGTTCAGTAAGTAAGCTTGGTAAGAAGTCTTAAAATAATGTAGCGTGAAAGCAGATCCAAAGGAGGTTGGTGCATGGCAGAGTTCATGCACTGACATTCTATATTAAACATATTTACAAAGCCTAATATAAAGAGGCAAAGCTGAAATTAAACCAGTGCAGAATTTGCTGAACAGTAACAGTATCACAGCGGTCTGATGTAAATGTGAGTGAGAACCACATAGTGCCTTGGGTCAAATTCCATGAAAGGCTTTCATAACAATCCAGAGCTGCAGCAAAGAAGTCTATACACTGACCCCGAAAGACATGCTATCCTTCCTTTGTTAACTGTGGTGTTATTTATGGAGAAGATCACAGTATTCATGCACACTGGATATACATATACACAATATTGAAACGTACCCCTGCAAATGGGTGAAATATTGGCAATAATTATGTCAACAATTGCAGACTTGATTTGCTCCAGATTCAAGCATATAATATGCAAGATAGCAATATAACCCATTAACAATTAGAGATAATATGAATGATTATATTTATTTTACCTATTAATTTGTTACTAAAAGTGTGGCGAAGGCTCACCTGAACATATTTCCCAATTATCTTCATTATTTCGAGGTTGAACTGTTTGACTGGAGCTGCTGAGAGGTCAATATGACTCAGAAGGCTGTACATGATCTGCAACAGGTACTGCTGCATCCCGGGAAGGCCCTTCTCCAGCAGCTGAGTGACAAAGAAGGGCATACCAAACTTGTTATGAATATTGATTTGCTACAATTTGTGACCCATTTAAAGAAGTTTGATCTTCATCTTGCATACCTCAGCCAAGTAAGTAACCAGGTTCAAGGTTCTCTCAGCAAAGGCATCATGGAGGTAACGGCAGACCACATTGATCCAGTTCGTGCAGTCGCGGGAATAGCTGTGTGTGCTGTACAGGCTCATCATGTGGGCCAGGTTGGAGAGCGTGGCCGTCTTTTCATCTGCACATACCTTGGCTATTTTATCAGCCGTCTCTTTACAGAAAGGAGTCGGGTTATCAAAGTGCAGGATAAGGTGTGGTAGGAGGCACAGGATATTTAAAGGAAAACCTGCAGAAATGTCAGCAGAAGATAATGAACATGTTATGAAGAGGTCACATATGTGTCATATATAACGCAGATAAGCAAAGCTCTGGAGTACATGTACAGCTGACAGGATTATTACACATTATTTTCTTTTTATGTCATATAGATGATGTCAGTCGCAATCACCTGCTACTTGTGAGGGGTCTATAAGTGTGTGTCTGGAAACGCTGATGAGCTTGCTGAGCAGGTGGATGGTGAGCTCTTGTGTAGACGTAGAGGTGAAGCCTTTAAGGAAGAGCTGCAGCAGACCAGGGAAGTTATACCACTTCAACTTGGCCTGGACTGTCTCCAGACGTTCTCTGCTGTCTGCACGGTCCAGAGGCAGTTGGCTGAGCAGCTTGTTAAGTAGCCGCAGAGCCAGCAGGTATTCAAACTCATAGTCTGACTCAAGCAAAGAGGTGGCGATCCAGAAGACAGTGGCCATGAGGTTAGAGGGGTCTACTGGAGGGGCTGCATCTCCCCCTGGACTTCCTCCTCCACCTAGTGATGATAAACTCCGTGTACGTGCCAGGTTCCCATGGCTACCACCAAGTCGGTCTGCTATGTCCAGGGTGTTACTCCTACGTCTGTCAGCTTTCCGTTCACCAATCAGACTTGCACGAAGAGAGTTGCTGCGAGTATGGACATACTGGAAGAGCCCACCACTGCTGAGGTTGAGCTGGCCTGTGCTTTTCCTGTTCGCAGTAAACTTTGTCCCCAACAAGTGCTCACGGGATGAGGTACTGTAAACAAAATCACAATAGTTTCTCAAAACCATTGGAGTGTATATGTAGCGTTATATTACCAGTTCTAAGTGAGGACAAGTAAAAAGCTCAATCAGAAGGCTACAAGTGAGAGGACTTACTGTGCTAGAGCAGTGAGGAGGTCATAGTTTTTCACCGTGTCTGCTAATGTGTCAATGCCTGACTCTAATGTCAGGAGCAGCTCAATCACAAAGCCCTACGAGGGGAGAAATCAGACAAAACAGAAATGAGGTCGTTATGAATAAATGGAGAACAGTAAGTTCAAATATCTAAAATAGCAAGTTTACTTCCTCAAAAATCACAGGTTATGCTCCAAGAACAAAATGACTGACGGTGTTTGGAGCAGACTTAAATGTAGTTGTTTATTTTTAACTAAATGTAGCACTGTGCATAAATAAGTCAAATCGGCTTTATACATCCAGTAATTCCAACAATAACATTAATGATTTCACATCAGTTTTTTGTTTTTAAGACAAAAAGGTCCAATAATGAAATGGAAACCCTGTTTAAACCTGTTCATTTAAAATATTAAGACCCGTTTGCATTATGTCATGAGGGACACTTTTTTCACGGCATGTCTTGAAATATTTGAAAACTATTAAATCGGTAAATGAGTGACTTTGATAGCTGAAGGACATAGCATCTCAAATCAGATATCATCTTGTCTGAATTTGAAAGCCCAGTGGAGTTGCATTACTTATTACTGCCATTTCTTTGTAAATCATACACTGAAATTCTGCAGCGCAGCAGGTGTGATGTAATTTCTTATTTGATTTTTTTAATGTCCTGACCTGAGCCTCTTCTCCTGGGTCACCTACAGTCTCAACCAGTCGAGACAGAATGTCAGACAGTGTGGCTGGAGTCAGAGGTTGTTTCAGTGCTCTGAAAATCTGGAATGAGCGGCCAGCGTAGTGGCGAGAAGAGCAAGATAGAGCTGTTTGTAGAGCAATTTCACTCAGCAGTGAATCCAGCTGAAAACCTGAACAAATACACAAAGCACGCAGGTAAATACCACAATTCCAGGAAAACATATTTTTCTCCAACTAAAGCAGAAATTAACTGGATAACCCTCAGACCTGTCTGGTAATGCTTGAAGACGGTCACCACATGTCTGACAAAAACACCCAGCTGTTCAGCACTCTTAATGTTGGGATTCTTGGGCGACACATCTTCATTATTCCAGAGTGGGCCACGTTTTCTACAAGGCAAGAGTGAACATACGAGTGTGTGAACATTTGACCAGTCAACATCTTAGGAATAACCGATGTCATCACACAAGACAATATGACAACAAACCCAAAAATCAAACCCATGCAAAGTAAAAATACCCAGTTCTTTCACTTCAGACTCTGATGGAGGCATGAAAGCAAATCATTGCACAGAATGATTAAAATAGTACAAATGTGTAATTACTGGTTTGTATTTACTTATACTAATAGAGTGAGATTACACACATAGAAGTCAGTTACAAAAAGACTGGAGGTAGATTAACAAATAGCAACAAGTGTAAATGTTATATTTTCCTAAATATTTCTTCTCACCTTGACGTAATAAACTCAATGAGAGCTTTGGTCTTCTCATCCTGTTCAGCAGTGACATCTTCTTCACTGAGAAGTGTAGATGAGAGGTGGGACAGAGCAGTACCTCCAACCCCAATACTTATACTGGAGGAAGTAGAGCTCGAGCTCAGGCCGGAGTCTGTCATGGGTGACGGCTGAAAATCTGGCAAAGGCTCTTGTACTCCTGTGGAAACAATTGACACGTACTGAACTGCAAGTCACACAGGCATTTCTTTATAATATTGTAACACCCAACTTTTAACATTAATCTTTTTCAATCCGTTTGAAAAGTGAATGTATTTGTGAAAAACTTAATGTAAAGCAATTGACTCATTCATACATGTATGTATTTAGTCTGCAGAACATTAAATTATTATGAGTAAAAAAAAGGATACAAAAATTTAAGCAATTGCATGAATGTTTATTTGCACCTGAAGAAATGCGCATAGATCATTGCATTATTGTCATGTTTCAAATGCATTTTTAAAACTTAAGTAGTAGTAGTATGATTATTAGACAATCAGCCGATTTAAAGGATGGAAAAGCAGAGAAAACAAAGCAGAGAGTTGTTAGAGGATCTCAGGAAGATAAATGCTATTGCACAATGTCCAAATAGTGTCATGTTGCTGTGAGAATAATATCAAGTATAGGGTCTTTTTGACTCTAGAAAACCTCCCAAGAAAATGCTGCAAAGGGAAATTCAAACCCAGATTGATTAGAGGGATAGTGTGGATGGTAGACATGCAGAAAAAACCCCACATCTAAAGACATTCAATCTGAACTCCAAGGTCAACCTATTACACTGTTTGATCATCAATTCAGAACTCTGGAAGACTCAGAAGGGACGAGGCGTCCTTCAAGCCTCAAACATCTGGAGCAGTTTGCTCTGGAAGTGCATAGTATCTATTGGCAGATGCAGAAGTCTCACTAAGAGCCACAGACTGTTGGCCACCAAAGGTTGTGCAACAAACTATCACTGTAAGAGAGCTACCATTTTTTATCCATGCTTGTTCATTTTTCTTTTTATTAAAAATATTCAGTTGAAAAAAAAAAAAAAGCAGTCTGATTTGTGATACAAGTAGCATAAATAATTATGGATTCCATTAACTTGTGAGTTTCATATTATTTAAAAGATATTTGTTAAGTAGCGAATTGGTATCACATCTGTAAATTCTGTCTGAATGGGATAAGACCACTGCTGCCACACAGTGGTCAACTGTGGAACTACAACAAGTGCACAATATTTTTATACTCCCGAGTAATTCCAGAGGTGGTAGTTCAGCAGTGATTCTCTCACTTTTTATTGTGCATCTGTTTAAATTCTGAGTTTGACAGAGGAACTGACCTGTGAGGTTCAACTCTGGAGCTGCTGGCTTCACAGTCAAGACCCTTGGATCATTGTAGTCTCTGTTGCGTAACAACACCATAGCCACAGACTGAACACTGCTATTTGTACCCTGGACAACAAGTAGGTGGAGAAGCAGGCGTTTGCAATGTTCATAGACCTCTGGGTGCTGGTGATCAAATCCTGGGCAAAAGAATAAAAATAAAAACAACACAAAACTTAGGAGGTGTCAAGGAACTGAGTTGTGTAAATAAAGCACATTTATAAATACAGCTCTTCTGAATGTACTAATTCGGTGACAAAAAAAGCAATATTTGGCTGGAATCCAAACTGTGCAAACAGAAAGAAGTTACCTATAAACACAGCATGTAGCAGGAGGTGAAGGTAGGCACTCCACTCTACTTTGACCCCATGGTCCACAATGAGATCAGTCAGGAGGATAACTGCAATGTTACACCTAAGAAACAGCAAATGTGAGTTGACTTATTAGAAGAGCACATTTTTTTTCTTTTCTTTGAAGAAGAAAGGTAATATTTGGTGTACCTGTGAAGTGGTACTGCAGGGGTGTTTGTCTCTGGTAAATAGTCTACTAGTGGAGACCAGCAGCCTCCTGTTGGAGGGAATGGAAGAGGCTCTGGCTGGTTCTGATCCATCACTTTCAAACGCCAGTTTGCATAAAGTGGCATGGAATCGCCTGCAAAGCAGAGAAGATTAGGAGAAATAATGTTAGAAGGTTAGACATAAGTTTATGTACCCCAGGGTGAAGGAGAACAATGTTTTTCTGCCTACTCTTTTCATCTTCATAAGAGCCTCCGGAGCTGCTGCTGTAGCGAGATTCCAGACGGTGGTGCTGGCGGTTCAAGTTGCTGTTCAGACCACAGTGGAAATCCAAGTGCGTGTAACTGTGGAACAGACGTGCTTTGTTTACAAAGATAGTAGGAGGGCTTGTTTTTCTTATTCTCACTCAACACCAACAGTCTAAAAAGCCCCCAAAAAACTTTGAGTTGTCAGTGCTTTTTAGCAGCAAAATAAACCCAAGGAACTTAATTTTTCATCTGAACTCAAAATTCAAGGATCCACTTTTTCCCAATTTCAGTTTTCTTTAATTAAGATCTGTGCAACAAGAAAAAGGCAGACATTTATAGTTGTTCCCATCAATGTTTTTAAATGTGCATCTTAAAAAGGTTGATGTAAAAGGGAAACGGGTTTTAAATTTGGCTAATGATGTTTTATTCAGAGTTGAGGAATCTCAACGCTATAGAAATCCATTCAACAGGCAGTTTCTGAAGAGGAATTATTCCCAAATTGGCCACTTTGGCACATTGACACATAGAGGCATGCCTTTGCCATTGAGGATTTTCAGGTATGAAGTTTGTTTAATTTGATATTCCGTAAATGCCACTAAATATAGTAATTCCTTGTCAATACAACTGTTTGGGGATTTTGTACCAGTTGACCTATTCTGTATGTGCTGTCTGAGTGGTACAGGGGGTCGCTGTGCAAGGCCATATCTAAAGAACCGCTTGATGAATAAGGATGATTTGGAATTGTCTTTATAGGCTTAAAATTGATTTTAGCATTTATATTATGTTGTTTTTAATGACTATAAATGACTTGAACAATTCTGGTACTTGGGGTGCTTGTTAGAAGGGCTAAAACCATATGTAATATAAATTATACCACCACTAAAGACACATTCAGCCTAGTTTATTTACTCCAAATCAATTGATTAAAAAATTTTATAATTTTATATATGTTTTCTGTTATATTTCAAAGGTTTGCATCAAATTAACCTGATAATTTTTATGACAAAGCAGCTACTGAAAAACAACATTTAAAAAGTTATACCTGTCTTCCATGTTGGAGTCTTTGATCTTGCTGTCATGATGACCATCGCTTCCTGGTACCATGGTATTGCTACTGGAAGTTGTTCCTAGAAGGACATACATGAAATACACCATCAGGATACTGGAAACACATAATTTATAATTGGAACAATGACCTAAGCAATGCACTAGTGCATTCCTTCTGCTCAATAACCTGAGGTGACTGATGGGATCTTGTAACTGGAGGTGATGCGGTAATAAGGGGGGTTGTCCATGTGAGTGACAGCTGAGCTGACAGGATCAGTCAACTCAAGCTCACACATCAACTCCTCCAGGAGTTGCATAGTCTTATCTCTGCCCAAGTAAACCACCACTCGTTTCACCTGAGGACACACATAAGGACAGTCTGGCACACTGCACAGTAAGACAAGATAGATAAACTACTACTGTGATATAAACATGTTGAAACTTACGTAGGGCAAGAGGCTGGGGTCACTGTTGACTCCTGACATACTGATGAGGAAGTGCAGAATGATTCTCAGGTTCTTTGGCCAACTGTCTGCTAATGTCGTCCATACATTCTCAATTTCTGACCAAGCAAACTCATCCCCGTACTATCAAAACAACAGAATTTCAAGGTCACTATTTAATTACATCTGCAATACCAGACCCATGCAGTTCATGTAAATCTACACATGTTGGAGTGCTGGCAGTCCTTACCTTAGCAGTCATAAACATGAGGTTGTTTAGCACCATAGTTGTTGCGCGAGGAGATCCCCAGCCCTCTCCCCGGAGCCAGCGCCGACTGTTCACCATCATAATTTCACGGTCATGGTTATCCTCTTCCTCCTCGCCACTGCCGCAATCCTCTGGTCGCCGTGTGGTTGGTTTGAAGTCAACCAGCTCTACGTTGTTCATCCAAGGTAGCAGATAGTGCAACATTACTTGACGCCCACCAGGATGCGCCGTCTGGATACGCTGGCTCACCTCTGCCATGTGGAAAGGAGACAGACAAATGAACATAAACACACATAAACACATAAAAGAATAAAATGTTGCAGTGGTACCAGAACACAGCCAGCCAAAGTGGCTTGTAGTAACGTTTTCTGTCTTCAGAGAAATAGTAACTGCTGTCACAGCCAAATTAAAAAGACTTTTAAAAAAATTAAAAACCCAGTAAGACCTACATGCCTGATCAAGTCTTACTGGGTTTAAAGGAGTCGTTTGACATATTGCACTTCCACTCAAGCTGCAGCCCCAAACGATAACATGACAAACCTGAGAAGATGGGCAGAGTGAGCTCAGGGTAAGTCCTTGCAAGCTCCTCAGACAGTTGGTAGTAAGACACAGAGTAGAGGTGTGGTAGCAGCGACGGAGGTGTCAAGATGCCGTCTGATCGCTGGATCTCCAGTTTGTGGGCATAACGGAAGAGCTTTGGCTCCAAGATCTATTTCACAAAGACGAAAATCACAATACATTCAATTTATAATGGAAGTCTCCAAGGTAATGTTACATAGTGCATAAGCCAAGTAATGCGCCATGTAAAATAGACCGACCTGTAACAGCTGCATGGACACCTCATAGATATCCCTGGAAGAATCAGCTGCCTTGAACAGAATCAGGTTCAGCAGCACCACAGTGTCAAACTGATAATCCCTACAAGAAACAAGTAACACACAAGCAGCATTTCAATTACAAACCCAGGGCTTTACAGGGACCAGCAACCTGCTACAAATGATATACTACAAAAAGAAGTTGGTAATGTGTTGTACCTGTTGTGAAAGACATTAGCAATGGCCCTGAAGCAGCTGGCAGCCACACGCCGGGAACCGGTGTAACAACGGTCAACAGCCCAAAACATGAGGTTGCTTTGGTCTGGATTCAGCTCCAGTAGCAGCATCACAGCCTCACAACCCAGCTGCTGAACCTAATGAAACCACAGCAATGTTTTTCTACTGGACATAAATTGATCTAAATATCCAATTTTCATGCTAAGTTTAGTATTTAGCTCAAGTTTGAAAAAAAAAAATATTCAATGAACACAGCTGCAGGTGCCAACACAAAATTGCTTACTACAAAATCACTCAAAAACAAGCTGTAAAATAAACTGATATGTGTGAGATTATTTTTTTATGTTGAAATGTTAAATGCTTTAAGTTAAAACATACTTCAATTTAGAGCAATAGAAACTTCTTTCTTACCTTCTTGTCCTGTGAATCCAGGATGTTGTCCAGCCACTTGTAGAGGTAGCCATCAGAGGAA
The DNA here is from genome assembly GCA_014839995.1 of Xenentodon cancila. NCBI lineage: Eukaryota > Metazoa > Chordata > Actinopteri > Beloniformes > Belonidae > Xenentodon > Xenentodon cancila. The sequence goes on from CM026206.1 coordinate 22,132,101, forward strand.
AGGCCAACATTATCAGCTACAGGCCCACAACACAACACGGCAGACATGGCCTGGCAAATCCAGATGGCGGAAGTTACAAGATGCTACTTGCAAAAAAAAATGACATTTCATGTGGATTGTTGCCTACCTTTAGTGCACAGTACTGATGGCGGTTGATCTGCACATTTCTGTCACTATAGCGATCCAGAGGAGTGAACATGATGCTGAAGGGACCAGCCCAGTGACTAAACAGCATGAAGAGACTGTGTCGCAGTGACTGCTGAGGGAAGATTGTCCTCCTCTGGTGTACTAGACAAGACGACACTTTAAACTCAACTGACCATTGAATTAAGTAACACGTGCGACTTCAACCCCTTTCAGACAAGAGAGTGGAAGCCACTAATTTATCACAAGGTGGTCTGTCTGAATACATCAAACATACTAAAGCAGACCCGAGTCAGAACATGGTAGACTCCATAAGTATGTTTCACAGTAATCCTTTTAAGAAAAAAAAATCCATTGCAGATTAGTGACCCTAATAAAGTCATCAATGGTAAAAGTGCTGAACAATTTAAAATCAGCTGGCAAAAAGTCATGAGATCAATGATCATCATTGCAGACGCAGCAGGGGTCCAGAAGTTTTAAACAAATTCCTTGCTTTGGAATAAGAACAGTATCGTAAACCACTCCGACTAATGCAATGTACTTAGATCATGCCAGCCACTCAGGCAGAAATATGCTGAAGGAAATTCCTGTTATACTCAGACATGGTAAGAGAACACTGAAAACTCATGCAGTACTGGACAATGGATCAGAGCGAACCGTAATATAAGCCTCAGCTGCTAGACATCTTGGCCTCACAGGAGAACAGGAACTGCTTTAACTGAGAACCATCAGGGAAGATGTCATGAAGCTTCAGTGAATGTCAGTATCCTAGGGCACTGCAGGGAATTTGTACAATTTTCACATGGAAAACTGTCAACCCTCTACTAACCTGCAGCCCATTGTCAACACTGCCACTTTTACAGGTGGTTAAACCGTTTATCATGACAGGAAAGCCTATCGATTCAGAGGTGGGGTGGCCCTGGGCAACAGTGCTGAACATATTTTGGATATGTGCAGTTTCATATGGGGCAACAGCTGGCAAGTCCTGCAGCTCTGCCAGCAGTTTTAAACCGGAGTCAGGAATGCAGAGACAAGTGAGAGGAGCCATCAGCTGGCTTCAGAAAATAGAAGAGCCTAGAGGTCCTAAAGTGTCCCATTTAGTAGAAATGAATCTAAATGTTAGCTAGAGTTATTTCCATATGTTTAAAGGTGTCAGGGGTTGTTTGTTTGAAAGCAGTGTAAGGGTTATACCTGGAACATTCTGAATGATATTGGCCACAAGTGCACTGAAGTGACAGCGAATGTCCTTCAGTGTGTCAGAGTCCTTGTCATTTTCGGCCTCCAGCAACTGCCTGGTCAGATCAACATACTCGAGAAGTGTACTGTTCAGAGAGTGGCTCTCTCCATCCAACCCTCCACTGGCTCTGCAAAGACAAAATATTACAATGCATTAAATCAGACTTATGATAGGACAAATCAATTTTATTCAGGTTCTTTTCTCTTAATGCTCAAGGATTGCATACATTTGACTGATGACACCAGCATCAGCAAGTAGCTCAAATATCCGGACCAGCTGGACCCTGAGGATGTCCCGACGCCTGCGTCGCTTCATGTTCTGTAAAAAGCAAGGCAATTTCATTAAAACAATTGTTTCTTTTTTTTCTTTTTTTGTGTTTTGAGTGGCTGAAAAAAGAATGACAATGGTTTTGAAGTTTTAAGTGAACTCCACTTACTTCAGGTCTTCTTTCTAAAGCTTCTTTGATGATTGGATTTAGCTCCTCGATCAACTCTCTGCAGAGCAGAAGCACATGAAAATTATGTCTTAAACTTGTGTTTAGAAATATCAGGATTTTTTGTTTTTATATATATTTCATGCACTATATAATTTTCATATGCAAATAATATCAGTTGATGTTAACCTGAAGGCCACAGGGTTGGTCCTGCCAAGCCCCAACACCAGAGACTCTGTGATGTCCATGCTCTCAGAGCGCATCATTGGAACGATGTGTTTGAACAGGGAGGAGGGGGACGGAGTGCCAACAATCTATGAGCACACACATGTTCACTTTCCTAAAAATACGGTCACTGCCCAAACAAGCAATCTTCAGTCATGATTTCTGCAAAACTTCCAAATCTTGTGTGAGAAAATGATTTTGTTGGAGCAGTTGTGTCTGACCTTTGAGTCATAGCTGTAGCCGCTGTCCGGCGTAGACGCCAGCGTCTCAGGCGGGGAGCAACGGACGGAGCCAGAGGTGGAGGATGAGGAATACATGGAGGGGGAGGAAGAAGCGGAGCTGCAGCAGAGGATCAGGTAGTTCCTCCAAAGGCCAATGTAGGAGTCACTGCTGTTTAGACTGTTCACTTTTTTGGCATTGATGGGACTACTGCAGGGAGACATACAGTAAATGTCAGATGAATGACACATCAAAAGGACATTGCTTGAATTCAGCAGCACTGAACAACAGGCCCAGACAGCAGTGCAATCAATTGCTTCTCCAGTTTCTGGATTCAGGCTCTCACTTGTGAGCAGCACAATTCCTTGTTTTTCCCATCACATTCAGATACCTTGTACCGTAGGCATAAACATTTATAATATCTTCTTCAATCCACAATCAAAAACATAACACCATAAAAAAATGCATCATCTGACCTTCAAAATACATACAAAATTAAAACAGCAAAGGTTCAAAGAAACGTACTTTATATCAACTTGTGGAGACAGTAGCTGTAAGCGGGTGTAGGCGAACATCCAGGCATAGTTGAGAGCAGTCGGGCAATGTTTGGGAAGGTTCTCCTGCCGCAGGTAGCTGGAGAAGCTGATGACCCACGGGTCCTGGCCTTGAGTAACGTGGGCAAACACCCAGATGTGTGAGGGGCTTACAACATCAAACTGGTGGCTGATGGGAGATGAACTCCATTCAGCTAGCGTCTGAAGGTCAATCCCACTGGGACAATACAAGAGGTTGGTCTACAGGAAAGGCCAGAAGAAGATGAGTTAAGCTTCACACCACGTGTTAAAACATTCTGCCTGAAAAAGTCCACAAACATATTCATACCTGGTCAGCTCCAGTGAGATGAATGAAGCTCTCCAACACTGATGCACTTAATCTATCCATCACATCAATAGCTAATTCCTCATCCCCCTGAAAGATTGTGGGAGAACAAATGTCAATGAACACTACTTCAACATAAGAACTCTTTTGCAAACTTAGATATTTCACTTCAATTTATATCCAAGATGAGCCTAAAGTAATTACCTTGCCAATGCCCAAAGCAGTGTGCAGTGCACGGACATCCTTGAGAACATTAACGGCCAACTTGCGTGTGTTCGGACGGCAGCTACAGAGCACAACCAGTGCCAAACCTTCCACCACATGAAGCACACCCAAAGGCAGACTGCGCTCCAAAGACAGAGAACGGCTGCTGCTCGAGCCCTGTTCAAATTACAATGTTTTTAAAATCCCTTAACTGACAGAAATCCCTTTCAACATGAAACATGGACACAACTACGGTGTTGTTCACAGACATAGTTCACCAACCTGTGAATCGTGACTCTTATTGCTGCTCTGAACTGCCTGTTTCCACTGGTTGATGAGCTGCAGAAGCATCTTGACAGCATTGTCCAGAAGTGTAGGATGGACATCAGTTACCTCTCTGACTATGAAGTACACAAAGCCTGAGAGGACATCTTCCCGCCACTCAGGAAAATTCACCATCAGGGCCTGAAGAGTTGCAAAAGCAAGACCACGCAGCTCCTCATCCATATGGATGGTCAATCTAGGAGAAGAAATCAGCAGGCGAAGAGTTAAGAAGCATGAGATGAACTGTCAATACCTCTGTAGTTATGGATCAGATATAAAGTCATGAGGGATAAATTACTTGGCAAGAAGCTCTATTAGGTCTTGTCGGCTCATGCCATCTGGTATCAGTCTTGGGATGGCAGCGACGCAGGTTCGGAAGAGATCTATCTTTGGCTTCCTTTCTCCTCTGCAGACAGAATTAATGAAAAACTGTTATAGGACAAGCATACTCAGGAAAGTAGGCAGAAAAACATAGTATGAATCAAGGCAGTGTTTACATACGTGATCATATCCTCAGGCTCCTTGTTGGACATCTGTACACTGGTCATACTCATGGGGCGACCCACTTCTTTGTCCAAGTGGCGCAGGATGTTATCCAAGGCTTTTCTTACTTGTGGATAGTACAATGACATGCCTGGAAACACCAAGCAAAGTTGTTACATTATGACTGTTTTTAAACAACTTCTTCTTTTCTGAAGTCTGAACTTCCTAGCAACAGGTTTTAGGCGTGTGGTGTGAACCACTCGATTTTAATTCAGCTCTCTCTCTTTTTAAGGAGCGAGTCCTTTTAGAGATCTAGCACATACCTTTGCGTTACCCACTTACAAAGCACAGTCAGTGCCGTTGATGTGAAGTTGTGTTGAGATAAAGATGGAGCAGCAGGATGACAATACTCTGATATGGTTTTGCGTGATCATAGAATCATGAAAACCTAAACAGCTTAATGAATACCATATTTTCAATTCTAAGCAGATCAAAAAAGTTATGTCTGAAGTTTTGATTTCAGAGTCATCAAGTCTTGGGTCAAATACCAAACATATATTCTTATGCACAGAAAAAAAAAAACAAAAAAAAACTGCGTTTCATGCTATGTCCCCTTTAAATGCCTCTTAGTTAGTAGATATCCAAATATCAAACTTACCTATGACTTTTGCTTCTTCATCAGTGAGGGTGGTATTCAGAAAGATCTTTTTGACACGCAGGGTGTTCCCAGAGGGCATGATGATCCCTGTAGTAGGCATCGGTGGCTCTCCATCTTTTTGCTGTAAACTGTCAGCAATCACCAAGAAGGCTCGCAAACCAATATTCATCCTCTGGCAAGGTGGAAACAAGAGAGGGTAAGAAAAGATACTTCAACAGTGCTACAATATAATGAAGTTATTGCTCATCTATACTTTACCTCTGGATTGATGGTAAACGTTTTGTGAGACTTGCCCACACACAGGAGGTCATAGATGATCTCCTTCATAGCAAAGTCTAATCGTTCCTGTAATAACCAACAAAACAAGAATCACTGACCTGCAGAGGTGTCTTGGAGATGTTCCCCCAGTTACTGCTCACCAGTCAAACATCTAGCTGTATCACAATCTGTGTTCCAGGCTTACCTGAGCTATGAACTGGATGATCTTGACAAAGATGTTGAGGGGCGTGTCTCTGGGCACCACACTACGTGATCCTTTGGGGAAAAGTGCTGACACAATGCTGAGCAGTCGACTAGAAAGCAAAAACATTGACATCATACTTGCATATTTGGCTCTGAATGACAACGCAAGAGACTTGTGCCTGATCGGCACAAGTTGCAAAGGATTTATTGTCAAAAGGATTGATTGCGTAGGAGAAGTTTATGGGTAAACTTTTAGCTGACTAACCTCTGTGTGACAGTGTTGCTCTCACACTTGATCCTGATAATATAGACCCAGAGCAGCCGGTAGAGAGACTCCAATGCTACACGGGACATTTTAGGGTCTTTATTCTGTGGATGTGAAAAACAAAACATAGGACACCATGAGGTACCCATCCGTTCAATAATAATATTGTTACTTACCAGTAGGCTCGCCACAGTCAGGAGAAAGCGATCAACCGCACCAACACACACAAAATGTATGTAGATGAATAATATAATTTATGCAACAGTATCATTTCACAAAGAGAAATGCTTTTTTTTTTTTTTTTTTTTTTTTACAGTTGAATTCTGGACAGCATTCACAGTTCACATAGTTAATCAACTGTGTATAACTTTTTTTTTAAGATGCAGTCACCAATAAAACAAAATCGTATGTTCAAAAGATATATATGGAAAGTCATTTATGGCAAAGCGAGTCCTCCGAAGGGAAAACAAACAAGCAATCTTAATCAAATGCACTTTTGGGGGCTTGTCAGTTACACGTCGCTGTTCTGTAAAGTGTCCATCACAAATACTAATGAAATATCAGATTTTCAATGTGGCATTTTTAAAAAAGCACATACTTGATGCACCAACTGAGGTTGGTACATCATGAATTCTTTACCACAAAAGGCGGATGGAGAAGATATGTCAGATCAGTCGATAAAGAAGGTTGACCGATCAGTGAGAACTAACATTTGATGTAATACTAGTTTGCCAAAAGTTCAGCAATCTCTTTCTGTGCGTAAACGTACGCAACCTGTTTGCAAGTGAATAAATTACACAGAATATGAAACACAAAGTACTGCGGTCTCTCAAATGGGGATGATCAATAGGAGCTTTATTATTAAACAAGTCATTTAGAATAAATCAAAAGAATAATGCTAAATAAGGTGATTAAATAAGTGATTAAGGCACGTTTCACTTCGAGCTTTGCTTACCTAGCATTCATTTGCGACTTATAAAAATAAAAGTACATGTGCAACCACTGTCATCACTAATCAGCTTGTTTCTCTAAGAAGCCTGGCGGCAAGGAAGAAAACCAAAGCCAAGTGACACAATTGCGCTTCTATTTGGCGGGGCGGGGGGTGTTGCAATAATCGTGCTTATTAAATGCTTCTAACATTATTAAATGCTTTTCCCAGTTCGCAAAGTTTTGTCACAGTACCACAGGGACAATCAACTATGAATCCCACTCACAAAAAAGGGTACTGTGATAATAGAATACACGGTACAGCCAAGTACCTGGGGCAACAATTAAGTAAAAATTAAGCAGCGCTGTGCCAAGGAAGGTCAAATATATCTGATACGATGGAGAATTTTTCGAGAATAATGGAGAATAATATTAATTAATTGTATTGCACACTAACATTTTACTGAGTTAAAATATTTAGGACCGTGCAAAACTTATAATATCTTAAAAATAACTTAAAATATAAATACTTTCATTATATCGAATGTTTAAACCAACCCCCCCAATGGAAAAAATAAAAAAAAGGTGGACTATAGCTATCAGGGTAATATTGATGCCCACATCAATTGTTAATACCTAGAAACTATGGTTTATATTAGTAATATTTTAGGTCACTCTTACAGAATACAGAGGTCCAGACTGTAACACTGGAACTATTTGTAAGTAAAAGAGTCGAGCACTTCCTCCACCACAACACATCCCAAATAAACACAAAACACAACCACAGTAACACTTGATGTATAACTAGACATCAGACAATAATAAACACCTCTGTTTGCCACTGTCTAGTTTAACCACAGTCTTCAGCAACATCACAAGCTCCATGTACTCCATGTGGTGCTCTTCACCTCTTTTTTCTAAACAACATTTGAACTTCAAAATCAGAACAACTCACTGCCTCAGGTAAGCAAGCAGAACTGTACTACACTATATCCGGATTAAGACCTGGACCGTTACGAGGAGGGGAGCAGCAGGCCAGGCACTGCTACAACATAACTCACCTGCAGTGTCTCAATCTGCTTTCGGATGCTGTTGTTAGACGGCATCTGGAGTGAGTCAACGTGAGAGAAAGATAAAATGACAAGAGACAAAAGAATGGAGGGTTTTCAGGGGGACACATGCAAGTTATGAACAAAAGAGAAAAGATGTGAAGAGAAGTCCAAAAACGTTGCTGTTGTGAGAGTGACATATTCACACCACGTGTGTCTGTGAATATAGACATATGTATACATGTATAGACATATGTATATATGTATAGACATATGTATACATGTATAGACATATGTATACACACACACACACACACACACACACACACACACACACACACACACACACACACACACACACACACACACACACACACACACACACACACACACACACACACACACACACACAAAATCTGAAATGAAACAATGAACTGTTCAACATGCCACTTGTGGACCAAGTTGCATGCTAATAATATGAGAATAACAGTCCATTCTTATTTGAAATATTATTTAATTTGATATAAAGTACAAAATAATAATTTAAACCGGTAAAAGTAAAGTAACATAAGGTATGCTGTTATTTGGAAATCAGACAGAAGGAGTAAGAAACTACACAGAGGAATGGTTTTAAGAGGAACAGAAGGATGGGATGAGACAAAAACCAAACAATTAAAAACCAAGAAGACTGCCCGTCTCACAGACTGTTCCGAGAAGCAACCACATCCAAATCATATCCAAAATTTCAACCCAATAGGGATCATAATTAGGAATCACAATTGCCACCATTTACAATTATGGACAAAAGATTAGGTGTTTAAAATCAATATTGATCAGGCTACCAGAAGGTTGGGGGAAACAGTATTTTTATTTTTTTTTCTTTTAAGTGTGAAGCAATTACATGTTACCATTACATGGTACTCTCCTTAATTACATGCATTACACCAAGTAAATGCATTTTATAAAGAGAGGAATTCTCTATGAATTTGATTTACTTTATAAATACAACTCTACAAAGAATAAACAATCTCTCTATTTTTAATTGCATGACACTGTGTAGTCAACTGATATAATTTGCAAGCCAGAACTCTTAAACAATCAACTTTCAAGAGCACCTGCAAGATTAAAATCAAAATTGAAGCTGAATATATCCAAAATCATCTTGACACCCTCACACACAGCCGCTGAATTACTTCGATCAAACAATCAACACTTAGGAAACTGATTACAATGGAGTAAATCTATGGTAAGGGAAATACCGGAATGAGATCAATGACAACACAAATGGCCAAAAGCACTGGAAATCACTACCACAGAGAAGCAAGCTGAAATTCATTCACCAAAGGATAAAATAGAAACACAAAAGGAAAATGGGAAAGATGCTCATCGAGTCGGTCAGTCAGTCAGGGATGTGGTCAATCAGCGTTTTGGGTTCAACAGTCAGGAGAGGGTGGAAAGCAAGCTTGATCAATTTGAAATTGGTTTACAAGGCATCAACAGAAGACCTGAGGTAAAACAGCACTTGAGATGCCAAAATGTACTTGTTTAGCTAAGGTTTAGTATATTTATGAGGCTGAGCCTGGGGAGTATTTCCAACAATCCTAATAATTTTTTTAGATGGCATTAATTGCACACATTTTTTAGCATAAATTCTACATTTACGAAAAAGGTTTTCCATCGTGAAACAAATCAAGTGCTATTCATGTCCAGATCTGGATCATTGATGATGAAGCAGAAAACGCATATTTAAAAAAGAACCACAGAGCACGCTATTCAAAATCTAAAAAGACCTTTTCAGTCTATGGTACTGAAAGCCTGTACCAACATGAGCCTTGACAGCATCAGTAACCTATTGTCTTGATTGATGTTAATAGAAATTTGTAGGAAAAAATATTAGGTAACTTTTTATTGCCCCTAAAGCAAGTTCGTTTTATATTTATCAAAGTACAAACAGAGTTAGACATGAACACTAAGGAGGATGTAGTAAAACTTAAACTGAAGAATACAGTCACTGTTCTATACTTTATGCTGAAAATTAGCTGATTTTTTTAAAAATACTGGAGTACAGGCTGAGTGGCAGTACCTTTAGGTGTGAGAGACAGTTCTGGAGGAAGATGTGCCAGTTGTTGAGGAAGAACTGCTTCTGACTGACACACAGCAAGCATGTTACCAGGGGATACAGAGCCTGGGAAATTAAAAGGAAATGGTTTATTTTGCAGGTCTAGATTTTTCCTTTATGCAGTTGTCATGACTTAGGAAAACAAAATGCCTTTATGAACAAGTCAAGATTCCTATTACCAAAGAGTGCTTCTTTCTGGAACTAAGGTCAGATGTTGTCTGGTAGAGCATCTCAACAAACGTTTTTAGGCATGGCACATTGACTTCATTCTTCACTGCCTGTAAATGAAAGAAGCATTGAGACCATAAAGTAGGATAAATATGAACACAAAACTATTTGATATTGAGTGGATGTTGATTTTAGGTCACTCACAGCTGCAACAGGAATGAGGATCTCAACAAAAAGACCGGCTAAAGCGTGCTTTATGTCTTTATCCTTGACTTCAAGGAAATACTGAGCACACTCCTATGAAAGGGGAACAAAAGACATGTATGGAAAGAAAATTCACAAAGGATACATTTACAAACTCAACCTGCCTGGCCAGAAATTAAAAACATGCAGTTCATGCAATGACACTGCTGACCCTGTTCACCTTTGATACTCAGGAACAACAGCATTTTCAACTATTACATTTTGAATGTACAGAAATCTTGTAAAACATACAATGTTTTCAATATTTACATTTTACTGTTACAACACATTGTGCGGAAAGCCAAAACTGAGCGAAAGGAGAAGGAAGTTTAAACAACTTCTTCCCTTGTTTGTCATGGGGAATGTAATATCACTGGCAAAGACTGCATAAGCAAAGGGCTACAATGACAGCAATAAAAGCTACAGGAAATGCAGTATTGCATGTTTAACTGAAACATTGCTTATAGTATAAGTACTAATTACTTATACTATATTTTTAAAGATGATTTATTGCTTCAGATGTCTGATAGCGATCACAGGACGGTACAAGTAAAGGAGGGATTACATTGCTTATTAACAATAAATGGTGTAATCTTGAACATGAAAAAATACTATATTTTACCTGCATAAACTGAAAAGAAGCTTCAAAATCCTCCACAGGATACATTTTGACTCGAAAGAACTTCATGCCCATGATGAGACTAATAATGCTCTGCACTACATAAGGACTCTGCTCTTTTTGTCTGAGCTCCTTCAGTTCTGTGATGAACTTCTTCCTTACGGCCTGAAACCTGAGCACAAAGTGTACAAACGTTAGAGAAGGGGGGGGGGGGGTCAAATACAAAGAGGTTGTTGAGAGGATAAATGTATGAAGCTGCAAACAATATAGCCAGTGTAATCCTACTTACTTTGACTGTGTAAGAACCCCAATGACCTCAGCGTACAGGTCTGCAATGATGTGAACATTCCCAGTGTTGGGGCCACAGTATCTGTAAATTATTAAAGTGTTGTTAGGTTTTTAAGAAGCACTGTTCACTGTTCAAATTAACATATAAAACAAAAAAAAGTGTGGTTACGTGAGGCTGACTTTAGCTGCTCAACAAGAGGCAACAAATGCCCTGTGAAATGTAAATAATCATGCAACACAACTATGAAAGTGATAATCTGCTTAAAAGTTTAAACAAACATTGAATTTCCTAATGCAAAGTCAAAACAAAAGTTCTTAAAGGTGCTCGTCTACAGTTTATAGTTTATACAGATTAAATAATAAATAAGTTTGTTAGCTGCTTTGTGTATGTACTGCTTACCCCTCTCTATGTTTAAAGTGCTTGAATGCCAGGTTTAGAACTTCATGTACTAAAGCATCTGGCACTGGGTGAAGAGGAATCTGTGACGTAAACATAGAATAATTATGATTATTATTAAATGTCATTTTATTTTCACTTTGCCACCTTATACCATCAGCCTACAGGAGTGAAGCTAAGAACTTGAATTTAGACAATCTACATAAGCAACATTCAGCTGGAAATTGTTGTATTGCAAATGCACTTATATTCTCTCTTCTCCTGTAGGGTAAATCGTTTTATTAACATGTAGTTAATTTCTGTATGGTAGATAATTGAAAATAACAAAAAATCAACTTTGCAAAGTTGGTAAAATGCACTTTAATCCCATCCGCGATCAATTCTGGTAGTTTGATTATCTGACAATTTCAAAGTGTTCAGACTACAACTATTTAAAAACTAAAACTATGCAATATAGTGACAAATGCCTTTAAGAGCAGCTCAAGCTGCAACACTGTAATAAGAAGTGCAATAGCACTTTTATTTCCTACAAAAGACAGCTCATCAAAAGTAAAGAATTATTAAAATGGAAGAAAGTAAGCAAAGGCATGACGCAGTCATTTCTGACTCAGTAGTAATCATACACGCCAGGTCCTTGATATGACATGTCCATATTAGGTCAAAGAGACTGACTGCTATTTTCCCCATCTCATACATAAACATGCAGCATTCCAACAGGTAAATACTTTTTACTGGCAGTTCAAAATGCACAGGCAGAAAGAGTAAAAGGTCGCAGAGCACTCACCTGTTTTAGAACTTCCACTGAAACTAAACAAAAAATGAAATCTATGGCTAAGTCGCGCCGTTCCAGAAGGTAATCTTTATCCCGGTGCTGCTCATCTCTGCAAAGCAGAATGAAGGGATGAATGAATGAAAACAAAGATAATTTAAGAAGAGGACATACAACCAATAATCAATTTATTCAAGGAGGTAGGGTAGACAGGTGACTATAAAGGAGACAAAAATGCCCATCTCACCCTTTAGACTTTGTGCTGGAGCGAGGCCTGTATTCATAAGACTCATCTTCAGTGCCACTCTGCCGTCGGTACCAGTCAAACAGTGTGCGCAGCAGGGAGGGCAAACAGTGTTCTGCTATTGAGCTCATAGAGCTTATTAACTAAAAAAAAAAAACAAAAAGAAACACAACAACAAAGAAAATGTCTGTCATAAATGGTACAATTATACAACACTGAGTATTTTTTTTAACAGGATAAAATCATTTAAATCTGAATTTGGCTAAAAATAACTTCCTCAAACAATGAGCAATAGTTTAAGAATAGAGTGAAAAGCTGAGGAAATTATGGAAATGTTGGGTGTTGTGTTGATAACATCACAGTGATGAAATTTGAGAGGCTGCAGGACACATGCCTCTATAGGGTTCATACGCTATGTGCCAAAAGTATCGGCTCACCTGCCTTGACCCGCATATGAACTTAAGTGACATCCCATTCCTAATCCAAAGGGTTCAACATGACATTGGTCCATCATTTGCAGCTATAATGGCTTAATCTTCAAAATTCTTCTTCTGGGAAGGCTGCTCCAAACTGGTCCCACAAAGTTGGGAGCATGGAATTGTCCAAAATGTCCAAAATCTTCTGAAGCATTCAGAGTTCCTTTAACTGGAACTAAGGAGCCACGTCCAGCTCCTGAAAAACAACCCCACACCATAATCCCCCTCCACCAAACTTTATACTTGGCACATTGCAGTCAGACAAGTACCGTTGTCCTGGGAACCACCAAACCCAGAGTCTTCCATCAGATTACCAGATGGAGAAGCGCCATTCATCACTCCAGAGAACGTGTCTCCACTGCTCCAGAGTCCAGCTGCGGCGTGTTTTACACCACTTTGCATTGGACTTGGTGATGTTTGGCTTGGATGTAGCTGCTCGGCCATGGAAACCCATTCATGAAGCTCTCTGTGCACTGTTCTGGAGCTAATCTGAAGGCCACATGAAGTTTGGAGACTCTGCAGAATGTTGGAGACCTCTTTGCACTATGCACCTCAGCATTCGCTGACCCTGCTCCATCAGTTTACGTGGCCTACCACTGCATGGCTGAGTTGCTGTCGTTCCCAAACACTTCCATGTTCTTATAATACAGCTGACAGTGGACTATTTAGGAGCGAGGAAATTTCATAATTGGATTTGTTGTACAGGTGGCATCCCATCACAGTTCCATGCTGGAATTCACTGAGCTCCTAAGAGCAACCCATTCTTTCACAAGTGGTTGTAAGAACAGTCTGCATGCCGAGGTGCTGGATTTTATACACCTGTGGCCATGGAAGTGATTGGAACACCTGATTCCCATTATTTGGATGGGTGAGCAAATAACTTTTGGCAATATAGTGTATGTCACTGAAGCTAGCAGGCCATCCTTTCAATACCTCACCAAGAATTTATCGTGTCATTAAAAATGAAAGCTGGTAGCTTTTCTCTCTATTAAAAGACTTAAATGCTGGTATTACAGAGAAAAGGCTGGGGTTGTTTTTTACAAGGCAGCACCAAATCGTGTTCGAAGAAGAGCAAAATAATAAAAAAGAAAACAGTGCTTAAATTAAGACTAGAGCTAAAGCATACACATATAACATGAGATACGGCGGTCATTAAACGTCAACTGTTTAAGTATACTGTATGTGTGTGTTTGTGTGTTTAAGGGCCAGCGAAGTGTGATGAGGCAAGTGGATGATGGATGATAGGCAGAAGAGTTATGTAATTGCTCCCTCTGCCCTTATGGTGCTGGGCAGATGCACACCACTGCCCGATGCCGATTTACTGCTGAGGATGACACAGCGATTCTGCACTCTCACTTTTGCGCTCTATATACCCATTTTCTCTTCCTCACTCACAATAGGGACAGCTGGATCTATACCACCATACCCTCATTGGCTTTGTGTTTTGCTGAACAAAGCATTCTGCAGCAGGCCAGCCCATTGTACAGAGATCTGCATCATCTAAAGATGAGGAACAGCTAGCTCACAGAGAGAGGTATTTATTTGGGGGGACAGGGGGAACTTAAACACAGCATACACAAACAGTGAGGGAGTACTGTTGTTGGTGTAGGGCAATGAGACTGTCACATTCATTACGCTGCACATGATGTCAGTTCTTGCTCCAGGTCATCCCTATAGCTGCTCTTTTACAAGTCAGACTTTCCCCTGGGGCTAGGGATATTCATTTATTTAGAATTGTTGCCCTAACCCCCTCTATTTCAACTGCAAGACTCAATGACAAAAAACTAAGCTATGTGTAAAAATTCCATACTACTACTAAACCAAAAATCTAAATACACCATGTATGTGCAAAATCTTGCCAGAAGTTACTTTATTGGTAATCTCTGTAAATGCAGGTGTAATGCACTTATCTGTGTAGTGCAGTTCAGGGAAGCACTTGAGACATACACCTAGCAGTGAGTATGGATGGGTATCACAAAGTGATGCTGCTACCAGTTTTGCATTGGCCAGTAATGATGTACAGACAAGATCCAGGACAAACAATCCTACAGATGTTCAGCCTTTCACACTCCTAAACTCAAGATGAGTAGAACAAGTCTGCTCTGGTCGGGTTATTTGCCCACATTTGAATGTTATGTGACAGCTGTCATACTCTTTCAATGGGAGGTTTGTGCCTCCTGATGCAATGAGAAGCTTCTCATTTCTTAAACCATGTTGGGAGACATCCTGTGGTCATGGCAAACATGCTACTCCCTCTTAAAAGGGTCAAATAATTTCTCTACATCAAGCAAGACAACAAGTAATATTTGAGGAATATATACGGCCAGCAATAGCAAAGAGTCATGACGTCTGATGGGTGATGGGAGATATGAAGGAGCTATTTGGGTCCTTGAGAAAAGTTGTTAAAACTAAGGTACTGGTGACTTTTGGTCAACATGCAGGTTCGGGCTGGACTGACCTGGTCAAATTGTGCATCTTCCCCTCTCTGGAGGGATCGGGAAAGTGGTTTCTCCTGTAACCGGTGTTGGAGAGAAAGAAAAGTGTGTCACTAAGCCGGAAGTCAATTCAAAATAAACTGCTGTAAATCAGAATTCTGATGACAGGCGAACAAACAAAAAGAAAATAACATTATAGTGAGCTGCATAAGATGAATGACGTCATCTAAGCTATTAATGTACCAGCAAACGTTAGATGATGGAAAGGAGAAGCAGCTAAACCTGTCAGTTGAGACTAAACAACTTCATAATTCAAGCTGCTCATTTGTAAACAAAAATTAACAAAAAAAACATGGCATTTTCCACAAATCTTTTTTTTTTTTTTTAAATGAAATGCTTTAACATGTGACAGTTAGTTGCAGGAACGTAGAGGCCATCTATGCAGCGTTAAGATCCTTCTCATATTGTGTATTGAGTTTCATTTCCTGTGCTTCTTGACACAAGGTCTCATCTCCATGTGGACTCACCAGCGGTTCAGCCATCACCATCTCGATCTTCTTCTCAGCCAGCACAGCAAACTCAGCAAACAGACTCTTGATGACAAACTCCCCGGGCTTGAGCTCAGGGTCGATGGTGATGCTCGACATGGCGACACTGGTCCGTTTCTCCCACGAGATGGGAGTCACTGAGGAGGGTGCACGGCGTCTATTCACGCTGCTGTTGACTGGTGTAGAAGCTGCAGAGAAGCCAGAGGGCAGAGGTTAGAAATAACAGAGGGAATCAAAGCACCAAGTTCCGACTAAAAAGATTCTTGTAAAGTATACAAGGTTATTTGTTAGTTCCATCCCAACAAGAGAGAAGATATTCCCAAAAGAGGAAAACTGACAGAAGTAATGCAACTGAAAGAGATGAATTACTGTGTGAAGTAAACATTCAATTCTCCTTCTATTCCACATCTGTTGTATCAAAATCATCATCTGAGGCCTTAATTCTGCAATTCTTTTTTAAACCCAAAACCAGTATGACCATTTTGAAGTGGAGAGCTGTGTAGCTGATTATTCAACACCGCCCTACCAGATGAGCACTTGCAACTAGCTTCTCTCAGACACATCAAAACCAAAACATGATCATGGATAGAGGACAGGCTTCGTGGGTTATATCGTTACCATGTCTGCCCTTTTGTTTCAGCATTTAGAGGCTTTACAGGCTTTTCAAGACTTTTTAAAATCTCATATTAAAGCTTGTGCAATGATTTATATATTACAAAATAAAACAATTGTTTTAAGAAATGACTGGCTTAACAATAACTTTGTCTAACTTTGATTTATATGGCAAAAGTACAAACCAGTTTGCATTTTGCGAGACAAATTTCAGGTTTATTGTTCTGAGATTCAACTCATATAAAAGTACACTCTGAAAGATTGGTGGGACTTGGTTGGCTGTGTTAGACCTTGTTTTGGTTTGCATAAAGCCAAACTACTGACATATTTATACAATACTCGAAGAACTAACATTTTGTCTATTGTTTTTACATTACGTATTTGTCAATGAGAATCTGCATTGACCATTGCACCACCGTTTTTGTCTAAATGTAACCTGTGTGAAGGTTTAATATTTATGCAGTTACACCACTTGGTACTATACTAACAAAAAAGATCCTACTGCATCACATTTCCTTCATCTTAACTAGAAAAGATAATTATCAAGTGAAAAAAAAAACATTTTAGACAGCCAAAATCCAACTTGGAAAAAAAGTGCAAAAAGAACAGTTAAAAAAATGAATGTCCAAAGCAATATTTTAATCAACTTCATGCAACAAATTTAGGAAGTATCCAGGAGCTCTCTGTACATTTGCATGTGACACAGATCATGTGCTCCTTTTATTCAAATAATCTAAGCAAATCGTAATAGATTTGGTTATGGTGCAGACAGAAATGGCTGAGAAACCATGACCTAGGTGGCCCTACCACTGTGGCAGGAAAGCTAAATACCAAGTTTTAATCTTGTACAGGAGCTCCATAGAAATGGGCTAAAGAAATAGGCTAAAGAATGAAAATCACATCAGTTTGAGTTCCCTTTAACTGCAAAGAACGTCTTAACATAGGTGATAAAGAACACATTTAATTTTCTAAAACGGCACTAATTAACTTGTCCAAGTATAGGCTCAGACAGCTACGTTGCTAACTAAGTATCAGATTTGTTTCATAATATTCAATACTGTTCTTAAGATTTATGTTTGAATTGTGAAGACAATTTCCAGTCTAGATCTCAATGGTCTCATTCCTGCCAAGTGGACAGCCAATAGTAAAGCGACCCTTCACCTCTTTCCTTTCAAGGAAATGCCTTGTTCTGTTTCTTCCTGGTTGTCACAGAAACACTGGACATTACATGCTGAATTGTCCAAATACCTCTGAAAAACTGCACTGCAGAGGAAACGGTGTCCACCAAAGAATGACAAAATACTAAAGATTTGAAGATTTTATGAAAAATAAGTTCAAGGGTTGATGTTTCAAGAAACCAAACCCTTAATGACAAGAACAATTCCTCATATTTATTAGCAATTCTGATATTTAAGACACAAATATTCTAAACTAGCTCAGATAATACAGAAAAAGGGGAGTTTTTAAGTATGTTAAACCTTAAAGGTGATTATTGGCAGAAATCCAAAACACGATGGGTTTTAACTTGGGAATTTATTATTTGACATATGATGTGCATTATTATTGTCATTAGTCTTGACTCAAATTAACATGACAAAACGTAATGTTTCTACAATGCTGCAGCTTTAACTCTCAGCCAAACAAAGCTGTCGACAGGATACAGTTGTGGAAGATACAGTAGACCCCCATAGGTAAAATGAAACTTTTCTTTTTTTCCTTTTATGATCAGACAGTAAATGCCCTTACATGTAAAACAAAGCCCTCATAGATAAGAGGCCAAAAAGAATGCTTTTTACATCATTTCTTCAAGCAGCTTACATGTAAAAACATGTTGAAAAGCCAATTCACTGCCTTTATGTTTAACACAAGCATGCTTGTTGGAATTATATGGATTGTTATGGCAAAACTGTTATGACAAAACTAATTAAGGGGCTTGTTAAGTTTTGGGTCGTGCTGTAGCTTGTCCTCTCACATACAGTGGTGGTGGGGACAGTGCACCATAGTGGAGTGAAAGACAGTCCTCTAGAACAACTACCATGCTGCTTACTGTAGTGCATTAAAGGTTAAAATTAAATTTTGAATTCTTTTTTAACATCTTGCATGTCAGTAGGCTTAAGTATGTACAAAAACTGAAACATCAAGTCCAATGAATCTTAGTACTTCCATCTGGAATATGTTTGCGTCAATCTATTGATGGGGGAAAAAACACAAAACAAAATAACAACAAAAAAAACTGGTCACTGTATGTCAGGTAGTCAGCTAATCCATATTTGGGCAGGACACACTGCTAGATCTGACCAACTGAAGCTGCCCCAGATCATTACACTGCCCCCACGGGTTAGCAGGGCAGGGTCTACGAATGATGGATGGATCACTTCATCCACTGCTCTTCTTCCCCTGATGGTCCCATCACTCTGGAGCAGGTTAATCTAAACTCAGACCACATAATCTTTTTTTCATTGCTCCAGAGTCCAATCTTTATTCTCCCTATCAAACTAAAAGAACAACAAATTTTCAATAAAAGGTGCCACAAGTCAGGCTAAGGGCCTGATCTGTCAATTGCTGCTCATATTAGGAATGTTTCCACTAGCCGAGAGTTCTGGGTAGACTTTTTGGGGCCCAATCGTTGGTGCATGTCTCCATTAACAGGATACTCTTGCCAGGGGTTCTCTGCTGATTGGGATTTCTAAATCACATTCAGCACTGTCACATGAACATAAGTGACAACTCATTTGAATAAGAGACATTTTGCTATGAGTACATTTGATGAAGATGGAGATTACAAGAAAAAAAAAAACAAAACAATAGATGGACCGGTAAGTCGGCTCAGGTCGTATCGGCTTATTACACTAATGTAGAGGTCTCAATCCCTACCACCACTGTGTATGTTAAAAAAAAAAACCCAAAACAAAACAAAAACGCAAGTAGCATCCATTATTTATGCATTTCCTATCTTTGTTCTTTTGCTGCATTCTTCTTTTTCATCTCCTTTTATACTGCTGGCTAGTGGAAATGTGCCTATAGTTAAGTTGGGAGAGAGAGAGGGGAAACATTTTTTTTTTTTTAAAAATCAGCCAACTGGTTAAAAGTTTTCTATAAACTTTCTTTAAAAAGTGACTACTTGCAGAAGGGGTTGGCATTCATAAACTAATATGGATTTGGAGCAAAAATTTCACTTGACCTGCTCTTATATCTTATATCTTATCTTATAATGATCTCTACCTAACCAGTATTCTCCAAAGCTTACCTTCAGTTGTTGTTCCAACATGTCAGTTAAAACAAACTCCACCTCACAAACCTTCAAAAAGTACTGTAATTTTATTGTTGTAATTAGTACAAATTAGTATGTTTCTGTTTTAAAATAGTAAATTAAAGTGGGGAGGTGGTAGGATAAGTAGCAAGTGCCATTTGTGTTGTGGTAATGTCTAGGAGCACAGAGAGCCTTTCAAGCCTCTCCCTCTTTGTTTACTGTGTTTTACAAACAGCCCAATGATGTCATATAGCCAGCTCCTAATATCCAATCACTTGTGTTCTTTACCCCCCTCCATCCTTCTCTTCTCTCTCACCATGGGGAAACTGGATTGTTGAACGATTCACATTAGTGGGCAACCCAACACTGTACTTTTCCAATCAATGGCAAAAAAAGAAAAACAAAGCAGGCACCCATTTCTGGGCCAAGTGTCTGTGTTGGCCGTCATCACCTCTTTATTGCTCCCTGGGACATACCAGTTATTTTTCATATGCCAAAACGTAGATACCCCCTCCCCCGCCCCCATAAAAACTACCCAACTACTGAAGAAAACTTATTTATGTTGTTTACAAACTTCTCCAAGCATCAAAGCAGCCAGAAAAGTAATGTAAAATGTAAGTGATTTAAAAGCAACCCTTAAAAGAGGACCTTGCTCATACTTAGTGCTTAAAGGGGTATTTTAATCACTCCCAATTACTGTCAAGTTATTGTAATCCCATTTAAACATTTCTAAATGAATACAAAGCTAAACAATGTAGCTGGATCTACAGTGGGATGTTGTCAGGACTATATCAACAATATGCAAAACAGAAAAAACAAAAGTAACAAGGCCACACTGAGAACTGCCTTATCACTTGCTTAAGTTAAGCGATTCCCTCCTTCCTGTCCCACCTGCTGCCCTTGAGACTAAAAGTATCTCAGATTTTCAGAACACCTTGACCCACATGATGGATGATGTTGCAGCAACACATTGGATAGAAAGAACTGACAAACCTGTACTAAAATGCTGCGTTAGAAATTCCTTATTGCATCTCGATGCGCGGGGTCAATTAGCCGCTCTCTGCCAGAGCTCTATGGTTGTGCTTAAGAAATGGAGCACCCCGCAAGATTACACAACTATTACAGCAGTGACTCCACCTTGTCACAGTTAAAGCAAAACCTTCCCCAATGTCTTCTCACTTCCCCTGACGGGACAAGTACAGAACCCAGCCCAAACGCACGGGTGGAATGACCAAAATGGATCCATGTTTAAAAGTATAAATAATTACTTTCATTTTTATGTAATGTAATAATGCTAATATTACCATTATGACTCAATCTATCCAGTCTCTGGCAAAATAATTCTGGTTTATTCATCACCCACAGTATTTCCAAATGATAAAAAAATAAATAAATTTAAAAAGACCAACATTTGTTAAGAAGTATCCTGGAAACATAAGGTCAAAAAACAATTTTCAAGGCTAAAACTCAACTTGAAATTACATTTAGGGAATATAATAAAATGTGATATTGTGTAAATTCCCATTTTAACCAGTCAAATATTAATAATTTATGCTACTTTTGTTTGTCAACCATTTCCTCCCTTTGGGGAGAAATCCCTCCCACACTGCTCTATATTTTGGGAGTGACAACATCTTGCAAGTTTGAACAATAGCTGGTATGTGTTTATGAAAAATAAGTGTTACTAAATGTCTCTACCACAAATCCTATATTATTCACAGACATCATACTGTGCTCAGATTTATAAACATGTATATCCTGCTCACAGTTGAGGGGTTCAATCCTATTCCTACATATACCGGGGAAGGAGGAGAGTAAACATTAGCTAGGTCATCAACATTAAGGCAAAAACAATAAGATGAATTGTTTTGGTTTAAATTTTGAGTTGATGAAATCTACCCCTGTTACTGAAAGGCTATTAAAATCCACATGAATAAGATGCTGATGGAACCACAAATTGTCCTATAACATTGAACACGCAGAAAAGTGATCATTTTAGTTATTTCTATTCAAAATAGAAACAACTGCATGCCTGGTAAACTAATATGGACTTTTCTGGCAATATAAGTTGTGAGAAAATCGAGACTCTGTAAGAACATCATTTTAATTTACTCAACTTAACGTCTTTTCTCTTGCGACAGAAATACTGGATGTACACCATGGATCTGTTCCTTATGTTAAGACATGACATGAATAAAGCTGTGAGGAACATTGACAAAAAAATCTGTCCGTATCTGAATGACTAAATGCCATTACTTTAACAAACTGATAAACTGATTGTTATGCATGTTACGCCAGGAGAGGGCTCAAAAGAAAGAGAGCGAAACAAACAGAGGCAATTAATGCAGAGCTTTCAACAGCATACAATACTGCAATACAGAACAAATCTCAAACCTGTGATCATTTCAGATCCATTATCTGAGAGTGATTCCCTTGTTTGACACAGTCTGAGATGATGATGATGATGATAATGATGATGATGATATGCACTCTTCAACAACAGAGTTTAACATTAGTGGGTGTACTAGTAGTAAGCAAAGCTGCATGAAATAAGAGCAGCACTATTCTGAGGTAGTTTGTTACATTGGACATATACTCACAAAAAATATCAATCACCATTAAGCATGCACAAAAAAAGTTACACCTGTAGGTAACAATGAAACGAAATAAGCAACAACGTCTGGTCAAATTAGACAGCTGTTTAAAATCCACCCTTGGCCATCACCATATTGCAATGAAACTGAAGAGGCAGCGGTTTTTGGTTCCGGATGCATTACAGGCTCTATGGAAAGCTAATAATAGGAGGGAGCCAAAATCAGATCAATAGCAAGGAAACATTAGCTGCCCCGGAGGGTAAGAAGGGTTATAAAGTAGGAGAATGAGGAAGAGGAGAGATGGATATGTTTGAGTGCTGCTAAAACAGATCCAAGTATGATTTGGATATTCAAATAAAAGAAGCTTCTGGAGATGGAAGCAGCCATCTTCAGAGGAACAAAAAGTACTTATCACCATGCATTATCCATTAGTAGATGTTCATCGATAAAAAATTATCTTGGGACAACCAGAAGCCAGAGGAATGGTGATAAGCAAAGGAGGGGACTCTACTGAAAACACCCGCAAAGATCTAAAGCAAACCTGACTAAATATCATCGCACATCCATCAATGTCCACTTTTCATGTACCAATATGAAAACTTCAAACATGAAGTACCGCTACGCGCATTCCTGCACAATGCAGCAGAGGGTCTGCTCGTTGTGTACTGCAGATAAGTCTGGTTGCACCAAACGTGGTATGTAAACATGTGTGCAAGTTCACTAGGGTACTCACAGCTGCTACTCCAAGACTTGAGGAGAGATTTGATGCTGATCTCAAAGAAGACTGAATCTTGCAGGCTCAGCATGGTGGCTTAGTACATGAAGGCACTATGTTTATAATAGAATTTCCATCATTTCCATTTCATACAAATCAAGTAATTCACTATTTTAAATATATTTACCACCCCCCCCCCAAAAAAAAAAAAAAAAAAAAAAAAAAAAAAAAAAAATATCAAACTTCAGCTTTTACCCCCAAAAAGAAGCTAAATACTAGCCTCCGCAAGTTCTAGTTACAGGCAACATCCTAAACGACAGTAAAAGCAGCTGCTGAGGTAGGAGTCACTGAAGTGCTACCTATTATCTTTCTTTTTCACTAGTTCATTAAAGAGTCGAACCGCAGTGAAGAAGAACAGTATAGCTAGAGAAGTATTCCACCTCAGCGCCTCCTGCCTACTTGTCAGTCCACAGAGTCCCTCATCCCCTTTGAGCATAGAAAAATCCAGAAAGGCAAAAGGACAAAAGTGCAGAAAAACTTTTGCTTCTTCTCATAAAATGACAAAAGAGCAGCTGAGCAGAACACCACCGAAGTCTTGATGTTTGGTAATATTCCCCCTCTCTTCCTGTGTATGTGTGTGCCAGTCCTAGCCTGCAAGCACTGACAGAAACCCTCCTTCACCGCCTCCCTCACAGCTCTCTAGCTCTCTATTTGTTCATGAGCAGCTCCTCCTCCAGAGTAGCTCTTGTTCTTTTACTGATGCCTGCTCCTTTCTCTCAGAGAGCCTGATTCAATAGCAAACACAAGCGGGCGGGAGTAGAGTATGGGGGTGGGTGATGTCATAAAAAT
Organism: Xenentodon cancila; assembly: GCA_014839995.1. NCBI lineage: Eukaryota > Metazoa > Chordata > Actinopteri > Beloniformes > Belonidae > Xenentodon > Xenentodon cancila. The sequence goes on from CM026206.1 coordinate 22,155,936, forward strand.
GCTGCGAGTGTTCCCTTGCTGTGGTTTAGCAACGCATACACATTTCTGAGCTGCTACTGGGCTGCCTCCCCACCGGCCTATCAAAGCAACACTTCCTGTAAGCTCAACACTAATACTAATGCGTCATTCCTCACTGCAGTGGGAAGAAAAAGGAAAGAATGGGAGGTTGGAAGAGAAAAAGAAAATGAGAATATATATTGATCATGGGGGGTCCAAATAACACTACCAGTATTCTAACAGCTACTGAGAATCCTGTTTTAATATGGTTTACAAAAAAACAAAAACAAAACCTAAATATACCATATCACATCACAAAAAACATTTGGCATAGTGTGACTGATTTAAGATCTATAATAAACAGGTACTCCTACAGAAATGGGGCATCCAGTCAGTTGCCAGAAAAAACAAACAAAACAAACCATTATATTACAGCTATACCACATAACAGCATGCTGGTACTGTAGCAAACACTAGTCTCAACATTTCTGCAATAATGTTTTTTTAGAACAAGAAAGCCAAATTGAAGTGACTGCAATGTTTGGAAAGAGGTCACCTAGGCCTATGGCAAGATGAATGCAGATTTTTAATTAGAAGATACTGGAGTGCTCATCAACTTGAGAGATGTATATGGGACATACTGAATTTCCTGCACGACAATGACCTTAAGCACAAAGCTAAGACAGTCCTTCATTGGCGTCCGAAGAAAACATCTTCAAGAACAAGAGAAAAGGAAGTTCAGTTGCCTTGTTTTAAGCTTTTGGGGGTTAAGAACTAGAATATACTTTCCAAAAGCAATCACATTTAGCTTCAAATGACATTAGAAGTGATATTTTAACATTAAAAGTATACTAACTTTTGTGTAAGGATAATTTCTTTATTTCCCCTCACTGTCCTCTTGTGTAATGACGGCCTTAGACAAAGATATGCATAAGAATGACATATGGCAAGTTCTTTATGAACTCCTGCTGTGACTTTAAAAGTCAACTCATTGTCCAACTGTATGCTTTATGAAACAATGATGAGTTAATGATTTAATGGTCATGATTATTAGGTTCCACTTCTCAATTCTTTAGTTCAAAATATTGTACATGATGATTTAGATAAGCACCCATCTGTACCGTCCCCACATCCTGGACATATCCAGGAGGACAGTATCTGTATGTGTGTGCTCAGCCAGGTAATGTGCCCTGCAACAAGAGTGAGCTGATACTAGCATGAAAAAAACCCTGTTTTTAAGCACAGAAACAGGTTCCGTCAAAAAAAACCCCAAAAAAAACAAAGAGAACTGAGATTACAACAATTTTATATGTTCTGAGAGGGCTGGACTTGATTTCCGACTGAAACAAAACTATAACAGAACTGCAGTTAAACAGACAACAACATATGTTTGTTTAGTTTACTGAACAAACCATATTTCATCGATATTCAATCTCAGTGGTACAACCCACCAATTTCTGTTCTAATATGGTAGTGATCACAGCTGATCCTTGCTAAACACTGTTCATACCAGTGTTGTCTCGTGCATTGCATTGGGGCTACATCCAAAAACTAGTAAGCTACAGAGATGAGACACAATAAACACTGACTGCACTGCATTAGTAAGAAAAAGGCTTATTCTGCGTGTATAATTGTGAAATATACACACAAACCTGATTATCTGATATTTTAATTTTGTGCTGCTGGTAGTACTTTTCTACCTGCATTCACGTGAACAGATTTTAAATCAAACAGTTATTTGTTAAGAAAATACTCAGAAGCAAATGGCAGTAAGAACTTTGCGAGAGACAGACACCCTTTGTCTTTTTTCTAGTTTCTCTTCATTTCTCCTTCGCCTTCACTCTCTCACTCTGTCACATGTCCTCCACTACACAAGTTATGCAAAATGAGACAGAGCTCATTGCAAACAACACAAACAGATGCTTTGTCATGCCCTGGCTGGTGCTAATCTGATGCAGTCTTTCACTTTGAAACACTGCCTTGTGATACAAAAGCGCAGATTCTTCAAAGTGACATTGGACTTAAGGCTGTGGCTTTTGGAAATGTTCTAATGGTAATCAATTTAAACATTTTTTTTAATAAAAAAAAACAAAACAAACAAAAAAAAAAACGGTCTTTTGCAGTAAGATGCCAGGTGCCTAGTTTTGCATCTGTCTAAATGTGAATAAGAGCCTCCCCTTAAAAAGGTCAGTGCTGCTCCATATTGATTAGTGACTGGAAGCGACTCTGAAAGCCAACCCCCAACATCCTCAATACATCAAAAGTTTCAAAAATGAACATCAAAATTCTCAAAAATGAACATTTTTCCAAACAACCCATGGGTAACTTTAGCAGCCAGTAATTTTCACCTCTGTGCCTTCCACAACATAAAATATCAGTACGGAGGCCCAAAAGGACACGCACTAATGCAATTTTGCCAAACTGGGGTGAAAAAAAAAAAAGATTCTGAATTTAAAAAAAAAAAAAAAAAGTGTTTCTTGTGACCAAACGCCCTCTTGATCACCATGACGTGCATGGAAAATAAACAGCTCGATTTAACCATGGCATCAAAACAGACAACCTGCATCTGTACTCGGCATGAACATGGCTGGGTAAATTCACACCAAGTAATTCAGGCATCTGCTCTCCCATATGCAGCTCCGACATGGAATATCTACAAAACTTCAGGGATGCAGTGCATGTTATAAAGCTTAAAGAAAAAAAAAACAACAAAAAAAACTCCCTTCAGAGCATAGCACAGCTTCCACAAAGTAAATGTTGTAGTTTACCTGAAATAAATAATTAGATATAGAATTAGTTTAGCTAATGGGCTGCAATGGAAAGGGAGATATATTTAATATAAGCTTAAACAATGTTTAAAAACAAAAGACCATGATTATCATCAAACAAGTCAAAATGCAACAGACATTCCTCTGTATGTTTTGTTTTCTGTAAACCTCCTTTGTTGTTCAAGGAATACAGAACTGACATAATTTCCATGGGAACATTAAAGCTGAAAGCAAGAACATTAGAGCCAAGACAGCTGACGCAAGTTGAGGACTTCAAACAAACAATGTTATAACTGAATTCCTGGAAAGAGGAGCTCACTAATCAAATAATCCCAACCAAATGTACAACTAAGGCACTTTGGAGTGGTTCCATTCACAGGATGGGACCAGTGACTGACAACTAGCCTTCCTTACTGCAGACAGTAAAGAGGAACTTCACCGCCTCCCAGGAGCCTAAAGGGTGGAGGATGCATTTCCTGTCCTGGCATGTCTGAAGGGCAGTGGTGGAACAATAATCGATAGAAGCTGTAATTCAATCCCTGACCTCCCCAGTGATGCCTGGGCTGCAGAGGACACACCATTTAGATCCATCACAGTAGTTTGAGGATGCAACACAACTCGTTAACCATCCATCCATTTCACATTTAAAATTCTTAAAAAAAATAAAAAGACAAATTCTGCACATTAAGACTTTCAAACACATCATTACTGATAACAATTATGATAATACTGATATAGTTAATAACAACAGGGCCAAACATATCTGGTGACACCACCAAAGAGACACTGTGGAATATTTGAAAGAAAAAGAAAATCATCCTCAAAGTCATCCTCAAACATTGGCGAACAGTGCACGTTTTAGATATCATCGAATTAATTTTGTGCATGCAGGTGAACCATATGATGGAGCTTAAACAACTTTCTGTTGTCACAGTAACAACGTTTAATGAAATCTCTCAGGTCTCATTCACTATTAAGCATGTCTAACAGGTTGAGACATTGATGACTATTTTTCAGAGTTAATAACTTCCTGTTGTCAGCAGGTGGTGCAGTGACTGTGATTTACCAATGTCTGGTCACAATCAAAATCTCTTTTCAGACGTGTGTTTTGGTGAAGATAGAGTTAGTCATAGCAGGTTTAATTGGCAAAGTATGAGTCAGCTGTGATACTCCCTCTCCTTCCTTTCACAAAAACAGTGCAAAGGAAAAATCAACTTTTATTTCTTAAAAATCTAAAAAAAAAAGCAAATACAATTACTTTATGAATTTTTCAGGTGTGTGGTGGTCATTTGTGATGGAACTTGCTTGATATTTAGATGAGGAAACAAATGCTGTTTACATGCTCTCAATTCTCTAAGAGGAAAAGCATAACACAGAGCAGCATGGTGGCTTAGTGGTTAGCACTGCCTCACAGTAAAGTTCCTGAAAACTACTCCCTGGAGTAATTTTCATATTCTCCTCGTGCTTTGGGTACTCCAGCTTCCTCCCACTATTAAAAAACATGTATGTTTTCTAAATTGTAGGTCTGTATGTGTGGTTGTTTGTTTATATATGACCCTCAAATGTGAATTTTGGGTCAGATCGGGCAATGCATATGGCAGTTAAAACAATTCATTCATGTATGGCATCTTAACTTGTTCTGCTCTTGTCCAACAGTATGAGACAAAAAGTTGCAAATTTCCAACCTGCGCATCTTGCACATCTTAAGAGTTTACTGACCAAACCTGAGATCAGCATATGATCATCCTGCTGAGAGAATCACATTAGAAAGCAAAACCTGTTACAATGAGGGGCACTGCAACTAACACTAAATACCATTACATTCCATGTCCTTAGGATTGAACTATCATTAATCACATTTGGAGGAGATCCCACCATGGCTAAGCCAATGTATATACAAAAGGTGTCTGTCTTGTGGCGTTCCACACTTCTACCAAACGTGGTGCGAGTAACTGAAATTAAATGCTAACCACAGTCAGTGTCATAAAGGGGGCACAAAGGAGTCCCTGGTATACTCCCGCGGCCAAGTTCTCCTTTTAAGGGATGCACATTATAAACCAATAAACTGCGAATATAAATGGACATTTTTTATCAGTCCAATAAACAAATTAAATTCAATATATGATAAAATAATAAGTAGCTCCCTCCGAAAATAAAAACAGGTTGTTTCATGTTCATCATGTTATCTGCTATGCTTTGCTGGGAGGACCCCAGAATGCCCCTCCGTCTGCCTGACTGGAAATGAGTCCTAACAGCACAACAACTGAGTTAAAATACCAGTCTGGTTATGTGGTTATTATATGGGGCAGGGGATGACAATGGTCGCTGCTGTTTGTAAAACATGTTCAGCAAGAATTCCGAGATGAGGAAAGAAAACAGGAGCTTTTAACACAACCAGTCTTATTTCTCACCTGAATGTCGTCAAGGAGACAAAGATGTATTGAAGGAACATGAAGCAGCAGCTTGTAGCATTAAGGCTTAAACACTAACACACAGCATCCATGTTCCCTTTTGAAAATGAAAAATGTGATTGTTTGAAGAGCCAGGACTGCTTGCTTTTGTACTTTGACCAGAGCTACTACAATGTTTGTTTTTCCAGCACTGCATCCTTCTCATGGGTGCACAAATCATTGTAGATGATTGGCAATTATACAATACAAAAATTACTCTAGTATGGTGGATCTCTATCATTTTAATTAGGTTTATAATATTTTAATTAAGTTTATACATACAAGCATATGGTTGTTCACGCTGAACCACAACCCTTCGCCTGAGAACTACGGAACTCGTTCCTTTGATTTGCCTCAACTAATTTCAGCAGTCATTCCAAGGCCAGTAACACAAACAAAAAGTATAATATATAATATATAATATATAATATATATATATATATATACATACATACATATACACACACACACACACACACACACACACACACACACACACACACACACACACACACACACACACAAATAAAATAGTGCAGAACATCAGGCAAATTTGAAATGGAGGAGAAAAAAAACAAACAGGTGGGGGTAGGGTCCCTTTTAAGACCAGGAACAAAAAGTTAGTTACTTAATGTATTAGGAGAGCAAGATGGACAAAAAAGCACCTATAGAAGGCATTTGACTTCCATGCTTTGAAATCAAATACCCACTAAGTGCAGATACTGACCTGAGTTACATCACTGAGGGGTTTTCCTCAGTACAGATGTCAGTTTAAAAAAGAAAAACAAAGGTAAATAAGTCTGGTAGATGCACACCTTGTGGATTATTCAGGCAAAAATTACATTATGGAAAAACCCAGCTGTGTCACTCATATCACATGATCGTAACACTCCCTACTCAGGAACAGGAAACTTGCTGCACCCATTAACCAAATACTGTCCCAATCAAACCTGTCCCAAAAAGTCAGAGCTACCTCAAGCATCTAAGCGATGTCCCTTTAAAAAGAAAGACCAATGACAGAGAGAAAAGAGATGCTCCACCTTAAAAGCCAACTCAGGCTATGCCAGCTCTGCAACAAGGGAGTGGCACCAAGGCTCTGATTTAAAAACATCGTCTCTTAACTCTAAACTATTGCAGTAATCACACCACACCTTTGTTTAATAAACTCACCATTGTGACCCCTGCCACCACCAGCATGATGTAAAAAGGAGACTTTCCTAATATGACGGATGTTTCCTAATTGAAAAAGGGGAAAAGAGGAAATATTGAAAATAAATTGCTCAGTCAAGTCATTTAACAAAAAAATCCTTTAATGCAATTATAATATGTTCAATCTTTTAATACAACCAACAGCCTCCTGGGACCACAGCTAAGCACAATCACCCACAAAAGAGTTATGCGAGTCAAGCAAGCAAAATCCAACTACACAGCTCCAAAACTTCAAAACAAAGTAATGCTTGTTATTGTTTTGGTGGATTAGCTTTGCTAACTTATTAGCCCTATTCTTTAGAAATCAACAGGCAAGGTAAGTTTAGCAGGAAGAAAGCTGACTCATGCTTTAGTCATGAGCAAACAGGGAGGCCAACATGCTCTGACAGGTAGCACTGCAAATAAGCGACACAGAGATACTGTTCAAAATGTGATCAGTGCACTTGACCTGCCAACCGTCCAAACCTTTAACCACTGTATCGACACCACTGTAAACTCATACTGTTTGACATTGCTGATTATTTCAAGACAGCATAGCAGTGGATTCCTGTGAGAGTATAAGGAAGTTCTTTAAAAAAAAAAAAGAAGAAGATCTTATCCGATGTAGTGAGTGTCCCCTCGTCAGGTACCAATTACATGTATAACACAGAGAATGCTACGCTTCACAAACGTAAACTGTAAAGCATTTTCATTGAATAAAATACTGTTTAAAAAGAATCACATTAAGAGGAGACATATCACTAATACTGAAATTGCCCTGTGTCTACATATTAGACACCCAATACCAAAACACAACAACAATACTAGAATACGTAAACAACATCCGTTGACGTCTAACGTGTGTGTTCACTGTGAGTTTTCAACTGGGGTAAGTGGGAGCTGTGAAAATATATATAAATAACATAACATAAGCACAGTACAGTACAACCCCCTCTGATAAAAAAAAAAACAAACAAAAAAAACATTTTGTATGTGTATGCCAGCATCTGAGCACAAGGGTGATAAAGGTAAAGCTAAATGTAGTTGCATGTTAAAGATAAACCTATGCTAAAAGAACGTCAATTAAAAGAAAAAAAAAAAAACAACCAGTGAAGAAACAGCATTTTAGCCACGGTTAACCCAAATTTTTACAAATAACTGCTAGATTGATATCCATTCAGGTACCTTTGAGGCGAGTTTGGCTACTGTGGGCAAGTCTGGAGGAGCTCATCCCTGCAAACGAGTTTATCACTGGATCAACCAGGTCTTCTTCAACAGTCTGTCCCATGGCAAGCAGGCCCAGTCTCTTCATGCGAAGGAGCCGTGTACCTGACTCCTTAGGTAAGCTTCCACCATGTTCAACAGGTCCTTCCCCTGAGATGGCAGCTGGAACCAGGCTCTTCAGAAATTCCATTTTGAACAAGACGTTTTAAGTCTTTTTGAGAAGTCCAAAAGCCGGTGCCATCCCATTCTGCTACACAAACTATCTTCACAAGGACATAGTAGTATACAGTGCCTGGACAAAGTTGCTATCTAAATGAAACAGCTCCACATTTACATAACGTCCAGGCCTTGTGGACCCTCACAGATGGGAAAAGAGACTTTAAGACTCTAATGCTGTTCAGAGAAGTGCAAATGTATTGAGCCAAAGTAACAGACTAAGGACACTTCCCTATGCTGAAACATTACCCGTCTCTTCAGAGTAAAGAGAAAGCAAAAAAGCATGGCTCTTTTCATAGGCTGTGATGTAAGCACGGGTAGGCAGGGCCATGTTTCAGTGCCAGGCACTATCTGGGTGGAACTAGAGCATGTTCCACAGAAGATAGCATAAACTGGGCCACCAGCCAATCATAACAGAGATGATACCAGCCACACCCTGCTAGCCCATGGTGCTCACCAGTTCAAAGAAGATTGACAGACTTTGGAAATAGGAAATCTTCATGGAGCTGGCATTACTTGGTTGTCTGCGTTTACTGATAGCCCTCGTCAAAGTCAAAATGTTGTCACTTATTAGCATTCATACACAAACAAAAATAGTTCTTTGGTTTACTGCCACGCCGTTATCTCTCCCCTTCCTTTCACTCCTACTTAACTGTGCTGACCCATTATGAAAAGAAACAGAATGAGCAAAGTGATGGTGTTCGTGAAATGGAGTGATGACAGACTGCTGTGCTCTGCTTGGCTGCACAGCTTGTACCTGCAGCAGAGTCCAACCCTTCCAAAACTCCCTTGCTGCAGACTAAGAGGGGAAAACACTGCTGACTCTCATAAAAGCACACTACCTTAGGAAATCATCAATTTGCTGTTCACCATTACAGAGTCCAAAAAAATTAGGGTGGTGTTTGCAGTTGCTTTGGTAATGTTTGTACCTACTAACAATGCATTAGAAGTACTAGAATACCTTGATTTTCTTCTTTCGTGTGCCACTTTAGAGTCATTTGTTCCATGTGTGCTCTTTATGTTTCTGTGTAGTGTGTAAATCTAGGCGGTAAACATATTGTTTTTAGTCATATCACCATGGCTTCAATAAGCATTTACCAACAAAAGTTACTGGTAGATATGGACCCAAATTTATGGCAGTCAGGGTGTTTTCTCCATTTTATTTAAAAATAAATTCATTAACTAAAAAAAAAAAAAAAAAAAAAAAAAAAAAGAGGGGGAGCTGGACCCCATCCCTGGTGTCCTTGGGTGAAAGGCCAGATACACCCTCGACAGACTACAAGTTCATACAAAAACAAATATCCATGCATTATCACACATCTACATTGAATTATGGCAGTGCAATTGATCCAAGTTTATTCATTTTTCAATATTAGGAACTGAGATTTGCAACCTTCTTGTTATGAGATTACAGAGCAAATCCTCATACCACTGTGCTGTCCAGTTAAAATACAATGTACAAACAAAATCAATCAGAAAATACTGTTACACGTTAACTAAAAAGTTTCAAATGCATTGTACAACTGGTATTGGCAAATCGTATTTCCACCATTTACTGATCAGCCACAAAAACTGATTGGAACATATTTTAAAAGGGTATATTCAACATCTTCAAGCACAAATCTTTCAACATGTGTTTTGACAGCTGTCAAATATCAGTTTGTGCAAAAAGCCTTTGACAGTAGATACTTTAAGATCAAAAGAAGATTTAAACTAGTCGATAATCTTGAAGAATTACATCAGATTTTCTAAGAGTAAATACCCTATGGAGGAAAAAGGCCACGAAATGCAATCCAAAGCGTATTTAAAGAACTGTTTACAGCTCGTACTACTGTAATGGTTTGAAATGTCAGGAAGGACATGTTATAGTTATAAATTATGTAAGTCTGAAAGAGGAAGTTAAAAGAAGGAAACAAAAAACCCACTGCAGTGTTTTCCAAGAAATAAGATTAAATAAATGGTTAGTTCCCGCAAAAAATATCTTGTATATCATAAATTATTTACACAACCTTTGCAAAGCTTTCTCATAAAAAGAACCTTATTTTGTAACGAAATAACTGATTGCTATTAACCAGTGGTGCATAGAAAGGCGTGTCTCATTTCACAAAATCAATGATAGACTAATGTACTGTCCATTCAGCACATGTGTCTGGAGCAGACAGAGAGCAGCTTGCCGCCTGTTTGCCTTTTAAGATCAAATGCAAGTTGTGTGTGTTGACCACCTGATTCAGTGCACTGGACTGGACTTTCACTGGATCACTCCAATACAGTTTCTTTTTTTCAAGATGATCTATTGTAGATTTTCTATTGTTCTTGAGTCATGTCACTGTTGCATGACCAAATTTTAGCCAACCTTTAGCCATAAGATACATGGCTTCACATGTCTACATTGTAAATGGTATATAAAAGACTTCAAGGTCATCTAAAGAGCTGGAGAGTATGGCCTGTGAATCTCTTCATATTTTCTTTGTTGGACTTATATTGAATAACAGTTGAAGTAAAGTGAGTTAAACAAAATGTATGTAATTACATTGTTTAAGATCATGACATAGTATTAAGTTCTGTCAGGTATTAAAAAAAGATGCATACAGCTTTTACAATACTGGCTATCAAAATGACAGTGTAACACAACCTCATATAAGAGATAAAAATTGACTTAAGATGCAAGAAGGTTGAATTTGTTGGGATAATTCAGGAGTGTCCCCTAAACAAAGATGCAAAGTGGCCAAGGCACTATATAAAAATCACAAAATGAGTCAAAGACAGCGACTGAAGAGGCAAAGATAGTCATCTCTAATCCAGACCACCACAATGGTCAGTGGAGGCAGCTGCGGTTTGCTGAGGCCAGGTCTCTGGTGCTGTTGAGTTAGAACAATACCCCTGCACAGGAGGCCCATGTCCAAATCAGCCCAGGAATGTGGAAGAGGAAGCTCTGGAAACAATGTGCAGCGTTCCTGGCCTGTTCTGTGTCCCACCCATTTCTGCCTTGTTCTGCTTTCAAGCAGGAGAAAACAGGAAAACTTGTGGGCTAAAGCCCAGGAGAAAGGGTCTGTTTCACACTCAGCTGAAAAGCCTTCTCTGTACACTGTCAGTACTAAATCCACTATAGTCACTGAGATCACTCTGAGTATGCTTGAATCTGAACAGTAACTCCACCTCTGGCTGTATGTAAACAGTTTATGTCAAGCCTTCTGAACGCCAAAACAATCGTGTAGTGCCCTCTAATGGTGCAAACAGTCACTGCACTGTCCATATACAAATTAGCCAAAAGAGGTCCAGTATATGACTTAGTATATTAACTAAGGTTATAATGCCAGATGTATCATATTTGATACATGAATTTCTGAGACTTTTGTAGCATCCTCAATCAAAAAAGGAAAAGAAAAAAAAGTTAAATACAAGCCAAAAATGATAAAAAAATAAAACCACTGAATAAAAAAAATATTTAAAATGTACCTAATATATTCATAATAAGGAAAATAATTATTTTAATTCAAATATATAATTAACACTTCAAATAAAAAGAAATTTTGGATTTTCTTGGTTTTTATTTCATACCTCAGCATCAGCATTTAAAAGGTTAACATGGTATGTGAAATTTCTTTTTCTTTGCTAAATTGCTCACTTTGGTTTTAATGCTAAAAAAAAAAAAAACCCCATAAAGAGTGGACTGTCGAGTAATAGAAAAGTTATATGGTCAGATAAGACCATATTTGCCTTGTTTCAGACTGACGGGCATGAACGAGTAATAAGACCTACCATACAGGCCGGTGGTGGCAGTATTATGATCTGGGGCTCTGGGGCATCTAATCAGATTTAGGTTCAGAAATTGTATGTCAGAACAAAAATAGGGCTCAGCTGACTACCTGTATGATTAGGTTTTTTTCCCCATTAATAGACTCCCCCTTCCCCGTTAACGTGGGCATATCCCCAGATAGATAATATCAAGATTCATTGAGCTCAAACTGTGAAAGTGTGGTTTAGGGAACATAGAACATGATTTTCATATGTAGACTGACCATGATGAGAGACCAAACATTAACCCTATTGAAAATGGTCAGGATGTGATGGAGATTTCAAGAAGTGGTAGTGCATACAGTAGCAAAAACACTACCCCATAGACGTGCACACATACATGCATGAAAGCATGGACATTATACTGGTTGGACTACAGGCCAAAAGTTATTGCCTACAGTCACCCGACAAACGTTTTTGACTAAACCTCAACTTTATGACCAAACATAGCTATTGTTCCATCCACTGTGTCAAACGACTTTTCAATTTTCCCATCACAGCCTGGTGCCTATGATTTAAGCCAACAAGACTTTCTTCATCTACAAACAAAAACAATGAGGCAATTCACACAATGATTGAGTCTGTCCAGTCTTCACTGACAGTTGTACAGCAACCCAGAGTTTGTCATCATATAATTAATCTACTTGTTTTGTGTTGCTAATTCACCTCTATAACACTAGCATACCTAAATGGTAAACTCATTAGCCTATAATCCTCCATAAGATTATTTTAAAATGGCATTTTATTATAGTGTCTGTTTTAATCAAGGGCACTAAATTCCTTAAACCCACACCATGTAGGTTTCAATACTTAAACTTAACCATGTCTGTAATATGTGAAATGACAGCACAGTAAAAGGTTAGAAAAAACAAAAGAAAAAGAGACATCTGAAGCTGCTTTAAATTGTCAATGTTCAACGTCAACAGTTCTTTAATGAATGTATAATGACGCATACCAACAATGCATTTCTCTATGTAGTTATTTTCATAAAAGTTCAAGAATATTGTGTCTGTGGGCACAAATCAATAGATGTTTTCTTGACTTATACAGGCAACCCCAGAACTGCAAAACATCACATGAGGCGGTGGCACAGAGGGTTAGCAGACGTAGGCATTTTCCAGTCTTACTTCGACAATTGTTACAAGACAAAGAGTTGATGGAGAGTTTACCTATTAACATGGCTTTTGAAAATCAAGGAGAGAATTAAAGGTCAACTGACAACGAAATAATTCTTAACTTTTGGAAAGAAAAACACTAAAGCTGACAGATTTCGCTGCAGCTGCAAAGCGAAGATGTAAGGACCTGGAAGATTACGATGAAGCCGAATCTGACCACATACTGTACTTTCAGCAGCCATCTAGGTCCCTGGATGATTTTCACTTGTCAGCTGACTATTGACAAACAGTCACTAAATATGGAAATACATTGTGAATGTCAAGCCCTGCCATTCGTTTTTTTTTTTTGTTTTTTTGTGAAACGCACTTCTATGCCACTGAAATCTATCATCTTCCTGCTGTGACTTCCTGAGAGTCATGTTGCTTGGTAAACTCTTCTTCTCTATCAAATTTTTGAAGTGAGACTGGAAATGCCAAGTTCTACAAACCCCCCCGCCTGTTTTCACATTAAAGGCGTTTTTAGATTAGATCCCGCCATTATCACTGTATGATGAACATGTGTTCAATGTGCGTTGGGTAAAATAAACGCAAGGCGTGTTATTTGCCACTCCGTGCCTGAAGGCGTGTTAAGCGGAGGGAAGGCGAGTCAGGAGGCGTTATCTGCGTAACACAATGTAAGATGTGTGGGCATGGAGAATGACGCATTATCCCTACATTATTAGGATGAAATACGTCATCAGACAGGTGTAATTTTCAAAATGAGGATGACTGAACATCGGGATGAGTGTTTTTTTGGCTGGGTTTTGCTTCTGCAAAGCCCCTGTTTGTCTTCTTTGTGGCCAGTTGTTCAAACAATGGACCATCCTTTAAAGTTCCAGACATACACTGGTTTATGATCTCCTCGGCTCTGAGGCCGAGTAGCTCACGGATCTTCTTGTCTCCCCCATTACTCATCTTGCAAATATCTCCTACCTCCTGCTGTCGTTACTCTGATCAGCTGTTTCCTTATTTCACCCCCCCCCCAATGGATTTTACTTAGGTTATGTAGTCAACTAATCTCTCCCATGACTCGCCACCCCACATTAACTCTGTTTACATTAGACCTGACCCGCAGTTAAGTGTACCGCAGGTCAGGTCAAGGTAAGTCATTTGCGGGGCCAGCTTGACACGCCACCCCGCATCACTCAATGTAAAAAGGACAGGAGACATTACAGATCCGCGTGTTAAACGCAGGGTTTCTGCCAGTGTAAAAATGCCTTACTGCAGAATGGACATTTAACAGAATATAAAAAAAGACTAAAATTTTAGCCAAAATAAGGTCTAAAAACAAAGAATTATCAAATACCATGTCCTTTATCAAGGTAATTTGTTAACAGCTGCAATCAAACCCAAACACCAGCAGCACACAGTGGAGCACATAACCACATAAGCCTGCAACATACCTTAAGGCCATAGAGTAGAGGCTGGATATAAAGAGAGCCACAGTCAGTCACTGCACAGGAATCTGAAACAAAGCACATTAAAACAGACATCTTTAAAAACAATGTAGAAAACTGTCATGACAGCAGAGGCGCAAATACTTATTGTTATTCAACACTGCTCAATACAATTTCTGCACTGGTTGGGAAAACTTAAGTACATTAATATTATTACTAGCGTTGGTCGCAGTAACAGAATACCGCCATACTGCTGTTACAGGACACACACCACGGTTATGTACTCATTACTGCCGTTACCTCCCCCTCCAAAAAAAAAACAAACAAAAACATAACCATCTTTTTTCACCAGTAAGAGAAATAGCCATGACAGATGATGGTGATTGATGCTAGAGAAAGAGTGATTGGGGGGGGGGGGGGGGGGGGGGGGGGGGGGGGTTAGCTTCAGTACTCTGATGAACAAGGGGAATATACTTCAATACTTTTGCCTATTAGAGTTTGAACAAACACTAACGTAGAGCAACTTAATTGATAGATTTCCAATGACAGGCCACATAATCTGTTATAGATGCAGAGAAAATACAAAAGTTATTTATTGGCAAAAATGTTTTTTTTTTTTTTTTTTTTTTACAGTTTAATGGTCAAAGAACATACTTATACTTATAAGGATTTTGCAGGGAACTGGTAATAGCTCTAGAAAACAAAATCACCATCAACAAATTAGTTTCTATATGGCCAAGAAAAGTATAATCTGTGCATCTTAATTTTTTAAATTTTACTCATTGTGTACTACATTATGCCAACGCTTTGTTGGAAAGTAACACAGTAGAATATCCAGTATAACGGCTGGGCTCCAATGGCAGAGTGCTATTGGACAGTCTAGTCTTGGTCACAGCGAGTGATACGTCAGCCTACTGTTGGCATCAGCCAGGTTTGCTCTGTTTTCAGACAGGATTAAAACCTCCTCCTGAGCAGAGCAATAATCTGAAGATTACTGTTACATCCAACGAGCAGTTACGCAAGCACTGAAAGCCTCAACATTTCTTTTTTCATTGTTGTTTTAATAGCAATAAAAGTCCTTTTATCACTTAGAAATCTCACATTTAGTTATAGACTCACTGACAGTGTCGGACTCGAAGCTGATTAAAACATATTTCAAGTTAAAAAAAATTTAAAAAAGGCTTGGTAAACATAATCCAATTACATTTGACATAAAAAAAGAAAGTAGAGAATGCTGTAAACTTCAAACCATCATCGAACCACACTACAGCAAAGGAAGGAAACACAAGCCCTTAGTCACACACTAACCAGTAAGAGAAGTTGTAGTGTGAGAACTTCCAAGCTGCACTAAATCTGGATGGATGGACAGATCAGATCAGCAGCGGTCATAAGTCAAAACACAACTTAGGCCTTGACAACTGAAAAGTCAAGTCATACTGACATATCTTCACACATACGTAAATCCCACTCACCACAAACAAAGCTAAAACAATTCAATTCTCAGGCACTCTTTCACTCTTGGGAAAAAAAAACAACCTGTGAACAAAACGGCTGACTTCCTGTTACGACTCAGCGACTCTGAAACACAAAAAATGTTACCACAGAAAAAGGGCAGGCCAACCATGCACACATCCTGAACACTATAGCAGTCTAGTCACAAATTAAGCTTGTGCTTTATTTGTAAGCAAAGATGCTCTCTGGGATTTCTTACAAATATTACTTGTCTTAAAACAATCTGTGTATATTACATGAATTTAAATGCATGTTCTGATGATGCTAAAGCTCAGAAGAGCTGAACTGATCAGATCAATGTTAACTTGGTCTATTAATATTGGCCTGCAACTTTCTGAACCCACCAAACAAGGAAGCTGCACATGTGAGGCTAATAATTCATCCAGGAATTAGATTTTGACAAATATGATACTTCCCAGTCTTAATTTGCTGTGTTCACTTGTATATTCTTTCATATGGTATTTTCCAATACCCTGCTGCAGTTTATTTATCCAATTTAAATCACATTCAAAAAATAAGTTTGAAAATAAAAACAAAAAAACTTTGTAATGTCAAAGACACCACATTTTCTAGACTGGTATGGGGGAAGAAAACCTGGATCAGACTATAGTTTAAAAACAAAACAACAACAAAAATATCAGACATTGTGAGTCCATAAATTGGATAAACAGGAGAAACGCTGCATCTGGCCACCTCCAAAAACTAAATGACAGACCTAGCAACTGTAACGACTACCTCTTAAACTCAAACACTGCTGGGTTCTTCCAACAAGGATAAGAATAAACCAACATTTTTTGCAAGTTCCTTCAGAAAATCATCTCGTCTTTATCTCAATGTGAAGGTCATATATAGACAGAAAATATGTGGCATTACTATACCGTTAGAAACCCGGATCATTCAGCCACTCGGGCCATCTTGAGGGCAAAGACAGGGTGGTTTCTTTGGCAAACGCAGACCAAAACATCAATTATGCTCCCAACCTTCTTTCCCAAAGCCAAGGATAAACTCGCTCAGCAGGGCTCAATTATAGGTTATTTCTAGCTAGACTCAGAGCTCATTGTACAGTACATTATGCCAAGTCTTCCAAAGCAATAAATGAAAAGAATGCCAAACTCAGTAATGTTGTGTATTCAAAAACACACACATATACTGCACATATGCAAGGAACAAACTGATCATTCTGTTTAGCTAGGAGCGCATTAACTGCAATCAGGCAAAATAAATTGCATCTGGCAGTTCTGTAGAAACTTTGGGAAAGTTAGACCAGATTTTGTGTGAGAACTACAACTAATCTGGGAACTGCAGCTACAGAACCAGGTGACCTGCTGAGAAGTCAGAGGTCATGGGAGCAGGTGATTAAGGAGAGCAGCTAGCCTTGATATTTGCACCATTTCAGTCATTGCATAAAGATGCAGAAAGAAATAAGACATTCTTTAAATGATAAAGGCTGAGAAGTTTTGTACGGTGCTAACATACAAACAACAGGTAAAAATCACCATTAAATACTTTGAAGCTATGAGGGTTCATCCACTGAATACCCTAAACAAAAGGCTTTTGAGGTCAATGAGATTTTTACATAAAAAGTTTAACTTAGTGGGAGTTTCTTGTGCATTATTTGAGTGGTCATTATTGAAATGCAGTGAGAATTTAATCATTGAAGAGGGCCGCTCAGTGAGAGGCCACAGCAGGTACATTTTACAAAGCACTCTTCAGTGCCTTACAAGATTAAGGCAAACACTCCCATTCATGGGAATTATGCCCTAGATAATCATAGATAGATGGCCATCTGCAACTTAGGGGTTTTCCGTGTAGCTTTTCATGTACATGAGAATAAAATGCACATCTGCACTGCCATCAAAGGCCTAATGCGTATGTGCTCTATGATTTTGTGTGTGTGTGTGTGTGTGTGTGTGTGTGTGTGTGTGTGTGTGTGTGTGTGTGTGTGTGTGTGTGTGGTGAGGGGTCTGACAGACCCCTCACCATGTAGGGCAGATTTAGAACACTGCAAAACCCTTAAATATAGATGTGAAATATCACAGCCAGGTTCTTGATGGGTAAAATGCAGAAATTATGACAAAAAAAACTAGATATCACAATAACATGCAAAATTAAACAGATGTGCCTGCTGTGATCCATCTTTAACAAAGTTTCTATTACTCAACGTATTCATCGTCAAATGAGGTGAGGAGTGCCCACAAGCCAGCTTTTCATCTGCCACTGTCCCCTCCTCACAAATACTTGTCCCATCTCCCCCGCCAGCTCCAGCAGACTGACCAGATTCCTGTCTGACTGTTTCCAAGCGACACTGAACAAATGCTTTGTTTTATGCCTGATGTCCTCCACACAGCAAAATGAAAAAAAAAAGAAAACTCAAGTCCTCCGAGCAATGTTAGACGCAAAGCTGATAGTTCACTAACTGTAATAGTACTTAAAAAAATAAATAAAAACAGCCACAACGTTCGGGTTTAGTCACTTCAGATACACCGTGATCTTTTAAACGCTGTTTTCTCACAAGAGATCGTGTTAGTTTCGACCAAAGCAGCATATCATTTATAAACGACATTATTCATATCGAACCTTGAAAAACAGCAGATCAAATCCGTGTCCGTGCTTATTTTGACTGGTGCGGATAACGACGCGGAGCCACTTCGTAAATAATTTAAGACCCCGCTTTCACCAGCACGTCCAAAACGTGACCTACCAGAGAGTTGTCCGTTTAAATAAGAACAAAAACACAGCGAATACCGAGTAGGTTTGGGCTAGCAGCTAGCCTGCGATGAGGAAACTGCTCATGTTGAGCAGAAAGCTACGTAGCAGCAGCAACTTGCTTTAGCTGCCAGTTGTAAAGACTCCCAAGACCGACATTAACCACGCAGCTATTGACCCGGTTGCGATTTCTTTTTAATTAAATGACAACGGGAATGTTAACGACGTTTAAGGTGTAAAGTGCGAGAGATTAACTGACAGTAGCAGAACCCCCAAACTCGTTTAGCATGCTACGGCAGCCGTCGGAGAGCTAACGTTACCCTCAGCGGCAAAGTTAATAACCGACCTCGGCGTAAGTACACGTGAACTAACCCACGCAGCAAACACCGCGTCCCCCTTTACTGCGTCTTCTGGTAACGCTGACGGTACTCACAACTTTTGCCGTTTCTCCCTGTTAGTGGAGGCAGGGCGCTAGTTCGCAGACGGTCTTTTCATTTGCAGAACAAGCTTCAACGTCCTGGTCCTCCTCCATTGGAAGGATTTGCGTAGTGGTGTGATTTTTTTTTTTTCTTTTTTTTTCTTTTCCAGTCTATCGGCGTGGGAGAAGACGTTCACTGTCAGAACGGTGGCCTGTTCGCCACACCTCTTCCCGTTGCGATTGGCTATGGCGGTATACGCCCACATGCATTTAATATCCGATTTGATGAAGCACCTGACTATCTTGAGAAAGAGACTCGATGATTGGATGACATTTTTTATTTTTTTTTTTGGCAGTGACGTAAATATTAAAGCGCTTTTATTACAACCAGTGTACAAAGACGTCTAACGGGACAAGTTGTTGACAAGCTGACATCAGGAGAGATTTAGCGACAAGTAAAAGTGAGTTTTTATGCGTATAAATGGAGTTTAAAAGTGGGAAAGACATGATTATTTTTTACAGGCCTTTCAACAAGTTTTAATTCACAGTCAAGTAACATGAAACAGCAATAAGTTCAGTGAACATAATAATATCTATCACGCTTTACATTTAAAAAATAAATCTCAAAGTGGTACAAAAGAACATTGAAAGTAGTAAGAAGAAAAAAATAAAATAAAATTCTACATAAAAAACTAACACACACGCAAAAGCACAATGGGACCACGTTAATAATCCATGACTATTTAAGCTATTGATAAGCTTTTGTAAATAAAAAAAGTTTTTTAAGATTACAACAGTGTCATGCGAAAACTAAAAGTTGGAGGTGTGTCAGTGCTGATTACTAAAAATTATTGTTCCTAAGCAACATCACCATGTATAAGAATCCATCACTGCAGATGTTATAAAATATTAAAATCTATTTAGTTAATATTTGTATATGTTTTGATATCACACAAAAGTATATCCACATACTGTAAAATTACATAATTAATCAGTGTTGAGTCAGATTGCCCTTAAATGACCCTTAAAAAATCAGACACAAATTACATTGTTGTCATTAGTAATGTAATACAGTATATCATTTTATCTGAATACTTTTAGAAAAACAACATTTTTCAATAAAAAAAATATACAACACATGTTAACACTGACAGCAGGTCAAATCAATTTATGCTTTCAAGAACAGTTCTGTCACAACACAATATGTACTCTAGAACAGTGTTTCTCAACCCTGGTCCTCAGGGCCCTCTGTCCTACAGGTTTTAGATGTTTCCCTGCTTCACCACACCATGATACAAGAAGATGTGTCAGCAACAGAGTTGTACAGACCTTGATGACAAGCTGATGAGGACTGTTGATTAGAATCAGGTGTGTTGGTGCAAGGAGACATCTAAAACCTGCAGGACAGTGGGCCCTGAGGACCAGGGTTGAGAAACACTGCTCTAGAATATGTTTCTTTTGGCTGTTGTTTGTTTGTTTGTTTGTTTGTTTGTTTGTTTGTTTGTTTGTTTGTTTGTTTGTGTTACTGGTGATGGATCTGTACGAGTCCAAGGACAAGGACCACCAGAAGTAAGTCGGTGTGTGCTATGTGTGGATGTATATTAATGGGATTTCTATCTTTGCAGCTACATAAAGGGGTTTAGGAGTCACTCCCTTAACCAGCTCAGCCAAAGGGTCCCTGGCACAAGTCTAGTTAAGGTCTACACCAGGCCTAGGGAGTACACCAGGAAGAAAAACACAACCATGACATATGAGAGCTGGCTGGATTAGTGTTTCCCAAGCCTATTCCTCAGGGCAGACATGTACTCATGCATGTTTTAGATGTTTTCGTGACTGATGATAAACTGATGATGATCATTGATTTGAATCAGGTGTGCTGATATAAAGAGACATCTAAAACATGGAGGACAGTGTGCCCCGAAGACCAGGGTTGAAAAACTCTGCTTTAGTGGACAAAACTAGACTGCAGCCCACTGTGAGGACTGCCGAGCACATCGTCAGAACCCTGCTGTCCTCCTTCCAAGACTTATACTCCTCCAGGATTTAAAAAGGGGGCAGAGAATCATAATGGACCCCTTTCACACTCACACAGTCTTTTTGAACTGCTCCTGTCTGGCAGGTGCCCCAGAGCCCTGCAGACCAGGACAAACAAGCACTGGAGCAGTTTCTTCTCTGCAGTGGTCACCATACTGAACTGATAATGATTAACTGGCACAATTTTGAACTGTTTTTCAAAATTATTGTATATTTTTATGTTTATTATATTTGTTACTTTTTTCCTACTATTTAAATGCATATTTATTACACTTTTGTTTACCCAAGAGAAAACAGCTGCCTGCATAGAATTCCTTGTATGTGTCTGCGTACTTGGCAAATACATCTGATTCTGATCTAATTCAATTAACTGTTTCTATGAAGTGTATTTCATGCTGTTTTGCTGGCTCTGCAGGGGAGTGTTACAACAGCGACACAATGCGGCAGGTCTGTGGTACTACAGCTGTTTTACTTTAACCATCGATTTATTTATTTATGTAGTTAAGTCTTCGGGGCGACTTCCAGTCAACCAAAATTATGTAAAGAAGAGCTGGAAATTAGTCTGATTTACCACGAGCACGAGAAACTATTTATATATTCCTTCCAAATGGGACAAAACAAGTTCCTACAGTAGGTTAGGTTCTTGGAACGCCATCTAGGAACTCAGAGGTCCAAATGGAATCTGGAGGTTCCAGAGCATTATGAGGTCAGAATATGAAATGGATGTGCCCTGTGTACACAAGAAGTATTCAAGTTTATTTTATCATCACTGGTCTCTATTTCTATGATATTGGTCATGTATCATAGTCAGTAAGTAATTAAAACTTTCCAATCATGTCAAGCAGTAATTTTGCTTTGTTATTTATGCGTTTGGCTTAACTAGATTTCTACAAAGTTAGAATTTCAAATCTGCTTTCAGGGATCATCACAATCGTGCATGCTCACTCTTACACACAAAAATCACCAACAGCTGAATTTTGGCACACAGACACAAGGGGTGACAATGTTGACCACCAGACCACCATACTGCCCTGACTTTTATATTTACCTTTAAACAATGGGCATGTCTTTAAAATGGGAAAATAAGTTCAAATCAAATTAAGTGTGAAATGAGTGTTTCATTGAGTCATGTGATAATGTTGTTTTGTTTTCTGGTGACGAGTCTTTCCAGGAATAATGTTGGAATGTCCAGAACAACATTCATTTTGGCAGATAGATTTCTGTTCCTCTCACCGTCGTTATTTTTACTTTAGACGTAGAAAATGAAATGAAATTATTTATATGCGGCGTCGGCTGCATCTCAGGGATTTCTGGGAAGTCAGTGAATCTTTTTATTTATCTTTGTTTCTTTAGCTCGGGACTTGAAGAACCTTAAGGAGTATTTGCCAATCCTGAAACATTTATTAAAGGTTTTTCCTTTAAAAAGATCTTGTTTTTTTTGTCTTTGTCACAGGAAATGTCTTCTCTTCATTTCTCACTGCCAGCAGCGGTGGTAGTGTCAATGATTTTTTTTTTTAGTCTGTCCATCTTTGTGGTCATGAGCAACTCTGTCAGGACTGTCATTACTTGAACTGGGAAGTTCATGGTGTGGAACTTGGAATTGGCAACTTGTACTTGGTGATCATTGTTACATGAATGTTTAATCTATGTGGTGTTTATTCATCTACAGTGTAGATTGCTTCACGTAATTCATTTATGACTTCTGATGTTTTTGTTGCTGTAAAAAGTTGTGGTCCTGATATTTCTTTCATTTGATCTCTTGCTAATACCCTGTTTTTTTAGAGGTACACTTTTCAGGAATTATGTTGTTATGCTGTTTTCCTCATCCGATGGGGCACATTGACATTTTTTTTTTCTGTGCCGCAATCACCTAAGAGTCATCTCTGACAACAGATAGGTGCTTCATTGTAATAAAATCATGGTCAAGAGCTTCACTTGGGGTGATCCGTTTTTCTGGATTCACTGTAAACCTCTGCTTGAGGAGGTTTATGAATGCCCGCGTGTCTTCACGAACAACAGCAACCAATAGTTCTGGCTGCATATTATTCAATTCATCCAGAGAATAAAATCTAGGTGGAGTATCATAATCGCATATAATCCTCAATTGTGCATCTGTAGCATATTGTTTATGGGATTTCAACCATCATACAGGATGTTGAGCTTCTTTCATCAGATCAAAATAGTCTTTTTTTTATTCTTTGCAGCATCCAGGAAATCATTATCAGGCTTACCATTGAGCTGGATAATCATTTTCAATGCCTCATATTCACACGTAGATGGACCTAGGTCTTCATCAAGGTAAAGTTATGCCAGAACACAACCGAGGGACCACATATCCAAAGTTTCACTTTAGGGGGGATGCTGCAGCAGGACCTCTGGAGGCCTAGAAGCAAGTCTTTGTTTATGGTACAAATTGGGTGCCTGGAAGGCCAAACCAAAGTCTAAAAGCTTCACTCTGAAGGACTGTGACTGATGGTTTACCAACATGATGTTGTCTGGTGGGATATGTGCATGAACCAGACCATGGTCTTCAGTGCTTTCAGAGCCACCAGCATTTGCTGAGCAATAACCCGAATTTTACTCAAATGGAGACGCCTGAACTTCCTTCTTTATGTAAAAACATTTACAGTTCTCTCTGTTTTTTTTCAAACACCAGAAAATAAAGGTTGTTATGAATGAAATGAAATATTTATCTTGATTAAGTTGTTTGCCAGGATCATGTCTGATTTTTTTCCAGTGGTTTAGTTTCTCTTCTACCTTTTTGATAGAAACAGATGCGTATAAATTTTATTGTTAACACAGCTGTCGGTTTCCAGTATTTAGCACACTGCCACCCTTCTACAAAAACTAATAAAATATGAAACATAGTATTCGATAAGGTGCCCAGGAAGCACACAGTGATTAAAAGAATGCCAGTCAATGTGTTTGTTGGGAATTTGAGAGTTAGACATGGAAATATTTTATTAATAGACAGCACAGGGAGCAACGACTGCACAGCCGACATGTTCCTGTTAAGAGGCTTTCTGCAGTCTACGGTAAGATTCCTAGATAGTTATATCCGCGACACATGACAACTGTATTAGTCAAGAATGGCTTTGATTCATACCTGTGATATGTGTTGACGCTGCCTTGACATCACAAAGCTGTTGCCTGATCCTAACGGAAGTTGTTAGCCAGTTTTTCTGGTCAACAACTTTAAAATGGGTTTTTCATTTTCATTGGCATTTTAATATGTTGACTTCTTATTTTTTATTTGTTGTGAATCTATTTCATACTGTTGTTTAAATTTATTACCTTATCTATTTTTAACATTTTTATTTTTCTTGTCATTTTGCAGATCCTGTTATCTAAAGCGACAGTAAAAGCACAAAAACTAGTAATGAATTTAATCTCAGTAGCTCTAAAATGTTACTTTCAATTTCAACTGACACATATAAGTGAAGGAGAGGCTGTGCAGCTGGAACTTCCCAGTACTCTCACACTCAATGTTCACTAAATACTGATAGTTTACTTGGACCTTATTACTTACTGACACAGCTCTATTAAAACAACTGAATTGGTTAATGTTACAGGTGTTGACTTTGCTGATGACGACCATTTGTTTATATCAGATGTGTTGACGCAAGGCAACATCTAAAACACATGGGACAGGGGGTCCTGAGGACCAGGGTTGAAGACCACTCCTGTGGTATCCTCAGGGTGTTTGGAGTTGAAGTTGGGGAGAGTAAAGAGCAGGGTGGGGAGGGGGGGATCTGCAAAGTGATGAAGAAGACACAAGGAAACTTGGAGACTCAGTGGATTCATCAGACTGCATTTCAATAGAAGCAGGGAGATCTTCATCCTTGAAAAGCAAGACAAGGTACAATTCAGCTTTTTAAAATATTAATGTTTTATTCTTTTGATTTAGGTTTTTTATGTTGGTCTAAAACAGTGTTTCCCAACCCTGGTCCTCGAGGCACACTGTCCTAGATATTTTATACATTTCCCTGATTCAATGCAACCTGATACAAGTGACAAGTGATGATGACCATTGATTAGAAGCAGCAGAAGACATCTAAAACATAAAGAAAAGATCCGAAGTATGTCTAATAATGACATCCACTTCTGTTTGTACTGGGGAGTTTTCAGATGGCTGAATTGTCCTATCCTGGACCCACTGGTCCTATTGCAGGTGGGACATGTATATGTGGGGGTGGTGTTACTGGCAACCACGGGTGTGTTTCATCTCCTCATTTTTTCTTGTCTCCTGGCTGTCCTGTCATCATCCAGTACTGCCCCATCATCGCCCCATCTAAGCCCAGCTGCTGCCAGGTGTTACATTCAGAAGCCAGGTATCAAAGTATGATTTCACACTTCTTGGCGGTCAAGGCACGTGATCTACAGGATGTGCTAGCTGTGACTTACCAATGCAAGGAGTCTTTATTTGGAGATAGATCTGTCTCTCTTCCCTTGCTTGAACATTTTAGCCCCTGCGAGGCTGACATCCCGGCACCTCTCATCATATAGACCACATGTAAATATTTCCACTGCCATAGAGAGTTCTGGTGATGGGGTGGAACTGGTTCCAACTTTTCTAAAGACAGTAGTTTATTCTGTTTTGGAGACTCTTTTGTATGCCTCTGTTTTGCCAACCTCATACAGAGAACTCAGTGTCACATCCACAGAAGACATGCAGACCAACAAGGACATCACATTTTTCTTCAGTACAGATGGCTACTGATGTGGCTGCAGACATGAAATGCCAGCACAAAGACGTTAATGTCAGGGCTCTTGATCACCAGGTTATTGTTGTTTTTGGCTGCATGGGTGGCAGTATCAGCCTGGGGTCTGCTTCCTCCTGAGTTGTTTCATAGTCTTGAACCTCCTGGACATCAAGGTCATTTAAATCTATGTCCCACAATGAGTGGTATACTCTCAATTGTTTTTTTTTTTTGTTTTTTTTTTTTTGCAGATGTGCTTCAGTGTTACTCCAGAAAGTTTTCTTTGTTTTGACCACATTCACTGTCTTCAATTGTTTGACAACCATGTTCTGCACTTTGCTCAGCATTTTTAATGTTCTGTGTCTTTCATGTGTTGCACATAAATTTAACCTCTGTTGATTAGGTTGCCTTAGCTTGAATTAATGTCCTCAGAGGGAGGTCAGTCTTTAGTCAAAGTGTTGGGTGTGGGTGTGATCCTCCACAATGTGCATGAGCTTCGCTTTGTGGCCGTTTACCAGAGAGCCATCAAAGAAGGCAAGAGATTGTAGCAAAGGAGGACGTGATCAATGTTAACTTGTCTGACATTGCTCACAAAGACTAGGGTGGCAAACAAGTTGTGGTGGGATGTTAGTGAGCTCGATGTTTCATCTGGCATGATCAGACTGTCCTTTTCTTGCCACTGCTGTTTCTCCATCACTGTCTTCAGATGAGGAGGAGGCATCTTCATGAGTTACTTCCTCAGCTGTCAGATTCTCGACATATACAATGTTCTGGTTGCTTTTTTACATCTTAGGAATGCGTATAATTTTTGAAGTCTTCCCTTGAGTGAAGTGGTATGTAGAAATACTAATTCCTCCCTTTGTAGCACGTCTTTAAAAAGCATATTTATCTTTGACAGGCAAAGGACCTCAAATTTCGTAAAATATATATAGTAAATCACACAAAAGAGGAAAGGAGAAGGAGTCACAGAAAGTAAGACTAAAGGAACAAATGACAGGATTAATATTATTAATAAAATACTAAAAAGTGTGTTATATAAATGGCTAAGAGACCGTCATCTAAATCTAATGGAATTTTCTGTGATCGGGAGCATGAATGGGCGGGATCTGGTACCGGAACCGGGGTTTTCAAGTGCGTTGTTGGTTGGTAGCGAAGTAGATCACAGATATACATAATAATAAACATTATTATGTAAAATAATAGACATTATTATGTAAGATAATGGCCATTGTGTGTATGGGCGATGCAAGTCGGGCCCCTGTTGGGCTCCAAGCAACGCTGTCTGTTCTCTTTGCCTGAAAAAAAATTGTCAGTATTGTCAAGATAGTGATTAACAAAAAATGCGCTAGAAGTACGTGTGGCAACAATGTGATTTTTATTTGTTTAAAAATGTAGATGTTAGCAAAAAACTGAGTCCCCCCTCGATCGGCATCATTTTAATCCACGAAAAGACGCGTTGTCCCGCTGCCTGTTGTAAAGCCATAATTTGATCCTGTAAGACAAAGATGAGAAAAACTCAGAACGGTCAGATGTTTCGTGACCAGAATATCACTCCCTGGCTCTTTTAAACAACCAATAACTCATCATCATTGGCTACATAAACTATCTGCACTTATAAATATGCACCCTGGTCTCCAAATTGAAAATGTATATTCTGTCACTTTGGTATGTTTGTTTGATTGTTTTGTTGTATCTTCTGTCTTCTTTATGTCTTTCTGTTTTCTTCGCTTCACATCTTTTCTCTGTCCTTTTCACTTATAGTTTCTTTCAAGTTAAGAAAAGGGGGAGGAAAACATCCATTACACACACAATCTGTCCTGAATGTCTGACTAAATGTTCACACAAGCGGATTCTCAGGCTTTCCTATGCAGCTCCAATATTCAAACAGGAAGTAGAAAATAAAACACAAACAATATGAATTCAGTAAAATTTGTAAGCTGGAACATCCGCGGAATTAAATCAAACATAAAAAGAACAAAAATATTCGACTATATAAATAAATTGCAGGCTGACATATGTCTGTTACAAGAAACACATACTTCAAAAACCGACTTGCAGAAATTAATGACTCCACAATTTAATCACATATATACCGCTGATTTTAACTCAAGGCAAAGAGGAGTAGCAATTTTAATTCACAAAAAAATTTTCTTTACTCATAATGACACGGTTGAAGATCCTGAGGGGAGATTCATAATTATTAATATTACAATTGACAACAATTCAATAACAATAGCCAGTATTTATGGCCCAAATAAAGACGACTCATCGTTTTTTCATTCTTTCTTTACAGCGATTTCTAATTTCTCCGACTCACCAATAATCATAGGTGGAGATTTTAATACTGTTCTTAATCCGGCACTAGACAAATCTAATAACTGTAGTAAAACATATAACTATCAGTCTTCACAAACAATCAAACAGTTCATGGCAGACTATGGTCTTGGAGATGGTTGGAGGCTGAAACACCCTAACGATAAAGAATTCTCTTACTTCTCACAAGTCCATCAATCTTACTCACGAATCGACTATTACCTTATTAGTAATTCCCTGATTTCCAAAGTGAGTAATATTGAAATACATCCTATTATTATTAGTGATCATGCTCCGATCACTCTGACCTGGACTAAAAGTACACCTATTAAAACCAGCAACAGGTGGCGACTTAACACATCGCTGCTTGAAGATCCTGACTTTGACGACTATATTAAGAGGATCTGGACATCCTTCCTTGAAATAAATGATTCACCAGAAATATCCCCGTCACTTCTTTGGGAAACGGGCAAAGCTGTGCTGAGAGGACGGATCATTTCATATTCCTCCCATAAGAAAAAGAAGGAAGAGCAGGAACAAAGAAACTTGGAAAAGAAGATTAAAGAATTAGAAATTAATAATGCTAATAACCCAACTCCTCAGAATCATTCTGAACTGCAAAAATATAAACTGCAGTTGAATGAATACCTAAATAAAAAAAGTAGATTCCTCATCCAAAGACTCAGACATGAACAATTTGAATTCGGTAATAAATCGGGCAAATATCTGGCCAGTCAGATTAAGAAAAACAAGGAAAAATCAACAATCTCCACAGTTGTTAACTCAACGGGAGACATCATTCAAGACCCTGAAGAAATCAACAAGGAATTTATGAATTTCTACAGAAAGCTGTATTCATCTGCAAACAAATCAGACATATCAGAGATTAACAAATTTCTCGACAATATCAACCTACCAAATCTCACAGAAGACCAGGCTGGAGAACTTGATGGACCTCTAACTCCAACAGAGATCCATAAAGCTCTTCAACTAATGCCTAATAATAAATCACCGGGTCCAGACGGGTTCCCGGCAGAATTTTATAAACACTTTTGGAACATTCTAGCACCCATATTTACAAGATTAATAGCAGAAATTAAGGAAAAATCCAAGCTCTCGATGGAGATGAATACAGCAATGATTACTTTAATATTAAAACCTGGAAAAGATCCCACTCTTCCAGCAAGCTACCGCCCGTTATCCCTAATTAATTCAGACACAAAAATAATCAGTAAAGCTCTAGCGCTACGAATTGAAAAAGTAACTCCACTTATCATTCATCCAGACCAAACAGGCTTCATTAAAGGAAGACACTCCGCCAATAACCTACGGAGACTATTTAATCTGATTCACTACTCAACACAAATAGATACACCAACAGCCATTTTCTCATTGGATGCAGAAAAAGCATTTGATAAAGTTAATTGGGAATTCTTATTCCAAACACTTAAAAAATTCGGCTTTGGTGAATCATTTATTCATTGGATCAAGATTCTTTACACATCACCGATGGCAACAGTCACCACAAATGGATTAATATCACAGCGGTTCACTCTACACAGGGGTACAAGGCAAGGATGTCCACTTTCTCCATCCCTATTTGCCATCTTTATAGAACCTCTTGCAGCAGCCATACGACAAGATAAACATATTCTAGGAATCAAAACTGGAGACGCAACCCATAAAATCAGCTTATATGCTGATGATATACTCTTGTACTTACAAACCCCATCTACATCACTTCCTCAAACTATCAACCTTATTAATTCTTTCTCTGATATCTCAGACTACTCTATTAACTGGTCTAAATCCACCTTACTTCCACTGAATGCTAACAGCTGGGATGTTGTAAATGACACTGCATTGTTCTCAATCAACACAGGCAACATCAAATACCTGGGAATCAACATTTCCCCTAAGCTGTCAGAGTTAATTGGCCTTAACTACAACCCACTCCTGAAAACAATAGAAGGAAATCTAAAACGGTGGATAAATTTACCAATAAACCTCATTGGTAGAATTGCCACAATAAAAATGACCATACTCCCTATGGTAAATTATCTCTTTTCAATGATCCCAATCAAACCTCCAACCCCCTGGTTCAAATCCCTAGATTCAATAATTACACACTATTATTGGAAAAGCAAAAAAGCTAGAATTAAATTATCAACGCTACAAAAAACTAAATTACATGGTGGTCTGGAGGCACCAAACTTCCTTCAGTATTATCTTGCAAATAAACTCCAGTATGTTTATAAATGGATCAAACCAAATCAGTGTGATTGCTCTTGGATAGAGCTAGAGCAATTATTTTGTAATGAAATAAAAATCTCTGATTTGCCATTTATAAGCCGTACTATTACTCGTCACCCCTGTTTCAAAAACCCAATTATAGCCTCAACTCTGACAGCCTGGTGGGACTTCTACCAAATGGTCAACGCCACGTCAGTAACACCGAGTAAATACACTCCCATTTGGAATAATCCGGACTTTCTGATAAACGGGAAACCATTAAATCTAGCATCATGGGTCACTAAGGGTATCACGCACCTCAAACACATCTACGAAAACAACACTCTGGTTCCTTTCTCTCACCTTGTACAGAAGCATCACATTGGAGGAAATCAATTTCTAGAATATCTTCAGATTAAATCTGCTATTAAGACAAAAATAAGTAGTAAAACACCCAACCTAAACCTCCCTCTGCTGATTTCAGAATTAACTCAAATTACCAGTCAATATAAAATTTTATCCAAAATTTATAAGTTAATTGCGATAAACAAGTCTACAATGTCCATCCCAACAACTAAATGGGAACAAGATTTAGAGATTTCCTTCAATGCTGACTTCTGGCCTCAAATTTGTAAAAATATATTTATATCCACCTCAAATGCTAATCTACAACTTATACAATACAACGTAATTCACAGGATTCATTTCACGGGGGAAAAAATGTTTAAAATGGGATTTAAGGATACGAAAATTTGCACACAGTGTACACAAAATTTACCGGACACCTACTTGCATGCTCTCTGGGACTGTGAACCAGTCAAAACCTTCTGGCACAACATCACTGACTCTCTCTCTCAACTTCTGGATTGCCGCATTCTATTGTCACCATCAGTCTGCCTTCTGGGAGATTTCTCTACTCTATCACTGGATAACACCTCCAATAGAATTCTTTCTATTGCCCTAATCATCGCCAAGAAAACAATCCTCATGAACTGGAAAACTAAAAACTCCATCAATATCGTCCTTTGGAAAAACTTATTAACTGATTTCATATCAATGGAACAACTATCTGCCTCAATTAAAAACCAAACACCAAATTTTAACCGAATTTGGAATAAATTTATGTCATCCTTCACAAACTAACATTTTCACTCCTCGTTGTTCTTGATTGCAATTAGCAGGTTTTTTTTTTTTTTTTTATTAGCCTGATAATTCGCTGAACTAGATTGGTAAGTCGGGGGGGGGGGGCAGAATCTCTTGTGGTTGTTGTCGTTATTGGGGTTGTGCCCGTGCGTTCTCTCTTGCCTTGATAGCTTGATAAATTATTACTATTTTTATTTAATTCTTTTTTTTTTTTTTTTTTTTTTTTTTTTTTTTTTTTTTTTTTTTTTTTTTTTTTTCTTTCCCTCTTAAATCTTTGGCTGCCGGCTCTCCCGGCCGGCGGCCGCTGCCCCCGCTGGGGTGGGGGTGGGTCCGGCGGCTGCTTGGTCCTTCATCCAAATTGACTGTATTGATGGTTGGTGGGGCCCGGTTGTGCCCTTGGAACTTGGTCGCGTACGTCACCGCCCCCCGGCGCTCTGACTGTTGTCCCCCTGTGCTTGATGGCGGTGTTGCTGGGTGCTGCTGAGGTGTCGGTTGTCGCTCTGCGGTCCCGGTGGCGATGGTGACTTACCGCCCGGTGGCCGCGGCCGGGCGGGGGGGGGGGGTCGGTTGGTGGGTGGGGGGTTGGGTGGGTTGAGGGGTTGGGGGGGCGGGGGCGGTGCGGCGCGCGTTGGGGGGCTGGGTGTTGCCATCCCTATCGGTTGCGGTGCACTGGGTGTTGGCGGTGGTGTGGGGCGGGGGGGCGGTCGGCACCCGGGGGTGGTGCTGGGGCACGGACTGGGGCTCCGCCGCCATCCAACTTCCGCGTCAGTGGCGGCCCCGTACGGCCCTGCCTGGTGGCCTTCGCTGGGGCCGGCACCGGTCTCTGGCCTGCGGCTGGGGGGGTGGCTCAGCCTCTTCGGGGGCTCTGGTGCCCTTTTGTGGGGGGTCCGGATGGTTCGGGCGTGGCTGTTGGCCTGGTCCCCTGTGGCTGCCCGGGGCTTGCTTGGTGGTGACCCCTGGGCCCCGCCGGGCCTCCCCTCCCTGTTACCCCCCCCCCCTCCCCTCTCATATATGCCAAAAAAAAAAAAAAAAAAAAAAAAAAAAAAAAAAAAAAAAAAAAAAAAACACAAATATAACGGAGAGAGCTGAGATGTGTGGGGGGTGCCCACCCTGCAGATACCAGTTTCTGTTTTTAATGCACCCGAACACAATCATATTAGAAAATATACTATTTTAATTGGAAAAAAATAAATAAATAAAATAAATAAATAAATAAATAAATTAATTAAAATAGGGGGAAAAAAAAAAAAAAACAAAAAAAAAAAACACACAAACTTAACCATAAGAACTGAGATGTGTGGGGGGTGCCCACCCTGCAGATGCCAGTTTCTGTTTTTAATGCACCCGAACACAATCATATTAGAAAATATACTATTGTAATTGGAAAAAAAAAAAAATAAATAAATAAATAAATAAATAAATAAATTAAAAATAGGGGAGGGGAAAAAAAAAAAAAAAAAAGGAAAAAAAAAAAAAGAAAAAAAAAAAAATGGGAGGGGAGAAGTCCAGGGGGGGTGGGGTGGGGGGGGGTCGTGCGGGGCTTTTCGGGGGTCACGTGCCGGGCGGTCCCGGTGGGTCTCTGGGTGCCTGGCTGCCTGGTCCGCGCTCTTGCCTTCCGGATCTGGTCCTGCGATTGGGATTTCTGGGGCCCCGGCGGGTCTGGGTTGCGCCTTGGTTGGTGGGTCTGGTGCCGGGGCCGGCCTCTGGGGGGGGACCTCTGGCGGGGAAGGTGAGGCGCCGGTTACTGTCTGGGTGTGTTGCGGTGTGTCGGCGGGCTCCTTCTCCTGGTTCCTGCGCCGCCTCCGGGTGTCGGCTGTATCCCCGCCCTGCTGCCTCCGCTCCCGGCCATGTGTATCTGCGGCCGGTGGGTGGTGGCGGTCCCGGCCCCCCCTGGGCTGGTCGCGCTGCTCTGGCTCCTCTGTCCCTCTTCCCTCCCGCCTTCCGCCTGCCCCACCCTCTTTGCCTGTCCGGCACCGTGGCTACTGGAGTTCGGTGTCGCTGTCGCGTCGCCGGGGCGCGTGGCGGGGGCCGATGCATTGGCGGGCCACCGGCGACACTGTTTCTTGCCCGTGCGGGGCTCGATATGTTTGGGGGTCGGGGGATCTGGGGGCATATCGCGGCTTTGTTTCCTTGAGCCTGCTGGGTCTCCAGCTGGTAATGGTCTGTACTAAGGGAGGGTGTGGGATCGGCGGCCTCGGATTCCTCCCTCCCCTCCTGCTGGCTGCGGCCGCTGCCGTGGGGGGCTGGGGTGGCCCTGGGCTGGGGGGAGGGTTGGGGCGCTGACCGATGACGATAGGAACCAACAACGGAATGGTAAGAATAACTAGTTAAAGGAGGAAGTGTTTAAATGACTTAATATTATTAGTTTTGTAATTAATAAATGTATTATTATTATTATTATATTCTTGTATGTATTTATGTGCAAATAAGTGAGTTTATATACATAGATGCATGTTTTATATGTGTATGTGTATGGGTGTGTGTGTGTATGTGTGTGCGTGTGTGTATGTGTATGTATTGGTGTGTATATATGTGTGTGTAGTTATATACGTGAGTATGTTTGTGCATATGTGTGCAAACGTATGTGATATGTATGTATGTATGTACGTATGAATAGCTGTGTGTGTGTATGTGTGCGTGCGTGTGTGTGTGTAGTTATATACGTGAGTGTGGTTGTGTATATGCGTGAATGTATGTGGTATGTATGTATGTATGAATAGCTGTGTGTGTGTGTGTGTGTGTGTGTGTGTGTGTGTGTGTGTGTGTGTGTGTGTGCATGCATGCACGCACGCACCTGTGTGTGTGTGTGTGTGTGTATATGTGTGTGTGTGTGTGTGTGTGCGTGGGTGTACATGTTTAGGTATTTGTGTGTGTGTATCCCTATGTGCATGTATCTATTTAGGTGTATGTGGATACATGCAAGTGGATGTATATACTTATATGGATGA
This sequence comes from Xenentodon cancila, assembly GCA_014839995.1. Taxonomy (NCBI): domain Eukaryota; kingdom Metazoa; phylum Chordata; class Actinopteri; order Beloniformes; family Belonidae; genus Xenentodon; species Xenentodon cancila. The sequence goes on from CM026206.1 coordinate 22,190,131, forward strand.
TATGCATGGGTGTGTGTATATGTATGTATGTATGTATGTATGAATATGAGTTGCATGAGTGTAAGTAAATGATTACGGGGAAATGTATTGTGACATGAACATGCAAAGTGTATGCATGTACTGATATACTATATGCAATGATTTAAAGGTATGTGTATGTATATCATATGAATAGATACTTATGTGTGTATGTGTATATATATATATGTATATGTATATATATATATATGTATATATATAGGTATGTATGTGTGTATGTATGTATATATATATATATATATATATGTGTGTACTTCAATTAGGCACACCTGTACAGCATGTATCAATGTATATTTGTATGTATGTATAATCATGTACATGTGCATATGTATTTTACACCTATGCATAGCAAAACTCTTAGATGTCCACACATTAATCCACGGTTTATTTTCATTGATTGTATGAATGTGTGTGTGTGTGTGTGTGTGTGTGTGTGTGTGTGTGTGTGTGTGTGTGTGTGTGTGTGTATGGATTATTTATCTATCTTCTATGTTTATAACTTTATTTTGATATATGTGGACATGTATATCAAAATATGTATGTATGACTATATGTATGTATGACTATTTAAATACTTCTATGCCTATTATATATATGACTTTTCAATACTGCCTCCAACCCCCCCAAACGCTCAAATGATGTGATTGTAAATAGAAAGCTCCTCCCCCCTTTTCTCTGTTTTCTTTTTTGCTTATAACACCTGATTGTCTTGTGTCCACTTTTTACTCTTTAAACAACACATTATAAACTCTTCTTGATGCATATTACAACACAGACACCAGACTGCACCACCACTGTCTCGTCTCTCTCTCCTGCTCTCTCTCTCCTCACCCTCCACACCCGGTGACTCTAGCCCTCCTCTGCAGAATATTTATATCCCTCTTTCTGACTCTCCCTTTACTTTTATCTTGTTTGATTTCTCCAGGGATCAATAAAAATATAGTTTGACTGTTATGAGGGCTGGTGAAGGTAGCACACTTGCACACACCCACACATACAAAACACCCTTGGTTACTAGATTAAAATGCATATATACAACTCCGGTTATACCAACATGGTATCAATCATAAATATATGTGCAAACAAGGGCAAAAAAAAAAGAAAAAAAAAAAAAAAAAAAAAAAAAAAAAAAAAAAAAAAAAAAAAAAAGATGAGAAAAACTCCATCATCCAAAAATCCTAATAAGAAAAACAAAAATAAATTACAGATAAGTCACTAATTGAATTTGATGTATAACAGAGTACATTCAACATTTACCCACAGAAGAAACAGGATCATAGACATTTTTGCCGTACACTCTCTTGTTTTTTTTTTCATTTTTAAATTTTTTTTTCCTAAACACTGTATGAAGATGCGCTCAAAATGTTAACCAGGTAATTGGTATAATTTTCTTTTCCAAAATTTGGTTAAAGTTTCATACTTATATGAATATAAATCCCAAATAATTGTTTACTACTCAATTCTAGTTGTTGCAAAAAAAAAAATGGTTATAATTGTCAACAAGTTAATTCAACCATCAATAGCGTTTCTGCATTATTTACCACCTTAGGCAAGTGACAGACTGTCCTGTAAATGTTTACTTCCTTCAGTTTTTCAGAATAACACAGAACATTTTCTTATTTTTGGCTTTGGCATTAGATCCACAGACCACACTGGTCGTGCCTCTATGACCTGATTAGGATCACTTTAAATCTTAATAATTCTGAGTTGTTTTTATTTTCTTTCTAAGGACTGAGTGGCCCTTTTGCCCTTAATAATAGATCTGAGGAAGGTTAACCTCATTGCAGCTCCACCTGGACATGCCAGTTTCTGTTGTACATAATTGTGTTACTGTGTTATAGATTTCCTGGTAAATTCCGAAATTTATTTCGGCTCTATGGAGACGCAAAGAATGGGAGAACACTTGCTCACACTCAGATTCGCGCTGTTCAGTAATTATAGTCACACAGGAAGAAAAAGTCGGAAAGCATCATACAGTTTTTTTTTCTGAATGACTATTAAGTGGAAAACAAATTCTTACTTTTTGAAATATGAAGACAAATTAAGGTAGTTTTTGTTTGTGGGTACAGCAGATCTTCAAGCTTGATCTGTTTTGTGGAACCTCTTATAACTTGAACCACAAACTGTCCCTCACCTCTATGCTGACAGAAGTGAATAAATGACACCTCATCCCTACATACAATGTTTTTGAAAAGATACATGTGTTTACCTGCTGCTATATCAATAAAACAACACAACAACATATTAGAATTATAATTAGAAGCACAACAGGAACAACAGGAATCAATATTAAACTGAAACCTGGAGATTTCTTCATTTATGCAGTCTGAGGGGAAATGATATTGCTTAGACTGCTTATTTCATATTTCAGGCAACACTGTGCCTGTTATATTTAAATATATTTATCATTATCACTTTTTGTTAAACGTCGTATAAGGAACTTGCAAACAAACTTGCTTTCATTCAAACATGCCTTCCTATCATATATAGGAGTGTTGGGCCTCCTAGTGGACACTTAGTGAAAATATTTTTGGTTTATCTTTATGAGATATCAATCAAGTATGTTGTATGAATTACATTAAATTCCGCATTTTCCTGTTTAAGTGGCCGTATTTACCACAGAATCTGTGCACATGAGCAAACAACATAATTATATCAGAACTACAATTTATATAAACGCCAGTATTTTATTCATCTTTGTACTTGACCGGGATGACCTTTCCAAGACCTGGGTCCAAATCCTGGTCCATACTTAAAACCAAGATCCTTGAACTTGCTTTGGCAAGTTCCAACATTAGTAACTTTTCCTACTGCATATCACTTAGTCACTTGTTAGCTCTGTCACACAAGTTACAATCGGTTAAGGACATCTCAATTAACTCCCAGCCACAACATCTCAGTTAACTCCCAGCCACAACATCTCAGTTAACTCCCAGCCACAACTTTTCAGTGAACTCCCATCCAGGACATTTCAGTAAACCCCCATCCAGGACATCTCAGTGAACTCATCCAGGACATCTCAGTAAACTCCCATCTAGGACATCTCATTGAACTCCCATTCGGGACATCTCAGTGAACTCCCAGCCACAACTTTTCAGTGAACTCCCAGCCATGACATCTCAGTGAACTCCCATCCAGGACATCTCATTGAACTCCCATTCGGGACATCTCAGTGAACTCCCATCCAGGACATCTCAGTGAACTCCCATCCAGGACATCTCAGTGAACTCCCATCCAGGACATCTCAGTGAACTCCCATCCAGGACATCTCAGTGAACTCCCATCGACAACATCTCAGTGAACTCCCAGCCATGACATCTCAGTGAACTCCCATCCAGGACATCTCATTGAACTCCCATCCAGGACATCTCAGTGAACTCCCATCCAGGACATCTCAGTGAACTCCCATCCAGGACATCTCAGTGAACTCCCAGCCACACTCCTCCCAGCCTCAATCTGAAACCAGATGTATTCAGGCAGTGCCATGCCACTTCCAAATTTAGTCAATTTACTAAGAACTTGTATTGATACTGGCTCAGCATTACAAAGTATTCTATTCTCTTCTGTTCGAGTGTAAAAAATGTGTCTTTCAACTTGTAGTGTCCTTTCGCTGCAGCCGAACCTGCTGCTCCTTCCTCTGTTGGTTGGACGTTGTACATTTGTTTAAGAACTCATGATGAGGGAGCTCCTAGTAGATGTTTTTTTGCACCTGTACTCTGCAGTTTGAAACTGCTGTACTTCCCACGGTACCTTTAATTTGATTTCCTACAATGGCTCCTCCCTGCTTCATATTTTTAAACTCCATCCCTGCTTAAAGACAAACACCTCATGTTCATTTAAGGCTATTGCAACTAAAAAGGCCACCAGTATTTCCCTTACCTTAATATTAGCCTCTGAGGTATTTGAGCTTTGATCTCATAAATACCAAGCATGTTTGTGGTCGTACGTTTACAGTTTGTCATGGATGCATGTGCTTATTTGCACATGTAAAAGAGAAATAACCACTCTAAATAAAGTTCAAGCGAATGTTGATACTTGAAATCCCTTTTCTGGTTGGAAAAGCTTCATAATGTTAAAGTAAGTTTGATACTTTTAACTTGATATAAAATGCCATCAGATAAATACAGACGATTGAAGATTATCCTAAAAATTCAGCATTGGCATTCTGTAATCATCTTTCACAAACCCATATTTTCTTCAATGTGATAAACTTTTTTTTGTTTATATATGATTTCAAAACCTTTATCTAAACTTAACATGTGTTTAACTTTACTGAAAACAAGTTGCAGTTCATCTTTCACTTGTTTTGATTGTTTTATAAGGCCAGAGATTAGTTTGCAGTGGGATTACACCAGCCAGCACATGTTGTGCTGGTATAGTGACCTGCGAGAACTGTGTAGTCATGATGACACTATTATATAACTACTCTGTACTAATAAAATGGGCCACTCCTGTCTTTTGGCTTCTTTTTAACTTACTATGCACCTTTTCCAGTCTAAAATTCACAGTCACTGTGACAATCAAATGACTGAAAAGAGTGACAGTTTCAAACCAGTTCTAATCTTAATTAAACTATTTTTCTCCCAAAGAAGTTTCAATCAATTTTCACCCTTGACTAGCGCAAGCCTTCACAAGTGAATACACAGTCAGGGTAAAGTCCTCAGTTATGCTATCACAGCTGGCAAATATATCACTTTATTAGGAGTTGAGTCCTAATAGTCAAAGGCCAGGGACTAGTTTTCTTTATAACCTGTCTGATCATTACAACTTAAACTAAAGAATATTTTCTCACCATTAGCAAAAATGTGGGAAAAGAAATCTAAATGCCCAAACACTTGTAAAAACTATTGATTTTGTAAAAATAATAATAATAAAACAGAATTTGCTGATGCAGACTTGCACAGTCATGTGCCAAAGCAATTATTGCTGCTGGTATATCTGATAAGGGTCAGAACGAGGGGTCAAAAAAAGAAAAGTCAAAGTTAAGACCTCAACTTGAAATTCTGGGATGTTGTGCTATGCTGTGCATGAACGAATGCCTACAATTTGCAATGAACTGAAGCAGCAAGTAAGAGTGAGTCAGGGGTGCCAAATAGCGCCGCTGGATGAGCAGAGGTCCCACACACACAGATTATATGTGCTTTTTGCAGCCAATCCAGGTTTGAACCTCAGCTGCTGCATGACAATCCCCTCTTCTATCTACCCTTTTTCTTGTCTGTCTTCACTTTCAATAACAGAGGCTATAGTCATTTTCTCTGACTGTACATGCCATTGTTTAATTACTTGTGTGGAGGATGTGCCACTTAAGCAATAATCTTCTTCACACTAGGTTCAAGGGCTCCGGATCAGTCCCCAGAACCAAACTTTTTTGTCACGCTTATATGTTTCAGATTATCAATGAAATGTTAATGTCAGACAAAGATATCCTGAGTACATACAAAATGCATTTTTTAAATAATGAGTTTGTTGATGAACCATATCTAAAGCCCTGCAGGCCTCAGTTGATGTCAGTGCTTCTAATTCAATGATAAGAAAGAAACAAGACAAAAATGGTATTTATGGGAGAGTTCCAAGCTAAAGACCACTGCTGACCAGAAGGAACACAAAAGCCCATCTCACATTTGCCGAAAAACTCACTGATGACCCCCAAGTCTTTTGGGAAAATATTCTGTGCACTGATGAAACAAAAGAGAAGCTTTCTGGAAGGTGTGTTGCAGTTGTCCTGTTGCAGATGGAGTAAAACTAACAGCATTTCAGAAAAAAGAACATCATACAGCCTGTCAAACATTCAATTCAATTTTATTTATATCACGTCTATTACAACACAAGTTGTCTCTAGGATCTTTCCAGAGACCAGAACATGACCCCCGAGCAATTATTACATAAACACCGGCAGGTAAAACCTCCCCTAGTGGGAGAAAAACCTTAAGTGGCAAGAAAAACTCCTCTTTAAGAGGGAAGAAACCTTGAGGAGGACCTGGATCATAAGGGGGGACCCTCCTGCTGAAGACCAGCAGGGAAGAACAGGAAGTAAAGAGAGAGGAGAGACAAAGACACACAGTCAAAGGTAGAAAAGACAAGATACATTAGTATAATTATTCATCAGCAGCAGAACTAACAGTTCTATGTATATATGGCTGATACATGGTTAGTTAATGATCCACAGAGACGAGGACTACAGGTCAGGATGTCAGCAGGTATCCAACCATAACATGGTGCTGGTAGTGTGATGGCCTGGGGTTGCTTTGGTGCTTCAGGACCTGGACCACTTGACGTAAATGTTGAAACCATGAATTCCGTTCTCTACCAGAAAATCCTGAAAGAAAATATCTGGCCATCAGTTTGTGGTCTTAAGTTCAAGAGCACTTACGTTTTGCAGCAGAACAATGATCTGACGTACACAGCAAGTCCACCAGTGAATGTCTAAAAAAGTTTTTTGTATTTTTAGTTAAATTTGTCTGATATTAGTATTTGATCTGACAAGTTCAAATACTATGGACAAGTTTATTGTGATTATTATGTCCTGGTACATACAACCTTTGAATTGAAAGTAAACACATCTTTTATTTCATGTGACTGTATACAATAAATAAATATAAATGATACCGTCAGTACATCCATCCATTTTCCCTCTTCAAGGTTACAGGAGAGCTGGAGTATATTGTAGCTGTCAGCAAGCGAGAGATGGGAACAGCCTGGACAGGTAATTCTGTCTATTACAGGAAAAAATGTGAGTTGTTTTTCTTAATTTAACATGTTTACATGATTAATTTAAAATGTTTCTAATATTTTTTTTTATAAGACATACATTTTCAAATAGAACTTTCAAGTAAATCACCTTCAAATTGCACTTAAGTAGCATACTTAAGTATGCTTAACACTTTTCTCTGAAAAATAAGGACACTCCTAGAATGAAATGAATGAAAAAAGAATTAAAATTATATAAATCCTTTATTTATCATGAAAATCTAATAAATAAAACACATGCAGGTAGAGCCACAGTGAAGCTGAGGGTTTATCAAGTTAATATAGGGGTTAAAGGTGATTGTGACAGGCTGTCATGTAACTTCAGCGTTTCTATAGGTGGAAAAAAGGTAAGGAGAAAAAGACAAGAGGGTATGATGTCCTTTCAGGAATTTGCCTTTGTGGAATGCCGTTTACATAGCATATCATTTTACTTATTTACACGTGACCTAAATTATTGTGAGATGCTCTTGTCAGCTTTTGTTATTATCATTATTTTATTGACTCTGGGAAGCACACGGGCCATTTTCTGCCAGTACCAACATATGAGACTATAACAATATAATGAATGGACCAGGGATGACTAGAAGTCAGTGGACACACTAGTGTAGCAGCCAGCAGGCAGTTTACCCTGCTCCACCTCGAGGATGATGTAGATTTACTATAAACGTAGGTATCTGTGATGAATCACATAACCTCAATGTTAAAGACATTAAAAGATAGTTGGATGCGTTTGTTTTGGCTGTAGGCTCTCCTGTCATCTGATTAGGGCCCACTGCTTATACACACAAAGCAACTGAAGCATCATATAGATCAGAAAATTCACAAACCTCACCTCACCTGACGACACACTACAAAAAGGTGAATGCGCAGGGGTGGAGTCCACCGAGTTTCTTGTTACTTGTGTATATATGACAATAAATACCTAAATAAATAAGAATGCAACACCAGTCGCCTATTGAACGAACTCATTCAGTGATGACGGTAAAAGGTGAGCAGCCAATCAAATTTAATCGTGGGCTGGTTTAAGGCTTGCACGAGGACGCTCTTGTGATTGACATGCTTGTAGTGTGGCCTATTTGGAAACCCTGACCAATCACAGTTGCTCAAGGGAGGGGTCTATATCATTTTCCTCCTTTTCTTGCAAGACACCGTATGTGACCAATGAAAGGCGACTGAAGGCGGAGACAAAGAAGGCTGACTTCCAATCACCGTCTACAGGCGTGTTTTGTGCTGACAAGACCCGCCCATTGGCCGGTTTGCGGACTTCCCACAGACAGTTGTATGTTCATAAAAATGCACTCTGATGCGGCAAGTGAGTAGTAAAATTCCGTATGCTTATTCTGTTTCCATTTCGACCGTTCTCGGCAGTCACACCGTATGTCAGAGAGATGCGAGCCGACGGACGCGTCGTGTTCCTGCATCCGCTTTTGTCCCACGGCTCTGTGGGGTTTAATGAGAACACATGAATCCCTGTTATGTGGTGGCTTCTTTGTATTTGCCACTGCGTTCTTGGGCGACAACAAAGGAAGCATAGCATGTGAAATTTGAGTTGTTTTGACTGTGTAGAGTGTTATTTAAGACACCATATGCTATCTTAAGTTATTCTTTTCAACGTTGTGTTTAGCAGTAATCGGTTAAATGCTGCCGATGCTACTTAAAATTAGGTTTTCGATGGTAATCGTTCCTTTGGCCTGTTTTATATCCATCATCATTGACAGTTTACCGGGTGTTTCGGCTTACGCTTTAGGTCAACGTTTTGTCAGAGTTAATCAGTCTATTTTCTGATCAACTGCGGACTGTAACAGAAAATGAAAATTGTGACGCAGTTGTGTAAAACATCTTTCTCTGCCTGCTGCAGCAGTGTTGTCGGGTTTTACATCCCCTAAATAAGCTAACGAATAACCTCTGTGCAGTTCTTTGATGCCGGTAGCCATACGGCAATACATTTATTAATCAATGTAAAATGTAGTCAATCAGTTAAGCTAAAATGTAGGGGGTAGAAAGGGTCTCAAAGAAATAGTTGTGTGTAAAGGACTGGGAATTGTAGTCCAGCATCCTTAGCAGAGCGGAGCTTCTACCGGCCTCTTTACTTGACAAGGACTACAATACCCATGCGCCCAAAACGTCTGGATACTTTGTAAACTCTGTGCAAGTTGCGCATCTGCGCTGCTATTTTAGGTATGCAGCTAGTGCTATCTGCTCGTTAGTGTATTGTGCAGTCTGTCTGGACTTGGCCTCTAGAAAAAGAAAAACCATTAAAGCATCAGTATTTGATGACCGCTGTAAGGTACAATGCACAGATGACATTTAGTGACAAGGCAGCTTGCTTGATCGAAGATTTTAGAGTTTCCATATCTGTGCAGGAGTGCACGGGATCACTCCCTCAGCCGTGTGAGACGTGTGCTGTTGTTTTCTACAAGCCTGATACGTGCACTGTAGTTTTAAAGGTTATGTAGAAAAAAAATGACATCTTCATGTGTTGTTTTTGTGTGTTGTGATGATGTCACTGTCCCGTGCATTTGGTGGATCAGGAGCTTAAGACTGGAAATCATGGCTTATCATGGTATGGTATGGCTTACTTTTTTTTTTGTATTTTTTTTTTTTTTTGGAAACAGATTTTCAGCTGAACTCTCATTTGACTACACTGGCTGGTATCCACAAGATTCACCACACCTTGCACAGGCTGGTAAATGTGTATATATATATTATTGTTGGATGCGTTATAACATTGTTTGCATGTGCATTACTATGCAGAGGACATTTGTGTCTTGCTCACAAACATTTATTTTGATAGAACCTGACAGAAGACGTCGGACAGGATAGCCACCAGTCAGGTAAAAATGGTAGCTGGTTCTCTTCAACCAGACGTCAATGCTGCCGGCAGTCACGCACAGCCGTATAGTTTCCCAAATTAGACCCTCTATTTCTAGGTAGATCATTGGTATGATCTTTGTATTTCCGATATGCATCCACTACTTTTTCACTTGCCTTCCCAGCTTGCTGTTCTCGAACCATGCCGCCTAGGAAAAAGAGGAGACCTTCTGCTGGGGACGACATGTCAGCCAAGAAAAGTCGTCAGGACAGGTGTGAGATGCCTCGGTTAACGGTTCAGCAAATGTAGCTCTTGATTAATTCCTGTGGACTTGTGTTTTTTGTGTCCTATGGAAGTAAATCCATGCTTAAGAAACCTATAATAAGAAAAGCCAAGGTGAACTACTTTTGCAAGTCTATACAGTTTGTGTGCAGTATTACTGCTTACCTACAAATGTCTGTTCTACTGCAGTGTTTTCAGAAAACATGAAACGTCACAAATCCGAGAGGAGGAGACATTTTCTAGTAAAAGGTGCTTGGAGTGGTTCTATGAATATGCAGGTCAGTATTCCTGATTCCTGCATTCCTGATTCCGTAACTTTTAACTACCTGGTGTTTTCGTTCAGCGCCGTATTCTAAATTGATGGTGTACGCTCATCTAAACTAGGTTGTGACGATGTCGTGGGGCCAGAAGGCATGGAGAAGTTCTGTGAGGACATTGGGGTGGAGCCAGAGAATGTAAGCCTCCCCGTTAAACACTTTGACAAGTATTGTAGTTTGGTTCTCTTCGTATTGTCTCAGTTTGCTTACTTCTTGGCAGTTCTCTGTCTGACAACCACACAGTGCATGTAACACCAAAATATCTTCTTTAATTTTCTAATTTCTTTGATTTTTCAGTCCTTATGCCATTTCAAAGTCACTGTTTTACACAAGTGCTGAACGTCTGTGAATGGCTTAATTTTCTTTATTTCTGTGTAAATCTGACCTGAGATAATTTTTTTTACAAAGGCCATAAAAACAGGTTTAAGAAAAAAAGAGGTTAAAAACATTTTTAGGCAGCCTCAATATGCCACCAACCCCACATACAGACCGTGGTTATCTGTCGCTGCGGTGACTGCCGTGCTTCTCTAGCAGGTCTTTTGGCATGTACGATGAAACCCCTGCAGATGGTGAGGAACAGGACAGCTGATCTAATATAGCATTAATCAAAAATAAAAATCATGTCACTCCATGTTACCCATGAACACTTGACTGAAATTTAGATCCTTAAAGTTTGACTTGCTCTCCTACTCGAGCCCTGAGCTCCTCTCATGAACGACGTCTCCCACTGCCGTCCTTCAATCTCAGTCTAAACTTTCCTCATTTAAGGATTTTGTGAACTATCAAATACTCAGAGCGGGGCATAACCTCGCTCTTCAATTAAAACTCCTTCTAACAGACCTGACTCGCATGTTTTGCACTACTGTAGCTTTTTCACTTGCACCTTTTTGTGTTAGTTAAAGATTTAGTGGTTATCGTTGACTGTACTGGAGGTTTGTTGTTCCTCATTTAAAAATAAACAACTAAATTATGAAATGCAAATGAATGATACTTATGATGTTCAGTAATCTATTTCTGGAGAAAACTGATTTAATATTGTACATCAGTTAGTGGGAAACAAAACTGCCAGCCATGTTCTTTTGGGAAGTGGCAGGTTCTCATCAGGGAACAGCTGTGGACTATATTGTCATTCAGTCTTCACTAATAGAGGATTAATGAATATTAATAGACATATAAGAAGAGTTTAGTTGCTCAGAAGTAATCCTGGGCTCCTTTCTGACCTTGTGTGCCTTTTGTAATCCTTGTTGGGTGACCTCTCTTGGGAGGGGTGAACGGTATTCCTGAATGTCTGATCTTTTCTCTTTCTACTTCTATTACTGTGGTGACAAAGTGATTGGGTCATAATTTATACTCAAATATAGAGAACTGCATACTTTTAAACACAATATATTATAGATCAGATGATAACCCGGTTGGACATGTCTCCAACTCTCATGTCATGTTTCTGTCCAGGTGGTGATGCTGGTTCTTGCTTGGAAGCTGGATGCCCAGAGTATGGGATATTTCACTCTTCAGGAGTGGCTGAGAGGCATGGGCTCACTTCAGTACGTCAGTCCCCTTCTTGTTTTCACATTTAAGTCCTTTTTATTTATTTATTTTTTACATTTATTTACATTCCTGTTTATTATCTGATGCTACGATCCTCAGTGGGATGAACTCTGGTGAAGCGTAGACTGCATCTGAGTTTGTTTTTCTTTCGTTTCCAGGTGTGATTCCACAGAGAGGCTCAGAAACTCGCTTGACTACCTGAGATCCGTCCTGAACGACAGTACCAGCTTTAAGCTCATTTATAGATATGCCTTCGATTTTGCTCGGGTACATGTTGGAAAAGTCTTTTTTAGAAGCAACCTGGCATACACAACATTCCATTTTAATTCATTTCAGCTAAAAGGAAAATGTCCCTGAGGGGGAGAGAAGAACTGTTACACAAGCTTGACGGTCTAATTGTTACTAAACTTGCTGTTTCAAGTTTGTCTAATCACTTTCTAGTTTGACTTGGAGTGGGAAAGCAGTCGATGAGCTATGCTTATAAGATGCAATTCACTTTAACTGAAATAATTAAATCTAGTGGAAGTATTGAGTAATGATACAGGAGGCGTCAGAGATGTGGACTCCACCGGTCTTAACCATAGGGCTGGTGTTACTTGAACTCATGTAACAAAGCTGTTTTGTTTAACCGCGTTTAACATTTTGCACCACTTTCACGAATTTGCGGGTATTGTGATTGCGACAGGAAAAAGATCAGAGGAGTTTGGACTTGAACACAGCCAAGTGCATGCTGGGGCTTCTTCTGGGAAAGACATGGCCTCTGTTTCCTGTATTTAATCAGTTTTTAGAGGTAAGGACGTGGCAACATTTTAGCGAACCACAGATGTCTCATTCAGTAGTTGTGTGCACATGGTGCATCATTAATCTTTGGCTCTCATGTTGTTCCTCAGCAATCCAAGTACAAAGTCATCAACAAAGACCAATGGTGCAATGTCTTAGAGTTCAGCAGGACAATCAACTTGGACCTCAGTAACTATGACGAGGACGGAGCCTGTGAGTGGAGATTTAATTACACAGAAACCACAGTTTAAATGGAGCATGAAACCAATAACTGCTGTCTTTCTCATCCTTCTGTCAGGGCCAGTTTTGTTGGACGAGTTTGTAGAATGGTACAAGGAAAGACAGATGTCATAGCTGGAGATGGGGATGGAGATGGGAGAACAGCTACAACTGTGACCATGATGACTCTTGAGTATCAAAAACCAATATGTAAACAACACAAAATCAGTAAAGCAGTGATGGTGGGTGCATTCTGGTAAAGGAGGGGCTTGGGCTGTGGGTGGGTGAGGATGGGGGGAGGGGGAGAGGGAGGGGGAGTCGCTTGGGTCTGCAGCATGGATGTACATTGCCCAGACTGTGTGGACATAGGGCTGTTGTGGAGTTACGCTCCCTGCCGAAGTTGCATAGTGGGTAGGCCTGCAGCAATCCCTAGTGGCGCCGCTCTCTGTCACTGTGACATGTCATGTTGCCGTTTGTGTTATGATGGAAGCAAAATGGTATTGTATGGGAGAACCACTTCCTCACCTGTTGTTTTCAGCACAGAGAAACCAAGAGAAGTGACCATTCATGCATTGTGTTTGAGTCTTAAACAGGTTCACTTGGACCTAGGCACACTTAAGTATTAAATGCCTGTGCAATGAAGTTGAACTTGAGCTTCTCTGGACAGATAGCACTAACTAGTTTGTCCTTTTCGTTTTTTCCTTTTTGAGTTTGGTAGTATTTCAAGAAGCACACTGTGTCCAAGTGCTGATTGCAGGTATCGGATGCCTGTAGCCGTTTGCTATCTATGTGCCAGTTTCTTCTTTCTATCCATTTCTTTTTCTTTTTTTTTTTTTTTTTTTTTTTTATTCGTTCCCTTCTGCTTTTTTGCTTACCATTTGCTGGCCCCATGCAAAAGCTTCAGACCTCATAACACCAAACAAATCAGCATCGCTGCTTACTGACTTGCAGTACAGCGGTGAGCCACTAGTGCTCTGATCAGCATTCATTGGTCTCAGGACCAATTTATGTATCTACGTTGTGTAGATAAGAGTATTATTGTGCCTCAAAAACATGGAAGTCACTTTGTGTGTCCCACACACATACCAACAAATCCAAATGTATATACACATGCAAGAATACGTTCGACAGATGCGCACACACACGAGTGGTCAGGGATTATTTCAAGATAAATTCAGACTGTTTGTTCACTTATAATAAAGCCGATAGAGCTAGATGGTGTCCATTTTTGTCTTGGTATGTGGAATCTGTCTTCCTTAGTCCACTGATAGTTTCAGGTCTCCTCTTACCAGTAGCATCTCTCCAAACACTGACAGTGTTAATATTACTGCAGTGGAGCGCCAGAGACCTTCTGAAAAAAAAACATCCTTTAGGTTAGTAAAGTAGGTTTACTGAAAGCATTTCTTTGTACCACCCAAAATCAAGAAAAAAAGAAAAAAAAGAAGTGGACACTGAGAGTTTGGAGCTGTGTGATGATGCTATGCTGTTCTCTTCGCCTAGTGTAATGTTCTTGTAACACATGTATAAATTTTTGTCTTTGGCTGTGATGTGATGCTGAACTGTCAGAAGATTTACTATTTGCATGCATGCTCAAACTGAGCATTTTGTGAATGGATGAGATTTTCCTGAAAAGAAGATTTTTTTCAAACATGCTTTTGTTTTGTACGGGAATTTGTGCACGTGTTTTGTGCTTAATTTGACATACAATCATGTTGTTTTTATTTTTCTGATGAAAAAACATGATTGCTTGTACTTAGACCTGGAACACACCTGTAACCTCATGATGGAACAGGAGTTCCCTCCTGCATTTATCCCGTCTCGTGCATCTTTACACGCAGAGTAGAACCCCAGTGAGCTGCAGCCAGTATGTGAAGAAATCATTTTATTAATTTAAAGTGCATACAAAAGTCTGTTTTGCGACTCTCGCAGTCATAATTGCTGTGACAATAAACAGATGAAACACATCAACAACGGTTGGGGAGCTTATCCACACGAGCCTTCGTTAAACTCCACTCCAGCTGAAAAAGCCCACAACAACTTCTGTCATTGTTATGCAACATGTATTTGCATAAACTACAACATTTTAGTATTTATTTGATTGCCTACCAAAAGCTGTGTTGACATCAGTGATTTAGTATTTGCGCATGAAAATGCAGGAGGATGAACAGCCTTGTCCCAACTGTATATACATATGTAAATTATCTAAATGTCTCTGTCTGTTTTCACTATAACCTATGTCTATATACATAAATAAAATGGTTTATTAACTTAGTGAGTAGTGTGTCCTTTAAAATACATGTTGCATCTTATGATTACTGTTTGCATTTTTACAAAAGGACAGTCTGTGTTATAACGTTAGGGTTTAAATCAGTCTAATAAAGTAACAAGAGCATGATGTCTTGTTACCATGAATAAATATTCTCAGGATAAACTAGTTTGCTAGAAGATTAATTAAAAAAAAAAAGTGATTTACAGAGATTAGACAAATGACTGCGCTACAATAGTTTTCCACAACAATTAGTTTACATTTAATTTCCAAACTATGTCAAAAAGCACTCAATATTAACTTTCTACAGGTCAATTCCCTCATGACTCGTTTGCTTGTTTTGCATCATTGAGTGGGATTAAACAGCCAAAGTAGACTGTCAGTTTTCCTGATTTGAGCAAACATGAGTCGTATCCTGGGATGTCGCTGTCACTGGTGGGACTGGTTCCTTTCCCATCCTTGCTTTTTAGTAATCAGAGGAGATCACTCTGCCGTTTTAATAATCTGGTGGTGTCGTCGCTGGAACGGGAGGTGGAGCCTTATGTGGTGGCTCGGGATGTCTAATGTCATGCTTCCTATATCGAGGAATTCCGTACAATAAATCCAAAATTCTTTTCTCATTTGCTGAAGCAGAGTCAAGATGTGGCTTCGGTAACGGCTGTTCAGACAGGACTTTGGTGTCTGCCTTAGAAGTGCTATAATCTACATGGATACCACCTTGTGGACCATGGTCATCGCATTGAGGAGCTGCATCTTTAGCCAAGTCACTGTCCCACTTTCTCATCTCTATTGACTTGGCTTTTAGGGCGCTGAGGCCCCTGCTTTTCCTCCTGTCCTCAGATACAACTGTAGATGTCTCAAATGTTCTGCCAGGTGAGCTTCCAAGCTTGTCGTAATTATCGCTGGTGGAAGGAGGAACACTCTTGGGAGTGAGGGATGAGTATTTTTGCAGTAGTGTCACTGATTTCTCATGGTCTTGAATTATTTCAACACTTGCACTGCTGGAGGAGTTGAGCAAGGCAGATCCCGGCTCCGCAGAAGGAACCTGCTGCAGAGATGTTAACACATTCATATGTGTTGCTTTGGAGACTGGAAGACCAGACAGATGATGACCAACGCCAGTTGACTTCATCTCATTGATCCTCCTCCTCACTATATTGTCAAAACTAAGACTTGGAAGAGATGCATCGCTGTCTCCTACATCTTCTTGTTGTGTCCTTTCCACAGTTTGACTCCTGCCGCTTGGAGTGTAAGAGTAACTAGGCATCAAAGTTTTGATAATGGAACGCCTATAAAAGATTGAAGAGTCATTCGCCACTTCTAAAACATTTGTTGTTGTGCTTTGTTTTGCTTGGTATCCTACAATACCATTTTCGTTCTCGCTGTCAGAAGATGAGGAACTGCTTGGTTCTGGTGATGGTGCCTTGAAATTGAGACAGCGTTTAATGCGTGGGACTCCAAGACTCAGGTCAAGAACATAATGACTTATCGACTCATCCTCACTGGTGCTGCAAGAGGAGGAATACTGAGGTTGCTGTGATTGCTTTGAGGGAGCCTTTTCACTAAAATCCAGATACCTTGTCATTTGTGGAACACCAAAATCAACCAACACGGTCTCCGACTTGTTTTCACTTGTAAGGAGGCTGAAGTTGTCCGTTTCTCTCCGTGTAAATTCTGCTGAGGTGTCGGACTTATCATCAGGATTCTCAATAGTGGAAAAAACATTCACTGGTTTGTTTTCCAGGACTGGAGAATAGTCTGTTTGGATTATTTCTTGCATCCCAACAACCCTTCTCTTTAGCCTTATTTTTCTCCCAGGTCGAATTTCAGTGCTGAAAGAATGCGAAGAGTCAGTCG
Organism: Xenentodon cancila; assembly: GCA_014839995.1. Lineage (NCBI taxonomy): Eukaryota > Metazoa > Chordata > Actinopteri > Beloniformes > Belonidae > Xenentodon > Xenentodon cancila. The sequence goes on from CM026206.1 coordinate 22,206,998, forward strand.
AAGGTGGTTCTGAATCATTGGGTGGTTCATTAGTATGTGATGTGATTTCCAGACGCTTTCGGAAGCGGGAGATGCCTAGATTCATTGTAGCCCACCGTGACTGAAGCTCTGGATTTATTTCTGTTGTGTAGATGGTATCATCTGTAGGTTGGTTACCTAAATCATCTGAAATAGTTTCATATTTTTCTAATTTGATGTTGGGGTCTTTCTTTGGATTATGAGAAACGTTTATCATTGGAGACTTTGGAGACCTAATGAACTTCTTTTCTGAAGTAGTTGATATTCCCATCCCTGCTTTTTCTTTGCGGTCTCTATTCTCATCCTCACTTTCACTTCTGGAAGAGTGTGATTCAGACTGATGAAAACCCAAGCGTCTCTTTATTTTAGTAATATTTGCAAGATTAACAGCAGGCCACTGGTTTTCAGTTTCATGAATATTTGTTTGTGATACTTTGATTGGAAGACTTGATGTGTATAACTCCTGTTTCTCAATTTGCTTTGTTTCTAGTTCATCACTACTTGTAGATAAATCATAAGTTGGTGAGGGTGCTTTGATATCCAAACGCCTCTTGACTCGGATGGTTTGCCAAAGATCAACAGCAGGCCACTGGCTTTCTGGATCACGACTTACTGTTTTAGATACTTCAACTCGTGACATGTGTATCTCCTTTTGCTCGTGTTTCTTGATGTAACCTGGGGTTTCATCCTCACTGTCAATACTTGTAGGTGAATCAGAAGTTGGTGAAGGTGCTTTGATATCAAGACGCCTCTTGATGTGAGGAATGTGCTGAAGATCAACAACAGGCCATATTCCATCTGGATCATACAATTCTCTTTCAGATTCTTGAAATAGGAGGTGTCCGATGTCCAACTTTTCTGGCCGTTTGCCACCTACAAGGCTCGTCGTTTTATCCTCACTGTCACTACTTGTAGATGAATCAGAGGTTGGTGAGGGTGCTTTGATATCCAAACGCCTCTTGACTCGGATGGTTTGCCAAAGATCAACACCAGGCCACTGGCTTTCTGGATCACGACTTACTGTTTTAGATACTTCAACTGGTGACATGTGTATCTCCTTTTGCTTGTGTTTCTTGATGTAACCTGGTGTTTCATCCTCACTGTCAATACTTGTAGGTGAATCAGAGGTTGGTAAAGGAGCTTTGATATCCAAACGCTTTTTGACTCGGATGGTTTGCCAAAGATCAACAGCAGGCCACTGGCTTTCTGGATCACGACTTACTGTTTTAGATACTTCAACTCGTGACATGTGTATCTCCTTTTGCTCGTGTTTCTTGATGTAACCTGGGGTTTCATCCTCACTGTCACTACTTGTAGGTGAATCAGAAGTTGGTGAAGGTGCTTTGATATCAAGACGCCTCTTGATGTGAGGAATGTGCTGAAGATCAACAACAGGCCATGTTCCATCTGGATCATACAATTCTCTTTCAGATTCTTGAAATGGGAGGTGTCCAATGTCCAACTTTCCTGGCCGTTGGCCACCTACAAGGCTCGTTGTTTTATCCTCACTGTCACTACTTGTAGATGAATCAGAGGTTGGTGAAGGTGCTTTGATATCCAAACGCCTTTTGACTCGGATGGTTTGCCAAAGATCAACACCAGGCCACTGGCTTTCTGGATCACGACTTACTGTTTTAGATACTTCAACTGGTGACATGTGTATCTCCTTTTTCTTGTGTTTCTTGATGTAACCTAGTGTTTCATCCTCACTGTCAATACTTGTAGGTGAATCAGAGGTTGGTAAAGGAGCTTTGATATCCAAACGCCTTTTGACTCGGATGGTTTGCCAAAGATCAACAGCAGGCCACTGGCTTTCTGGATCACGACTTACTGTTTTAGATACTTCAACTCGTGACATGTGTATCACCTTTTGCTTGTGTTTCTTGATGTAACCTAGTGTTTCATTCTCACTGTCAATACTTGTAGGTGAATCAGAGGTTGGTAAAGGAGCTTTGATATCCAAACGCCTTTTGACTCGGATGGTTTGCCAAAGATCAACAGCAGGCCACTGGCTTTCTGGATCACGACTTACTGTTTTAGATACTTCAACTCGTGACATGTGTATCTCCTTTTGCTTGTGTTTCTTGATGTAACCTGGTGTTTCATCCTCACTGTCACTACTTGTAGGTGAATCAGAAGTTGATGAAGGTGCTTTGATATCAAGACGCCTCTTGATGTGAGGAATGTGCTGAAGATCAACAACAGGCCATATTCCATCTGGATCATACAATTCTCTTTCAGATTCTTGAAATGGGAGGTGTCCAATGTCCAACTTTTCTGGCCGTTGGCCACCTACAAGGCTCGTCGTTTTATCCTCACTGTCACTACTTGTAGATGAATCAGAGGTTGGTGAAGGTGCTTTGATATCCAAACGCCTTTTGACTCGGATGGTTTGCCAAAGATCAACACCAGGCCACTGGCTTTCTGGATCACGACTTACTGTTTTAGATACTTCAACTGGTGACATGTGTATCTCCTTTTTCTTGTGTTTCTTGATGTAACCTAGTGTTTCATCCTCACTGTCAATACTTGTAGGTGAATCAGAGGTTGGTAAAGGAGCTTTGATATCCAAACGCCTTTTGACTCGGATGGTTTGCCAAAGATCAACAGCAGGCCACTGGCTTTCTGGATCACGACTTACTGTTTTAGATACTTCAACTCGTGACATGTGTATCTCCTTTTGCTTGTGTTTCTTGATGTAACCTGGTGTTTCATCCTCACTGTCACTACTTGTAGGTGAATCAGAAGTTGGTGAAGGTGCTTTGATATCAAGACGCCTCTTGATGTGAGGAATGTGCTGAAGATCAACAACAGGCCATATTCCATCTGGATCATACAATTCTCTTTCAGATTCTTGAAATGGGAGGTGTCCAATGTCCAACTTTCCTGGCCGTTGGCCACCTACAAGGCTCGTCGTTTTATCCTCACTGTCACTACTTGTAGATGAATCAGAGGTTGGTGAAGGTGCTTTGATATCCAAACGCCTCTTGACTCGGATGGTTTGCCAAAGATCAACACCAGGCCACTGGCTTTCTGGATCACGACTTACTGTTTTAGATACTTCAACTGGTGACATGTGTATCTCCTTTTGCTTGTGTTTCTTGATGTAACCTAGTGTTTCATTCTCACTGTCAATACTTGTAGGTGAATCAGAGGTTGGTAAAGGAGCTTTGATATCCAAACGCCTTTTGACTCGGATGGTTTGCCAAAGATCAACAGCAGGCCACTGGCTTTCTGGATCACGACTTACTGTTTTAGATACTTCAACTCGTGACATGTGTATCACCTTTTGCTTGTGTTTCTTGATGTAACCTAGTGTTTCATTCTCACTGTCAATACTTGTAGGTGAATCAGAGGTTGGTAAAGGAGCTTTGATATCCAAACGCCTTTTGACTCGGATGGTTTGCCAAAGATCAACAGCAGGCCACTGGCTTTCTGGATCACGACTTACTGTTTTAGATACTTCAACTCGTGACATGTGTATCTCCTTTTGCTTGTGTTTCTTGATGTAACCTGGTGTTTCATCCTCACTGTCACTACTTGTAGGTGAATCAGAAGTTGATGAAGGTGCTTTGATATCAAGACGCCTCTTGATGTGAGGAATGTGCTGAAGATCAACAACAGGCCATATTCCATCTGGATCATACAATTCTCTTTCAGATTCTTGAAATGGGAGGTGTCCAATGTCCAACTTTTCTGGCCGTTGGCCACCTACAAGGCTCGTCGTTTTATCCTCACTGTCACTACTTGTAGATGAATCAGAGGTTGGTGAAGGTGCTTTGATATCCAAACGCCTTTTGACTCGGATGGTTTGCCAAAGATCAACACCAGGCCACTGGCTTTCTGGATCACGACTTACTGTTTTAGATACTTCAACTGGTGACATGTGTATCTCCTTTTTCTTGTGTTTCTTGATGTAACCTAGTGTTTCATCCTCACTGTCAATACTTGTAGGTGAATCAGAGGTTGGTAAAGGAGCTTTGATATCCAAACGCCTTTTGACTCGGATGGTTTGCCAAAGATCAACAGCAGGCCACTGGCTTTCTGGATCACGACTTACTGTTTTAGATACTTCAACTCGTGACATGTGTATCTCCTTTTGCTTGTGTTTCTTGATGTAACCTGGTGTTTCATCCTCACTGTCACTACTTGTAGGTGAATCAGAAGTTGGTGAAGGTGCTTTGATATCAAGACGCCTCTTGATGTGAGGAATGTGCTGAAGATCAACAACAGGCCATATTCCATCTGGATCATACAATTCTCTTTCAGATTCTTGAAATGGGAGGTGTCCAATGTCCAACTTTCCTGGCCGTTGGCCACCTACAAGGCTCGTCGTTTTATCCTCACTGTCACTACTTGTAGATGAATCAGAGGTTGGTGAAGGTGCTTTGATATCCAAACGCCTCTTGACTCGGATGGTTTGCCAAAGATCAACACCAGGCCACTGGCTTTCTGGATCACGACTTACTGTTTTAGATACTTCAACTGGTGACATGTGTATCTCCTTTTTCTTGTGTTTCTTGATGTAACCTAGTGTTTCATCCTCACTGTCAATACTTGTAGGTGAATCAGAGGTTGGTAAAGGAGCTTTGATATCCAAACGCCTTTTGACTCGGATGGTTTGCCAAAGATCAACAGCAGGCCACTGGCTTTCTGGATCACGACTTACTGTTTTAGATACTTCAACTCGTGACATGTGTATCTCCTTTTGCTTGTGTTTCTTGATGTAACCTGGTGTTTCATCCTCACTGTCACTACTTGTAGGTGAATCAGAAGTTGGTGAAGGTGCTTTGATATCCAAACGCCTTTTGACTCGGATGGTTTGCCAAAGATCAACAGCAGGCCACTGCCTTTCTGGATCACAACTTACTGTTTTAGATACTTCAACTCGTGACATGTGTATCTCCTTTTGCTCGTGTTTCTTGATGTAACCTGGTGTTTCATCCTCACTGTCACTACTTGTAGGTGAATCAGAAGTTGGTGAAGGTGCTTTGATATCAAGACGCCTCTTGATGTGAGGAATGTGCTGAAGATCAACAACAGGCCATATTCCATCTGGATCATACAATTCTCTTTCAGATTCTTGAAATGGGAGGTGTCCAATGTCTAACTTTCCTGGCCGTTGGCCACCTACAAGGCTCGTCGTTTTATCCTCACTGTCACTACTTGTAGATGAATCAGAGGTTGGTGAAGGTGCTTTGATATCCAAACGCCTTTTGACTCGGATGGTTTGCCAAAGATCAACAGCAGGCCACTGGCTTTCTGGATCACGACTTACTGTTTTAGATACTTCAACTCGTGACATGTGTATCTCCTTTTTCTTGTGTTTCTTGATGTAACCTAGTGTTTCATCCTCACTGTCAATACTTGTAGGTGAATCAGAGGTTGGTAAAGGAGCTTTGATATCCAAACGCCTTTTGACTCGGATGGTTTGCCAAAGATCAACAGCAGGCCACTGGCTTTCTGGATCACGACTTACTGTTTTAGATACTTCAACTCGTGACATGTGTATCTCCTTTTTCTTGTGTTTCTTGATGTAACCTAGTGTTTCATCCTCACTGTCAATACTTGTAGGTGAATCAGAAGTTGGTGAAGGTGCTTTGATATCCAAACGCCTTTTGACTCGGATGGTTTGCCAAAGATCAACAGCAGGCCACTGGCTTTCTGGATCACGACTTACTGTTTTAGATACTTCAACTCGTGACATGTATAACTCCTTTTTCTTGTGTTTCTTGATGTAACCTGGTGTTTCATCCTTACTGTCACTGCTAGAGGATGAATCAGAAGTTTGTGAAGGTGCTTTGATATCAAGACGCCTCTTGACTTGAAAAGTCCGATGAAGGTCGACAGTAGGCCACTGGCTTTCTGGATCATGGCCTTTCATTGTAGAACCTTGAAGTAGCATCTGTCCAGTGGGGGGATCTTTTATGTCTAAACAGTTCTTGTTGATTGTTGTATGTGCGTCATAGTGTGAGTCATATCTGTAAGCACCTTGATTAATTATTACTGTAGGTTTGACTGTATCTATATTCTGGTATAGCAGTCCATGACTTTCAGGCTGTTCAGTCTCCCCGTCGGAGTTCACTGTGTATTGTGTGGGTTCATCATCACTGATATATGAGCTGGAACTGGATGCATCATCCCTTTTCTGCTTGTCCAAAGTGTGTGCTCTGATTTGTTTTGCGTTATCAAAAGGACTAGTCACGCTGCTGGATCTTGGAGATATGCTTTGACTAGAGTCGCTGAATTCAAACAGTTCCTCCTCATCTTGTGAAATGTTAAGGCCAATTGGACTTTTGGATGACCAGTCCGCAAAAGGCTCAGAAGAAAATCCAGGAATTTCACTTGTACCCTCTCCGGAAATGTGAGGTAACACATTTCCAGCTGTAGAAAAATCAGATCTCTGTTGAACTGAGTCTTCAGCCAGCAGAGGAAGCTTGAGTATTGATTGGTCTCTTTTAGACATCTTGTTATCTTTTAATACTTTCTCAGAAGAAGAAGAATCTGAGCATGATGACAGACTTTTCTCCTCCATCTCAAGAGGCTCTGGAATGTGTTCAAACCTCATGTCTCCATTGCGTCTTGGCGCACCGTCACTGTCATCACTCTGCACATCCTCCGGACCGCTTGGTTGTATGCCATCTTCACTTCCTGAATCACCTGCAGAATGCTTGTCCTTCATAGCCTTGCCTGCTTCATATTCAATCTCTGCATCACTTTGGATGTTGTCCTGTTCACCGGTAGCTACAGTGTCATAATAATGTATATTGCTGTTTTCTATAATGTCTACAGTGCTAAATGTGACTCTCCTTTCCCTACGAAATTCTGTCTCCTCTGGTTCTTCAGCACTGGAGAAGGCCTCATTGTCATATTGTCTTTGTTCAACCGAAGTGACAGAGTTGGTTGCAGAGGAGCTTTTCTTCCTGGTGACCCTTTTCAAAAGCCCATCAATGCAAGGTCTTGCCAGGACCCCGAGGATAAAAGCTATCAGAAAGGTGAAGATTACAGACAGACAGACAGCTAGAGCCAAGTTAGGCATTGTGTCTCTCTGGTTTTTCTCCTCACCCAACCTGTCTGGGGAATCTTGTGGGATTAATTGTCGTCGCGTTCTTGGAAAACTTCTTCCATTTCTTTTACTTCCTAGTTTACTGATTTGGAGGTTAAAAATGGACACGACATGTTGTTCTTCAGACACACACACATACAGTCCCGTGTTTGTCTCTGAGATGTCACTGATGAAGAGATCAGTGTTGTGCTGGCTCACAGATGCTTGACCACTGGACATCCACCATAGTGAATCTACACACACAAAGAAGCTTATTACTGTTGGACAAACCAAATATGCGTTTTAAACTCTTTTGCGTTCATTTTGATCTTTTTACCTTCTGCAGCACAAGACAACAGTATCTCAGAGCCGCTGTAGACAGTCACATCTTGGTGGAGATCTGGGCTCTTTTCAGCACTTAAACACTTCAGGTCTTCTTCCTCCAGCTGCAGGAGGTCTATGCCAGAGAGGATGGAGGGGGAAGCACACGCAATGCTCCAGGCCTGCAGGCCTCTGCTGTGGTCATAGGCCATCCGCCTTCTTAGACTGCGCATGCTGCAGTCACACCGCCACCTGTTTCCATTCAGCCTCAAGTCCGTTCCGATGTAGCGCAGAGTGAGGTAGGCTGAAGGATGGAGGCTGGTCAGCATGTTGTAACTCAGATCAAGGACCTTCGACAGGAACACAAAATTAACATATAGCTGATAAGTACTGATTTATGTTATTACATTTTTTTAATTAAAAATTATGCACGAGTTATTAATGTGTTGCATCACTATATCTACACTGAATTCCTCCATTTGTTTAAAAGAAATTAGACTATAAAGATTCAATAAATAAAAAGAAAAATCTATTAATTTCAGCAACAGACCCTTTGACATCAAAAGCCAGCCTTACCCTGAGCTGGACTAAATCCTGGAGCATCTGTGGATGGAGATGTGTGATGAGGTTTTGTTTTAAGTGTAGCTCCTTCAGCTGTCGAAGGTGACTGAGTTCTTTCGGTTTTAGAGTTGAGATCCGGTTGAAAGAGAGCTGAAGGACCTGCAAGGACCCAACTCCATCCAGCCCTTAATGACAGAAAAGTAGAGTTGAAATTTAGAACTCAATACAGGAAACAAGGTGTTAAGTAACTGCTTTTTATCTACAAGTTCACTTTGTTTACAATGTTTTCTTTAATTGTACTATAACTAAACTGCACTTCTACTGGCTAAATGAACCCTTTACCAGTCAAAAACAATGTGCAACTCATCATTTCAATACTGTATAAACTGTTAACTATCATAGTGGGTCTTAGTATCACGAAAACACCTCAGACAAACATCAATGTATAACTTGTTCTCTTACCATGTCCTTTTTAATTTAATACAAATGAAACAAAGTCAAAATATATATAAAAAAAAAAAAACAAAGAAAAAGATGCTAGATAAGTACTCCATTACGTTTTTCTTAGGATTTAAGAAGGCGGGTTGCAGCCATGTGGCGCTAATCACCCTGGCATTTTGAATCTAGAGCTCAGTGTTCTGCAGGAGGACGATTATTCACAAGTGGAATGCACTCAAACAGTTTACCATTCTCAGAGTGGAGGTCCAAACAAATATACCCCTGACCAGACTGAAAAAGGCCATCTCGTTTGAGTGATAGCGTAGATACCGTCACATCTTTGATCACTTATGGTTGGTGTTTGGGTTTTCGTGGCTTTGGGTTCTAACACTTGTTACTCTCATAATTAAGTATTGGCAGCAGAGGCTGTGGACTCCTCTCGTTTTGCATCGATTGACCATTTCTGTGACATACGTTAGTTGACTTATACGAACTTAAAACAAGGTGGTGACAACCAGAAGGAGTTGTCTATATATCTGTACAAACACCCCTTTTTTTACACATTCTCTGCACTCACAAAGTTAAAAGTCCCTTCGGTTTGTCTGTACACAAGCTTTACACACTATCAAAGTGGAGTGTTATTTTTTAATCTTCTCAGAGGCTCAAAACATTAATTTATTTTGATGTAGGTGGATTTTCCATAGTGGCATCATTAATTACTACACGTACACATATTCTGTTATAACTCAAAACTGCTTCCAATCAAGCTGTTCTGGTTCTTAACAAAAGTTTAAACTCCTTGCCATTTAACAATAGACCTGGTTGTTTTAACTTCAGAATTATCCTTTAAAGGCCATTAGAGCACATTTACAGGAAAGATGAATAGGGATGACCACGCTCCCTTTTTGCACATGACAATATTTGTGCATAGTATGTCTAGACAGATCTTTGTAAGTTTGTAAATAAGTGAGTGCGTGAGCTTGTAGAAGAAGCATAACAAATACTTTTACTTTTATGTAAGCTCAAAAACATGTTCAGCCAAGCAGAGAGTTGTGTAAAACTCATTGATAAGAGAAAAACATTTTACAATTTGTACATTACACCTTCCTTTGAGCCACAGGAATGTCAATAAAAACTGACTGTAGCAGGGAGTGTCATGAATTGGATATGCCATGGAGCAAAGTGCCAAAGATAAAGGTTACAAGCACAAGCGTAAGGAATTTTTCTATATTTTTTGTGTTAGAAAATGTGCACAGCCTCTAGATTTACTCAGCCAAAGTAGATCTCAGTTTCAGATAAAATTGGCTAAATAACATGGCTTATTTATAACAATAAATAAACTAATATGTACCTGTGCAACAAGACATCTAATAAGATCATTTCTAGGACCCCGTATACATCAAAGTACATATTTTGCTTAAACTTTTCTGCGCTGTAAAGATTTTGGACCATGTTCTGACCAATTCAGTACAGATCTGTCAGTTATACCTGCTTATATACCACATTGCATTTAATAAAAGACCAGTAAATGTATTTATATGACTATAAATTTAAAAAAAACAAAAAAAAAACATTTCTTTTCCAATTTTCCTCAATAAACATATTGCTGTGATCCACATTTGGTGGAATATTTTGCTGTAGGTATCGTTCCAGTTGCTGAGTGGGATCTATTGTTGTTCACGTGCCTTGACGTATGGTTTATGGCTACATTGCACTGACTCACCCTCCGGGAGCTGCTCCAGCAGATTCCTCTCAACAGATAACAGCTGCAGGGCGGGGGCCCACGTTAGGCATCCTCGCTTGCTCCAAGTCCTCAAGCGTCGTCTGAAATATCGACCTTTGACGTTTCCGTCTATGCAAAGCGACAAGTGTGTGATGCTGTTGTTTCCCAGCCATAAGTTCCTGAGGTTATACAGTGGTCGTGTGTGGAGCGTTGCAAAGCTCAGAAGATTGTTCGACAAGTCTAGCCCAGTGAAAGAGTCCTGGATGAGTTGTGGCACTGAGGACAGGCTGGATGAGGAGCAGTTCAGCAGCTGAGCCCTCTGACAGGTGCAGGGCTGTGGACAGGCTGGTGAGGAAGAGGAGCAGCGCAGACCAAAGAACACCAGGAGAAGCGCAGCAGCCAGAAACGCTGCCCGCGATTTTGCCATCACAAGCTGCCCTTATAACACACAAATAAACTAAATAACAGTTACCGATTACAACTGGGATGTTCTAAACAACGTTCACACTATTACACCCTTTGTTGAAAGATCAATATTGAACGGTAAACTCTGAGGCATTGAAGTTACTCACCTGTGGAAACGCTCGTCCACAAACTGCCAGGAGCGCTTGTGACTCCTTTCACACCCAGAACATGTTCTGGTCAAAGTCTGAAGAAGATTTCGCTGCGTCTAGCTTAATAAGCACCTGCCCAAAAATCTGATCCTATGATTCCTTCAATCATTTACACGTCTAGTTAATGTCTTACGGTGACTGTTTACCTGTTGGAATATGACAGATTAGTGATCCTGAAACCTGATGATGGAGAGAGCCACGTCCACGTTCCATTAGATGATAAAACTGGGCAGTGAGGAGCAGTATACTTTTACGATTTTTAAATGATCATGCAAATGCATAAGACACTTACTGCAGCAATGATAAAACGTTTCACATAGCAACACATTTCTTTATTGAAACAAACAAAACCAATGAAATGCTGGACGGATTTTCAAATCACTGCTCTACAACAGACAAAATAATCCAGAGCGGCGTCAACTCTCGTGTTATATTGCACAAAATTTCAAGCAGTGTGGAGGATTTAGCTGAAGTTAGTGTTGTTTTACAATAAAACAATATGTTTACGATCCCTTTAAACTCCATTGGCACATGCACAATATACAGCCCAAGATGTGCAGAAAAAGACCTAGGGTACAGCAAATAGTTAAAGATATTAATTCCAACCCATTTTCTGAAACACTTTTACTGGAACTTGTCGGATGAAGGAGTGAGGTGAAGGCAAGATAGCAGACATCGTAAAGACTTATTTAAAAATACGATTGTTTGGAGCTTAATTGTGACTACATTTACAGTAAGCTGTTATTTAGGCCTGCAGTAGTAAAACCGCAGCCAGAAACACATATTCTACAAAGGACATTAAATATCCGCTTCACTGTATGTAAGAGACAGAAACTAGACTGCTTTTCTGGGCCGCTCACACTCACGCGCCTGTCATCATATTTATTTTCTTGGTTACTGGATGATAATAATCGAACATTGATTGCTGTAGCTACAAGGAATTAGACGTTCCTATGCCAAAGGAGATGATAAAGGTGTCAAGGATTTCTCATCCTCGGGCCTAGAAACCTTCGTGAGCATAATAGACTATTCAGCTGGACCCCAAGTCAAATTGACTATAGTGGATGGCCTAAGAAACAATTTTCAATTACTGATCATCCAAAATTTTGCACATTTGGAAGTATTATGAACATCATAATCATTTAGCATCAAAAACACATCAGTTAATTCAACAGAAAAATAGCAGTCACCCTAACAATGGCAAATAAAATCCTGTACAAGCTCCGTAGAGAGTTTGCGTAGTGATAGTCGACAGAAAGGCAAAAAATAAATATTGGAGCTTCTGATGGCTAAAGATAGGTCATGTAAACCAGTGCATCATTCTTAAGATGACAGGCAATGTCCACTGACAACATGTTGTTACAAATCTGCAGAAAGACCAACATAATTCAGCACTTAAGCGTTTATATCTCTGGGCAGGTAACAATGATCTAGAGCACGGTCTGGTTTGGCACTCAAGACACCTCACCTGAACTTGTCAGGTGAGGTGTCACATGAACACTATGTGCAAGACATGAAGAATGACCCACACTTTGCGTCTTAACTGCACCCAATAAGCTGTACAGAAATGTCAAAGTGGTTTGTGTGATGTCAGCGGTGAGAGAGTATGGGGCCGGGGATGGGGGTGTAAATCAGTGGATCAGTGCTAGTGGGCTTTTCTACAGGGGTTGTCTGAGGTTTGGCAGCCCATGTTGGTAAATTTCACCAGTACACGAAACAGAGTCCCATCTTCACACATGCAGAGCTTGTACCTCTCCAGACCGTCGTTGAAATACACGTTTCCCGCGGAGTTAGGGATCCGTGTAGCGTTGAACATAACTGATCCGTTAAGGACGATGCTGTTCTCCTGCAGAGAGGGTCATCCATTTTCCATCAGCTTTACATAAATACATATAACGTCACATGTTGGACGAGGTGCTTCCATACTTACAGCCCTGAGCTCAATGTTCCCGCCCATTTTGAACTCCACGGTCCGGCCCATGATGTTCACCCCCTCATTACCACGAATGATAGCTTCACTGTCTCCCTTGATGTTGAGGTCAGACGCTGCACTACTGGTGATCTAAACAAAACAAATGGAGACCAAACATTTCATTTGCCAAAGTTTATGAGTGCATACATTGCAGCGCTGAAAAATATGAAGAAACAAATAAAAGAATATGTTTAAACAAGGAACAAAAAAGGAAGAAAATCACACAAACATGAGCTGATGAAATTCATGAAATAAAAAAACAAAAAAATACAACACAAAGACAATGCTGCACATCCTCTTCAACACGCAGTGATTCTACAACAATACTCTTTAACTGACTATATCTACGATAGACTAAAGTAACGATAATTACTGAAACACATAATTTCCCTTTGGGGGTAAATAAAGTACATTTGAAATGAATTGGATGGAATTGAATTGTGCCTTGTTATGAAGAAATGAAAATTAATTGTCAGAGTTGAGTTGTTTATTTATTTTTTGCATATTTATTAAATATGCAAAAGGGGTTTATCCCCATAATCCAGCTTTTTTATTGAAGCCTGTCTGGGAGGAACCTCTTCTTTTGAATGTTCTTGAAACTGCACATTAGTGTTTAACATTGTCATTAGCATTCATACCCTGCAGCTCTTCTGAGATGAAGGCCGTACCTCTACTTTTGTCTGAAAATAATATCCCTTATCTCTCCTTCACCTTCTTCTTCTTCTGTCAGCTTTTCCTTTCAGGGTTCGGCATAGCGGATGATCTGAATCCATCTTCATCCATCAGTCCTCTGCATCTTCCTAGAAATCTCCTCTTTGATCTTCCCGTTCTATCTCCTGCCTGGCAATGCCATCCCCAGCATCCTATATCAGTGTGTTCACTACACTCTACGTTGTCTTAACCACCGGTCCTCTGGGCCGCTGTCCTGGAAGTTTTAGATGTCGCTCTGCTCTCAACACACCTGGCTCAAATTACCGTAATAAGGCATTGACAGAGTTTAGAATCAGGTGTGGTGGAGCAGAGCAACCTTACAGACATGCAGGACAGTGGGCCCTCAGGACCAGTATTGAAACACACTGATCTACACCATCTAAATCTTGCCTCTCTTACTTTAACTTTCACTGCATCTTTGATGTGCTTGTTCTTAATCCTAACCATCTTTGTCACACCCAAAGGAGATCTTGACATCTTCAGCTCTGCCACCTCCAGTTCTATCTCCGGTCTCTTGGTCAGTGCTGTAGTCTCCAAGCTACAGAGAGGAGCTGGTCTCACTACCGTCTTGTTAAATCTTTCCCTTTACTCTTTAATCACAGATAACTCCAAACACTTTTCTCCATCCACTCCACCCTACCTGCACTCTCTCCTTCACCTGTTTTCCATGCTTACCATTGTTCTGAACAGTTGAGTTTAAGAAACTAAACTCCAGCACCTTCTGCACCTCCCTCCCCTCATTGCATCTTCATCGTTCTGCCTGCTTCCCTTTCACACATGTACTCTGTCTGGCTGCGTCTGGACTTCATTCATCTTTTCTATAGCACGTGTGTCCACCTCTCCAGGATTTCTTCCCCCGGCTCCCTTCTCTCACTACAAATGACAACAATATCTCAAAATATCACAGTCCATGGACACTCCTGTCTGATCTCATCTGTCAATCACTTCTGTCATGCTGCCCTCATACATATTCATTACCACTATGTATGGATGTCCTCCCTGATGCAACCCTGCCCACTTATCTGGGCTTTGCAACTGGTACTATGAGATCATCGGCTTGTGACTCCACTATCGGCTGGGTTTTATATCCTTTATCTGTGCAGTATTAAAAAGCTAAATTCCAACCTACATCCAAGCTTTCTTTTCTTTACTCTGATGAGGCTCATTCTGGTAGAAGAGTCTTTATAATGCTTCACTAACTTATTTCTAAAAAAATAAAATCTTTGTTTTATCACTACGTATTTTGGTGTATCAGCAGCACCCTGTACCAGGGTTGTGAAACACATCCATAATAAATGAATTTTTTGTTACAGCCATGAATCACATAAAGATTGTACACACCCTTTCTGTAGAGGCTTTTTTAACACTGAGGACTTTGACACCTTTGGGCAGATGGAACTCGTGGTTTTCAAAGTCTGTACTGAAGAATGTGTTCTGTGTCCGAGGATCTGTGAAGGATATGCCCACATCACTGACGACTGAAGTTTTGTCCTTTTCTACGCTCAGCTTCGTAGCGCCTTGCTGGAAAACAACCTGTGAGGACACACATAAAATAAAAGAGAGCAGCTCTAAATGTGTCCCGCAGTGTACTGGTTCAGAGTTCACTGTACTCGTTGATGCTTTTCTCACCGGGTTGTTGTTGCCAACAATCACCAAGTCTTGGTCCTTTCGACCACCGATAGTGCTCTTGTGCAGAGGGTGAACAACACCCATGTCTGCTTTCTGCTTGAAGCGCAGCAGACCGCTCTCGTGAAACTCCATACTGTCACAGCCATTCGGACCGATGCGTATTACTGTCCAGATTACCAGCGTGATCTGAGGACAGGTAGAGTTGTTCCAGACTTTAAAACACAACAAGTTATATTTTTAAGTTCATTTCAAAAGAACTATAATCAGATTTGAGCAACTCACAATGAGGTTAATTAAGGCAAGGAGGAAGAGGAGAACGATGATGCAAACAGCCATGTTCCCCTTGCGTCCTCTCAGCCCTGTCTTATGAAGACGCTCTTCTTCGATGGGTACATATCCTGCTTTGAAGTTACTGTTGTGTTCCTTGTTGATGGTGCGTCTTTCTATGGCTTTCTCTCGCATGGACTTCTTCACTGGTCCATTGGAGCTCTCCTACGAGGAAAAAAAACCCAGAAGTTTTACACTAAGTCTACACACTTAGAAAGCACTGCAAAAAAAAAAAAAAAGTCTATATGTTGAATGTAACTTTTACCTATTACACTTAATTGTCATAGTGGTCTACCATTAACATCAATTCCTCTCACATCTGCTGCATCACATTTAAACACGCTTTCATCTATCAGGCCAAAATGTAAAAACGCAATGTATCTGTGCCGGTATTTTTCCACACATCTCCAGTTCAGGTTTGTAGCCATAGTAAGCGGAGGGTGCGCGGTGTGTGACCGTGTTTCTGAAGACCCCGACAACCCGTCTGTCTGCCGAAGACCCCCGACACCCGTCTGTCTGCCGAAGACCCCCGACACCCGTCTGTCTGCTGCCCTAACTAAAAATAACCCACACTCGTTTTAGCAGCAAAACAGACATATGGTCGTTTCTCTCGTCGATATGTTGTTTTAATTTTATTTATACTAGCGAAATTAACTTTAAGGCTAAGAGCAAGTCTGTAAAAAGAATAATATTGTATTTCAATACAACCGATAATAAAGACGTGGGGGCCACTATTTATAAGGCTATACTGACTTTCATACGAGGCAAATGAACAGAGCACTAGTTAAAGGAGCTTAGGGAAGTTAAACACTGTAAAAGCCAGATCTATCTACCGTTGATGTATTAGCATGGAGCGATGAAAAAGCTCAGTAAAATGTAAGAAAAATATATATACAGAATATAACGGACCTGCTCGGACGCCATGTTGACCCTCCCTCTTCTGCTACCGGAGCGGATTGTACCACTCAGTACTGTCAAACGAGGGGACATGGTGATAAAATATGAAAAATATTTTCGTTCTGCTGCCTGCAAAACACTATACTTTCATAAATAAAAAGAAAATGAGAACACCGAGAAAAATTAAGATGAACACCGAGAGAACCATTGATTGGTGTCTTCTTCATACTTAACTAATGCAACGTTACGTTCCCTGCTGCCACACATAATGGTCTGTTCCAAGTTTAATTACCCAATGACAGAAATATCTTAAAATAGATTTTGTTTGTGAGTGAGAGTGTGTGTGTGTGTGTGTGTGTGTGTGTGTATGTATGTATATATATATATATATATATATATATATATATATATATATATATATATATATATATATATATATATATATACTATATATATATATATGTGTGTGTGTATGTATATATGACCTATATATATAAATATGAACTATATATACAAACACACATGGCTTAATGTTAAATAAATAAAGCAATAACGTGTGTAATATTATTTTTATTTATTTATTGGTTTTGTGCGTGCATTACGAGTAATTTTATTTGTATAGCTTGCAAAAAGTGTATGAGTAATAACTAGTACTGTTACTGTTTTTCACACGTGAATTTATGACAGATAGCGCACGAGGTGACTGTAATCGTGTGTGGAGTTATACCCAACCTTATCTCGATGTTTAAGTGCAGTCAGAGCTTGTTGTGGTCACGTGCTGATGGTTTTAAAAGCTGTAATAATCTGACAAAGTTCTACGCATGTTTTAATTCAGTTTAGGTTTGTGACAGGAGCTGATATGATAATCGGATTTGATCCAACACAGGGCGCTGAGCACGGGGAGAAACCCCGCTCCCGTGTCTGTCGAGGTTACCGTTTACAACTGTGGTTTATACACTAGACGGGAAAGCAGAGCGTGCAGAGCCTGGCGGGGAGCGGTGCCGACACGTCGTCCCGTCCCGAGTAATTATTTAAAACACTGCGTGGTTCGCTCGTCAGCTCGTTTCCGTCTTTTCCTTGGTTGCTACAACTGAGGCGGACGGTTGGCTTTTGTGTCTCCGCCAAGACAGTTTTTTAAACCCCAGATAGAAACCCTCGGCTGCTGTACTCCTCCCTCTCCTTCTGTAACGTAAACCTCCGAGGGTTAGTCATTTTGGACGGACATGGCCGACACTTTAAGGAGATTGACCAACACGTCTTCCTTCAGTGTCCTGCAGGACAAGCTTGAGAGCTGGCACAAAGACTATCACGTAAGTCCATCAATAAGTCACAATCGACTCAAATGTGACCAAAACACTTCTCATGCATTCAAACCGCTGAGCTATCCTATTTTTTAGATATTCATCACACACATACACACTCACTTACTTTAATTTTTTTTTGTATTACTGTTTCAGATAGGCTAATATTACTCCGCTCTTTTGTAATCGATAAATTGCTTTGTTTACGACTATTTGCTCATTGTCTTCCATACAATTGTATTTCTGTATTATGTTTACAATTTTCACTACACATAAAATAGGTGAAGCAAAGTAATTCAAAAATCCAAACAGTAATTTAAAACATCACATAAATTGAATGCACTTCCTCAAATTACACTGATTTCTCAGTAAAGTTTGGTTGCTATGGATGCCTGTCGTCATGGCAACCACGAACTATTCGAAAGAGCTTTTTTTTTCACAGAGAACCCACCGCCCCGCCTCCGCCCCGCCCATTCCCCGCCCCAGTCCCGCCTCCCCGAACCAGAACACGGACACAGAAAAACTGCAGAAATGAACTCCAGCTTATGTTACATTATATTGTCAGTCCACGTTTTAAGTAGGAAAATTGACGATATTTAGTCCCTTTCTTTTTTCGTCAGTGTCAGGGTTTATTTGGCATATAGTTCAAAGACAAGCAATTAACAGGGTAACGTTTGTCTGTGTATCCACATGAAGATGAACATAAATAAAGGCAAAAAGAAAAACATTAAATACATGCAAGCAATACATAGGAATAATAATAAGATGAAGAAATTAGCTGTATAAATTCTCCTATAAGTCATTTATGGTATTGAACACTAAGTCAGTTTATGTGGACATTAGTATTGCCTTTCTGATTTATACCCAGATGTTAGGCATACCCCTGTTGTGGTGTTTATATGAAACATGAGAAGCTTAATTTCACATGCTTGTCTACACATTCATTTAGGTATTTAAGTTTCTGTTCATGTGTACACTATTGCATCACATTTCCGTATTTCCCAGATGCAGTTCATAAGGCAGGATAAACTGTATACATGTCACAGTATCAGAAAATGACTGAAACAAATCTGTGACGTGTCAGTAACATTGCATTATGTAAAATGTTAAAAGTCTGTTTTCTTTCCAAGGTGATTTCCTGTGATCAGAATCTGAACAGGTGTTGTGAGTTGATCGAGCTAACCGCTAAGATTCAGGGCCAGCTGTTTGCAATCCTTAACCTGACAGCTGCTGAGGGTAAGCTTCATATTTGCAACTCGGTTTAAATGGCAAACTCTTAAAATGATCTTAAACTCTTTTGTCTTGAATGAGGTGGACACTATGCTGGAGTGGACACTCTCAAAACACGACTGTTACCTTGGCTTGGGACATGCTTCTCCGTGACGAGGCCTTCGGGTGATGACATCAGTCTACAGCTTCTTGAGGTGCCTCCTAGTGTCATATCTGCCTTCCTTGATTTAATCTGGAGTATAAATCCAATGTAAATACATTCTGGTAAGTGCGTATTGTGTTTCTGTGCCGGCCTTGGTCACCTTTAGGATTCAGCAGAGAAGGACAGAAAGATCAGGGAGCTCTCCGCCTCTCATAAGAATGACATCCAGAAGATGGAGATGCAGCTGTGCTCTGCTCGAGCACAACTGGAATCAGTCAGAGCAGAGTAAGTGAAACGTAACAGCATGCATGGCTCACATTCAGCTGTTGAAACTTCTACAATATGAACACAAGCGCTGACTTGTTTTAACAGACTGATGGATGCTCAGAAGGAGTTGGATGACACAAAAAGCAAATCAGTGACCACACTTCTTGCCACCGAGGATGAAATCCTGCAGCTTAAAGCAGAGTGGGTGTTATTTTTCAATCATTTCAGAACACATCTGTTTTCAGATGTGTCCTTGTGATTTTTATTGTTAATGTGAATCTTGTGTTTTAGTTTGCGGTCCACACATGAACAGGTGGAGCTTTATAAGAGGAAGTTGGATGCTGTCAATGACTACGAGCGACAGATTCGCATGTTGAGAGATGAAGTGTCTTACCTGAACACGGAGAAGACCATGCTGCAGGAGAGGTTCACACCCACACATAAACTAGCACTGCCGTCATGTTCAACCAGTGTCGATGAGCTCTGACAAGTGAAATGACCACTATTTTTTTATACTATACATTTGCATGACAATATTTCTGTCAGATGATCATTAAAGATGTTTGTGTCAACTTATATATTTATTACTAATTCATTTGTCTTCCTCATTTTAGATGTTGATACTGAAAAGAGTTCCACAAAGCCCATAATGTTGTATTCTTTCAAAAAGCGTCTGTCCTTGCTCTTCCCTACTCTAAACCTGATCCTTTCTTTCTGGCCACCATAGTCAAAGTGACACTTTACTTTCTTCTAGTTGTATTGACTATGATTTATACAAATACAAATGAGGGCCAGAGGGTGAATGTGAGCAGTGTAGGTCAGCATTCTCTGACATCTTTCACTTCTGAGACTTTTTCTTTGCTTTTTCAATCTTCATAATAAAGTAATATTTTATTTAGCTTTTTATTATTCTCCTATGAGCTATATAATAAACCCTATGTAAAAGAAACTTATAAGAACATACAAAAAATATGTTGTTTTTTTTTAACCACAAGACAAAGCGCATCCTAAAAAATGCTTTGCAGAGATTAAGCTCTGTATCACAGGCAGGAAGATGGAGGAGATATGGAGACAAAGAATCCCAAATTAGAAAAGTGAAATGGATATGGTGTTTCTTTTTCTGCCTGTCAGGTTGGTAAGAAGTCGCTCTCCGAGCCCTTTGCCCAGATTCAGCCACTCCCCCGGCCCAGCGAGGAGTGAGTCGCCCACGAGGGCCCAGCTCACCAACTCCTCTCGCCATGCACGCCTCGTGTCGCGCTTCAGTGACCTGTACGCGTTGGAGCGTCTAGAAGCCCAGTCCCTGCTTCGACGCTACATTGCTGACTTAGAGATGGTCCAGAGAATCATCTTCATCGCTGCAGTGGTATGATTCTAGTTTGAATGATAACATGATTGTTATGTTGCATGTGCACATGAGCAGAGCAGAAGTGCGCAAAAAAAATAAAAAGACAAAGTGTCAAATAACGCAGTGCTCTTAATGAAACATTGTAAAATGTATATTTCATGATTATCATCAAACAGGGAACACAGCACACAAACAAACCTTGAGCATTACAAAATAACTGAGAAAACATTTAAGTAATTCAACACTGTTCTCTGTAATTCTCTGTTCTCTTTCTCTTTCTCTTTACTTTTCTTATCAACCTGCTTCTTTTGTTGTTGCTTTGCAGTTTTGTTGAAGTAATTCTTGAGTTTTTCTGTATTAGGAATCCTTTAAAACAGCTAAATTGGCCTACCATGAGTTCAAGCTGCAGATGAAAAAGACGTTGTCCACGTCCCACTTTGGTCCGGAGACTCTTGAGGATGTAGCCGTGCACTACATCGTCAGAAATCTGGACCTCTATGATGTTCAAGCCAGCGTCAATGTAAAACAAAACACATCTACTCTTTGAACCACTCAACATTAAAAAAAATTATAGCTTTAATTTGATAGGTAGTATGGTAAAACGTATTTCTTGTTGTGTAATTCTTCTCCTCAGAAAGTGATCAATGCTATGAACATGAATCCTCGGATCTCCTTCCCACCAGAAGTGGACTTTTCCCTCATCAGTACCTTTATCAGGGAGACATGCAGGGTGGCCTTTGCCATGCAGACACTGGATCCACCACCTGACTTAGCCTTTTCCAGTGATGGAGAACTTTACAATGAGAGCAGGTCGGTGCCATGTTGACAATCCATCACTGTCGTGCCATGCTTCTGCCAGTAGATGTCACTGTTATCATCCAGATGACAGAAGCATGCTCACAGGTCTTCCTCTAACAGGTACCGTCGCAGCTATGACTCTGAGTTCACTGCGCCCCTGGTCCTCTACCATGTGTGGCCGGCCTTGACGCAGGGAAACACTGTGATTGTCAAAGGGGAGGCTGTGACCAGCTGGGTACTGATTTTATGTTACCTAGAAAGTCAGGACTGATACACAGTTATATCAGATAAAGGCTCATGTGACGCTTGTTTTTTCTCAGTGGAACAGGAGCCGCAGCAGGAGCAGGAGCAGGAGCAGCAGCCCCGTGCGCTCTCGCTCTCTCAGCCCAAGCCGCAGTCTTGTAAGTCCTTCTAATGTTTCAAGGTCCATTCAGACACTCATGAGGATATGACGGACACAATTGTGAGCTTTTGTGACAACAGTGTTTGCATGACATTCATAATATACATTTAATAAAACTTATTATTTAATCTTTCCAACCTCCAACATGCATGCACACACTTGATCCTAAGGGTATGTATTTCCAGATTGTCCAGTTTGATATATATATGTATGTATATATATGTATGTATATATATGTATATGTATGTATGTATGTATATATATATATATATATATATATATATATATATATATACATACATACATGTGTGTGTGTTGTTTCTTTTTTTTCTTTCAGGGATTTAAGAGCAGAAGAAGCCTGTCTCCTGAACGTCTTGAAGCCAGCCATCTGTAAACTTGTCATCTCAGCAACAATAACCTCTGGTGCTTCATGTGCATGAAATAAACTCTGAGCTATATTCTCTTATCTTATTTCAACTGTACTTTATATGCTTCCACCAAATCAAGTCATGAATATTTTTATAAAGTTACTGACCAAAGGCTACTCCGAGTTTACATTTCTGAAGAGCAGTGCTACAGCAAATACTGTATGTCCTAAATGGGTCATAAATAGCCTGGCAGCTACTAACTGAAGACATATTACAGTTTATTTTTCCTTGATCGGTGCTAAAAGTATATTACACATATCCAGAAACTTCAAACACACTAGTGCTGTCTGACTTTCTGATGCAGCTAAAACCAAGTCTCCCTCAATGTTTTATCAAAAGTCAACATTTATGTGACTTAATGTATTCCAGGCTTGTTCCCACAATACACTGGATGGTGCTAATGTAATCATTGTAACCTCACATAGTCCAGTACTTGAGGGACTGATACACTGATCAATGTTTCTAGTGTTTCTTATAGTTTGTTTTTTTTGGGTTTGCATGGTTATTTCTTTGTTGGTTGATATGTAGCAGTACCACTTCTGACCACACGGGGAGGAATATCTTCTGTGTATGCCCCCATATGTTCAGATGTGTTATTGCAACATAGACTGGCTTTAATCTCATAAAGTGATACCAGAACAGCCCATTTAGCTTCCTTATTCCTCCAAAAGAAATTATATTTTCGTTGTATAAATCATAAAAAGACAATAAGGATAACAAATAGTCATTTTAAAAAGTCAAAGAGTAAGTTCCTTGTTGTGGGCAGGAATGATCTGAAGAAGTCTTGACTGAAGAAACTACTTTTATGTTACGTAGAAGATGTGCAGTGTTGTCCATATTAAAATTCCCCCTAAGAGAATTGAACAAATGTTTTGTGACGGTATTTTTCCCATGCTTTGTTCTCATTGCGTGCAAGAAGAGGAGGATTTTATTTTTGCATCAGTGTTAGATGCATTCAACAAGACAGACCTCTTCTTATTTACAATGTTGTATAATTAATTTGCCCATTACTTAATAATGATGAATGGAATAAATACCTCCTGTTGCAATTTGTGAGGTATGAACATATTCCCCAAAATGTGCCTTTTTAATATAACAACAAACATCAAACCTTTTTCTTCAACTTGATATGCATTTTTATCTCATTGTAAGAAAACATGTGAATACCTTGAAGCATTATTTGGAAAGGTTTTATTGTTTCCAAGTTTAAGTTGCCTCAGTTTAAAGTGTACATAAACTGACTCATAATATTGATACTGATAGATATTCAAAAATATCACAATAGTTTTAAAAACTAACTAACTAACTAACTAACTAACTAACTAACTAACTAACTAACTAACTAACTGTTAGTTCACATATGTACGTTTTTTTAAAATAAAAACCATGTAATTTCTATGGAAAAACTGTAATTAAAAGTAATGTCACAAACCTCAACATCGGCCTGATTTAGGAGTTTTATTTTAAATATGAAATAGTATAGCAGTAGCATGGTTTTTAGCTTGTTGGGGGTCCGATGCATTCTGTTGGGGGGGGGAGTGTCTCAAACCTTTTAAAATGATCTATGGTGATGCGTTAATCTGTTACACTTTAAGTAGAAGACAGACAGGGTGCGGGGTGCAGGGTGCAGGGTGGTGGGTGCGGGGTGCAGGGTGGGGGGTGCGGGGTGCAGGGTGGGGGGTGTGGGGTGCAGGGTGGGGGGTGCGGGGTGCAGGGTGGGGGGTGTGGGGTGCAGGGTGCGGGGTGCAGGGTGCAGGGTGGGGGGTGCAGGGTGCGGGGTGCAGGAGGGGGGTACAGGGTGGGGGGTGCAGGGTGGGGGATACAGGGTGGGGTGTACAGGGTGGGGGGTACAGGGTGGGGTGTACAGGGTGGGGGGTGCAGGGTGCAGGGTGGGGGGTACAGGGTGGGGTGTACAGGGTGGGGTGTACAGGGTGGGGGGTGCAGGGTGCAGGGTGGGGTGTACAGGGTGGGGTGTACAGGGTGGGGGGTGCAGGGTGCAGGGTACAGGGTGGGGGGTGCAGGGTGGGGGGTGCAGGGTGCAGGGTACAGGGTGGGGGGTGCAGGGTGCAGGGTACAGGGTGGGGGGTGCAGGGTGGGGGGTGCAGGGTGGGGGGTGCAGGGTGAAATGGAATGAAAGGAAAAAAAAACTTTGAACTTCTATAAGTAGTGTGTTTATAGCATGAAACTGCCCTGTATAACAGCGTGGTAGTATTCTTCTGAACTTATATGTGTGAGTGCGACATTTTACAGACTCCTT
This sequence comes from Xenentodon cancila, assembly GCA_014839995.1. Taxonomy (NCBI): domain Eukaryota; kingdom Metazoa; phylum Chordata; class Actinopteri; order Beloniformes; family Belonidae; genus Xenentodon; species Xenentodon cancila. The sequence continues at coordinate 22,231,425 of CM026206.1, forward strand.
GGTGGACTTGTCTTTACTTAGCCTCTGCATCTACTGTGGTGCTCAACTGTGCGCTAGTTGATTTGAATGCATGGATATCCAGTTTTTGATTAAATGCAGAAGGGCTCAGTTGTAATTAGTTTTATGTCCAGGGTACCCACTCTCTTGTTCTGTGGCTGCTGGGCTCAACTCCCCAAAGATGGAGTGATGCTTTGTTTCCTGCATTAGAGATTGCCATATGTGTCAATAACAAAATATCTCTAATGCTAAGAATGGCTGAGCTCTTATGAGTTACAAGACCCTGAAATGACATATCTACATTATATTTTGTTGTGACGTTTCATTCCATGCCAACATGCTACTACTTTATATACAATTTTCTCATATCCAAATTTCTGTGTCATCTAAAGAATATAAAGAATCATTCGACAAACCTCACATTACCATTATTAGGAGACTGGGAGAAAATAAGGAAACAAAATATATGGAAATCTATGTCATGGAAACTACTGCCATGCCTCCTCATCACATTCCCAGACAATAAGAGTCTTGTTGGACCTGCAGCAGTTTGTGGAGGTCCTGACTCCTGGGACACAAGACCAAGTCCTGCTACCATGATAATAGTTGGAGAACCTCAGGTGTCCTCTGAGCCTGGGTGGTTGTTTACTCAGGTGTTTCTGTGGTCGAGTGCTGGTCATGGAGTGACCGCAGACTGTGGACGGATGGAGATGAGAGGAAACATTGCACACTGTTTTGCTCTGTCTGCTGTGTTGACAGCAGAACCTTAAAAGCCCCGTCCGTACCTGCTGTCACTGACCTTGTGTATTTCTGAACTGAAAGCACAGCAAGCCTTTCTCAGCTAAAATGATCAAAGTGCCGCTTCTTGTGACCATATTGGCAATATTTCTGAAGGTGCCAGAAGGGAAATCTTCATGCATGGACCCAACCAGAGACACAGTAGTAATTAGAGGTCATTATTATTATTATTTATTTATTTTGACTAAACTCAGCTTGCTGTAAACTTTCCAGTTTGGTGGCAGAGGGGTGACTCACTGCCGCTGGACTGTGTTATGTTTCCTCTGGCCCTTCTCAGTATGCTCTGCACTGGCAAGAGTTTGTGGAGTTTTAGCACGATGCGTACCCGCCCTGCTCCTGCAGCCAGACCGGCAGGGGAAGATTAATGGGGCTGTACATCCCAGTGCACAATGACATGGGTGACCAAAGTACTGTGTGTAAATCAAAAGAAATACCAGAATAGACAAAGAGGAGAAAGAATGAGAGAAATCAAAGCTACAGTTTCTAAATATAAGCTCATCAATCTTTCATCTTTAACTCAGAGGGTTCAGCGAGCTGCTGCAGGTCAACAAAGCCTCTGCATGTCTAGGAGAAGTGTCTATCAGTGACCCCGAAAGGCCACTGAGCACATCTGGAATGGAGCAAGATGATGGTTTTTCAGAAGATGATCTCAGAATTTATGACAGGAGGGACAAAACAGTGCTGGACTACATCGACAACCAAACCCCACCCTCTTTTTACTGCCTTTCAGCCACACTACAACACCCAGGGGGGATTTCCTTGGCACCGTTTTGTGTGTGAGGTCACAGCGATTAGCTTTACTGCAGGCAGCAGGCCTTGTAGATGCTGAGGAGTGAACAGGCGTGACTGCTATCCTTCCTCTTAGTCCCAGTGAACTCAAACATCAAGTGACCAAGTCCACTGCCAGAGGCAGTATGGATTAATACTTCCTTCCTCACTCTGACAAATATCAGATGAAATGAAGAAAAACGACTTTGGATTTGGACTTCGTTTTTCCCAAGGCAGACACATGTCCAGACTCCTTCCTGCTCTGTCATCCGTTGCACATCTGGGCAATCACAAACAGACAAGAATATCCACCCATCCCTCCATCCTTCCATCCTTCCATCCTTCCATTAACTTCCACTTATCCAGGTTCAGGTCTTCAGGGCACCATTCTGAGCAGAGTCCCAGACCTCCCCGGTCACCCCCGCCAGCTCCTCTGGGAGGGAACCAATCCTCTTGCCAGCTGAGAAATATAATCTCTCAAGTGAGTCCTCTCAAGTGTGCCTTCTCCCTTTTCAGACATCAGGATGCAAAGAAAAAGTCCAGCAGAGTCTAAACACCCTTCAGAGGAAACTCATTTCAGCTGCTTGTATTTCTCTCCTCTAATAGCTATCTTATCTAGGCAGAGGGATTTTTATGCCTAAATGATCTCAGGAATGTTGTACTAGGCCCAGATAGGGTCCAGAGAGACAGGCCAGACTAAGGATGATTCAGTGGATTCATATGGAAAATGACAAAACAAAGAGCTCAATGTCTCTTGCCTGGAGAGGATTATTGGGGTCCCAGCATGACACTAGGCCTGAGGGAGGGGCTCATTGGTGAGCGCCTCATGGCCAGGACTTTACCCATGGAGTCTGGCCGGGCTCAGTCCTAATGAACCACATGGGTTTTCCCTCCTGTGGGCTCATATGTTTTGGGTGTAACACAATTTGTTTAGCGGTGTTGCATGCTGATTCTCGGTTTCTGAAAGTGGCTTTTGAGACAGACGAGAATATCAGGAAATTAAATAATTATTCTTCTACAAAGACTCACTCCTGTGTTAATTAATTTTTAATTTCTTGGCAGAGGTAAATGGGGGATATAAAAAAAGAATACATCTCCTAATTGATTAAATGCACAAAACAGTCACCGCTGTGAAAAAAGTGACGTTTCCCATGAAACCAGTGCAGCTGCTTTTCTTACTGCTCTGCTATGACACTTAAAGATCAGCAACGCAAAAGTAGACTGCATATGGAGGTGGACTGGATTTTCCACTGAGCGTTTTCTTTTCATTTTTTTTATTTTAACACATCATTAAAATCCTCAAAGGCTGCCATGACTCTTTCTCGAGGAAGGAGAAAATCAGCTAGATTCCAACAGCAGGGCAAAGAGATGTCTGCTTTTATTTAAAATGGAAACTCACCTCTTTTGTGTAAAGATGTCAGTGTGTACTGTTTTTTACTTGGCGTGCAAGAGGTCTGGTCAGTCTGGTCAGTAGAGCTGCTGGTTTTCCTCAAGACTGAGCCTGGACGCTGGCGTGCTCCATATAAAATCACATCTGGACGCAGTGATTCACGCCTATATATAATAGCAGCCCCCCTCTTACACGATGGGCAGTGGAGGTGGAGCAGAGCACCAGCAGATGCAGGTGTGAGTTAAGGTCATTACTCCACCGGGGGCTTTTTACACTTTGACTTGATACTCTCACGGAAACATGTAATCAAAGCTGGCGCCAGTTTTGCGTCTGATTGACGACCCCTCCCCGAACAGAAGTGGAGGTCAGAGAAGGAAAAGTAAAGAGGACTCAAAGGTCTAGTCAATGTGAGAGCAGCAATGACGCATGGAAACTCCAAGAGGTTTTACAAATCCACTTGAACTGACAGAAAATAACAAAACTTTTTAAAAAGGTGTTTGTCCACTTCTCTGCCTGTCATGCACGGTTGTGAAGAAGTGAAACTGCCACGGAGGCAAAGCAAACGCGAACGATTGTGTTGTTATGCAGGTGAGGCCAGATTCAGATGGGAAACATCGATTAGGGAGGCCAAGAAAATGTTTTGCAGGATGAATCATTTTGTTTGTTGGTGTTAAATCATGCTGCCAAAAGTAAAAAGGTTATTTGAGAGCTGAGGTTTAAACAGCTGCATGTGCAGTAACGTGTCTCGCAGTTATACTAAGTTTGATTTTCCACCACTAGATGCCAGCTAAACACTGCAGCTGACTTAGTGATATGCACATAAGTGGGAAAAAAAGCCTTCAGTTCCCTTAGAAAGGTAAAAGTCAACTGAATGTAGCAGTACAACACTAATTAAGTAAGGAAAAACTACTATGATCTACTACTACGAAAGCACCCACCTGCAACCCACCTCAGCAAACTCAGCACGAAGCTGTGCCTAATGTAGATAAAGATGAGGAGTTCATTTTATTGAACTGAACGGAAACAAACATGTCTTGTTAAAGTTGGAGCTAATTAACTGCTTGATGGTCTGATGCATTTAAAACCTTAATTGAAGAAGGTAGGTACTGTGAAGAAACTCGTGTGAAATTCAGACTAAAGATGCAGAAGAATCAAAAGTACAAGTTTGGTGTAAAATGTCCCAGTGGGACAAACATGTTCCTGATCTCCTGTGACATATGCATGCATGTCTGCTCGGGCAGGATTAACCTGTTATTTCATCGTGTCCATCAAAGAGAAGGAGCAGAGAGTCAATATTCCTTTCTCGAATGAAGATGAATAAACAACAGAGTAGCCAGAGTAAATGTGGCATGATGATCCAGTCTCTTCTCACGACACATGACATGATCGCTGGTCATCAGTGTGACTTGTGAACAACATCTAGTCTGCAGTGAAGAAACAAAACATACGTGGGGGCAATAAAAAGTTAGCTAATCATCCTTTAGGTTATTAAAAATGCATGAGATAGGAGAATATTTTAAGCTGCGAGAACATGTTGTTTTGCTGGCTACTAAGAAGTAATCACACATGCATACCAGGTGGCTGCCAGCATTTGTCAGCAGCTGCTCACCTTAGTTTGAAGCTGTAAAATATTCTTAAGAAAGTAGGTTTTATATGCTGATATAATTCAAGAATGTGTTCTGATTTCTGTCAGCAGCTCTGCAGATTGGAAATATTTGCAACCTCAAAGCAGAATTTCAGAAAGCAAAAAAAAAAAAACATGGTTCACAAGCTGTTGATGTGAAAATTCCTGCAATTAAATCATGTGAATTACAAAGGTCTCTTTGTGACTTGAACATCCAGAGCTTTTTATTATTTTATTTCTAACAAACACTCCATCAATCACGAGGTGACAGGGTGACAGTACAAACTAGTACCAGCATGTTCTGTCAATCAGAAAAAACCCAACATTAAATACTCAACATTTGATAAAAAAGACTTTTCAGTGAGATAAAAGTTTCCATTCATCCTCGTTAATAAAAGCTCTGCCATAGAAAGCTCATGTTAACATCTGATTGCAGCGTTTTTCAAGTCTCGTTTGCTCACCAGGTTCTGCTCAGCGTCCACATTACTCATAAATGACAGATGACTCTTCTCAGTTCACAGCCACTCAGAAGCTGCTCAGACCAAACAACTTAAGTAAGTAATAAGAGCTTCACCGAGATAAAAAAAAAAAAAGTCTTTACGATCAGAAGGCTAGGTTTCAAGAACTACAAGATGTATAAAACGTCCAGGTCAAAATGTGCAGTAAAAGCAGAAGATGAGAGATGTGGCACAAAAGAGCGGCTGAACTGCTCATCTCCTCTGGTCTACTCTGCTGAACCACTCCTTCCTTCATCATAAATGCCATGCAATAAGTATATTAAACCAAGTTAAATCTATGACTTTAAAAAATTTGAAAACAATAACATTCATCAATTTAGATAAACGAGGAGTTATCTCATAGAGAGGAACAAACAAAGGCCCAGTGGAAACCTTGAGCAGGAACTCCATCTGCCCAGACGAGGGCCAGAAAGGAGAGACATCAGAGGGAAGAAGAGGGGTCCTTATTTGACTCCAACCCTCTCAACACGCACCAATGACCAGGAGCAGGGACCAGGACTTTCCACAGCCCCCCAAACCCCTGACAGGTCATCGCCCTCCTCCCCCTCCCTCTCTTTCTCCTCCTCACACCTGAAATTCACTGAGCAGATGATGGAGTGGGTCAAAACTGGGCTCAGGTCTTCCCCCAAGCCAAATCCCTTTTTGTCACCCATAAACCCCCCACCACAGCGGTCAAAGGTTCGCCACAGAGCTTCACCCCAACAGAGCAGCCGAAGTTACATCACCCATCCCCGCCCCCTTTATTCCCTCCATACCACCATCATGTTCTGGCTCCGCAGCCTGATGTGTGGAGAATCCGGGCTGTGAGGATTAGGACAATTGTGACTTTGCCTGGACAAGCTGGGACCCTGCTTATTAGAAGATTTTAAAATTTCTGTACTGTTAGGTGACAGAAGGAGAAATGTGGCTCTGTCAAAACACAGAGAGTTGCACTCTAAAAGATTTTACATCCATGTGGACGACCCTCAGGACAAAGGAGCTAAAGACCTGAGTAACACTCAGACCTACACTTACTGTGTCAGATGGGGGCCTGTCTGATGTGTCAACAGCAGTGATCACAACACGGTGTCTAACTGAAACAGTAGTGAGATGTTTAACCAGGTCTTCTCTGACACCTGCCCTGTCCGGGGGTTCAGTCAATCATCTCATCAGTAGCTTCAATGCTAAAATGTTAAACGTCATAGACAATATTGCTCCCACTAAGGTGAAGGTATCTCTGAAAGGAAGAAGTCTCCATGGAGAAACTCCAGTCTGGTGAAAAATGGAAAAAGAGTCGGATAGCAGAGCGCAGATGGAGAAAAACACATCTCCAGGTTCATTACAATATTTATAAAGAGAAACTTCACTCCAACAATTTACAACTGAGCAAGTCCTACGTCTCTGACATCATCACCAAAAACAGTCCTAACCCTCAGGCCTTGTTCACCACAGTTGACAGGCTGACAAACCCTCCTGTGTCAGTGGCAGCTGAACTTCATTCCTCCATGACCTGCAATGACTTTGTCAAATTCTTCACAGACAAAATCCAAAATATTAGACAAGCAGCTGGTACGTCAACAGCAGGTTCAGGATATGTACTGTATCCACCGAAAACCGGTTTAAACACCATCACACTGTTTCACCCCATTAACAGCAAACACCTGGAGGACATCTTACATTAACTGAACTCCTCCTCTTAATGCCTTCCAGTCAGGTTTTAGACAGCACCACAGCACTGAGACGGCTCTGACCAAAGTGTTTAATGACATATGCTTGAATACAGACAGTGGAAAAATGTCAGTCTTAGTTTTGCTGGATCTTAGTGCTGCATTTGATACAGTTGACCACAATATGTTACTAGACTGGTTCAAAATGTAGATAACTTTACATCTGAACAGACAAGAATCACATGTGGAGTTCCCCAAGGTTCCACCATGGGACCTCTTCTGTTTAACATCTACATGCTGCCACTGGCACAGATTATGAAGAACAACAAAATAAACTACCACAGCTATGCAGATGACATGCAGATATATTTTACAGTGTCTTTGGAGCCAAAGAGAAACGATCACAGGTCACCACAGAGCTTTAATCTTTACACCTAAATCCACCAACCAGGCCAGAAATATGGGTGTAGTGATGGACTCAGACCTAAATTTGGAAAAACACGTTAAGGCAACAACAAAGTCAGCCTACTATCGCTTTAAAAATTTATCAATGATAAAAACTCTGATCCCTCAGCAGGACCTAGAAAAACTAGTCCATGTATTCATCTTGAGTAAGTTTGATTATTATAACAACATCTTTACATGTCCACCTCAAAAACCAGGTAGACAACTGCAGCTCATTCTTCACTAAGACCAAAAAAGTGGACCACATCAGTCCAGCTCTGAGGTCTTTATACTGGCTGCCTCTCTGTCAGATTATAGACTTTAATGTTCTGATGCTGGTCTATAGATCTCTGAATGGTCCAGGACCAAAATACATCAGTGACCTCCTGACCCAGTATGAACCTTCCAGACCCCTCAGGTCATTTGGATCCAGTTTTCCATCCATCCATCCATCCATCCATCCATCCATCCATCCATCCATCCATCCATCCATCCATCCATCCATCCATCCATCCATCCATCCATCCATCCATCCATCCATCCATCCATCCATCCATCCATCCATCCCATCCTAACTTCTGCTAACTAAGGCAGCAGCTTAAGCAAAGAGCCCCCAGACCTCCCTCTCTTTGGTCACTTCCTCAAGTTCTTCTGGGGCAATACTGAGATGTCCTGAAGCCAGCCCAAATATGTAATTTTTCCACTTTGTCCTGGGCCTCCATCCAGTTGGACAATCCCTCCTGGAAGTATCCTAGAGGTAACCACAAGGTAGCCAGGAGCAACGACTTGAGTCTGCACAGAGGTTTTGGATTTCTCCTTAAACTATCAAGACCTAAAGCAGGATTGGGTACACCCAAATGTGAAGTCTGTTCTTCATTGGCTTAACGCAATCTACTACTTTCCTGCAAGACTAATCTCATACAATAAAAGACAGTCAGCCACATTTACTTCAGAAGACACTGCATGTTTTTAAGTAAATACTTCACAATTCTAAAAATGAACTAAGGAAATTGTTCGCTGATGTTGTTCTGCTTTTATGAGTCTTCTTTTTGAAGGAAACTCCTCCTGTTTTGGTTTCAGGTAACAGGTTTTCAGGAATAAAAGACGACTTGGTTATCCACGGATGAGCGAGACAATGAGAATGACGTAAAAAAATAGGATATTGGAGGATATGCTGTAATATGCTCTGAGCGACACTGTTTTGATTTTTTTGTGCTTGCAAAGAAAAGGCAGATCAGAACTCGGCCAAGTAGTTGTGACTCACTTGCACTCTGTACGGTGGTTGTAAGAAAACTGGATCAAGGCACAAAAGAGTTTTTGTGAATGAATGAATGAATGAATGAATGAATGAATGAATGTAGATGAGGACACATTAAGGCACTCAAAGCAAGCTTATATGAATGCCCTAGATTGGACTCTCTGAAGTCAGACAGGTGCAGTTCTCAAAAGTTTAACAATACACTACACATTCATTATCAGCATCAGGAACGGCGCAGGTAATTATTATTGTTTTAAGTTGGCAAATCCCGATGAGGTGTGATGTCGGCAGCCTCTCCTGACTTTAGCTCAATGTTTTTAGGGGAGTGTGGACAAAAAAGGCACATGGTAAGTCAGCCCACACTGGTTGTTTACGTAGCAGATAGAGGGCTAGAAGGACTCTCTGGAAGCCGTGACTTCTCCATGCTCTGCAAAGGAATTCATCTATTTTTAGAGCACTGTTCCAGTAATTATTGGGTTTATTTTTAACCTTTTCCATTACATTTGTCAAAATAGCCACGACTGAACACTTGAGATTGTGCTGCATGATGGTTATATTTGGTAAAACAGCATGAAATACACAAGAAATTTTTAAAAAGGGGCATTTCACATTTTCAGATCAAAATCATGAAAAAAGCCCCCCAAAAAACTCAATGTAATAATGAGAGAACCAGAGTCCAGCCACTTACAATATTAAGTTTTGTGTATGAGCACGTGTTTACCAGGTCTTAAAATTAATTCATTACAGCCACAAACCATTGCTTTTTTCACACACAGCTTTTGTGTTTTTCTGAAATAAATCATGAAATTTCAAATATGCCGTAAATTTTGCTGTTCATTTGAAATTGTATTTACCTCATTTAAAGACCTAGTGAGGACCGGATCCTGTTTGTCTTCTATGATGATCTGATACAAAAAAAAAGTTCTCTTTTCATATGACTATTTATGCAAAAGTGTGTTTTCACACTGGGATTTAGGAGGAAGAGAGCTGAGCATGTGTCCATATTATAACAAGAACTCCAGTTTTGGAAGTTCCTGAAATAAACCTGCTGAAAAACAACTTCCTGAGTGATATTTCACTTGTACCTGAAATCCTGTTTGTCATTCAGCTGAACAGTTTTATTCTCAGAGGCACAGTAACAAAAAGCCTGGGCTGAACTGCGTTTTGAAACCTTGAACAAAAATACATCTCATTTGCAAGAACATTGTCTTCTTGTTATTCACAAAGAATTTCTTGTTGCACGCACACACATTCATGTCTTTAGTTTCTGGGAATACGCTAAATGTCTCCCATCGTGTATGGATAAGCAGGACTGTTTCATTGCCGCAAACGTTGCACGTGTGTGTTTGTGTGTGTCCCTTCTGCACAAATCCCTGTAGGAGGTGAAGTTCCTCTGAGGAGCAGTCGGGATGTTTTCATAGAAACTCACTGAGAGGTCGGTTCATGTCCGGGACCACCTGCAGGGTTTCACTGAAGCTTCGCATCTGAATTTCGCAAGAAATTACTGGAAAATTCAAAGAACCTCAGACACCCATGTTATGCATCAGAACATAATAAACAGAGGTTTGATGACCAGAAACGCGTAGCAGGAATGTCCGTGATCAATGCAGTTATGACATTGCTGCTTCTGTGAGTGTAACCTCTCAGTAATATTTACGTGATTTGAATAAACAGCATATACTTAAAGAGTGTGCTAAATAAATATATCTTTAGGAAAAAAGTAAATAAACATTTTTTTTAAAAATTTGAATATTTTAATCAAATGTAAAGACAACAACTACAGGCTTCTCTGTAGTGACATAAAATACACAAAACGATAGATTTAACTAATATTTAACTGCATAAATATCAGCCTCTTAACCTTTTCTGTTGCCATTCTGTTGGTAGTTTGTGCTGAAGCACATTTACAAATTGATAGTTGTGTGTTTTATTTCACTACATCATCCATCCATCGTCTTCTTCTTCGGGTGGTGGTGCAGCAGCCCCAGCAGAGAGGCCCAGACCTCCCTCTCGTCAGCCACCTCCTCTAGCGTCACTGTCACCTTCACCTCGGCTGAAGTGAACTGGGGGCAAAGCCAGCTTTGACTGACATGGCGTCGGCGTGTTGAGCAGCAACAATCCTGGGCCACGTACGAAGGAAAACAGGTCATGTGATTGATTGCTTCGTCAATTGTTATATACAGTCTATGGTATCGTGCTAGTTATTTAGCACGCTAACTTGGTGGATATCTCAGCAAGCAAATACATAGTCATCATTTTTGTGACATGACTCCACTTATTGCTTCTCATTGTCTTGCCATTCTTGATAATTTTGAGATATTTTAACGTACAATCTTACACATTGCTCCTTTGAAATCACTGTGTAGCAATACCACTTCTGACCACATGGGGGCGATATAGTAGAAGAAAAATCCATATGTCCGCCCTGGATTTGAATACAACAAAGAGCACCTCTACTGGGACAAAGTGGTATTACAAGATGTGCTACACCATCCCCGTTTATTACCCCGGGGAAATCAGTGGCTCTTTGCCAGCACAGTAGATCTACATGTATGTAGATCAATGTGGTCAGAAGGGCTTTTGGTGCGTAGTCACTTCAAAACCTGCAGTTATGATTCAGTAACTATGAATATTTTATTAAAATGCTGAAGTATATTTTATTTGTTTTCAAATGTTGCATAACATATTTTAGATTTTAAGTGTGCATTTTTTTGCAGACCAGCACTGTAGTATGTATCCTTCTCAGAATTTGACATATTATACTTTTTGTCTCCAAGTGTTTCACATGTTACAAGACACTGCAGTCATGTAATTATATATCCATATCAATGAATTGCATAATTAAGGTTTTTGGCACAAGACTGACCTACAAACAAGATATTTCTAAATCTGTTATGAGCAACTTGTATAACTCACCTGTTAATGTGACTTGCAGTACTTTTTGACTTTACATACTGCTAGATGGGTGTGTGTACAGATAATTCGGAGAGCAGATGATGCAGATACTGCTATAATTATGTGTAATTAGAATCCTGGGGATTCATCGGTGTACCCTGGAGCTTTACAAAACAGAAATGATGACGCACATGCAACACAAAAGAGCAATAGCTGAACAAGCGTAAACTGTTTGACCTGCTCCTGATGAGCTCCACCAGGTTTATACATCAAATACAGCATCCTGACAATTCTAAAGATTTTGATTAATCAGTCTCTAGGTTTTGACATTTCTGTTACAAATATATACTTGTATGTATTGTACTTAAGATTAAACAGGTATAGAAAATGGATGATGGATGTACTGTAGTTATTGTTTGAAGTTGTTCCCAGTGTGACAACAAATTCATAGTACTGCGTTATAACCCTATTATTATTGTCTATTATCGTTGTCAATGTTGACAGAGCTGATAAAGGTGACGTATTGCAAAAACCCATCACACAACCAAGTCCGTCAGGCCACATTTACAGGGTACTGTGACATCACAGACCTGGTTCAGAGTAGAATTACCCAGCTTCCTTCACCATCACCGCCTTATTTTCTCATCATGCTGGAGTTCCTCTTCCTTGAAAGTGATAAGTGTGAGACTATTAAACGTGTGAGACTATTTAAAAAAAAGAGAAATAATCTCTTGAAGAGGGGGATGAAGTCCAGTGACTGACTCCACCCCTAAGAACCAGCTGCTCTGAAGAGATCACAATAAACTATGACACCAAGTGACACCACCACCTTAGATTCCTTCTGTTATGCTAGATTGCACAGAATCCATCCATCCAACCTTGTTTCAGATGTCACTACTGAAACGAGGACTGCTGGGGCTCCGGCCAAACCAAGACAACCAAGGGTCCGGCCCCACAGTTGCCTCCAGACCCTTCCAGACCAGCCCAGAGCAGGCTGCATCAGTCTCTTAGTGCAACTTATTTGAAATCAAACTGGTTTGGAAGAAATTCTAGTTTAGACATGAACATGTTGGAAGATGAAAAGTCAACAAGGGTAAAAGTTATTACAAACCACCCAGGAAGAACATCTCATCAAAATGAAGCCGACGTCAAAAGCCACAAAGGCAAGCTTCATCGGGAGAACATGCATGAGGCACGCCAACACCAGTGGGTTTCACCCTTAAGCCAACTTAAATATTTATAAATCCTTTTATGGTGATCTTCCCATTCTCTGTTGCGCTACTTTAATCTGATTTCACATGCAGGACTCAGCAGAGGACAGTGTTGCCCTGAGCGACAGGCTCAGCATACACTCACACCAGTGTAGATACTCACTTGACTAAACTTGCTGTGCTTAGACTCCTTCATTCTACCAACAACGAACAGAACAGGAATAAAACAAAACCATCCAGAAAGTCATTTGGTAGTCATTTTATTGTACAGAAGAAAAACACACTTGTGTTGGACCGTGGTTCGTCTTGTTAAAGCTTTGAAGCTCATCACTAATAAAGTGCACTTGCAATAACCACCTAACGGAGACTCAGTCATCTCTTCTTTCCCTCACAGAGGCTCAATCATGCGCCACCAGGTGTAAGACTCTGCACCTGAACTCACCATCACAGTTGAACATGTAGTAGCAAGTGCAACGAATGAGGGTCTCAGTGAGGGTGAGTGCATAAGTGTTAATGGAAGATCCGCGTGTTTAAGTGTCCCTTTCCCCCTCCTCACATTGCTCCGGACATTTTCCTTCTGTGGTGCAGCCGAGAATAATGAGACAGATGGTGGCGTCTGCACAATTCTGACTCGTTACGCAGGTGTGATTGTAAAAGCACGGCATTTCTTCGTTAATGGTCAGCAGTACGCTGAAATCTTTGCCGTTTTAAGATCTTCACTTTAAAAAAATATTTTCCTATTTCCAGAAGCATTTTTCTACATAATATATATGTACAGTTGTATCTTTACAAAGATCATAATTCTCTAATAAAGTTGCAAGTTCAGTAGTAAGTTCGGTTTGGCACGTATTCCTCTCAACGTTTTCCAGTCGCAGGAATGATGGAAGAGACAGCAAAAAAAGATGGCATTCAAAACTCCCAGTTTCACGGTTCACTTTCACTTCCGTCCCTCCCGTGTAGATTCACACACTAACCTAACAAATGAATCCTAACCCTACCTATATGTGATGAGATGTGTTTGAAATGGTAATTTCGACTGGAATGCGACAGGAATGTGACACACACATGACCACGCGTTGTTTGATGCTCGCCGTCACCACTGGACCAGCTAACATCTACAATACAGAGGATGCAATTACAACAAGGATGCTTGAATTGTAACTCTACAGGGGTGTCAGTGTGCTTAATGACATACAGTTTACATCAGCAAACTCAGAGACAAATCATGAGAAATCTGCAGAAAAAACAAATAAGTAAAAGATATGTTGCAGCCAACTTCCTGGAGGATTTTCTTCACCACCACAGACAAACAGCACTGGGAAAAGATTAACCACTAAAACACATTATTACAACTATCAAATGCACGAGTAGGAATATTCCATACTTAATAACTTATTTGCATATTGCACTACTTTCACTTTTTCATGTCAAAGGATTAGGTAGTTTAATGATGCATCTCTCTCGCATCATGTTAATCGTTTATGCGTCCCTTGAGCACGTGTACCACAGGCGTTCAACTTTAAAAACCATTTCACCGTTAAAAACCTAAAATAAAGACAGCGTGGAAGTTGCAAAGAAAGTTCTTACGATGACGTATTTCATTGCAGAGAGTATGAACCCAGGATGTTTCACGTTCTCACAACTTGCAGGACATTAATAGATGTTAGAAAAAACAGTGGCACTTTTTGAATCTCATAACGAGCCCTAAACGAATGATAATGTGATTTTAAACAGGTGAGGCCTGCAGGGAATTATACTGATATTTTAGCACAAAAGCAGAGTCCAATGTTGAATCTTTAAAAATGAAACAACTTTAAATCATAAAAATCACTGAAGCGTTCAAAAATAATGCTCCTCAAAAAAAAAAAAAAGACTAAGTAATTTGTCCTGCATCATGTAAGATCTAATCATCAGTGATGTTGAGCTGAATCTACATCCATCACTTGTCAATAACCACATGGGCAACACAAATGTGACTTAAAACTTTACAGGGTGAAATAAATACAAGCTGCATCTTAACCTTGACAACATCTCTGTGCTCGGAGGCATCTGAAATGGACCATCTGAGACCAAAGACCAGAAGGACCGTCTAGACCTGTCGTGTCAAAATCATTTTTCATGTTGGGACACATCAGTCACAAGAACAGACGTCAAAGGGCCGGTTGTACGGCCCCAACCTCTGAAATTAACTAACAATAATAAATATAAATGTATTGCTATTTTAGACGAGCAGCAGAGACTTTGCAGTTAAATCTGCTTTCAAGCCATCAAAAAAATAAAAAGTTACGCGTTTGTCTCCATCTGGCAGAAACACGTTTTATTTACTTCTCTCCTTATGTAAGTTTGCTTTTGTTATAGATTTATGTTTTAAATCTGACTTAACTGTTGCAAGAAATAGTTTAAATTTGAGATACTTCCACCTGGTGGGTGGGTGGGACAAAATACATAATTATCTTTGCATGTTGTCGTGGGCCAGAAAATGTGAGGTGGCGGGCCGGATTTGGCCTGGGGGCCATGAGTGTTATCAGCAGGAAGACCAGAAACCAGGGTCTGTGATGGGATGAGGATGCGTCAGTGGCCTGCCTTCAGTCCCGACCCGTCCACAGGGGAGACTGAGTAACAACTACCACCCGACTGTGGGAAGAAACGGACGAAATAACACATTCGTAATTGTGTGAGAAGGAATTACTTACTTTTATAATTCTTTTGAATGTGTTTTTTTGAACGTGGTGAAATTCATGATACAAAACATTTAACACCTTTGGTTCATACCGTCTGCAATCAAAAAACAGTCACAGTAAATATAAAACCCACTTTAATTTAACTGTCCTTCATTCTGGGAGTTTGTCACTTAGCAGAAACTTCACTGATCCACCACTTAAAACAAAAAAATAACAGCAATACACATGATCAGTTCATTAAATAGGCATTTTCCTATATGAAAAAAAAACTGTGTGTTGTACATAAAGATGAAGCTGATTCCAGATGTCCGTGTGTAGTGTTGAGAGTATTTGGCTCAGTTTGATAGTGTCAAAGCTCTGATCATATCTGATCAAACATCTGATCAATCATTTTACAGTTGGAGGGATGTCTAACGTTTGTGTTCACAATGAGCAATGTTCAGGAATTACTTCAAATCCTTTAGAAATACAAGAAGTTTCTACGCATATCGTAAAGTGTTTGTCTCCAACATCGTTTATGACTCATGCGTCCACGTGGGACATAAATGCATCGAATTAATCAAGAATGACGTCATGTCAATTAAAAGCAGGCTGCCTTGTTTCTACACTAATATTTTAATGACTTCCTGCAAAACTATACCCTCACAGTCACAAAGAGTGTGAAAACAAGTTGGCCTGCTCCCATATCAAGATAAAAAAAAAACTCTTGAAGAAACAGACATCAGGACTGGAAGTACTGGACATTGATGGAAGAGATAGCCCTAATGAAAGGAGTTATGATACGGCGCCACATTATGGAAGTACACGTTATATACAACTAACTGCTATAATACAGTTTCTGACAAGTGTCTGTATGTGCAGCAGACCCGTGGGTTCAGCATGTTCATCATGATTCACCTCTGCAGGCTTCGTCCAGCAGCAACGCCGAGCTTCTCCTTGATTCCTTATGTTTGCTTCTTTTCTCCCGTTACGCTGTTGAGCATTTTTGCTTTTGTTTTAAAGTGCAGTCCAGATGCAGGTGACTAAAAGACAATAGTCAAACTACAGAGAGAGAAAGAAACAGCACAGGTAAAACCCTCAGGATGAGGTCAGGGCAACAGGATTGGCACAGGCGTCAGAGAGGCGGAGGGAGGGGGACAGGGCTGAGATGGCGGGAGTCGGGTTTGTTACGCTGAAGGTAAAAAAAAAAATAAAATATTTCTCCTGGTCAGTCTTCTCAAGGGTCACTCCCTGGACTGGTAGAAAAGAATGTAACCCGACTCGGAGTTCTTGGAAATGTCTGAAGTAAGGCCGTAAAACTCCTCGATGGCCTGAGCGTCGATTTTCTGCACAACACAAACACGATGAGGATCAGTGGTAAAGCGAAGAGTAAAACACGTACCAACAGGTGTGAAAAACAAAGATCAAGCAGCCACAGCAGGCCGAGTGACGAACCTCCACAATGTCGTCGTCGAACAGCAGCCAGAAACCGTGACTCTTCACTATGGTGATGTAATGACCTCTATTTGGACCACTGGGGAAACAAATAACAATGACTCTGTTGTGCAGAGGCTGCTATACTGTAGCTCCTCTGTCTATACCTGCTGTCATTTATACAAAAGATTCAAAAACAATTTGCCTTAAAAACACTTTGAGTCACTACAGCAGACGGTACATTCAGTCTGAGGAACGTCACACTGGCTCTGAGCAGTAATGAAGAATCTTAGTTCCATCTACAATCTCAGAACTGAGGCTGAGCCAAGGCAAGCCAAGAACTAATACACCTTATTTGCCTTTTTCAAGGATTTTTTAATGCTTTTAAAAATAGACACATTATGAGTGAAAACAAAAACCACATTTCGGTGTCTGAGGTGATGGCCAGCTTCGAAAGAATGACCTGACATACCTGCGACACGTTCTTTAGAACCACCTAAACCGAAATAATGGGATTCAGTGAGCAGTTTATTTTTCCGTGGGACTGTTGCAGACCCCAGTCAGAGTACAATTACCCAGCTCAACCGTCTTTATCTTCTCGCTCAACCGTACATCACGCTGCACTGGTTGTAACTCGACGCTGTAACACTGATTCTAAAAGACGGTAACCCACACAGACTTGTACCTTCGGTACTGCGGTGTTCTGGGTAATGCATGTCACAGTGTCAAGCTCTGCCACTCTTGTCCTTTCACAGGATCATTTCTAAAAGATTAAGAGTTGGGAACAGAGTTTGGTATTCATGATGTTGAACTTAAAGGAGTTATTTGGGAAATATTCTTGGTTGTTTCGAATGGTGGATCATGGATGCAACACTGCGTCGTGAATGCAACAAGTGTGTCCAAAAGCGGTGAGCACCATAGACCGTTTAACACCGGACAAAACATCCATGACGTCGAATGGATTTGAAGCTGGCTTAGCTCCTGCAGCGGATCCGAACCTGAGGAGCTGCAGCACTGCCGGCGAACACCCTGAACAGGAACGTTTCGTCCTCGGATGCAAAGCTGAACATTTTAACGTGATGGTCCATCGATAACGACTCACGTACAGTCAATCGAGTTCGTCCGCGGACTGCAAATTTGCCCCACTTTCTGGATGGATACAACCTGGAAGTTAGAATACTGTGGCGTTTGGAACCAAAAAGGTGTCGCAGACGCGTCCGACGAGAAGAGGAGTGTGAGAGCGAAAAAGCAAATAATGTGTGAAAGACCAACCGAGGAGAATGCAACAGAAGTGCACTAAACCTGACGTAACCTGTATGTTAGAGGAGGAGGAAAAATAATCTTTTCCCGGATTCAATACAATGTGTAGTAGAAGTAGTTAATTTGCCAACACACAGCTGCTATGTTGGTCTGAAGCATCACGGCAGGTGACTGAACGCCGAGTTTCACAGTTCTCTGTTGGAGGAAGTGGAAAAAAAACAACAAATGATCTCAAATTGTAAACCAGATGTCCACCTAACACGCATTTCAATATTTGGGTCCGGCCCACTGACAGCTGAAACACTTAAGAAGTCCATCTTACAGCAGAAGATGTTTGATTCACGCGTTCAGACCTTTGAGCCAAAATAAGTTAACCAGCTGCTGACGTGGCTCATTTTTGACTGTTAACAGACAAAACTTAGAGACGCTGAGCCAATCTAACTGATCTCAAGACAAAAGTGCGGTTCTTTAAACACTTAAGAGGTTCATTTATTATTAGGGAAAAAGTTATGAATTAAGTTATTTAATTAAGTTATTGAATTCAATTGTATTTATATAGCTTCTATTACAACCACATAGACCCAGAACATGACCCCCGAGCAATTATTACACAAACACCGGCGGGTAAAACCTCCCCTAGTGGGAGAAAAACCTTCCGCCTATTTACACTGTCTGCAAAAAATACAACTTTAAAAAGATGTGATCAAGTTACAAGTAATACATGCCTTTTCTCTAGATCATGTAGAGGAAAATATGGAATCACAAACCACAAATCCTTCCTATATCAGTTTCCAGCCTCCTTTGTTTGGGTGACACATTTCCTCAGAGTAAGACAGAAAGACGCATTATTGTCCTGAAAAATGACTTCATCATCATCTACCTTCGACCGATAACGCGTGGACGAAAACTGTCAATGTGCTTTTACTGCAGAGTTCATGTCTGCCGTCTCCTCTGCTCTTCTACGTTACAAATAAACCCACTTCACCAGTGACTGTGTCTTCTTTATCAGGGATGCGCGAAGATATCGCCATATCAGTATCTGCAGATAAATACTGGAGAATGAATAAACTGCAGATCTTCCTTTGCCGAGCCTTTTTATTTTTCTCCTCTCAGGATGTCCACACTGAAGACACTAAAGTGGCAAAAATCACGTCATTACACTGATGAGGGTAACACAGGGATGTAATGGCTACTGTATGGATAGTTTTAAAGTGTCAGAAAATAACTGAATCATTATTTGCATGATGATTTCTCATCACCTGTCATGAACCAATTTAATTCAATTTAACCTGAGCTGCAAGACGTCATCCGTAATGACATAGATGGGCTCCAGGTTTTTTTTAATTATTACTTTTAGTGAGCAAGTAGTGTGTGAATCACAGGGAGCCCACTTATTTAGAAAGATTTTTTAGTAATAGGGACTATTTGTGCTCTTCAAGATTGAAAATAAATACAGTTTACATGGTAAGAGCATCTTAATTCTACTACATGAGATGGTGCATTTGATTTGATGTTGGCAATCTGCTATCAGATATAGGCAAATATTCAATATTGTGTACCTCTAATCTTTATGAACCTGCACAAACTGATTAGTTATTGAATAATTACTCTCATCAAACCATTGAGAGGACATGACTGTTTCTCTTTACTCCACTATAACATATAACGTTCAGGAATTAATTATGGTTTATTTTTAACTTTTCTGTGTGTAAATTCATTTCCCTCCAGCCAACTTCTGGCAGTTCAGTCCCTTCGACTTGACTCGTGTATTTTCTCATTTTTTTGTTTTTTTATTTTCAAAACCACATTGCTGTGAGGCATCTTTCTGATGCTTTGATGTCTTTCTTGGTCTAACCTAATATTCCCCTTTCACATCCTTCCCTTTTTGTTTGTATTTGCTCCAAATTGCAGATAACGCTGAATGGAAATAATCAAGATCTTTTGCCACACTCTGTGTCCAATTACCTTCTTGACGGAGTTTTATAATCCTTTCCATTGTTTCAACAGGCAGTTTTATTGCTGGGGCCATGCTCCCTGTCAATCGGCCAGCTGCAACAGTACTAAATTACATGTTTCAAGTTGTGTAGATATAATCTTTACCAATTACAAGGCAATTCCACAATATGATCCATGTGACTGACTGAATTCACCCCCCCCCCTTTACTTGACCTAAAAAATCTGTCATTAATTTTTTTTTTTGTACACTGAAAAGCCAGACTGTGCAGCTGCTAATTAGTTTATTCCATAAATAGCTTTGTTTAGTAACCATAATCTGATTATTCTTTTTACAGATTAAAGCAGCTGAATGGATATCCTCTAAAAGTCAAGGCTGCACGTGTTTTGCCGGGAGTTCAAATATAACAAAGAACAGAGAAATCAAAGGGCTGCGTTTTTGGACCGATCATCACCAGATACAACCCGTTTTTCTCGGTTGAATCTGCCACATGTGGACAGAAAAAGCTTCACATCGTGGTTGAACCAGGTGTGACTGCACTACGAAACACTTTTACTTGAGTTGCTGACCAGTACACCCTACCTTCCACAATGAACCACCACCGCCACGAGATCGTACATACGATCCAGGTTGACCGCGTCCCCAGACGTGTTAAACAGGCGGAGTTCAAGGGGGAAAACCACTCTGTAGGACAGTTTGGTGTAGCGGTGCAGCTGCTCCATGTACTTAAATCTCTTGAGGTGTAGCGCCAGGATCATAGGAAGCTTCTTCACGCGCATCCTACAGAGAAACATACATCCTTGGAGATTTTATTTTGTTTTCTTTCACACAGTCACACTTACCCCTGTGCTTTACTGACCGTTTCTGTGCTTCTTGCTTGCTGCAGCATGTTTCACAGTAGTATTTGTATTCACTGCACAAAGTCTCTGTATTACTGAAGTCCCTGGAGGAAAGAACCATCCACAAAAGGCTCAACTATTCAATATTTCTCATACAGATGGGAATATTATAGTGATTCAATGTACTACACATAAAAGAAAAGCTACCTGAGACAGTGTGTGATTGATGTGTTCTGCTCCACATCCACAGAAAGATCCAGAAAATCTTCATCTTTGCTGCTTACCTGCAGGACAGCAGGAGGGACACCCATGTAAATCATCGAGATATGGATAAGTCCATTATATTGTGGCAGAAAACCACCCAACCTCACAGATGCATGTACACCCATGCTGCCGGTCTTTGAAGTGCTTAGTTTGCCCAGCAGCTTTCGTTTCCTGCACAGTGCAGACTCACTCAGACTACTGCGGCCCTGACCTACGCTACGTGATCAGAGCCTGCCAGGAAATCTTACGGGATGTGTCCCTATTCCTCCCTCTAATTTATTTTCTTTCCTTTTTTTCCAATTCATGGGAAGTCACTAACTGAGGCCATGATGGGGACTGGTAAAACCGAGGGGGGAAGGAAACTACCCGTCTAGACAACTCAAAATAAACACACACAAATGAATAATAAAACAAAGCAGCCCAGGACCACACACACACACACACACACACACACACACACACACACACACACACACACACACACACACACACACACACACACACACACACACACACACACACACACACACACACACCGTTTCACAGTTGAGGCAGCGCGTCTCATTGGTCAGTGTGCCTTGGAAGATATCGTGAACCCACGTGGGCTCTGTCTTGTTCTCCATCTCCGTCTCAGTCGTGGCAGCAGTGCCGTTGTTCTTGAGACGTCCATTCTGCTTTTCCTGCTTCTTCTCCTCCTGCAGGATATCAGCCACCGTGTTCAGCAGGTAGTTGAGGAATTCATGGGCGTCCTGTTGCATGTAGTTGTCAAACAGATCTGCAGTGCAAAAATAAATGACACAGAAGATGACTCACAGAAGTAAAAACATTAAGCAGCCAATGTACATTCAGTTACGAAAGAAAGCGCTACGGTTTTGTTTATCAGCGCCAAATGTTTTCAGTTGGTGAAAAGTCTGGACTGCAGGCAGGACAGTTTAGGTTTAGCAAGTGGACTCTTCTCATGTGAAACCATGCTGTTGTGATGGAGTGTGTGGTTTCGTATTGTCTTGCTGAAATATGCAAGACCTTCCCTGAAATTGTCTGGATGGGAGCACATGTTCTAAAACCTCCATGGTTCCTTTCCAGATGTCTAAGGAAACACAGTCACCATAGATGCTAATGCAACCCCCTACCATCAGAAGATGGCTTTTGGACTTAACTAGGCACAAGTAAGACAATGTAATCTGAAGGAGATGACTGCAAAAGAGTAGTAGAGGAGAGGGTAGCCAGACAGCAGAGGATAGTGGTGTGGAGGATGATCCTGGTGGTGAAGAAGATGAAGAGGACAAAGTGGTGAAAGCTGAAAAAGGAAGAGTGTTGTGTGGCTTTCAGGGAGGAGTTGAGACAAGCTCTGGGTGGCCAGGAGGTGCTTCCATTTAACTGGACTGGAACTGCAGCTAATGTGATCAGGGAGAAGGGAAGGAGATTGGGTGTGTCATCTGGAAGGAAGATGGACAAGGAGACTTGGTGGTGGAATGAGGAAGTGCAGGAGTGTATACAGAGAAAGAGGTCAACCGAGAAGTAGTAGGAGGAGAAAGAAGTACAGGGACATGCGTGTAAGGTGAAGGCCAAAGAAATGATGAATCGTGTGATAGGGTGGACAGTAAAGAGGGAGAGACTGATCTTTACAGGTTGGAGAAGCAGAGAGACAGAGCTGAGGAGGATGTGCAGCAGGTTAGGGTGGTGAAGGATAAAGAGGGTGGTGTATTGACAGGAGTCAGAGGTGTGATGGGATAGATAGATAGATAGATAGATAGATAGATAGATAGATAGATAGATAGATAGATAGATAGATAGATAGATAGATAGATAGATAGATAGATAGATAGATAGATAGATAGATAGATAGATAGATAGATAGATAGATAGATAGATAGATAGATAGATAGATAGATAGATAGATAGATAGATAGATAGATAGATAGATAGATAGATAGATAGATAGATAGAGTGACCGTTGTGGACCACGGTGTGATGGGATAGATAGATAGATAGATAGATAGATAGATAGATAGATAGATAGATAGATAGATAGATAGATAGATAGATAGATAGATAGATAGATAGATAGATAGATAGATAGATAGATAGATAGATAGATAGATAGATAGATAGATAGATAGAGTGACCGTTGTGGACCACGAAGTACCAAAGATCAGTAAAGGTGAGGTTAGGAGGACATTGAATAGTGGAAAGGCAGTTGGTCCCGATGGACCTCCTGTGGAGGTATGGAAGTGTCTAGGAGAGGTAGCAGTAGAGTTTTTGCTTAGTTGTTCAACAAGCTCTTAGAGAGCGGGAAGATGCCTGAGGAATGGAGGCGAAGTGTGATGGTGCCGATCTTTAAGAACAAGGGAGACGTCCAGAGTTGTGGCAACTACAGGGAAATAAAGCTGATGAGCCAAACAATGAATATGTGGGAAAGTTAAACTAGTTAAGTTAAACTAAGGACAGACGTGAACATTTGTGAACAGCAGTATGGCTTCATGCCAAGAAAGGCGGTAGAAGAAATGAAAATGTTGAGATTCTCTTTGGGAGTGACAAGGACGATAGTATCAGGGATGAGTACATCAGAGGGACGGCACGCGTTAGATGGTTTGGACATGTACAAAGTAGGGATGGTGAGGTTATTAGGAAAAGGATATTAACTGCCAGGCAGTAGACCTAGAGGAAGACCAAAGATATATGGATGTAGTGAAGGAGGACATGAGGTTGGTTGGTGTGAGAGAAGATTGCAGAGGATGGGGTTAGATGGAGGTGGACGAGTTGCTGTAGCGACCCTTGAAGGGAGCAGCCGAAAGGAAAAGAAGAAGAAAAAACGCTGATAACAAGCTGGATGGTTTTTCTTCCTTGTAGTCTGCAGGACATGGCGTCCCTGGTTTCCAAAAAAGAATATCAAATTCGGATTAATTTCACCACCAAACAGTTTTCCATTTTGCCTCGGACCATTTTAAATGGGCTTTGGCGCAGAGAAGACGGCTGCATTTCTGGGTTGTGTTCACATTTGTCCTCTGCTGCTTTGGTAGATTGCACCGTGAACTGTGTTCAGAGACAGTGATCCGGGGAGGTATTCCTGAGCCCACGCAATGACTTCCAGCAGATAATCATCACCGTTTCCAGCAGTGCTTCCTAAGGACCCCAAGATCACTCGTATCCAGTTTTGACCTTCAACCTTGTCCCCTTGTGAACAGAGATTCCGCCTGATTCGCTGAATCTTTTAATATCATACACTGTAGATGTTCGTCAAATCGTGCACAATTCCATGTTGAGAAAGATGAAATTATTATTTTTAATGGTTAGTCACAGATCAGTGACCCTCTGCCCATCTTTACATCTACGAGGTTCCTACTTATCTGAAACGCTGTCATGTTGCCAATGAACCTACTTAGCTGTCAAACGATCCTCCAGTTGTTTTTATTTTCAGCAACACATCTCGCTAATATTTTCCATAAAATGGCAAAATGTCTCACTTTCAACATCTGATGTGTTATGTTCTACTGAATACAGAATATGGGTTTATTAGATTTGCTAATCATTGCATCTGTTTTTAATTTACAGTTTACATATTTACAGTACGTCATCCAAACCTCACTGGATCTGAGGTTGTATGTAACCCCCCCCTTTTCTCATAATGATGTCAGTCATAGGCAACACCCTCTTTTGCATGGGAAAGAAAAGATTGATAGATTACATCTGAATTTAGTTGTTCGTCATATGGTTTGAGACGAGAGCGCACGGAGGCCTGCTGTTAAAGCAGCTTCCTCATCATTACGTCATCGTTAGTTGCTCTGATTGATTGCAGACTCCGCTGACAATACAAACACTTCTGCTTTGACAGATCTGTGTGTGACACACACACACACACACACACACACACACACACACACACACACAAACACACACACACACACACACACACACACACACACACACAGTACTGGATACGTCCAGAGACGAGACAGCTGACCAGAGCTGGGTCCTAACAGAGATTGTATTGTTCACTCACATAAAGCGCCTTTGCAATACAGACAGCACAGGGGGCTCAACCTTTCAGTTTGTGCTCCCCTCGATGACCTGACTTGGACTTCACGCCGAGCGTTTAGGCTGCCAACGCTCCTACTGATGCACGATGAAAACACAAATACCTGAGTCCAATATACTGGGACTCCAAGCTGCACACAGATGAGTTTGCATTCATTTCTATGATCATTATCACAGAAAAAGTACAAACTTGACTAACCCTGGAAGTGGTAACAGTGCAGAACTAGCCAATCTAATTAAGTACTTCTGCCGTGCTCCAGCAACATCAACAAGCGTTTAAGCACACGGTGCAGTCTCACCGTTCTCCTTCCGTAACCGGGAGATGAACTTCTTGGGCGGGATGACGCCCACTTTCTTCTTTTGTGTGGCAATGGAGTGGAAGAGGTCAGCCAGGCACGTGAGCAAGTTCTCCTTCTTCTTCTGCTGGGCCTTGTAGGCAAGCACGTTCTCCCGGAAAGGCCGGCAGAAGTAAAGAGCCTGCAGCACCGAGTTACAGTAGCACGTGTTTCCAAACTGGAGAAGGAAGAGGCCAAAAAAACAACAGCTGAGACAGACAGTTTAAAAGGAACAGATCAAATTATCTTTCTCTAAATCTGTTAAAACTAGTGGAAAAATACCACTCTGCTCTGTTGTTTTGGTCATTTAGGAGACAGATTGTTTAAAGCATTATGAAACGTGCTTGTTTACGCAACATTAAAGAGGCAGAACATCCCCTCGACTCACAAGCAGCATTATTAACTTCAATAACTGCCGTCCTGAAGCAAACATGACTCACTGCTGTCCCAGGGCCCTTTGTTATGAAAGATGACACCGGTGTTGTTTGGCAGTGGCCGTTGTTAATGCATGAGGGGATTTAGTGCTACTCACATTGACCAATCCAAAGTAGTGTTCATTGATTGGGAATTGCTCCGGGCCGATGTCTTTCTCCAGGGCAGAGGCATTGGTGCCCTGTGGGAATAAAACATAAGACATGCTGTTGTGATCGTCGCCATCAGCGCATGTAGCTGTTCACTCACTTGTGTCCGTGTCGCGTTAGATTAAAGCCCATTTTATTCAGTCTAGTCTATGCATATGTACCCAAATGAATATGGAAAGGAGCAGTCAAAGAACACCTGCTGATGCTTTAAAGCTGCAGCGGGGAGATTAACCTTTTAATACAGTAGAGATGATAAAAATGTACCCGTTCTGCTGAATTTTAAGGCCTAAGCCTCCCACTAAATGTACAGCTCACATCCTGTCAACGCAGGAAACAGGCTGGGTTTAAAGAGGCAGAGCCGTGTCAGAAGTCTGGAGTACTTAGCTCCTGACTGCTTCGACAGAGCACTTATCTTTTAACTTGTTAGAGCTCAAAGCTTTTCCAGAAGAACCACAGCTTTGTTGAGCTAACACGGTAGACAATTTAGTCAGCGACCGGCTTTGACATTTAATGGCTGTGAAAGCAGACCGTGAACAACCCTTTGTCCGATTAACTGCTTCCAGTCCGAGATGATACAGCGCATGCACAGGTCAGCGCACTGAAACTCAAAATGTAGACTTTTCATTTATGAGGCAGATGGAAGACCAACGCAACCGCAAATTACCCCCGATGCCACATCTTTGTGTGCGAGCCCCGTGACATGATCAGCAGTGACACCGCTGTGGTTATTGAGGTCCGTTAGTTAGGTTCATTGTGGTCAATTGCTATTCCATCTGCTGCATGTTTAAGATTTGACTTTATTGTAGATGCCTAGGGAATAAATTAAGTTAACACATACAGCACTGCTCACAGCCTGGACTAGCGTGGAAATGTAAACAAGAGTGCATCTCCACATGTGTTTTCACTCCATATGCAAATAAAAACACAAACACTGTTTTCTGTTTGCAAAGATCCGGCTTGCTTTTAGTTCTGCATCCTGGATCCTCCTGCTAGGTTCAGGAACCAACTCATTACCTACAATTACCATACATAATGTTGTTTCCCCACAAGCAGGAGGCATGTCAGTTGAATGGGCGGCCAGTTGTTGCTGTAGGGGCAATGCTTCAGGGCATTCGTGACTGCGGCATGCAACAGGAATTTAGGAAGATGGAACGCATGTCAGTTGAAGAAGTACTACAAAGGCAGTTTGGAAACACTTTAAAGAAGCGCTGTTGCACCAATTTGCTTACAATCTACTGACAGGAGATTAACTGACAGCTTTTCTTCACACTCATAACATCACTTATCCCCATCTCTTATTTTAAAGTAGTTAAAAGTTACAGTTAGTTTTTTTTTTTTTATCCACCCACAATTTTTATAATACTTTTGGTTTGACAAAGTAATCCTTTTTTGTGTAAAACAAATCTAGTGCAATAAACATCTTTTTTTTAAGTTTTGAACAATACAAATAACACTTTGTATGTACAGCTGTCATATACCCAGTAATGGCATATCGTTGATATTTTGAATATCAAAAACAACATCAGCCCTGCAGCAAACTGGACACACTTTCAATACAATAACTGTAAGAGTCGAGCAACCCGAACTGCAGGGCCCATCCAAACAATATACCTGTGAAATGCACAACCTCCAAAGTCATGCAGGTTACAGGGTAATAGGACAGTGTATTTAAGCAGCTCTGGGGGAGACTAACTCTGCAGGCTTCTGACATTAGTCTCCTGTCTAAATAAAGCAAGGGCCAGTGGCATTAACACAGGCATTAATCTGTTCTTCGGACTCTTCACTGCTCGCCAACAACGTAAACACAGATTAGTGTGGATTCCTGCTCTCTGCAGCAGCAGCACCACGTTATGCAACCAGCAGCAGCAGCAGCCATCAGGGACAACGCGCTGCACCGGCCCCCTGTCAATCACAGCTGTCAGCTCGACAAATTGCCCATTGTGTGGTTATGGACGCGCGCGCGCGCAGACACACACATCCTACATCCCACGGTCTCGCTTTTGTCTGAGCAGAGACTTGATTGTAAGTAGGTTTCTGAATGACAGTGACCACCACTGAGGTTATGAGTGCATCCTCGTCGAAAACGGGAGCAGGTGCATCTGCATCATCATCATCATCATCATTATCATCATCACAGGGTTAAACGCGCGGAGACAGAGTTACTCACCATATTACAAATGGAGGCGATGTTTCTGACAGTCATTTAGTTTACAGTGTCCCCGTCACCGCCATCTTCATAAAATAAACGGGGCAAGGCGACGCTGAGAGATGAAGTTGATCCGCAGCCGCGGCCGCGGCCGGAGGCCAGACTGCAACCCCAGGCGTCGGAGACGGGAGCACCATGGAGCCGGGGTCACACCGCGTTCAGCGTCGACACAGCCTCATCCCAGGACACATGTTTGAAACGCCACAGCTGGAAGCCGCCAGCGCACGAGGGCCACAAAAACACAGCCCAGCTGTTTCCCACCGTCTACGGTTGCTAGCGACGACCGGGAAACAATCCTGTTGAGCGGAGAGATGTGGTCCCGCCCACGGGGGGACACCGTGACAGCTGATTGGTTCAGAGTCACACATTCGCTTGACAGGCCCGAGCAGCCTCACGCAGAGCTGCCAAGGGAAGTTGAAGTGAGCTGCAACCAATCACCATCGAGGACCTGCAGCAACGAGTCGGTGTCAGATGACTTTAAAGGGCTGTTGAAGGTTTTAAACCTAAGTGAAAACTTCAAGAGGGTCATTTGACATTTTTTACATACAGTGAGGAAGTTAAATATGGGAATGAAATCCAAAGTGACCTGTCCGAAATGTTAACCTATGTTGTTGTTTTGTTGACTTATCTATGAAATAAACAGGATGGTTGAAACTAAAATTTGAAGTATCATTTTCATTAAAAAAAAAATTATTTAATCTAGCTGATTGTTTGTTTATTGTTGTCTGTTTTTAAATGACTAATGTCAGATACAATCCACTTACTTTATTTTTATTGGAATGGGTTCACATTGAAGAATATGTATTAAGTTCCACAGGACACATTTATGACTAAGAAAATGAATATGTGCATGTAAGATCATTTAAGAGCTCAGAGCCATAACAAACAAACAAACAAAAAACTACACTTAATTTTTTTCCCTTGTTTGCACATATATTAATGGTTGATACCAAATTGGTAGGACCCAAAAGATATATATATATATATATATATATATATATATATATATATATATATATATATATATATATATATATATATATATATATATATATGCATTTTAATGTGTAATCAAGGGTTTTGTTGGTTTTTTTTGTGTGTGCGTATGTGTGTGCAAGTGTGTGCAGATGTGTACCCTTCACCGGCCTTATTTTTTATTGATCCCTATGTAGGACGAAGAAAAAGAAAAAGAAAAAATAAATAAATAAGTAAATAAATAACTAAATTCTGCCAAAGAGGGCTAATATCACCAGGTGCGGTATGTGAACAGACTAGAAATAGAAAGAGAAAGAAAAAACTACACTTCTAACCAGTATATTTTTTTTCCAACTATAAATTCAAAGTTTTATAGAAAAACAAAGCTGCTGCATAGACTTTTTCTCTCCTTGGTAAGTACTAGATGCAGGCCGTAATCATTCATCTGTCTGATGACTCCAGACTTAATTACTAACCGTGTAATTTGCAGGTCTTCTGCACTCTAGCCCACCAGTAGGAAGAGGGAGTGCGTTATTAGGTGAGCCTCTTCTCTGCAGGGCCCTGCAGGAGCTCTGGCCTCTCAGGAGGCTCTCATTCACCCATGCCATTCTTTGTGCTTTGACAACATTCCTCTGGCAATTATCTTCTTAGCATTTAAGTGTTAACAAAAAAAAAAGAAAGAAAGAGGAAAACAACTAACAATTATAATGGACAAACTTCAAAAGAAATGGGAAAAGAGAGAGGGATAAAAGTATTTACAAAAAACAAATAGGGTAATAGGGTCACCAGTTTGAGTTGTGGAGGATGGGCGAGCCTCATTGTTGTTCTGAAGATCACACTGCTTTTGGGAAAATTGCACTGATATGATGACATGTTTATGTATGTATACTTTATTTGTGAGGGAAATAATTACTTGTGGGGGCAACGTGAGTGCGCTTGAGTAAAAAAAAACAACAAAAAAAAAAGCCCTACGGCCACACAGTAATAGGACAGAGAGTCACAGAGGATGCAGATGCCCCCTTCTTACTAGTTTTATTATGACCACAGATGCCCTTTGTGTACTTAGTGATGTGTCAGTATATATGGATGACGTACTCTGTAAAAATAACCACAATAAAGCTAAAATAAGGACAGAACAACAACTCCTGCTTGATACATTTAATGATCTGTTTTGTGTGGGTGCATGTGTGCTACGAGCAGTCAATGAAATAAACATTGAGAGGAAAACAAGTAACGAGTTCAGAAAATGTTTCCAGTAAATGAGGCTGGCTGCACCTCTGAAAGCACTAACAGCCTTCCCGTCATTCAGTTGCCAAAGACAGGCAAATGAATTATGCATATTCTTTGCGCCGTCGAAAAATAATCCTTCAGCTTTAACTCTGTGATTCACAGCAGCATTATGAAATTGGGAACATATACATCAAGTTTAAGAAAAGCTTATTTCCATAGCTCTTATCGTTGTCAAGGCTGCTTCAAGTCTATTGCTGCAGGTGACTCTTAATGGCTGGAAATGCCAGATGAGTCACACTTCAAATCTTTACCTGCATTTTACATGTATCTGCTGCTCCAAGAGTCTTTTAATGACGCTATTTTATCGCTTACTATTATATCATTTTTATCCTCATCAAAAACTCAGTGGAAGATAGTTTTACCTTTCCAAGGAAAAAGTTTTGCATCTTACAAGCTGTTGACTTTTTTTTGCCACGTCTTAATGTAACAGAAAGTACAAACAGCAAGTGTCATTTTAAAATACATGGGAACATAATCTAATAAAGCTATCAGGCATTCTGTATTACCAATCCCGGGGGAATATAGTTTAATTTATTTGATATCATCCCTGATGAACCAAATCATTGAAATAGGCTCCCCAGTCCTCTTTGTGCTTTTTGTCTTCGTAGGTAACCTTTAAAACTGCTTCAGTGGCACCTATTTGGCAAAAGCGATTAAATAATAATTGTACTTATAAGCCTCTGCCTTTGATAGCTTTAGGAAGTTGCCACATGTGACTTGATTTTAAGACAACTTTAAACCAAAGCATCTACAACAGACGACTCTGCCTCTTCCTATAGAGGATGTCAGTGTAAGAGGACCAGTCCAGCTTATCACCCACAAGGACCCCCAAATACCTGTAGGTATGTGCAATACTGGAGGGATACTGCAAGTGCAAAATCTGCAATACTGCAAATGGTGAAATTGTTGTTGTTGCAAAAGTTGTTTTTCCATTCTTTAGGAAATATAGGCACTGCTGTGCCTTTTTGACCACTGCCATGGTTTTACTTGACCGTGAGTGATGGTCTGTGATACGGATACCCAGTAATTTTAATCTTTGAAGTCATCATTTATGACGAGAGGTGTGTTATGTTTGGCAGACCACCAGTCTGCACAAGACACAACTGTGGTCAGAGGGGACGATGCCTTCCCTGTCATAAGAACCTGGATAACATCATACATCACCTGAATTCCACCACTTGCTTCCTTGATACTCTGCCAACAGGGTTTTTTAAAAGTGCTGTAAATTATATGGCCTCAGATCTTCTAGACATTGTAAATACGTCTCTGCTTTCAGGTATCTTTCCTCAGCGCCATAAAACAGACGTCATTAAGCCACTTTTAAAAATGAATAGTCTCGACAGGTGACTTATGAACAGCTATAGGCCCGTATCAAACCTCCTCTTAGTAAAATCAGTAAAAACAGCTGTATAACCTCCTGACACTAAATGACTTTTTTGATGTGTTCCAGTCAGGTTTCCGACAGCATCACAGCACTGAGACAGTTCTAGTAAAAAGGACCTTGAAAGCTACGTTTACATTACACTTTTACACAAAAGAAAATTGAATCACTGAAAGTTTGATAAAGGCTGTTTTTTGAATAAGCATAACTCTCTATATTGTGTCCTGCAAGGTTTCTCTTTAAAACAACGAAAAAGAAAATCGTGAAAGAAAATGGACTAAAACATCTTTAGTCTTTGGCTACTGCTGTTAAACTGTTTGTTGTTCACTGTTAAGCTTTTGCAAATAAGTGGATTATTGAATCCCTTTAAAAACCACCTCCTGGAAGTGAAGAAATATTTATTCAATATTTTTAAGTTTTTTGAATTAGTGCTGTTTCAATTACAGGATTTCTTTTTCAATATTGTGGTTTTGTGCAAATCTAAGGGTAATGGAAACATGCCTAATGACATCCACTGCAATATGGATAGTGGCAACAGTTTAGTCTTACTTAACCTCAGTGCTGCATTCAACATGGTCGACCATAACATCTTGATAGACCAGATGAAGAACTAGGTGGGACTTTCTGACACAGCACTTACCTTGTTGGAGTCCTACCGAAAAGACAGGGACTATTTTGTGTCTTTAGGTAACTACAAATCTGAGCTAACAAAAATAACACGTGGAGTTCCTCATGGTTCAGTTCGGGGACTTCTGATGTTTAACATCTATATGCTCCCACTCGCTCAAATTATATGCATGTATAAAAAAGACAAAATGTGTTACCACACTTGTGCAAATGACACACTAATCTATATAACAATCTCACCAGGAGACTATAACTCAATTCAAACACTGATCAAATGCATTGATCAAATTAAAAAATTAACGTGCCAGAATTTTCTTTAGTTAAATGTAGACAAAAGAGAAATAATAGTGTTAAGAGCCAAGAAGAAAGAGTAAAAGTCTGTATATATATCAGCTTCAAGCAGTAAACGTAAAAACCAAAAGCCAAACTAGAAATCTGTGAGTGGTTCTGGACTCAGACCTGAAGCTGAACAGCCACATTGAGACAGTAGTGAAGTCACAAGGGGACAAGAATAATAATTGCTGATTTCAGAGGGGTGGGGACGATGGCTTGCAGAAGAGATCATTTGAAGATATTGGTGAAGGCAGCAGTGAGTTCATTGCAGAATGTTCGGAATACCTTCCCAGCAGCCTTCCTCTGTTGTACTTCATACTGTTGGACATTAAGAGCAGGAATATTGATGACCACAGAGCAGGCTGAAGAAGAGGAGCTCTTGTTCTTGAAACGCCCAAAAAAGTTGTTAAGCTCTTCTGACTGCAGGGCTCCATGTGTTGCTGTTACTGTCCTTTTTGTCGCCTCTATAGTTAGTAAGATGTTATAACCCCTGCTATATATTCATCACAGACCTCAGATCGTTTCACTACATGCCTGTAGCATAGGACATTGGTTCAAGTTGCTGTGCAGATTGTACATTACAAAGAAAGTAAAGTCCCCTTTAATTCCAAAATACAAAACTGTAGAAAAATATGAAAGACCTGCCCTAAAGCCAATGTTTATTTTATCTCCTCCATCTATTACAGAAACATAGCAGACGGTGACCCTCATCATCTCTGGATATATACGATAAATTGTTTTCTGAGGTAAATGAAAGAACAATTCTTTTTTTTTATCAATGAACAACAGCCTGCAACACTTGGAAAACGATACACACAACTTTAAAACAAATCTAATTCTTAAGAGACATTGACAAAAGTGGAGAGCTTGTGCAGTACTGTTGCATGCCCAGTGCTGCTCTCTGAACACTGCATGAACTCTAAGTGGGTTATATTTAGGCAGGCAGGAAGAAAAACAAAGAAGTTAGCCTGGGAAGGAAAAAAAAGCAAAGACAAGAGGGGAGTGAATTTTTGGTTGAGCGCATGAGCTTTGAGACATTATTAAGTTTTGATACAGACTGTTCCACACGGTCTCCAGTTTGCTTGTACAGTGCCCTCACATCAACAAACACAAAGAGATTAGTCCAAGGATGCCTATCCATGAGACACAAAAGACAAATACAAAGTCAAGGGCAATGGTAAAAATATTTACTTATGAAAAGTAAAGAAAACAGAATGGGGAACATGTCCAGTCAATGACAGGTCAACCAGATACATAGCAAGCTTCAGGTTTTAATAACTTTGTCATTATGCTTCACGTTCTCTCGCAGGGTGGAACTGGAAATGGTGTACTGGGGTCCTGAATAAGCCACACAACACGTAATACACAAATCAAGTTGGTCATTCGAGATGCTGAAAATAAACGGCGTTGTACTTGTATCAGTCAAATAAAGGTTCAAACAAAGCAACACATTTTTTTTTACTGCTTTACCTCAATTTCTACAGTGGAATTCTTTACCTTCTTTTTCTTTTTATTTAAGTGGTTAATTTGAATGAAACGATCCAATGTCTGCTTACATTATTTAAAAAAATAAAATTCAGTATAAACAATGCACAATTGAAATGCTAAGAAAGAGAGTGTACAATATGTACAACATACAGAAGCACTTAAAACTAATGATACATTTACAGAGGACCACCAGAGTCCTGCAGTCTTACAGCATCTGGATAGAAGGTGTGTGTGTGTGTGTGTGTGTGTGTGTGTGTGTGTGTGTGTGTGTGTGTGTGTGTGTGTGTGTGTGTGGGTGGGTGTGTGTGTGTGTGTGTGTGTGTGTGTGTGTGTGTGTGTGTACATTGGCTGGCTGGAGTACTTCATAATGCAAGAGGCGATTTTTTGCTTCTGGTGGTATAGATGTTGGTAGTGGTGGGTAAGATACTCCCTACTACCCTCTGAGCAGCATTCCCCAGCCTGTGCCGTTCTTTCTTCTCTGCACCAGTAATGCAGAAGAAAACAGAGCACCTGCAACCTGAACTCAAAATGAGAACTGGTTCCAAAAATAGAAAAACCTGAAAACTGAAGGCTGTGCCTCCCATTCTACTTTTGGAAATTCAAGTAGGCCTGCAGTCTGAGAGTGGAGTGCCTAGTTGGGATAATGTGGATTTATCAGTTATTTGAGATAAGAAGTGTTTTAAATGTGAGAAAAGGAATTTTAAATTATATACTGGATTTTAGTTTAAAGAAAATACAATTTCCAGTGCTAATACTCTTCATAACTCTTACTGCAGCATTTTGGAGCAGCTGAGAAAAACTTTAGGAAATTCTACTAATGAGGAATTACATTTGCCAAATCCTGAAGTAACAAATGCATGGACTAGGTTTTCTTTAACACTTTTTCACAAGGTATTCCTTATTTTGATACGACTGTGAAAAAAGCAATTTGAGAAACTTGTCTTATGTGTGAATTAAAAGACAAATCCTGGTCAGAAATAACAGTAGCACTATATGGCAAATATCTAAAGTAACTGAATGACTAGACTGTCTATTTCTGAAGCTCTTGGGTCCAAAGACAACATTCTTGGCCCTATCTGAATTTAAGAGCTGGAAATTAGCAATCATCTGGCTTTTATTAAACATGTTTGTAGTTTAATTAACTTACTGGGCTCTTCTTGCTTCATGGATAGATAAAGCTGAGTATCATCTGTAAAGCAATGGAAGTTTATTCCATGCTGCCTTATTGTAATGGGAACATATGAAGGGTGAAAAATATAGGCCCAAGCACAGCACCCTGTGGAGCACCATGGCCAACCAAATATATGCACAAGTCTACTGTCTGAGGGCACGAGGACATTGGTAGCTTTTACTACTGGTGAATCTGTACTATGATGCAATCTAAATCCTGGAAGAAACTCCCTCAAACAGATCATTTATTTGTAAATTGTCAATTAGTTTACTTTCAAATTTTTTCTTTCAAGACCTTTAGAAAGAAAAGCAGGACTAGATGTAAGAATATAATTAGCTAGCACTCCTAGATGTTGATAGTCGCATGTCCATACTTGCTCTTTTTTTTTTTAATCTGAGGCTGTAATATAGAGATCTATGTAATACAAAAGACACAGCACAAAGATAAGCTATGTGGGTTTTTAATCTGACAATGACAAATCTGACAACTCTCAAATGATATGACAGAATCAGGAAAAAAAAGCACATTTCTGATTAAGAAAATCTCAATCTTTAAAGTAAGTGAACTTTAAAGTGAACAAATGTCTTGATCTTGGTGGTTCAATATTTTTCCCTAAAATGAAGTAAAACACAAGCACCTTATGTTTAGAGTAAATGCCTGTAAATACCATTACTGGAATAATTAATTCAGTTCTTTGTAGTTTGTACTAGCCAATTTAACTCATATATAGGTTTCCTTGCAATGATATTTAAATCACTGAAGGATAAAGTAACACTACACACCTTCTGCATCATGGTATTCTCATAGATGCTGCAATGATACTAAAATAAATATTTTTGCAGGCCAGTCCGCAGCCTTTTTTAAAGGTTCTCTGCAAGTGCACCTTTTCTGCTTTGTTCAAAGCACAGACAAAAAAAACGTCTAATAAAAGCAACCCTAGAAACACCCCACCTCTATCCTCCCATGCTTTCAAGTGAGTGCTTATTAACATGAGTGACTCATAATGAAATTGAACTGATGTATAGCACCCAAATGAGCAGGGTCACACATGATGTTTATGTAACACTCACTAAATAAAGCACTGACCCAGTTTTTGTGAACTTTTCACAACTTATTCACAAACATATTGGTAAGAAGGTCATGGGTAAATCTTGCTGAACAAAGAACTCATAACTCTTGTGCTTTTAAATAATAAAAAAAGGACTGAAATCAGAGAGTGAAAGCTACTAAAGACAGAACCTGTGCCACAGGCACATCACCACATGCCTGACCATTTCATGGCCTGAAATAGATGGTATATTGAAAATCAGAAAATCTCTTGGAGAACATGCGCATGTACCATGTGTGCCCCATTTATTTTCCTCATCTAGTAAGCTGCTACTCTGGAGAGTCAGGATCATCTTGTCCTTACCATGGTAAATTACAATAGATCTGTTTGTACAAGTGAGTAGTGAGAAATGGCTTCAGAGAGCACCAGAGCTTGACCCACTTTCTGGTGCTGTGAGCCGTGTAGATTCATTCTGCCAAGTGCTCAGGAGACTCGAGGTCTGGTAAAAGTGTACAAGCTCTGGTCTATATCTATCTTTACACAACTCAGATACAAAATTGAAGTTCAATAAAACCAGGTAATAGATGAAAGGAAAAAAGAAAATGCCTAAGAGTTCATACTGAAGTGCAGGGCTGGAACATCCTTTCCGGACATGACTGCATATGCCCCCCTGGCATATTTTTATGTCAAGCTTAGCCACTGAAAAGTAGTTGTTTCATATGCTGGTGGTCCTGGTCATGCGCGGTTTAAACATGTCTTCTGATCCAATCAGCAGTGGATACAGCCATTCTCCAAGTGTATTAGAACATGTCTACAACCCTCCCAGAAGGGAATTCCCAGCTCTCCTTGTATTTTGCAAATTCAAATGCACAACCATTTACCGCCTGGTGCTAGTGTTGGATTTACAGCAACACGTCTGCTATAAATTAATTCCTAAAGCATGGACGGTTTGGTTTCTTTGCATTGGTGTTGCCATGTGCCGCCCACACCCACTCACTAGTCGTGGGATGGTTCAGTAAGCATGGTCAAAGCACATGTCCACAGATATAAAATAAAACTGGCTTCCGTCACCGCTTTTTAATGAAAACAAACAAACAAAAGACCAACACGTTTTTTCTGCTTCAAGTGTAATCTTTCAATTCACAAAAATTGATAAAACAATATGTTCACTTTGGTCTGGTTCTGATCATTTCTTTCAGTGATTATGTTAAATATGCGGGGTACTGTGACATCACAGAGCCAGATCACGGCTGCATTTCTCGTTCAACGATAGAATGATGCGTCTAAACTGTCAAACATCTATCGTTTCTTGAAAACTGTCGTACTAAGTTTGGACTTTGCTGGGATGAACCACCATAATGTGAAAGACAATGTTTCCAGATGTATTTGAGTTGACTTCAGCAACAGGAAATTTACAGAAACTTTATAAAGTTACTTTACACATAATGCTTATGTTGTGTCAGTTTTTGATGGATAATAGATAGACTATTTAATTATAGCCTTTTCACCTTTCACATATTTGGTCTTTTTATCTCAGCGGTTCATACAAGAAAAAAGGTGAGTTGGGACAACAGTTGTGAAAGACCTGCTGTTCCACACTATTTCTTCCATTTCAACAGCAGTTTGTGTTATTGTGTCATTTAACCGTAATGCGTTCAACGTTGAACTCTTTGACAAGTTTTCTTTTTTGGGTTTTTATTGTCAGATGAGTTATACCTTTCCAAAAACTGCTGTAATCAGACGTATTTGAGCAACAATACTATCAAACGTTGACTTACTCTTGTTTTCTCTGTTTTCTCAAACTCACCTTTATTTTTAACTATGTATCATGATGTACACGTGAACATCCCCTGAATACATCCTCCATCATCAACGAGGTTGCCACTAAGCTTCTAACCACAGGTTAAGAGCTGTCATCTCAATGACGCAACTTAACGACAGTGTTTGCAAGCATTAGTTTAAGCTATGTTTTTGGAAAACACCTGTGCTGCTTAACGATAAAGGTACTATGTTGGTTACGTAGTACCTTTATCGTTATCAACTATGGTTTCAGGAAACACCTCGATTGTACCCACGGGGTTCATGTGTTAGTAGCTAATGTAGTAAGCAAATATTATAATGGCTGACTGGATTTTTCAGCCTCCCTAAAGCCTTTTCTGCACAGATTGCATTGTAAAGATGCACTACCACCATTGTTGAGTGGGACATTCACATTGAACACACAAAGGCAAATATTGTGCTCCAGGACCAGTAGGTCCTGAATGCCTCTGGTCTCCTTGTCTTTCGTACCACAAATACAAAATATAAATAAAGCACCACTCTGACACTAACAGAAACTAGGCTTTGAACTTGTTGTTTAAGTCGGACACAGAGCAGTGCTGGCCCTCATTTCCACCATTGCTGCTGTCATCTGTGGCATTTCTGCTGCTGTAGGAGGAAAACTGGACTGACCTACCCAGATGGAGGTTTCTAAGGCTATGTTCACATTGCAGGTCTAAGTGCTCAAATCAGATGTTTTTTGTTTTGTCTGGTCATTCACATTACAATTTTAATACGACCTTGTGAATGGCACTGCAGTGACACGCATGCGCAGAGGAAAACACGTCATGGAGTGTGCAGTATAAGTAAATATAGATGCTTCACTTGTTTGTCTGGGAAGTTTGAAGCCCTGATGAAAGCAAAAAAGGGAGATTGAGAAAAGGGAGAGGATAAATCCTAACGATGGCCTTTTGTGAAGCAGTGGCTGCGACCGCTGTACAGAGGTATGTGTGGATGCGGAGACGGAAACGGGAGTGGTGGCGTCAAAGTCGGATGCAACTCAACATGACCATTCTGACTGCGGTCGTTTCGACACAGATCGTATATGTATTATGGGCAAAAAACAGAATTGAGCTGCAGTGTGAACGTAGCCTAAAGCTACTTTTTCACAGCGATTGTGCTATAAGGATGTCCTGGAGATCCTCTCTTCATTCCACATCCACTCTCCAGATGTGCATTCACAGTGATCCCAGGAAGATGCAAGATCAATTCCCGGGCGTGCATTTTCACAGGGCCTCACAGTGTTCCACAATCTGAAGATGGTGCCTTTCCTCCAGGTTGGAGTCCAAAGTCAGCAACAAGCCTGTGGTCTGTGGTTTTTAAACATGAGACTTGACACAGACTTTGCTTTATTGCACAGATTCAATTTCAGCATCCAAGAAAGTCTTTTAGTGTAGGTGTCTGAGCTGTTGGCGGAAAAACATTCTTCAGAGGAAAATCACTATGATCACCTTGGCTTTCTGTGTAAAACCAGGTAAATATTCAGTATAGAGGGAAGAAGACATCACCACAGTATCCAGCACTCTGGGATACTGCAGGTGAATTTGTTCAAAAACCTTTCATCTCTCGTGTTGCAACATAAGTGAACAGATTTCAAATATTATTTTCATTCAGAGCCGACACTCCCTCTATGAAGTGTGAAACATTAGGAAGGCGCAGCTCTCTACATGAATTCATGTTTTAATTATGAGGGCTTTGTAGCACATGCTGCCGTGGTGCTCCCTCCTTCAGCACTTCTGACGTCTTCTCTTCTTGTTCATGGGGACACTTTTCACATAGAGAACAGTATGTACCCTTCAAGAACACAGACACGTATCCTCCATTATCACCCACGGCTATTTGGCTCGTCTGCTTTCGTCTTTTCAGTCTGCAGCATCCTAATGGTTAAGTCATCCCACAGTGCGTTTCTGGAAGGATGCCTAGGGGGGGAGACGACAGATACTGGACAGGCATTAGTATATTTTGAGTTTTGACAACGAAAAGCAAACGCTATGAGGTGCTGCCAGTGCAGTCAAAAGAGAAAGTGGCTTGATCGTATCGAGAACACACGAAACACATCTCTGCTGATGACAAGTATTGTCCAGGAGATGATTAGTTTACTGAAATGCAAACTTTCACAAACAGTCAGTAACAAATGCCTTTGGTTGAGTCTCTTGCATCCACCCACGGCAGACATGTGACTCAGTCTGCTTCCGAGCACCGTCACACTTTCTCTCATGCACACAGGTTAAAACAGCAGCATGCGCTTTCTCACACGCTCTCTTTCTATTGATTGTCCTCATTCGGAGAGTGACCCTGAGAATCCAGGAGATTCACTTCATTCTGTCTCTGAATCGCACACTCACATTCATGCGCAAAGTGGTTTTTTTTCTCTCCCTGTTACAGCTATGAGCTGGCAACATAATTATGGAGGCTGTGGCCAAACATGGGCACCTGCGAGGGCGTGCATATGAACGACAGCGGGACTTCCACGGAGAGAGTTCAATGTCAGTGGACATGTCGGAGGATCTGTCTGCTGTTTCTGAGTAGTTCCTGTATGTAAGCGGTGAACAGAAATGAGCCATGAAATGTCCTGATGAAAA
The DNA here is from genome assembly GCA_014839995.1 of Xenentodon cancila. Classification (NCBI taxonomy): domain Eukaryota; kingdom Metazoa; phylum Chordata; class Actinopteri; order Beloniformes; family Belonidae; genus Xenentodon; species Xenentodon cancila. Next base: position 22,272,255 of record CM026206.1, read on the forward strand.
AGACAACATGTCCTAAGTATAAGCATGAAGCAATCAATACGTAAATAAAATCAACTTAGACATAAATAATGCACATTAATGATGGGAGACTATGTGCCTTGGTGATTAAGTGCTAGTTGACTTTAAAGCAGTTCTCCGTGTTTTTGACAAGCAAACAGCATCAGTTCAGAGGCAGGAACAATGGTGCCAGTGTGGCCCTGAAGCGCTGCTGGGCTACAGACAAGAACCGGTTATGCCAGAGGGCAGGGGCAGGATTACAGTGACCAACCAAAGCAGTACAACATTTATTGTCAAGTGGATTCTGTTTCTAACTTGTAGAGAAGAATAAAAAAAAAGGACTTAACAAAGAAAGGCCATCAAACTCAAGCATTAGTGGTGCACAGTCACCGTCTTCTGCTATTCTGGTCATTGACCGAAGCAGAAAAATCATCTAAAGGACGGATGATTTAAACAAATATACATAAAAAAAAAAATTAAACCAAACAGTGCCTCTGTAGCTTCTAGTCTGCTTGAATCCCAAAAGACAAAAGAGAAATTAGAAGAACATAGACATTAGTCCACTTCCAGGGAACCTGTTTGGTGTGGTTGGATTTGTCTAGTATGAGAAATGATCATTGTTCCCAGGTAATTACCATAGCAACCGGAGCAAGACTTCCCAAAAAGAGGTGGTCTTAATCTTAATCAGTTGTCAAACTGTGGTGTGGTTCTTCTGGCGAGAATGCAAACTGAACCCAAACAGGACCAACAGAGCGTGCATGATATAAACTGCAATCATAACATAAATCTGGTCAAAATCTGGTCCAAATGGTTCAAATGAGTTCTGTTCACGGGATTAATGTTCACGTGAGTATGCTGAATTTAGAAACCCCGATCAGCAGACACCTCCCGCCGGCCCCGAAAAATCTACCCGGAACTCCCGCTAGTGGAAACACGCGTATAAGCCCTGACGAAGTTCTTGTGCGGTGACACATGTTGGTATTCTTGGATTTGCCTCTGTTAAAAGTCAGAAAACCAAATCTACAAGTTTAGAAAAGGGACCAGCGCTAACAAACTCAGTTTAAACCTTAAAAACCGGTGCTTGTGAACTTGCACTGATGGGCTGCAGAAAAAGACTCAACTCAATGTTTGCATCTTTATGAATGAACATACGGGGCGTTTCTCCCGTTGGCATTTATGGATTTCATTCAAACAAAAGGGATAAATTTGCCATTCAGCATAGCCATAAACATTTACAAACACCGGCTGCTGTTTATGACGCCTAAAAAAGCACACGGGCAACATTATGATGATGGTGGTTTTGTGATCCGTGTCCTTTCTGAACCGTGGTCCTCCAGAGCTGGATCGAGCTGATTAAAAAGAGGTATAAGAAACAAGCTACAGATGGTGAGGCTGAAGAGTGAGGCCAGATGAGCAGTTACCTCTCCGCTTCTCCGGCCCGCAAGATTTTATCAAAGAATTACAAGCCTCCAGCCCTCAGAAGAAAACTCCGGCTTCGTCTCAACAAAACGCTTTTCTTGTTTCATTTCTCCACATTCTAAAAATGAACAAATAGAGAAAAATACGAATGCATTCCTAACAATCGTGCTCATGGGTGAAAAGCTTCTGTTGTTGGCCCATTCACCAGGAGATGCCATCATTTGTCCCAACTTAGCATCAAATCACAGGAGCTCCAACCACCTGGTCTGTGTTGCTACCTTTTTAACTCCCATCATCTGCCCGTCTGCCACCAACATCCTTGTGTCTTTCAGTCCTGATTTTTGGGAGCAAACGTTGTCTTTGCAGGTGTCTAATCCACCTGCATTCAAGTCCATTCTTCCTGCGGGAGGGACTGACGGGGCTGAGCCTGCCTGTCAGTTTGCACACAAGACTTCATTCAGTCGTGACAGGCAAAGACAAAAGACGACAGGCAAGTGAGGGAAGGCGTCAAAATAACCAGGTATTGATTTTGGTCAGTTGTGGTGATGGAAGGATAGAGATGCTGACAGCAGTTTGACAAAGCGCTCTGAATATTTACAGGATTACTTTACATGTTTACGTGAGCCGTGCATGAATTCGGTTGCACATGCAGCGTGACGCTTTTGCTTATTCCTATTTATCACTGATCTCTTGTTGCATGTGGGGTAATGAGCAGGTCACCGTGTCCCACTGAGGACAGCGTTAACAGCCACATCGGAAGGCAGCAGAGGCAAAGCCAGAATTACGTGTGAAACTTGCATTTCATTTTCCTCTTAGTCAAACACAAGGAACATAAATTTCCACTCCACATCTGACACAGTATCTCAGGGTAACTATGCACAGGCCTCTGGAGGCACCAATGTGAAGCCGGTCCTGGCAGTCAAACAGATCAGAGTCCCATGTCTGGCCCTGAATAAGCCCCAAGGAGGATGTTTCGTCTTCATCAAATTTCTAAAGTAGACGTACTGTGGATCTGTTTGTGCCTCCAGGATGAGCTGCTCCATCTCAGCCAGGGCCCGGGCAGTAAACCAGGCTAGACGCACAGACGAAGCTCCCCAGAGGCAAATTTTAAATCTCACGAGGCCCAGACCATAAATCACCCCAATGAACGGTGTGTCCTAACATGATCGGTCCAGAGCAGAGTGTAACTCCCATCTTCTCTCTTCATCTCATTGTGTTTATCTACAAATGTAGTCTATTGACGCAGTATTCAAAGGAACACAAAGGAGTTAGAACATCCCTAGGTCTGTAATTTCTTGGTAAGGAGTGTAAACCTTCTTTAGGGACCAAGATTACGTAAAGTGAAGCAATTTTGAGTTGGAACGGAATTTGTGTTTTTTGCAAAATGGCATTTAATGTTAGCCTGGGGGCAACACAGCTATGACGAATGGAAATTTTAAGCCCCTGACAAGACTCAAAAATGTCATTCCACTTAAACGATAGACTGAATAGGGTCCATACAGACAAATCAAGGCAATTTGAAGGGCCCGGGCAGTAAGTACTTAAGTACTTAAGTACTGTAAATACTTAAGAACTGACCCACTGCTGTAGAAACTGACGTCATGAACGTTGCTAGTTCACTTGTACAGACCAGACAAAGATGGGAAGAGGCCTCACTTTTGGCTCTTCCCATCCTTTTCTCCATAAGAGCCCCAGACCACAGACCCCCAGACCACAGACCCCCAGACCACAGACCCCCAGACCACAGACCCCCAGACCACAGACCCCCGGGCCCAGTAACTGACGATGTCCTACATTTCAAAAACAACACTTCCTCTTTGCATGGTTAATAACATATCAGTCTTTTTCAACAAAATTTTGCACATGCAGTGAATGAAATTTTTCAATCAGCAAAAGCAGAAAAATCACAGAGGTTAAAGTCTTACTTTAAATGCACATGTCTGGTCACATTAACACCAGACGAAAACACTCCTGTCCTCTGTAATTATGCAACACCTGATGTTCTCCTCTGTGTCTTCTACATGCACGCCCCCCACACACACATGCAAACACACACACACAAACACACGCAAACGCACATGCAAACACACACACACACACACACACACACACACACACACACACACACACACACACACACACACACACACACACGCAAACACACACACACACACGCAAACACACACACTACATACAGGGAAAAAAACAACAACAAATAAGCAAAATACAAAAACAAAACTCCTGAGCCTTGCGTGTCAGCATCAGTCATCAGAAATAAGTGGGAAACAATTTTCCAAAGTAATGCCTGAGATCATCTATGGAATGTCAACAGCGGCACCATGAAAGGAGATGGAGAATAAATATTTTCCCTTGTGCTTTTTGAGAGGTTTAAATGGGTAACTTCAAGTGTAAAAGCTTAAAGGTGACATTCCTTCAATTAGAAGAGGTGGTGTGTGTGTGTGTGTGCGTGCGTGTGTGCGTGCGTGTGTGCGTGCGTGTGTGCGTGCGTGTGTGCGTGCGTGTGTGCGTGGAGGTCCTGGAGGTGGCGAGGGACTATTGTTATTCAAAAGCAGCACTGCAGCACGCTCACAACCACCACTGCACCCCCACCCTCCACTCTTACCATTCAGAGGTATGCAAATGGTTGAACATTTTGGCAGGTTTGCATTTCAATAAGAAAAAAAACAACCTCTCTTCCTTTGTCGGAGCTGCTTGTGCCGGGAGGCAAATACGATTTCCATTGGTCAGTGGAGATGCAAATGTGCTGTAGACATAAACAAGTAAGTGAGGAGCTCTATGAGTTGTGGTGTGAATGGATCGACATTTCAGGATTATGAGCTTTTACACATTGACAGAAAATTTTAACAGAAAACAAATGCACTTTTGTTTAAAATCATGAATAACTAAAACACGGAATGGCTACTGTTTTAAAGACGCAGTTTGTCAAATCCAAAGTTTGAATGCTATCTGAACCCCCTCCTTTATTTTTCTTTTGCAGCAGCACACAGCTTTGAAGCTATAAAATCCTAAGAGGTAAGGTTCTGTGCAAAATAAATGGATCCTAATAATGACCTTTGCAGACAATGATTAAAGGCATTGAGAATGATAAGCATCTGTCATGATACTGATAAGCACATGACCGTGGCTCATAAGGCTTTCCCCCAAGGGCAGCCTCTGAACTGCCCTGTGTTTGTGTGATATCCTAAATGACAGACAAACTGTGTGGCTTGAGGGGAAAGTGATAACCGCATGCATTTTTCAGGTCCACTGTAAAACACGAGGCCAAATCATGAAATAAGTCCAACTTATACCCATCTGAGATCCCCCTTCTCAGAGTTCATCTGTACTTTGCCCCTCCTTAGTTAACATTCCTCTTTTGCACTAAAGGATTAGACCCCACATTTTACCCTTTCTAACCATCTATTGCCACCTCGGTGTAAGTGACACCCTCATGTCCTATTCACCCTGCTGCAGCTGCCATTGTCTTTGCTCGAGTTATTTTCCTGCAGCCACTGCTCACTTCCAGTGAGGACAAGACCGGCCTGAAGGCATGACTACACAGAAACGTGGAGTTTATGGGAGATGCTGTGCTGATTTGCAGATATCAAACATTGTGTGCCTGTGTGATGTGTCACGCATCTGTTTAAAGGTTGACTTATATGAGCTTGGCCACTAATGTGGGAGTTACGAACAATTCTTGACGTGTTATTGCCCTCCATTAGGGTATCTTCCCTTTATTATCCGTCATCATTAGCTTTCTCGCCAGGTTGCAAGAGGAGGGAAGAGTCGTGATGCCTTTTATCTTTCCCTGCTAGAAACATGGGGTTTAATTCTAAAGCTTGAACCACAATGAGTCTAGTTAACATGCCCTGAAATGCAAGAATGTGCCATATTTACTGACAATTAACAAGAAAACAGGCTTCGCTGGCAACACCGCCAGGGTGGAGCTCACTGGGTCGGCTGTGATGTGGTTAGAGGGACATCTGTGTGTGTGCACCCCAGCAACCGTGTCTGCTTGTGAATCCAGGGCACTAATTTCATATTTCAGCACAGCCGCCTGTCATCAGCACTCTTATCAAAAATACATACCAGACCATAATGACGGGAGGACTGGATGCCAAAATACCTCAGAGCACATGAGCACAAATGAAAGATGGGGGAGAGGGGGGAGGCATGTGGGCAATGTGACAAGGGAGGCAAAAGAAACTGCGACAAAAATATAGTATTGGGTAAAACAGAACAGAGAGCAGCTGGTGAACATATCAGGTTCAACAAATATATTATCATTTTGATCACAGCTCGCCTCCACTGAAAGTGTCGTAGCTGAAAAAATCCGTGCAGGTTAATGCAGCATGTGTGCTTGCATGAGCTCTTGCAATGTAGTGTGTGTGCGATTATGTGGGGAGGTGTACTGCTGGATCAGCAGCCTTTAACCCCCAGCATGGATGATTCACACGCCAAGGGGCATGTCTGAACAGGTCACCAGCTGCAACACAACACTGCCAGGATGACACGATCCACCTAAATCCTGATAATTTAGAGCTACATTCATGTGTGCATTTCAGCCACACACAACATGCAACATCAGAAAGAAAAAACTATGATGACCATATATATATATATATCTATATATATATATATTCCGTGATTTCCCGTGCTTATGTCCTCCCAGGGGAGGTTTTGTCAGGAAAACACAGCTCCAGCACCCACCTGTTGCAGCAACACTTCCCCGTCACAGTATTATACTTGCATGCGTTATGCACATGTGGGCGGGAGCGCACGAGCGAGGAGAAATTCACCAGTGTCCAATCAGCTGTGAGCGCCGCTGGAGCGGTATAAAAGCCGGTGCGCTTCTCTGAGGCGGCAGTCTAGTCGCAGACGAGCTTTAAAGTCGTTTAAACTCAACCGATATCTACTCTTCACAACCTCTCTAGGAGGGACGGAGTTTGAGACTCACACTTGGACAGCTTTGTCTCCATTTACTCTTTCTTTCTGTTTTTTTCCCCTCCTTTTAACGGAAGTAAAAACAAACAATGCGGCTCATCCAGAACATGTCGACCATCGCGGAGTACACGGCTCCTGAATACTCGGGCCAGAACCGGGTCATTAAAATAGCTGTTATTGGAGGCAGCGGAGTCGGGAAAACAGGTAAGAAAAAAACGAGTGAATTATAAGCCAATAGTTAATGTAGTTGCACTGCTGAGTGTAACAGACTAATAGTAATTGCTTTTTTTTTTGTTTGTTTTCTTCAGCGCTCGTGGTGAGATTCCTGACGAGGCGCTTCATAGGAGACTACGAGAGAAATGCTGGTGAGTTCAAGAGGATGGACACCTCTGTTTCAGCTCAGCTGGCTTCTTACCAACATTGTGAGGTCCTAATTCTTTTTTTCCCCCCATCTCTTGCGTGTGCAGGTAATCTGTACTCCAGAGAAGTCCAGGTGGATGGAGAACAAGTAACCATCCAGGTTCAGGACACTCCTGGAGCAGAGGTGGGTCCTCATGCTGCTCAGACAGAAATCAGACACTACGCACTTTAGTTCCTCAGGACTGACTGGAAGGTAGTCGATCCCACAGGGGTTTACCTCAAGGAAAAAGAAATAATAGACCATTATTCACAGTGTGGCTGTTATGATCATTTAAGCTTCTCTTGACTGGACACTTTTTTCCAAAGCCAAACACGGGAGTAGAAACTTTCTTTCCCCCCACAAGCCTTTCATTCTGGCTGTCTAATCTTCCATTTAAACTAATGGCTGTCTGGGGCCACAGTAAATGATACCCTGATCCAGACTTCTCAGTCATCCACATCTTTCTCCTCTGCCAGGAGTAATCCTATCGCTCTTGTCTGGCTCACTCAGCATTCCAGTCATTACAAAAGTTCAGGCGCATAAAGTCAGAACAATCTGGTCTGAACTAGGTCATTTATTTTGTTTTCTTTTTTTAGTCTAACATAAAAGTGTTGTGTGGGAGTCTTCCTGAAAAAGATCTGATTGAATCAGTCTCTTTTCCTTTTCCTCTCAGATGACTGATAATGGTATCAGCCTGCCTGACCATGTGACCTGCTCCATCCAGTGGGCCGATGCGGTGGTGCTGGTGTACTCGGTCACAGACAGCCACAGCTTCGGTCTGATCGAACGCTTGCATCAGCTGGTAGTTCGTACCAGCGGCGCCAATGTGCCCCCAGTGATCCTTCTGGCGAATAAGGCGGACCTGCTGCACCTGCGGCACGTCGAGTCCCAGCAAGGCCCCGTGTTGGCGGGAACACTTGGCTGCTCCTTCTACGAAGTGTCTGCCAGCGAGGACTACAACCAGGTCCACGGGGCTTTCCACAGACTGTGCTGCCAGCTGGCCAAGCAGCCGCCGCCTCCTTCCGGCTCCCCGCACCCCTCTGCCAGCACTGCCACGGAGAAGAGGCGCTCGCCCCTCATCCCACGGCCAAAATCTCCTAATATGCAAGATCTGAAGAGACGCTTCAAGCAGGCGCTGTCGGCAAAGGTTAGGACTGTCACCTCGGTGTAGGGTGAAGTGGTGAGGTGGTCTAGACTGACCACAAAGAAAAGAGGACAAAGAAGATTCAAGCTTCTCCACTTGTAGCATCCAAACTGAAGAAGACAGGTGTGAGACGAGCAGCTGTTGCATCTGCTTGGCAGGGTGCAGGTGAATCTTTGTAAAAGGTAGAACGGGAGTTTGTCACGACGCGTGCCGTGTAAAGAGAAGCTGTAAAGGGCTTCTTCATGGGTTCAGGAGAAGAAAAGACACCTAAGGAGGTGGCTGACTGACACGAAAACTCAATTAAAAACACAAAAAAGAATCCTGTAGAAAGAAGCTCTCCTGGCAACGGCGGCGCTGAGGACTTCTTATTTTTAGCCCATTGTGGCAGTTCTTTTTTCAGACTGCTACTGCATGGCTCCACTAAAGCTGGTATTATACCAACCACTTAAGGCAGAGCCGATCATGTGCACGTGTCAACATCTGCCAAAATCATCACTGTGCGCGGGGTGGGGGGCTGTGGGGGTGGGGGTGGGGGGCAGCAGGATGTAGCAAGTGCTGGTCGTGATCACTGATGCACTTTATAAAAGGAATCGTCCAAAGGGCCTGTTATTTATTTGCTACAGCTTCACTTTGTGCACAATAAAATTATGATTTTAAAATGAAATGTCTGTTTTTTGACAATCTTTTCTTGCACATTAGCATTTAAATTAGAATGGAGGTTAAAGTGTGTGTGTGTGTGTATGTGTGTATATATATATATATATATATAAAACTGTTATTATTGCACTTTGGTATATCCACGATGCCACAGGCGGTGCATCCAAACTCTGAGTCAGTGATGTCCTTGGCTGTGATAGACTAGACTATCTGAAGGGGATGACGCACACAGGTTGTCTGGCCCATGAATAAAGCAGCTTTTATAAAAGACCCACATAACAATACAGCACAGAATAGCAAGGAGACAGTAGGGTGACGAATATACAGCTGCTTTTGGCAGCTTGTGATGCCAAAGTCGAGCTTGACGCCTGCTGCAGTGCTCGACCTCGAGTCAACTTGACTAAAGGCCCAAAACAAAAGGCGAGGTAACCAGACGCTCACTGAAAGATTTATGTCGGTTTTCTCAAAGTAGAAAATATTAAACGCTATTTTCTAACAAACGTTGGACGTGTATGTAATTACAGTAGGAATGTATTTATCACCCACTCAGAACCTTTTCAGTGAATCCTGTTAGAATCTGTGAGAACAAAGAACAAGATCCAATCTGCTTAACTAAATGATAAAGATTCTAGTTTCTCAGTCCTTCCAAGCAGGGAGGTGGGTGAAGCCAGTGCACTCCAGCCGAGGGGATTCATGATGCAGAGAATAAAGCCGGTGGGGGTGGGGGCGGGAATGACGAGTGAAGGTGAGAATCCAGGTTTTCAGCAACTTCGTATCCTAAGCAGACGGTGTGAAACAGTTTGTTAGGCTCATTCGTCACCATATGATGTGGTGAGGTGATGACATTAACAGTAGGTGTGTATTCTCTCAGCACTCTCTATTTTTCACACCACTTGTAATGAGTTCACACATGACGTGCACGGTGTATGCAAAAATCAATCATCACACAGGTGTCTGAAGAGTGACCAGCTTTATTGGAAATAAGCATCGTACGGGTGTTAGAAGTTTACACTTGTTCAGAAACGTAGAATTACGGGACTGGAATGTTGATTCAGTTGCCAATCATTTCCTGGATTTTTTTCCCTGTAGCTTTGAAAAAAAAAAATTCTAGCTTCTTAACCTCGACTTGCACCTGTTAAGGCATTTGTGGTGCACATGTGCATCCCTGTGTTCGTGTCTGTGCTCTTCCCTCGTGGCAGGAATTTAGATGCCAATATCAGGCGCCAGTCTTGAGGTGCTGAAGAGAAGCTCCGGGATGTCTGTTGGTCTAAGCAACCGGGTTGAGAGAACCAGCACCTGAAGCAGAGCAAAACACACACTTCAGGTTAAAAGGGGCAGGGCAAAAAAAAGAAAAAAAGTCACATGCTCATACTTTTTTGGACCACCTTTAAGTTAAAAATAAATGTACTGACTGTACAATTTGTTTATTCATTCTGCAAAGATGTTGAATCGTGATGGAGGAGTTTCACTCCCGCTTTAGCTTTTCTCCAGGACAGATAAGAGACTCTAAACGGAGTTGAGGTGTGGACTCTGTGGCGGTCAGTCCGTGTGTGAAAATGATGTGTCATCTTCCTTGAAGCACGTTGTCATTTGGAGCCCAATGTATCCCAGAAATGTCACCATTCCATCGGGGAAGAAAAAGCTGCTCATACATTAAATCCAGGTTGTCACCTGAGCTCATTTATTGCACACATAATGCTAGTGAACCAACACCTGGCCAAATCAAGCAGCTCCGGATCGTGACATCACCCCTGCAGGTTTGTATGGTAGCTAAAAGGCATAACGGGCGCTTTACTTCATCCACTTCTCTTCTTATCTTAGCGTTCCCATCAGTCTGGAGCAGGATGTCAGCGTTATATTTGCTTAGTAAAATGCAGGCTGTGACGTTTTGGCTCTGGACTCATCAGCTCCCTCGTAGTATGGACTTTGCTCCAAAGTCCAAACTTTATTCTTTTCTGATCACATTTCTCCTTACCGCATCAGTTAGGATACCTTGATTTAAGCTAAAACATATTATGCATCACAAGACCTTTCTTTTTGCTTTTGCAGTTCTGAAAGGAGCCAATGTTTCTAGGTTGTTTGGGACATCTTAATCTACAATTTTACGCACTTCTCCTTTAATATCAGTGACCTAAAACTGCATTTTGAATATGGACAAAAAGCCATTTTTAAAGATGATTTGTCCTTGTGTAACATGAGTAAGGAGTCACAAGGTAACCAAGTTAGACCTCACCCCCACCCCCACCACCTCCTCCACCCCTCCACCACCCCCACCTCCTCCACCCCCGTCACTAAGCTCAGCTGATAACTAGAAACTATTACAAAGAAAAACCTCTCATTGCAAATTTGGATAATGCCAACAGTGTTCTTGCACAATTCCACATGTGTAATTTCATACTCGCAAAGTCTCAGTTATCTAGAAGTGTGTGCAATATCAAATTCAGTGTCTGTGCTCAGTTGCAGCTTAGAAAATTGCATATCAATATTTCAATTATCTCATAGTTCTAGAGTTTGAATAAGAAATCAACAATCTTCATATGCTGGATAAGAACTCCGTTTCCCTGGGACAGTGTTCCTTTAAGTCTAGGTCAGCACCTAAACTTGGCAGTGGGTCTGTTTGTTGTGGCACAGGGTGCACGTTTCAGAAGAACTTCGAGTCCGAGACTGAGACTTTTCAGTGGAACTGCTCTTGAACATCTGCTTCACAGACGACAGCCCCAGTGCTGACACATAATTCTGTCTACAGTGTGTTTCACATGTATGCAGGAGTGTAAAGAGGGTGTGTGGGCCAGCAGGTGATTGTGTAAGCTCGGCTTCATTCAGTTCTCCTGATTACACATGGAAAGCTTTGATCGTTGCCAAGCCTCTCATTGCCTCTGTCCTACTTCTCAAAGCCTTTTATTACGACAAACCCGCATTATTCAGCCTGGTATCCCATCTCGTCTTCCTCAGACTCCTGTCAAGCAGAGACGACGCATTCATCTGCATGTTTTGTCTGTCAGTGTGGGTCGCATATGTAATAAGCACTTAGATCACCCAAACACACAGGCAGGCATGGAGAAAGAAAAGCTTGTGTATGCAATCATTGCATCAATACATGTAAAGATTAGGTGACGCTCTCACCTTTTCACCTGATCTGAGCCACCTGTGTATGTGGGCCAGTGACTGTGTACCATCATGCTCTCGTATCCTTTGCCACTGCTTTCCATGGTTAGAGAGATGACTCAATTTAATTTAATGTCAAATCAATTCTAAACGGTACCGACTGAATGTTAATGATGGCTGCAGAGGGTTTAACTTTTACGGTCTTGCATTTCTGAAGGTGAATTTGAATGCTCTTAGAGAGAAGAGTATAACGCTACAGTTACATTAAGAAAGGCTTACAAATTGAACATTAACAATACATTTTTGTTTAATAAAATATACTGGATAGGAGTGATGCTCATTGCTGAAGTTCCTAGGAAAAAGTTGGGACTCATATCAATTGGCAGTGACTCGTTTCTTTTTATACATACTTCAGTTAAACTACTTATGAGTGTAGATGAGCTGAGAGAAACTGGAAGAAAGACAAAATTGCCCCCAGTAATGATAAAATATTGGTTATATGTTCAAAAGCCTTGAAGGGTTTTTCATCTAATTAAATTTCCAATCTCATCTAACAACTACAAAAGGCTCCAGGTTCTGTTTTATTCACTTAAGTCTTTTTCAAACTTGGTTTTGAACCAAATACTGACCTAAATTTGCTCCCAGCTCTTTGATCCTTTGCCATGATGTAGACCCCTCTGTCCTTGTAATGTGCTCAGCTGTTTTGACCATGTCCAAACAGTATTTTCTCTTATTAACTGAAGTCATGAAACATCTGCGGCCTGCAAATTGTCCCTCAGACAGTATCCCTTCTGGTATGTTGAAATAAGTTTTTACAACAGATTATGTGTAAAAAAATACAGGGCAGAATACAGAATATTTTATTTTGGTTTTAAACACAAAATACCAAACCGGCTTTGATTGTTGATTCAGGGAACTCACTGCCATTCACAAAGGATCACAGCATCAAATATACTTTTCTAAAGTCACAACTGATGGACAGAGGAGTTTCAGTTCACATAGACAAATATTTTTCATCTGCTGCCCTGCTCACATAAGAAGTTCCTCAAGGCCTTGTTCTGGGCCCACAGTCTGAGCATCCTCTACTAGCATTCTTACCAAACGAAGACGTTCTGATGTTTCAAGACATTATTTAGGAGCTATTCTTCTCACTAGCATTTTATTCAAGTAGAGCTCAACATCCTGATTTCATCCGCTGTGCTTTAATGGGTTTTATAATAAGACTGCTACATTTGTCGTACATATTTTTTTCTATATTATTTGATTTCATTTCCACTTTGTGCTTTACTGGTGTTTTTATATAATTGTATTTTATTACTATTGGAATGTGTAATTTTCAGTTATTTACATTCATTACTACTTTGAATATCAAAACAATCATCTGCCTCCCACGATGTAACCACATCATGCCATCAACCATTCCAAGACACTGAAATGGGGAATTTTCAAAGTAATTGGTGATCAGGCAAAACCGTCATCTGACAGTGAAAGCATGCCAGCTCTCGGGCCTTCTCACCTGAGTTCCTGGTTTGTGTGTGGTAACGGTCTCTCTGACGAGACGAAGCTCTGAGGGTGTGACTCCACCAACCACAAACAGGAAAAGCAGATTGTTGTCGCTGGGATGTGGACGGCTCACCTGGAATTAAGATGAGACGTCAAGATCAGTCATTTTATTGTCAGGTCTTCATAGTTGTTGTCTCTGTTTCGTATTATAGACCAGCCTTTAATAAGGAACCCATTTTATCCACGAAATACCTCACACCATTTCCTGTCCATCTCCTCATATGTGCTTCTGTGTGTGTCTTACTGCTGATCACTGCTCAGCTGGACACCTGTGATGTTGTGATGTTGATGACAGTGGACTCAGCAGTCACGCTGGCTGCAAACAAAGCTCAGATGTTGAAGACTACTCACACTGGTGTCATGACGGCTGACACGTGGCCATGGACGCAGGTGTACACACCTGCTTACAGAACACATGCAGACACAAACAAATGTCCCGCATCCGCTGCCTGAGGAGCCTCCCACAGACTCAGGGATTTGCTCAAGAGTCACTTGATAATGTCGTTCAAAAGCAAGATCGAGTCAAATGTTTCTGCTAAACACGATTGGTTGTGGGTAAACGATGGCAGGAGTCTATTGGTTGCAGAGCAGCATTCAGGACGGGCTTGTGAATGCAAACCGAGCAATCAGAGCCGCAGGGGGCGGAGCTGAGGGGAGAATGGATGTACACGTGAGGCAGCCAAGGGCTGGGGGGATGCATGTTAAGGATGGCTCAACATGTTTCTGGTATCAACAAAAGAAAAGGGGAAAAAAAGGTGTTAAGTAATGTTTTCAAGTCTAATCTCCTGGCATTCTGCTGAATTTTGACATTGACTTATTGGCACTGTTTGACATTTCATGCACAGCAGCTCCATGTGAGAGCCCATCGCCACCTGCGTGCAACTGCATACACACTGCTTGAACCACATACACAGCCATGAGATACACAAGGAGGAAAGGGCTATGATCTGAAACGTGCTGCACAGTCTGGAAATGAGGGAAAGAAAACGGGGAAGCCGTTCATTAAAGTGCCTAGAGGTAAATCGTTCAAAAAACAAATACGAGCAAAGAAATAAAACAAAACTGACATCCTCAATACCAGCCTTCAATCACCTTCGACATCATCCTCATGTACATGTTGGAGACAACAAAACACACTTCGTTCACTGCCATCCATCCATTCTGGCTTTCGGTCGGCTCAAAACATTGAGCTTCTTACTCTGAATAGATGGTGGCAACCTTTGGTTGTGTGTGCAACACAGAACCAGCAGCAAGATGCTGCTAGTAAAAGGCCACAGGGAACGCTAAAGGCTGGGCCTCAGACTCTGACTGTGGGGGGCTCTGCCGTAAAGGATGTAGAAAGGATGTGTGTTAAGAACACCACAGTCCTCTGCTTTCCTAAGGATATGGTCAAGGATCTGAAGGAGAGAATTCTTGAAATTTCAGTCTTTTTCTGATGATCAGATGGTCAGTGGCAGCTGAACTTCATTCCTCCCTGACCTGCAATGACTTTGTCAAATTCTTCACAGACAAAATCCAAAATATTAGACAAGCAGTTGGTACGTCAACAGCAGGTTCAGGATATGTACTGTGTCCACCGAAAACCGGTTTAAACACCATCACACTGTTTCACCCCATTAACAGCAAAGACCTGGAGGACATCTTACATTAACTGAACTCCTCCTCTTAATGCCTTCCAGTCTGGTTTTAGACAGCACCACAGCACTGAGACGGCTCTGACCAAAGTGTTTAATGACATATGCTTGAATACAGACAGTGGAAAAATGTCAGTCTTAGTTTTGCTGGATCTTAGTGCTGCATTTGATACAGTTGACCACAATATGTTACTAGACTGGTTCAAAATGTAGATAACTTTACATCTGAACAGACAAGAATCACATGTGGAGTTCCCCAAGGTTCCACCATGGGACCTCTTCTGTTTAACATCTACATGCTCCCACTGGCACAGATTATGAAGAACAACAAAATAAACTACCACAGCTATGCAGATGACATGCAGATATATATTTCTATGTCACCAGGAGACCGTCGTCCTGCACAGGCTCTTGGTAAATGCAGTGAGAAGATTAATTAACAAAAACAAAATTGAGGTCATTGTCTTTGGAGCCAAAGAGAAACTATCACAGGTCACCAAGAACTTCAAATCTATACACCTACAAAGTCAGCCTACTAAGTTCTGATGCTGGTCTATAGATCTCTTAATGGTCCAGGACCAAAATACATCAGTGACCTCTTGACCCAGTATGAACCTTCCAGACCCCTCAGGTCATCTGGATCTGGTTTTTTATCAGTTCCCAGAGTCAGAACCAGACATGGAGAAGCTTCCTTCAGCTTCTATGCTCCACATGTCTGGAACAAACTCCCAGGAAGCCTCACATCAGCTGAAACACTCAGTTTATTTAAATCCAGGTTGAAGACTCACCTGTTCTCAGCTGCATTTGAATAAAGATTCAAATCCACACTGTTTCAAAACTTGATTACATTTTAACCACTGATTGTATGCATTGTTCTTTTTTATTTACCGCATTTCTTTTGTTTAAATTTTAAATCATGCTTTTTATTTATGTGATGTTTTAACGTCTCTGTAAAGCCCTTTTAATTACCTTGTTGTTGAATTGTGCTATATAAATAAACTTGCTTTGCCTTGCCTAAAGTTAAAAATATTATTTCATATTTGTGTTCAGCCTGATGTTTAGTTCTGGTTAAATTATATATTTCCGTACAAAAATGACCTAAGACATCAGAATTGTGGACCTTGTGAGTGAATGTGAGTGAGTGAATCTTGAAGTAAACAAAGGAAAAAAAGGGTTGTTGATGCACATCACTCAGTACAAATGGGGAAAAAATCCTTTCTAAGGGGTGGCTGACCAACAAAGATCCCATACTTCATCACAATAGTATGAAGAGTAACTTTTGAGCAACTTGACAGCACAATTGGGAGAAAAGTGAACAGGACAGCAAGGAAAAAGCTGCTGTTATTCAAAAGGAGAGAATCTACCTGGCTAAACAGCACATGAATGAACCAGAAAGGTGTGGGAACAATGATTGGTAACGGATGAAATAAAAAACAAATCTCCTTCCTCCAAACACAACACATCTCATTTTAACCCCAAAAGAACCCTGTCCTACCTGGAAGATGGAAAGGTGGGTATCATGTTTGGG
Organism: Xenentodon cancila; assembly: GCA_014839995.1. Classification (NCBI taxonomy): domain Eukaryota; kingdom Metazoa; phylum Chordata; class Actinopteri; order Beloniformes; family Belonidae; genus Xenentodon; species Xenentodon cancila. Next base: position 22,288,646 of record CM026206.1, read on the forward strand.
TTCTAAAGGAAAATGTCATCTTTCAATCGTGAATCCCAAGAGAACGTGGGCCAAGGAGCATGATGAGAAACTCAAACACACAAGTTGTTTGACCAGAAAGAGGTTAAAGAGCTTTGGAAAGGTGAAGTAAGCTCTTAAGAAGGTCCATAAGGCAGAAGTTCAGGTGAGGAAACCAAATAACCTCCCAGATGTTCAAAGGAAGGGGCTGTCCAGCACTGATAAACAGTCTCAGTTCACTTACTGTGTTTAAGCATCAGAAGTGACGTTTGAAAAATAAGTGAACCACATAATTGTGAGTCACTAAGGGCAGACACACATGCTGGAAGCTGCTGTTATCTGCAGGATCACAACTGATGTTGCTTTCTTGGGAGCTAAAAAGGGCAGCTGGTCCTGATTTTCAATCATTTCTAATGACACATCAACAGTTGCTCATAGAAAGCTGTAACTCGTAATTGGCTGATCTTTGCTGGTGTCAGCTATACTCAACAACAATAGCTACAATCATTCAGAAAGCAGATATCTTGTACAACTGGGACTCTGTTTCAGAAAGACTAAACATGACAAACCAGACGCACAAACAATTTGGTCACAGACAGTTTGAAACGACAGTCTCAAGCGATACTGTACACAGTATGCCTGTGCAGTTGCAATTCAGACAAGTGAGTCCAGTGTGTTTAATGGCATAAACTGTTCACAGTGCGTGCTCTGGTTAAAAATAGATTATTTATAGACGGGCCTCAGTGCATTAAAACAGTGCAGTGTGCTGCTATAGAACCCCCCCAGGGCCCCCCAGGTTTATTGGCCTAGTCTATCCGAGTTGATAGTTCATGTGCCAACTGTCTTAATTTATATGAAAGGAGGTCATGGTAACACAACCGATCCAATTTCTGCCCCTGGGTAATCACCTCAGTGTGGGAGAGCCCAGATGTGGGGTGTTCAGGCTGTACTGGTGGGTGGATGCCAATTACCCACTGGAGTTAAATTACATGGATGGTGGAGATGGAATATTTGGACAAAAAGTACAATAAGCAATACATTCAACCGTTTGTGTCACCTGATGTTTTCAAGCATGTGAAAAAAACAAAACAAATAAAGACTGAATAAACACAAGAAGAAATTAAGAAATCGATCACTTGAATATCTCAAATACTATCAAACACTAAAATGCTGGTTGTCCATTTGCAGGACCAGTCTTGGTGGGGAGGGACACTTGGTGTATCTAATAAAGTGACTTCATGTGACGACATGAGTCTGTCCACCCTACTGGTCTTTGTGAAAACAGTCCAGGTGTGATGCTTTCCTCTCAGATTTGATCTACAAATACAGTTGTAGAGAATTTCACTTTAATATTTAATAATTCAATAATTCAGTCAACGCAGACCTCTTACATCTGCCTGAGCCTACAGGTTTCCAGTCACATCTCAACAGTGTCACGTTCCACTTCAGTCATAGATCTTCCAATACTGTCTCCAGCCGTGTTGGAAGATGCTGGGTGCCCGTCTCAGATTCGTCTGTCTCCGACATTCAAAAGAAGAAGCAGCTGAACAGACCAAACCAGAACAAAGATGTCGGTCCTGGGTCTTGAACGCCCGTGTGGACGAGCTATGCAAGATTCCACAGCATCTCCTCAACCTCAGCTGGAGCCAGAAGGTTCCAGTGGTGTGGAAGACACCCTGCTTTTCCCCAGTGCCTAAAAAAAAAGAAACCTCATCCATGCAAAATGGATAAGGATTTTTCCTCATGATGTGTGATGATAGTTTACCCAACATCACGCATCATGAGTCCTGGAGAGACTTTAATTGGTCCACCTAAGTAAGAAAACAAGCACCTTTCAGGACCCACTGCAGTTTGCTTATCACCATGGAGTTGAAGTTGAAGACACCATCAATCACCTGCTTCAACAATAACTGCCCTCTGGACAAAGCAGGGGGCACCGCGATGATCGTGTTCTTTGATTTCTTCAGTGCATTTAAAACTATTCAGCCTGCATTACTACACAAAAAACTCCCCAGAAGACACAGGTGGATGCCTCCATAATGTCTTGGATTACTGAGTACCTGACAAACAGACCACAGTTTGCATGGCTGAATGGTTGTTTGTCTCACCAGGTGCTCACCAGCACAGAAGCACCACAGGGGACTGTATTTTCACCATTTTCCCCTCATGCCGCACAGACTTCCAGCATAAATCAGAGTCCTGCCATCCCCTGACGTTATCAGATGAGGTGTATCAGTGGTGGACAAGAGGCTGAGTACAGAGAACTGGTGGACCATTTTGTGGCATATTATGGGAACAATCATCTCATCTTGAATGTGAACAAGACAAAGGAGATGACTGTAGATTCTAGGGAGAGCACAAACTCAAATCAGCTCATGTTTAAGCAGTTGAAGGAGACGCCTTTTCTCTCCACAGCAAGCAACAAGAACACGTGATCCCATTACATACAAGTATTTATGCATTTATAAATAATAACTTACCTTCATGAACATGCTGAAGCCGGTCTTCAACAGTTCTGTGAGTCCTCCAGACATGTGCTCGATGTCGGGACATTCAGGTCGGTCCGGGCGGAAGACTTCCTCCAGGATCTTACGCAGGAATGGACGATAGGCGGCCTGCAAAATGTATTCACCACACACAAGATTGTTAATAAGCAAAAAAAACAAACATCTGTGGTGACAATACAGTTGTATTTATTTGTGTGGAAATATTTCAAGCATAACATTCTACACCAACTGTAGGAATACGAAACATGATGAAGATCTGCCAGGATCTCTTTTTTCATAGCGTGCTCTGAGTTCGGCTTTTGTGTGGTCGTATGAGTGGCTCTGGCTGGATGAGACGGTAGTTATAAACAACTCTTTTCAAGCAAACAGCCCGCTGACTTATGAGTCACTTCAGGAAGAGGAGCTTAAGCACCTCTGCAGCCAGGACAGAAGAACCATGCTCCATTAGACGTGGCTAAAAACAGCTCTTTGATAATCATGTGTAGGCAGAAAGGGGATAAATCAACTTTAGAGTCAACAGTTGTCAGTATAATTCAACTATTAGGTTCTAACTGTGTCACAGTTTTTTTCTCGATTAGTCTATATTTATCCACATCCTCGTTTTGTTTTATCAGCCATGCCAGCAATGCAGTTAAAAACAACTACAAAGAAACAGCTGTGAAATGTCTCAGCATCAAATAGAAAAGGCAGAAACACAAGAATGGACTTCTAGGTATATGAACACATTGACATCATCATATGACATAACTTGCTCCCCTGAAACAGACATCTGTCCCATTTTTCAGTAGTTTTGAGCAGCTTTGGTCTCACACTTACAATTTCGTCTCCCACTCAGTTCAGAGTTTGAATCAAATATGTCCTTGGAGCAGCTGAACCACATCTCAGGTGCCTTCTAATACTCTGAGAAGGTTATCAATGTAAGGGGAGAAAAATAAAAATGTTCTAGCTGTAGCAAGGACTGATTTTCTGCACAGATATCCAGGACAAAGTTTACTATTTTCAGCTCTCATAGCTAAAAGATTAAGAATTCAAGGCAGATGTTTTTCTTTTGTCTGTCTGAGGTGGAGTTAGGTCTGTTGTCAGAGATCAATACAGAGCTAGATAAGACTTTGCAGAGATTTATCTGAGTACTCTGAATAGCAGAAATCTTTAAACAAACATGCTGAATATGCTCCAGTCCTGGAATACTGGAACACTTTTCATGTAGCTGAGGCGACAGTCAGTGACCCTTTGAGGCTCTGTAGAAATAACGGGAGGGAAATAACAATAAAATGTCATCATATTTATAAGGTTAAAGAAGCATCTGAGCACTCAGGCCTGACTGCACCTAAAAACCCTGCTGGTTGAAGCCTTACAGACACACCCCTACATGTACAATACCGTTCAAATGCGAATGAACACAGATGTTTCTGCCCACATTCTTCTGACACTTCACAGCTTCACATTTCTCTCATGACTGTGGAGCAGCCAAATAAGGACAGGGAAGTTCTGCACTCCATCTTACATAAACTAATGTATACCTGCATCACTATCACTCTGATTTATGAGTCAATCTGCCTAAGCTAACCTCGGAGTAAACAGTCACGATTAACTGCAGACTAAAACAACAGGGATGCGGGTGCAATCAACAACTACAACCTGTGGTCCTGCACCACCCACTTTTATCTGATCTCTAAATGGCTAAAAGCATCGTCATTAAATCCTTAACTCCAACACCTACATGGCAAAAACGATGTTTTTATTAGTCATATGATAATGGCGATGCTTAAATAATCCTCTGCACACACAAATGTGCACGTACACACCCACCTTTAAATGTGAGGTTCAGGTTGATCACCCTGATTTTATTGGCATTAACGTAGATGATCAAAAATATTTTGAGCAAAACAATGAAATGACAATGGCAAATTGAAAAAACAGAAAGGAGAAAACAACAGACTGGAATGTCTTTGTGGTCAGACAAATCAGTAATCTGGATTTTTTTTTTTTTAAAGAAAAACAAAATTAACCAAAAAAAAAAAAATCTGTGACACAAGTCTCCATTATTGAGGCTTTAGAGCAACAAAACCAGCGTTCATCCTAAAAGGGATGCACGTGCATTTGTCAAATCCTCATTCAAACGAACTCAACGCAGAGAGTTAAAAGCTTTACTGTCCTACTTCTTTTGGCATTTGTAGTTGCAGTTGCAGGTCTGAAACGCAGAGATGATGAAATACGCAAGAAGTGAAATACGCCAAAAATATGATAAAAGTCAAAGTAAATGTAAGAATAGCTTCTTTTTTAATGTGCATTCCACCTAATGTCCCATCTTTTTTTAAATTTAGGGCTGAAGTAAGTGGATTCACCCACCTTCCAAGTGTGACTTGAATGAATTACTACCCTGTTACTATGATTTGAATAGGCAGTGACAGGACAGCTGCTGTCTGGTCTGGGGATTTATTATGACTCAAATCAACTAAGCATTACTGCAGCTGACAAATAAACTGCACTGTCCTAATTATCAACCTGACTATTTTTTATCTTCCTCTTTGCACAAAATATTTAGTCACAATGAGACACAAATCACAATGTATAAAGCATAACTTCGATAAAACGGACACTCAAAGACACAGCGAGCTGGAAAAAACATGTCACATAGCTGGTGGTCGGTGCTGCTCATACAAACATACTGCCAAGAAAACATGATCACACGGAGGTTTTCCAGCATCTGGCAGGGTTGTATTTCAGGCTTTGTGAGAAACAAAATTAAAAACTTACATAACCAAGTGAATAAAGGAGATTCCAGATAGAGGTTGTGGCTCAAATGTACCCTCACGCATGTCTCACCATATATACTTTGAAAAAAAGGATATGGAGGATTATGACACTGGAGCGCATCTTTATCCTCATAGGTATCACATGTACACATCAGATGCTCTTTTATACTTACACAACAATAAAGGAAAGAAGAAGATGAAAGTATAAAAGGTGACGCAGAACATCTTCATTTCCCTAAATACCATTTTTTTGATGAACTTGGGGAGTCTGCATTATGAGAAAGTCATCTTGATCAGCAGGTATCGGCTTTATTGGTGCAGAAAACACAAGCTGGGAGAAGCTGAAATAATTTCCTTTATTTATTTATTTTTTTTGGAGAACAGGCAGTAGCAGTACCAGAAGTCACTCTGTTCTTCTAGATCAAGTCATTTTTAACACTTCCACTGGAAGACGGACAAACGTCTTGGTCCTAATGGAAACACGAAGCTGCTTTTATGCTTATGCACAGACATGTCAAAAACAACTTGAAGATTTTACGTACATAAAAAAAGAAAAGAAATCTGGTCCTGATGAGGTTTTAAATGAGGTAAATAAAACCTCAGACAGACAACAGGACGAGACACATTACTATTATTACAGAACCACCTTTTGCAAGCATCACTCATGTTCATATAGAGGAACCATATCAAAGAATGTTCTCCCATTCAGGAATCCAGCAACTCAACAGTCCAGAGTTTTGGTTTCATGACGTGCCAAATGTTTTCTTCTGGTGAAAGCTCTGGACTGCAGGCAGGACAGTTCAGCACCCAGACTCTTCTCTTGGAAAGCCATGCTATTGTGATAGATGCAGCATGTGTTCAGTATTGTCTAGCTGAAGTATCCGTGGCTTTACTTGAAAGTGAAATTCCCTGGATGGGAGCATATGTTGCTCTAAAACCTCTATTTTTCAGTACTTTTCAGTACTGATGGTTCCTCTCCAGATGTGGAAGCTGCCCACAGCATAGACACTAATGCAACCCCATCCCATCGGAGATGCAGGCTTTTGAACTGAGTGCTGATAAGTTGGTAGGCCCCTCTCCTCTGTAGTTTGCAGGATATGGCACCCGTGGTTTCCAAGAAGAATTTCATTTTTGATTATTTTGACTGCAGAACAGTTTTCCATTTTTCCTAACTATTTCATTTGAGCTGTGGCCCAGAGTAGAAGGCAGTGTTCCTGGATTGTGGCTTCTTTTTTGCATGGCAGAGCTGTAAGCTGCAATCGAGGACAGACAGGCACCTGTGAGAGTGTTCTTGAGGACGTGCAGTGATTTCCAGTAGAGAGTCAAATCAACACAGCGCCTCCCGAGGGCCTGAAGATCACGAGAAGCCAGATTTGACCTTAAGTCATGTCCCATGCACACAGAGAGTCCCTCTGGCTCTTTGAATCTTTTGATGATATTATACACTGTAGATGGTTGGATCTTCAAAGTCTTCCACTGAGGGACTTTTTCCTGAAATTGTTGCACATTTGTTTTGGCTCTGCCCATCTTTACATCCGAGAGGTTCTGCCTCATTTTATAACCAGTCATGTTCCTGACCTGCTGCCAGTTAACCTAGTTAGTTGTTCCTCCAGTTGCTTTTGATGTGGGCGAGTTACTTTTCCAGTCTTCTGTTGCTCCAGTTGCAACTTCTTTAAAATGTATTGCTCCCATGAAATTCAAAAGCAACTAATATTATTCATAAAATGAAAAAAATGTCTCAGCTTCAACAGTTGATATGTTATTTATATTACATTGGGAATAAAATGTGGGCTTTATTCAATAAAAACAAAATCAATTCAACACTAATTCCAGAAGGAAAATTAATTAATGACATTCATAATGACTGCATTCTGTTTTTATTTGCATTTTACATCGCACAACAAGTCTTTTTTTGGAGCTAGGGTTGTAAGACAGTCACCTGTAAGCGCTCATACTTACTCTTATGGACAGTTTGGAATCACCAAGCAGCATAAGTTGTTTCTGAGAGAAAACCCACGCAAACACAGACATTTAACATGCCAACTCCACATAGAAAACCCCCAGATGAGATCAGCACCAACCACCAAGCCACTGTGATGCCCAGTTCTGACAAATCAAATGTAAAATTCTGGCATAGCTCAAAAACCATTATGCCTGATGGTATGCCTGGAGTTGCCTGGAGTTGCCTGGAGTTGCCTGGAGTTGCCTGGAGTTGCCTGGAGTTGCATGCGAGCACACAGCTTTGGGTAACTTGCACCTGTGTAAATGCCCCCATAAATTGTCAGTAATTTAATCATGAATACATAATATTTGACTCTGTTTATGAGAGGAAAATGATGCCAAATCACAGTTGGCACATGTTGCTACAGCATAACTGAAGTTAAAGAGTCTGGTTGCCAAACAGACCTGCTTTAAGTCCGGACCTGCCAGCAACTGAGAACATCTGGAGCTTACAGGACAAGCCCGGCGCTTGGAAATACTAACTATATACATATACACTGAAGAATACATAATCTCATGCACTTAAGGGATTAGAATATTTCAAACAGCATGAGTGTTGGCGAAACACTTTAATACATTTAAAATATTTAGTCTTTAAATTTAGAAACCTACGAGTCCAACGCCTTCAAGGAAAATTAGCTTTTGTACGTCTTCACCTTTGAGTTGCGTAAAAGGCTTATGTAAGGACTGGGGGGGGGGGCAGACACGTGACCAATAAATAACAAGCCTCCACAGCCATGAATCGTTTGTTATGCGCCATTTAAATTCCAGATGTTTCTTAGCCTTTACTGTCCATTTATTTTTTGTTTTAATTCAAACCCATGAATTTGGGCAATAATATTATTCAACACACACACGCAAAAAAAAACAAAAAACAACTTTACCTGACTAACTTTTAGTGTCCTCGTCTGTAACGTTATATAATAACAAACAAAAAAAAACTCAGTGTGAAGCTGGGACCGTCTTACATGAGCCTTTTGTGGATTAAATGTTCAGTTCTGCTGTTGGGTGCACGCAAGACAATTAGAAAAACATGGCACTGGAGCGGTGATGGCGTTTCATACGTGATATGTGAGGGCTTTCTCAAGGCAAAATTAAAAAAAAAAAAGAAGTGTGTGGGCACTGTGTTTGACCTGGTGGACTCCATCACTGGCAGTGTAGATGGAGCGCAGCTGCTTGAGGTGGTCTCTGGTGTGGCTCAGACCTCTGAGGGTCTCGAACATCCGCTCCATTGCAGAATGGACTCGTTCTGTACTCAGTTCCCCGGAGACAGTACAACCTGAAGAAGACAGCATAAACGCAAACTCCTCAGTTTTTAAACCACACGTGGTGAATAATTTGCCATTAAATTAGTAGCATTTAAATCATGCTGTATTTTGCAGGCTCTCTGCTGGTGTGCACTGAAACCAAATGAAGAGGCAAAAGCACTGGAAAACAAACGGCCTTTAATTTGAGGAGACAAAGAAAAACTAAGCCAAAACTGTGGTTTTTATTTTGGTTTAATCAAAAGACTGAAGTTGTTGCTGATAGCAGGAAACCACTTTGCACTGAAACTTGTGCTGTAAAAGCTCTGTGAGTGTGTTTTCATGTGTGATTAGGAGTTGCAGGGCACTTTGTAAAACCTGCCTAAGATCAAAAGGTGCTTAACGGCAGCAGACCTTTTAACATTTTCTGACAGCTTTATAATGACCACAACTTAAGCTCTCACTTCCTCCCAGTCACAAGCTGAGAACTACGTCCTGTCTGAAGATTACGGTGGCCTGGTCTGTGATTTAATCAAAACATAAAAATGCATGTGGAACAGAAGGAAAATAAAACCAAAGAACAAAACTTGCAAACAGAACTTTGACAAAATGACAGAACAACTTCCGGATTCCCTGAATGGGCAGAATCTGCTTTATGTGAAATTTGTCACCTACCAAAGCCTGCCAAGGCCGTGTGGACCCTTGCCCATTTAATGTGTTTTACTATGCTCACGACAGAATGTCTGAAACGTTTTCTCAGAGTGGAGGTACAAAGATTCCCAAGAAGGTCTGAAAAGGAGCCGAATATCTCAAAATGGACATTGTTACACTACAATGTCACCAGCTGGGAATTAGTTTTCTACTGAGTGGAAAATAGTGGCTGCGTAGTGAGAGAATATGTGGAAAAAGTCTCACGCTAAATGCCCTGAACTTGTCTGTGCATGTGTGTTTTTTTATTATTATTATATAATCTCCATTATGGTGTACATTGTAGATAATTCAAATTCCACACGTTTTAATGCTTGATGCTGTCATGTGGTTAAGACAAAGTTAAAACATAAAAAGAAGTGCATCTGCTTCTTTGCTGACTGCTGGAATTGATCCAAAGTACAAAAGTATAAATGCAGATTTGGTTTCCATGGTTTCCATGTTAAAATCTCCCTAAACATCATAATTCATCTGGTAATTTAGCAGAATGTATTCAGTCTTTTTCAGCAAATTGATAGCCGTATATTCCTATTTCTAAGGCTTTTTTTTTTTTTGAGAAAGTGGATGGAAATTTCACATTTTTATCCGATAGTGACCGTGGAGACGGAAAAATGGGGAAAGAAAGTATGATAACCAAAAGCAGTACAAACATAAAGGCCAAAGTGGAATTCACCACTCTTTAATTTCTTTTCATGAAACCAGGTGTGTGCTGTTTTTGAGCGAGAGAGAGAGAGCAGATCAAAACAGCAAAGCTGTGTGGTGGACACCTAACCACTGAGCTGAAACTATGAGGGTCTACAAAAAAAGAAAAGGCAGCTGAAGATTGGTGATAACTCTCTTCAAGTTGATGACTTGTCACACTGCTCTGGCATCAACATCAGATCCACTACGCTGGAGAGCACTGAACTAAGAAACTGTGGAAAACGCATGACAGTGTGAGAGCTGCTCTTTGCTGACTGTAGCTGAATTACCAGGAACTCCATCCTCATCCTCATCCTCATCCTCATCATCTATGACTGACTTCGGCTGCAACAGAGGACAATCAAACTGTGGAAGCTGTAAAGCACTTACTTCAAGCTTACATAACAACAGATGAGCTCACATGTTGAACATCTGAATGAAAGCTAAAGGCAGACACAGATACATGTGAGTAATATGTGAGCTTTGAGGATAAGACCGAACATAGAGCCTATGGTAAAAATCTCATTGTACATCCTGATTATAGCGACTGTAATCTCTTGTAAAGCACGCCTATGGAGTGTAAGCCCAGTTATCTCACAGCCAACTGTTATCTTCTTAAGATAACTCACACAAGACTGAAAGCTGACCTGCAAAAATACACGCTTTTATTTAATTTGGCGTACGATACAGTATAGAGTATGTTGAGGAATATGCCAGTATCAGCAAAGTTAGGTAATGCAAACTGAGCAGCTTGGCATTTTCAGGACTTTCTTTTTTGTTCTCTGGTAGCTCTTCCCCAACCTCATATAGATGATATCAAATTTAGCACAGCGAGTCTTTGTTTTGAGTTGCTGCCTTCAGGAATGTAAAGCGTCAGGCTCGCTGGCTTGCCCTCCTGTGCTGCCCGGGCAGAGAGGAAAACGTTTTTGGGAAATGCAGCGAGGGTGAGTGCGATAACTGTGCGATGTGGGTCTTATCTTTCCACATGCCCGAAGATGAGAAAAGCATCCTAGAAAAACGACTGAGTGCAAATGCTACGAGAACAAAAACAAAAGGGAAAAGAAAAGAAAAACACATTTGCATGGATTTCGGTTTGATGAAATGGAGAGGCCGTGTAGATAAAGGGAGTGCATCGAACTGGGAGTGCACGGGATTTAAGGGCCAGACAGGAAGAGATGTTTAAATCAGTTTGAATCTCGTGTGCCAGCTGCAGGAGAGCTGGTTGACTTGTTGCCAAAGCATACAGTGCAGGTCCAGGGGTGGGTGTGGGCCTGCAGCAGACTGGTGGATGCAGGCTCCCCCGAGGCAGTCTGCGGTCTGGATGTTGATCGTGGCATTAGAAATCACGGGGAGGAGCGGGACCAGGTGTCGATCCATGAACATTCAGCTTGTCTGTAAGGCTGAACACCTGCGTCTGAATTCAAGTCACGCGGCGCTGCCACGCTACCTACCACACTACAGTCACACCCCATCTGAGTGAACGACGTCATCCGACGCTTTCCACTAAAAACACTCAGATACAGCAAGTATGCAAACGGAGTCCCGGATTGTTCAAATCCGCTTGTTTAATTCCTCATATCGATGTGATTGCAGCATTTGTTGTGCTGAGAAAACACGGTGAAAAATGAATGTGAAGTTATAGGAACATCGCTGCATACACCTGAGTGGATTATGGGATTTTCTGGATTGGATCCAACAGGGCCGGAGGTGGGCAATAGTAAGTCAGCGAGCATAACCTGTGATGCTTTCGAAGAGGAAGGAACCAAGCGCAGGAACATAGTGGAATGTTTCACGAAGAGACAAAAATAAAGGAGACCATTACACCAAAGGAAAATAAATCAATCAAATCCGACAGTGTTGTGCATTAAAAACCTGCATCCAAGTGGGTCAAGTATAATGTGGCTCTGCTCTTGTTTTTATAAACATGCTGGCACAATTTACTGAGGTCATAAAAAAATGTCTGTAACTTACTTTAGGAAAATATGGAGATGCAGCATACAAGCTTTCTTTTTAACAAAAGCTGTGTGCCCCACTCCAGGAGGTCCATCAAGTACATGTGAAGTTGGGTGCAGTTAAAAATGATTAGGGTGGATAACATGACCACACTGGGTCTGTGATGTCACAGAACCCTGCAAATGTGAACGCCTCGACAGATGATCAACACAGAGACAGGGTTGTTCTGTGTAAGATTATCAGTTTGATTTGATGGTCACATCAGATGCCTGCTGACATGCACAAAAATAAACAAACAAAAAAAACATTTTCTTCTTCTTTAAAACAATGTCATGGTGGTAGACTCTAAACAATAAGGTGTCTTGACATTTTTTTCCTCGCTTCTTAACCAATTGCAAATAAAAAGCAAACACATGTTCCACCACCTCGTAGAAGGTTCCCTTTACGGTGCTTTCTCCAAAGCAGGCTCTGAAAACTAATGTATAAAAGGAAAGGTTCAATATTCCACTTTTCAGACGGGTAATGCAATTTTTAGCAAAACCTGCTCAAGCGGTAAAACATATTAATAACTTAAAAAAAAGACACAAAGCAGAAAAAAAGAAGATCAAAGCAAAGTAGAATAATTTGTGCTCATTATCATCACCACACCAGTCTGCTCACAGGAAATAAAGACCTCTATTAAGAAACACAAGGAACATTAAATTAGAAAAACACAGCGCGTTTCCTCAACAACCCTCACAACACTGCAAAAGCTCACCTTCTACGCCTGAACCCACAATCAAAACTAATCACTCTGTACTTATCAGTGGAATGTAGACAATGAGACTACTTATAAATATCCCGGCTTATTTGGAAACCCGAACAACAACTCTATTCTGGTCTGAGAAAAGAATGAGAGTACGTGCTTTTTAGAGGAAGACAAACAGACAGAGGGAGAAGGAGGACTTCTTTTTTATTTTAAAAAGCAATTTATATGAGACAGAGTGATCCTGTACAGATGGACGAAGATACTCGACTATAGGATCTCGAGATGAAATTGTAAAAGGTGGAAGCAGTTAGTTTTCAGAGCTAAAATACATGCTTGACATGTCCCTTTTGCCCTACGTGATGCTGGATGTCTCCATGGAAACCACATCACTGTCTAGGTCATGCAGTCATCAGTTGCACATAGTAGAATCAGGAGATTGACGCGAGTAAAGCACAATTAGACTGAAGTCATGGATCCTTAAAATACAGGAGGCTGCAGCACATTTACCTCCAGTTTATTTTAAAGGGAGGATATGTAAACATTTCAGGTTATCTTTTACAACATAACAACTAATATTCAACTCATCTTTACATTTTCATGTTTATATCTGGATTCACTTCATATCCATATTCAACAATTTTAGAAACATATTTGTTTCGTCAGGTATGTAGGATTTAATATGTACGAAAATGGTATTTAAATTCAAAAGCATTTTCTTATAGAACTCTATTAGCCCCATACAGTAATAACGTTGTAAGAGAAATTTGTTGCACTCAGTTAAGAATGATACAAACTTAACATTTGTTCAAGTTGTAAGTTTAAATTCTGATATTATGATGAGAAGTTTAATTAAGTGATTAATATTATTTATGAAATTCTACGCTCCGGTTAAAGTCTGACAGGAAATTTGAAAATATTCAGGTTTCATTTATGAATTTCAAGACTTCTGTAGACTTTGTTTTTGGTTCCATTTACAGTTTTAAAAAATATATCACTTTACCTACATTTGGGAAAATAAAACAACCCCCTTGAGTTTTTCTCCCCCACTTCCTTTCCCAAACAGCTCCAGTTGGAAAGTTGGTTATTTGATAGCAAAATTCTCTTTATGTTGAAGTGGTGTGTGTAGTGGCATGTTGTTCGCCAGCTGACAAAACCACATCTGGCATTACATTATAAACCTATATACCCTGAAAAATCCAACATTCCTAAAAAGTACTACAGAGAGCAACAGAATCATCCAAGTTTTCATGCTGACATTCAAGCCAATTGATTTGCAGTATCAATGTAGTATTTAAGTAGTTTAATGAAGGTGATTTTCCACATCATTCCTTTGCTAGACCGGGACGTCAGTCCTTCGTAATGTGTTAAACTTTGTTTCAATGCAAATGTTGTTCACGACAGTGAATTAACGTGTCCAATTAGAAAATTATAGGTTAATAATATAATCATATAATATTTATATAGATTACACGAGGAATTAAACTCATGATCCTTAAGATGACCCATGATCAACCAAATTATATGTGTGGATAATTAGAGCTGATTAATTCAAATTCACTTTATAAACCCCCAAAGGGAAATCTTAAAGTTAAACTTAACTTTACTACTAGACGCAGTAATAACAAGTGTCTTTGGTGTGTGGTATTTTTAGAAGTGTATGAGCACTACACCCTTTTATTAAAATGTCCTTGGAACACACTGAAACCCTTGTACTAAATGACCTGGAAAACTGGAAAATGTCATTTGTGTTTGTTTTAGGGAATCTCTCAGTCTCCTTTATGCTCTACTCAGATGTTTGAAGTGAGAAGAATCGGGTGGTGTTCGACCTAGGCTTCACGCCCATGCATGTGCAAGGCGGTTTTCTGTCATGACAGGCGAAAAAAAAAAAAAAAAAAGGTTTTCAGATTCTATTTCTGATAATAAATTATTTGATGTCAGTTTCCACTGAACTGAACATTTGTTGTTATTCAGAGAAACTAACATCTCCATCTCAGCAGTAAAAATGGTCAACATTATATGACTATAAAGTCATTACAATTAACATTTTTCAACTATTTTTCCAATTTCATTGTGTGAAAATCAAATATAAAATAATGTTTGCATATATGTACTTAGTGTACATGCAAGAACCAGGCTTTTTATATTCAGTGCCAACCATGTAGAAGTTGGGGACATAATTGTTCCAATTGAGGCTAAATCCTTCCTGGAGGGGTCCACTTAAGATAAAACACAAGACCTGTTAATCTGGGCCGTTTCACAGATTCTTTAGGAAGTACAGAACAATTCCTCGCACACTACTTACATTTTGAGTAGAAGTGAGAAGAAAGAAGAGCACCTACATACACCCAGAGAGGCCACAATGTTCCAGCAGCGAAGCTTTGGACCACTGCTTCATGAGCCTGTGCATGTATGGTGATTGTAATAGTCGCACGTTGAGGTTGAGTCGCTGCTCTGCCACTACTGTCTAAAAGTTCAATGGTTAGACACGCTGTCAAGATGAAGAACTGTGGAGAAGCAAAAGCATGTGCGTGTACAGTATGCATATCCTCCTTCACATTGAAGGAGGATATGCATACTTTTTCAAATTACTGTACATACATTTTAACGTATGCAGAAATTCCAAACAAATAAACCTCATCTAATCGTTACCGGACCTTAGTTAGGCAATTACAGCAATGCAGTACAGCAATGCAGCAATGCAGTACATACTACTGCTGTGACCTTATTCACTTAAAAACTACGGCAAAGCACCAAGTTGGTGGTGAAAACTAAGAACAGCCCATGATTCAACAACGTGTAGGATCATTGGTGTGATGCCAAACCATCACACCTCCTGTTCCATACGTGACCATTGGTACGACACTTTCCTGATATGCTGTGTTTGGGTTTTACCATAAATTGTAAAAAAAAGGAAAAAAAACAAACAATGGATTAGGTAATTTGACCGATTGGTTTCTGAAGAGTGTTTTTTTTTTCATATGGGCTGCAGCTATGTTGCGCTGAAAGTAAATATGTTTATTTCTGTTCTGAAGTTGGACATTTTAACATGGGACAGTGGGTCAGTGGAGATTGACTCGCTTTTGGAGTCAGCCTCTACTGGTCCATCGAGAAACTGCAACAAATCTCAGTTCTGCAAAAGACCCAACCTGGAAGTTAGACGGTTGGTGCTGGTTTTTACGCATTATGGCCAAACAGCTCCATTTTGGTCTCATCTGTGCAAAGGACATTTTTCCAGAAATCTTGCTGTTTGTTCTGATGCAGCTGTGCAAATGTAAGCCAATGCTGCTATGTTCTTTATAAAGAGTTATTTAACACTTAGAGCACTAGTGCATCCTTTTTTTAGTTGTAGTATCATGAACTTCAACACCTAACATGCTAGTTGAGGCCAGAGGACTGTAAGTTGTAGCTTTATAGCAGTTTTCTTTTTTTGTATTTTACTTTAGCATTGCACAGTTTAACCTTAAAATGAGCTTACTGGCTTTTCTCTTGTGAATAAGTTTAGTCACTGAGGACTGATGGATTTCAACGAGCTTGGAAATGGTTTTATTACCCTTCCCAGGCTGATGGCCAGCAACATTTGCTCCTCTAAGTTTATTGCTTATGTTTTTACTCATTGGCACTGTGTTAATACACACCTGAATGCTCCACAAAAGCAAACCGTCGAAACGTTCTATTGATGCCTTTGAAACTAGACAGAGCGTACTTGGTGATTTGTAATGAACTGGTTCTGCATTTGGAGAGTCTCACGAGAGCTTTGACATTAGCAGGCTGTTTGTGTTAGTAGATGGGAAGGTGAGCTGAACGGTGGCTTGGATGTGAGGATGGGAAAGTTACACTGTCTGCTGAGCTTAAGTAGCTCAAACAGCAGGAATGAGGAGGATTCACCTTGCTGCTGCCAAATATGCTTCATCTTTGATTTGCAGCTACAATAAACGACTGAGAAGAATGAAGGTACTTGCTTTAAAAAACAAAGTGGGTCAGAGAGCTTCTTGTTAGTCATGAAGGGTGATGAATGTGGGGAAAGCACCTTAAATCATAGGTTAGTGTATGGAAATGCTTAGTTAAAGAATGTCAGCGCCTAATTTCAACATCTGACGGAATGACTTTTTAAGTAGATTAAGCAGTAAGCACACGCACGCACGCACGCATGCACGCACGCACGCACGCACGCACGCACGCACGCACGCACGCACGCCGCAAGTTGCAACTTATATCTACATACTTTACCAATAATACAACATTTACATAGGTTCTGAATGGAATGTCTTGGTTTTGCAAAATCAGTCAGAACTAATTTTCCAGTTTCATTTCCAGTCCATTAATAGTTCCAGACAACAACCAGCTCGTACACACAATATTAAGATGTTAAAACAAACATTGATAAAACCATGATTTATGTTTCGTGTACTTTTAGCTCAACTATCAGACCTGCTGAATTTGACTTTGTGTGGAAATGTGAGTGTAAAAGGTGGAGTGCAGTAAAATCATGGCGGTTACAGTGACTTAGTCATCACCAAGTCTGGAGATGATGCCACAACTCTGCAGAAAATGAAAAAACCAATCAAATTCTTCATGGTGAAAGATGGGAAGCATGTTAAAAACAACCACACTCCACATGGATGTCTGGATCAGTGAACCTAACGTACCACATTCATTTTCCAGGAGTTATATAACCACATCCCTGTAGTACTGAGGCAAAGTCTGCTGCAAAATGTCTCTCTAAAGTGATAGAAGTTCGTTCACACTCAAGTCAAACATGCAAATACAAATGCATTTCAATCTGTTCCTCATTTTAGTGCCGTCAACATAAAAAAAGGCTGATTATAGTTACGTAATCACCACTTTAACCTTCACGAATACATTCATTCTGCTACAAGATTATTGTTTTGTTCTTGTCCTGGTTTTATGTTGGATTTAGTCTTCATTACAATTCTTTCGCCGAGCCAAGCCTGTCGCCGTGTAAAACAGGATACAGGCAGCTGGAAATATCACTCTTCAACATGTTATAGTTGACTGAACTTGTGAGGATTTAATGGTGTTATGCAATTGTACTATTAAAAGGAGTTTAGTTTCAGCAAAAAAAAAAAAAAGAAGATATTTTAATATAGTAGCTGAAGACAACGTGTCGACTGTCACAGCTGAATGAGAAGTTAGCACCTCACAAAACTCTGCAAGACCTTCTGGAGTTACATCCTACAACATTAACATGTTTCCTTTAACGTGATGTAGTGTGCTACTAGATCACGTTAAAGGAAACATATTACACTCTTTTTCATCAGAATGCTTTTGTCATTACTACTATCTATTTTTTTTAATTACATTATTTTTTAAAAATGTTACAAATAACACTCTGTAATAAACTCTGAAGTTAGTTCTCACTGTATGAATTGAAACCTGGCCTCAGAGGTACCACAACCCGTACTAAAGTAAGCTCACATGCTTTGCAGCAAACTGACCTCCATCACACACTGGCTCAGTAAACCCGGGCTTCACTCTGGCTTCATTCCTCCGGGCTTTGTTCAAGTTTAAGGCCCAAGAAATGTTGATATCATTAGTTTCACTAATATTTGCGGGTAGAATTGTTGTTGCCAGTAATGGTGCATTCAAAGACAAATGGAAAATTGGGGATTCCAAGTACGAACATGAAAATAAATTAGAAATTGTAAAATATAAGTCAAATTTTATCATCAGAATACATGAACAAATACACTTAGTATCTACTGAGCTTTAAGAATAAATAAATAAAAGAAAAGAAACAGACTTCTCGCTTCTAAGGTACAGCAAATCCATTTGAAGTTAAAGTCGGTGTGGAAAACGTACAAATGTGATGCAATGGTACTCTGCAAATCTGAACAGCTGACTGAATATCATATTTATGATAAAAAAAAAAGAGTTACTCTCTGTCCCTGATAAATTTCAGTTATCCAGAAGGTGTGAAGCCATTTCTTTTTCAGCTTCGCTGATTTATCACACAAAAGCTGTGAGACAGCGAACCAGAATGGCGGAAGCTGTCAGACCAAAACCATGAGACTAAGTTTACTATAAAGTTCTTTTTATATACTTTAATAATAATTTCAATAACACTTTCCTCATATGAACAGTGCAGATGACTGCCCACTGTGTAAGTGTGTTTCATGGTGATGTAAACACATGAGCCAAGGACTACCAATGAGGTGCAATGTCTTATATAATAAGATAATAAGAAATAATAACCCCCCCTTGGTGTTAAATGCACCTAAATAAAATAAAATAGGCTTGCACCTTTAAACCAAACCTGTATTATTCCTTCACTGTAATGCACAACACACTTTGCATGTTTTTCTGCTGTAAATAAAATGTGATTCACGATTTCCCAAAGAAGCACTATTGAGTCATCTCAGTGACTAAGATTTCAAAGAAAGTACGTTTTGTAACTGATGACCCAAAACTTACAAAGTCTATGTGGAAGTGTGTGTGTGTGCTTCTAGATATCTGGGTTGTCCAAGTTCATAAAACTGTGTCACAAGGAGCTTATCAGCAAATTTGCGGGATTTATGTTTCTGTGGGTGAAGAGGTAGTTGACATAGCAACCTCCTCAGAAAGGCAGAAAGGCCTGCTTTCACTGGAAGGCCACTGTTTACCTCAGAAAGTCTCTGAATCCTCTTGTGTACTTGTGTACGTACTGTACTGTACTGTACGTGCAATGTTTATGCACATGCTGTTTAAGAGGATTTGATGATATTTTTGGAGACAACAGTAATTTATCATGCACCAGGTTGACTTTCAAAATGTTAAAGAAGTAAAAATACAACAAAGTCAGACTGATGTATAAGAAAATGGTGAGAAGTCACTGGTTGTAGCGAGTCGTAAGTAACAATTTTAAGCCTCACTTGTTAGATTATGGGTGCAAAGTCACAGCTCAGTAGCACGTTTAAAAACATGCTTCCTCCCAGTGAAAACATCTCGATCCAGCAGGATGGGCACTGAACCCCAGTGAACCTGCAGACTGCTGCTGAGCAGTCATACCTGCATGTGTGTGAAAGAATGTCATTATTACCGCTGTGATGACTGAGTCTGTGCATGTGCCAGATCTGGAGAGGCAGAGATTTTTTTTTTTCCTCAATTCGGTGAACTACGCTGAGGTTGCTTGCATGGGTTGGAATAAGAGCTCCAACAGAAGTGTGAATGTGCATGTTGGATAGTCAGGACACTTTTCATCACTCCTCAATTCAAGATCATTCCTGAGACTGGGCGTCAGCGGCTGCAGGTATCAGGCCATTCCTCAGAAAAAGTGCTCACCGTGTTTCCTTTTTTTTTTTTGGTTTTTCACCTCCAACTGTTGACAGTGGCCACGACTGTGGGGTGGACTGTGAAATTACACATCTCATTAAAACAAATTACTTGACCCTCCATTAAAAAAAACAAAGCTTCCTCTGCTATGCAACAAAAGGCAGTTGCCCATGTAGTGCCTCTGGAAGCATGGAGCACTGATCCATAAAAAGTAGCACTAGTCTGCCCTCTAGAGGACAACAGAGGCAGCGAACGTGTATTACATAAAAGGTTTAGGAAACAGCAGCTTGTTTTACAATAAGAATGCAGATGAATAAATAATGCAATCTATAGCCGTGGGACTGCAGATCCTTCATAATATAAATACTATTAACATTAAAAAAAGTTTAAAAAAATTATTTAATAAAAGCCTCCCTTTAAATAAAGTGGATTAATTCAGTGATAGAGAGCCCTCTTTTGGCTGATGGCAGAACAGCACACAGCAAAGACCTGCCACTGATCAATAACTGATCAATGACTGATCAGTGACTGAGTGTCAGGCAACTGTAGCTTATACACTGCACATCCATCAATCACGTGGGTAAAATGTGCATGGAAGAAAACAAGCTCATGCAACACAAATGTACTGTCCTTCAAAATAAAATGATTTTTTTTTCTCTCCACGAAGACTTAAGCTGAGAAAACAATAAATATTTGTGACCTTTGAAGAGTCCAAAGAAGAACTTTCAACAAATATTCAACCAGTGAAAGGCTGATATTGTAAATATATTCTCATGTATCTGGCCATCGGGTGAACCGGTGTGTTCAGACTGAGGATGCAGCGATCTGAAATTAGGATAGAATATTGATCCTCTTATTGACAAGATATATGGATCCGTTACTTGAAAATTAAACTGATCTATGAGCCAATCTGTTTCCTTTAAAATCTGTCGTGTACGTAGATTTTCTCTTTTACGGCAGGAACATTTTATTTAGGTTTAATACCATTTTATATGCAACTTGAATGCAATTATTATACCTGCTAGTGAACAATTACTTATGTTTGGTAATGAATAAATGAGATTTAGAATTAGGTTATTTTGTTGAATTTGATCATTGGGTATTGACCGATTTACAAGTCCCCAGGCATCAGCGTCGGTGTCAACAATGAAAAAAGTTTAATCAGTGCATACTCAGGACAAAAGTATAAAAAAAAAAAAAAAAAATAGAGCAAAAATACAAAAACTAACCAAGTTTAGTAAAGACAGGTGCAGCATTAGGAGTGTGGTTTTCAGTAGGATTTATTATGAGTAACCCTCTCACGCTGTCATTTTTTAAATACAATCTTCAACCATAAACATTTAATTAAAGATACATTAGAGAGACAATTTACGCGGTCTTAAGCTCAATATCTCATGAACAAGTACTGGTGGTAAAGTTTACAGTGGCGGGACAGTGTGTGAAGCCGTGGCATGAACTGCTTTTTAGCATTCATTTGCCATAAAATGGGAACTGATCTTAACACCCAGTCAATTATAATTTCTGTGTCTTTATTGAACCCATCAATTAAACTGGAGTAAAAGTAAGCGAACCCTTTTGCAAACGCTTTTGGTTTGGAAGTTTTGACCACTCCTCTTTCTAGAACTGTTTCACCTCGAACATCTTTGAGGACATCTGGGGTAAAAACACCAGGAGTCATTTCTGCTGGACACATGGTTCACATCAGCAAACGCTTCTTCTGGGCACTACATTTAAAGTGAGGTGTTTTGATCAATTTAAGCTGCTCTAGACCACACCTCCAAACTCATTTTTTTCCAGTTGCGTCCAATTAGCTTGTCTTGAAGTAATTAGTCTTCGGCTTCACGGCGTCCTCCTAAAACATATTGTTCTGCTCTTCTTTTGTGAATCGGATCACATTTTATATGCAGCTAATGCAGAAAACCGCTTTATTTCAGAGCGTCCACGAACTTTTCCCTGCCACTGCATCTAAAAATACCGAAACTAAAAGGCAGCACAGCTGTCACAAGTTGGAGATGCTGCGTTATTAATGACGAGGGTTCAGCGACAGTTTCTACGCAGGGAGGACAAAGTAAACAAAGCCAGCGCTGCAAAGAAGCAACACACAGGCGCTGACACTTGATGGATTACTTTTAATTTTATATGGGCCACTCTCAACAGTAAAACAAAAAGCTGCTGCAGAAATATTATTTAATCTACTTGTCACATGTTGAAAGAACAAAACATGATGAATTGAAAGTTTGAGAGTGAAAATGAACATTCCTTCCTCTGCTTGACAATACAGCATTTTGGGATTATTTAGTGTAAATCTAATATAGTTATAGAGTTTTATAATAATGACAACTCCGACAGATGACCGTTTGTCCATATCAGAAGCATGTTGCACGCTATCCTCAGACATAAGATGCATGTTATGCAATCATTAAAACGGCGACTTGAACATCTGCACTGATGTGATAATTAATAATAATTCTTCACTTTTGTTCCAGCCCTCATTTTGATGCCTAAACATGCAAATGACTATGTGCGCGTTTCAATCGGGATCACTTTACCTAGAAAATCAGAGTCAACGTGGCAACATCTTAACATATTCCCTGGAAGTTTGACTTCAGTGGCACAGTGAAGTGTCTGTGGGGCTGGAACCCCCGAAGAAATGGGAGGTCAGAGATGGGGGTTAAATATGAGTAAACAAGGACTTCCTCCCCGAGGGTAAAAATCTGCACCTGGACTTCTCATTATTGCTGAGCTCTGAGTTGCTCAGCACCAGAGAGCACATGTGGCCCAGAGGAAACAAGCTTGTAGTGATGCAAGTCTCTAACACTGCATCAAACACAGACAAAGGTCTGGGAAAACACAGCTGCCAATAAGCGCTCGATCGACTTCCTTGCCAGCTTTAATGTGCAACCATAGTTGCATAACCTTTTGTTAAATTAACAGGAGAGAGAGGCTGCAGGGAGTTTATGATGCTCCCAGAGCTTTTTCAGCTCAGTGTAATACGACAACCACACCATCTTTTCACAGGGAAGACCCAATACTTATTTATGATCCACTGGCACTTTGATCTTCTATTTCCCAGCTCAAACAGGCTGTTTGCACCCTCTCCACACCCACTCAGTCACATCCATCTCCCACTGTCACCACCAACACATAGGGTGTGCCTCTTTCTGTCTATTATCTTTTTTAATCATGTCTTTAATAATTTAACCTCCATTCATCTTGCGCTTTTACGTGCAATAAAGATGCAGGCGTTGGGTTAAAACAACCAACGTAATCATCGTCATCATCATAAAGCCTAAAGAATAATTGTGACCCGTTGTAAAAGAGCAAAACTCTGGCTGTTCTTTTTCTACTCTGCTTTCCCCTTCAGTCTCCCCAAGGTCCTCACCTGGGGTCCTGCAAGGCCCCAGAGCATGAGCTTCATACTGTGGGGAGCAACATCAATCAAAGGTGGAACAGAAAAAAGAAGTGAGGGGGAGGAGAGGGTGGCAGTGGTGTCCTCCTCCCCCCACCATGTTTTTTTCTTCCCCAGTCCTTCTATCCTTTTAGAGACCTTTAAATCTCTCACAGCCTGAGGAATCGTCTCCTGCCAAGACTCTGCTGTGGTCCAGACACATGCAGAAACAAATATGCAAAAACAGAATGCAGAGCAACATGTCCCCAACATGTCCACATGCAGGTGAGACAAAGCAAGTACTGAGCAGCCCGTGAATAAGAGGGCCAGTGTTAGAGGTGAGGTCCAAAGGGCCTGGCTTTTATTTTGACAGTCCCAGTGTCCAGGGAGAAAATGACCTCTCTTCTGTTTGCTTTTTCAAGAAGAAACATCTGAACATCTGTGGTGTTCCTTTGAGCAGCATGCTGGGTGAGAGTTACAAGCTGCACCAGTGGACAAGACCATATAAACACGTGTGCTGCACTACACACACACACGCGCACACACACACACAAATGTAAGAACAAGCTGAAAATGATGTACTGCATCTCTGCTGAAACATCTACGGTGACGTGAAATCTGCATGTTTTTAATCAGAAGACATGTAAATACAACAACACTTCTTAGAGAGTCTGAGGAATGTCAGCCAAGCGTCATGTCTGTCGGGGCGCTCTGACCACTGTCAACGTGCATGTGTGTTTGTCTGGTACATATGAACTTTAAGAATTTTAACTTAACTGAACGGACAACTTAACTGTTTTCTGGCTGTGGCACACATTTGTTTTGTATCACTACGCACTGAACCAAGGTTTAAACCCAAAAACATACAGTTTTAAAAAAAACAAACATTATAGAAGCAACTACTTATTTTTCTTAGCAGGAATATCTGGGCTTTGTCACAGGCCTTCATTTAAAAAAAAAAAAAAAAGAAAAGAAAAAAAGGTTTTGTCTTTAGGCACACTTTATTCTGACGATGGTCTACAGAGCTTCCTCTTAACCATAGAAGGAAAATATGTTTTCTAAACAATATTTTTGAATGAGTCGTTTCATTACCTAGAGCGGTTGTCACCGTGGTCACTAGGGGGCACTGTTACTCTGCTCTCGAGCTCTGAAACCCTGCACAAACATGTGCAATCACAAAAACTCACACGTGTGTCAGCCCCCACTCCTAAACAGGCTGCTGCCACGAATGAGCTGTTTTCTCTCGTTCTCCTGAGGGAGATTAGAGTCCCCATTTTTTTTTCCTGCGTCTAACTTCTCCATTTCAGATAATAAAGCAAGGTTGTGGGCCAGATGTGAGGAACCAACTCCAAGCCTGCTACAAAAACAGTCACTTTCCCTTCTTCACTGCTCTCTGCATGTTTTTCTGTCTAATTTAAGACTTTCTGCTTCCCTTGACCATTTGGCGTTACCCCTTTCCAGCCCTTTTAGTCTCATTTCATATTTGTAAGAGCCACAAAAACAGACATTATATAGTAATTTCTGTTTTGGGGTTCCTGTGGAGTACAGAACAGATATGCATTTTAAAAATATACACTGAAAATTGAGTACAAGTATTTGAATCAGTTCACACACTTGGTCTGTCCGGCTGACGCCTGATTTCCAGTTGTAGCTGCAGATTTTCTGGTGACTGCAGCCATATATCTCTGCAAGTACTTGATTTTTTTTGTGTTTACTTTCAGTTACAGCGATACGGCCGCAAAATATATACAGTTATAAACAAATATGCTCTTTTATTATACATTATATTATAGTTACTTATATTATAGTCTTTTTCTTTCAAAGACACAAGGGGACAGTTTGCGCGGCTCCAGTACTAGGGCGAGACAAGCAGGACGGTTCCAGCACAACACTTCTAAAACCACATCTGAGAAGCTGCAAAGCCTCACATAGAACTGCAACCTGTAAAATGGCAAAAAAAAGTTAAAATACAGGCTTGACTGCTCTTAAAGAGCATGTTTAGTACTAATAGGCTGTCATATTGGACACAGGTTGGCATTTGAGAGCCAGTGGGGTGTGACAAAAGAACCCAGCCCTTTGGTCAGAGAGGTGAACGAGCCTTTGTAAAACTAAATCAAACCGCTGAATGCAAACAAATGCACGAGCTACTATTTCATTTAAAAAAAGACGACTTCTGCATTAAAACCTGCGTTCTTCCTTCTTGATGAGGAAAATGAGCTGTGCAATGAAGCAGAGCGTTTGGCAACTTGGAAGCTTGTGAACACAAGCGATAGAAAGTCCCAGGCTCCACTTTTCGAGCTTGTATTAAATTATGCTGCACTCAGCCAGATCAAGATGGATAGAAATCGCTCTCCTTCACGTAAAAATATCCCAGGAAATTACTGAGGACCCGTAGCTTAAGGCTGCCTTTTTCTCAATCTGATCTCGCTGAATCACGTCAAATAAGCACAAAACCTTTGACAAAGCGTGACATGGTGTTGGCAGGGGATGCGTTGGTGGTGCTGGCACGAGGAAACAATGGCAACAGAAAACAGAGTCGCCAAGCAGCGGGACTACTGGTGGACAGAGGTGCAGAGGAACTCCATGTCCCAAATATTCAGCACAAAGGCTATTCCTTGAGGAGTTCAGGACATCTACAGACCAGGACTCTCTTACTTTCCCAGGTGATGAAATTAGTGCAGTTTATAAAAAGAAGATGTGTGTTAGAAGGTCAGAATGGAGGATTTTGTGAAATTTAACAAATAAGTCACAATTTGAATCATTCCTGGCACTCCCATGTTTATGGGAAACAATTTTTACTACACAGCCACTCGTCTTGTAACCAAATAGATGCTAAAAAGTAAAATTTCAGTATGTAAAAACAAATAAAATCTTGACAGAAGACATCCCCCGGTGCAGTTACCAGAGACGGTGCGACCATAAATCCGTCAGTAATGTTTGCTTCACATACTCCAGATCTGTCTATCCGAGTACGACTCAGATTTACATCCACGCCGAGGCCTCCGACGCGCCAAAGACTCTGCAAGCGTGTGCTACATCAGCTGGTAAAAGTGCTCAGAAGCCTGATGGCAAACGTTCAATCCCACACACCAGGAAGCATGATAATGTGATAATGTGATCATGGCAGCCCAGACGGCCCAGAGAGCTGCCCGGGCGCTCCCCGGCCACGCTAATGAAGAGCTGAAGAGCAGCGTGGCTGCGGGCCAACCGCACTGCCGGGGTTATCATCAATGAACTATGGGGCAAGGCTGGCGTAATTCATGGCAAAATATCACTGGCTCTTTCATGGCTGCTTCATCGCCCGAAGGAAACTCTTCAACAAAGGATAACAGATGGGTCTCTGGTGTAGTTTGACTGAGACACTTACAGCGCCAGCACTGCACAGTTCACTGTAACGTCCATCGTCTCAGATATACCTACGCACACATGCAAATCAATTTCAACAAACCACTTCTGACATATTCCTTTCCTGCCAGAAGGAAACTGTGAACACACCTGCTTTTATATGGTCAACTCCTTTCAGGGGTAGCCCATAATCTATTTTCAATTTTTATTTTATGTTTTTTTACAAGCACAGTGTCTGAACTGTTGATTTAGTGTGCTCACAGATGACTATTTCTTAACAGCAGGTATGAATTGAAATGACTGCGGAGAAAGCGTCACATAAAATCCTGGTTTTGGGCTGAGAGCTGCTGTTTTTTTAAGGTTTGCTGCCCGGGCGGCCGGTGTGGGGAACCATGCTCATGCTTGGAAGGGCAGTTCTGAACGTTCACTGCCATTTAGTCCCCCTGCCCCGTTTCTCAAGTCTCCCTTTCAGGGTGTACCGGTTTGTCTGTAACACACCTTCTGAACGAGTACACCCGTCCAGCCAGGTGTTGGGTTGAGTCGGAGATATTAAAATGAAATTGCGCCACACTCTCTCTGTTTTTATAAACTCAAAAATACCCAAAACTAAACAAACAATCAAGAGCAGGATATACAGCTGACTTCCAGACTCCTAAACATGCAGCTAAAACCTCACGTACTTATCAAATTATGGAAAGCCTCTGTTACGCAAAGTTTTTGGAGCATACATCAAATTAATAGCCAAACAGCAACAGAAACACTCGGTTCCCATTAAATCACATTGTGTAAACGGAGAATCGGAGAAAAAATATCCCGAAGATGGAGAAGAAAACAGGAGGAGGAAGATAGAAGAGTTTATTTAGTGTGTGCAAGCAAAAAAAAACACAACAGCACAATGTCCACTAGTGAGGACAGACCCGACAACTGCAGACAAACGTCTGCTTGTACGCATGTACACACAACTTCACACACGGACACAAACACGACCACCAGACAGGAGGAGGACAGATAGAGGAGAGGGTGGTGCAGCTGATGAAAAGAAATGATTAACCTTTGATCTTCACTCCTCAGCTTGTGCGTGTGTGTGTGTGTGTGTGTGTGTGTGTGTGTGTGTGTGTGTGTGTGTGTGTGTGCACGCATGCATTTGTCAGAGTGAGAGTGAGTGTGTGTGTGAGAACTGGGAGAAAGACGAGGGAGAGTGCGTGCGCTGAATGATAACTGTGCTATGTGCTCCGCTGCTCCCAAGGGAGACGGTAATAGATAACGTCGACGTTGCTCAGATCCTTTGATAATGGCACCAGGGATAGAGCCGGGAGGAGGTCAGCGGAGGTGGCCGTTTGTGTAAACGTGTGTGTCTCGACGGGCGCGTGTGACGTGTTGGTCGGGGCGGTTGCGTAGCCTCGATGCTGCGGTGCTCCCTGGGCGATGCTGGCACGAATCAGACACTGCAGATGAAAGGACAGATGGACGGACGGGAGAAGTTTCCACACCGATCCAGGACAAGCCTTGGGAATATTTATGCTTTACACATGCAGTGTGCATGCACGTAAAACCGCAAACGCAGAGAGGAAACAGGAGAGAAAAAACACGAGTGTGGGACACAGAGCTGTGTATTCGTGTGAACAAGTTCATGCATGACTGTTTGTTGGTTCGACAGAGCTGTCACTACATGGTCAGAACGAGCGAATACTCGGGATTCTGAGAGAGTTGCGGCTTTAATTTGATACTTGAAAGACAAATAAACAACCCAGACTTGGTAGATCTGAACCCAAAACAATAAACTGCTGATATTTGAGATGTTGGATCTGTTTACTAGTTGATCAGTCAACACACCAGAAAGGCATATACACACGAAGCAGCCTCAACGTGTTCCTGAAGAACGCCGGAGCATTCTGTCACGAGAGCTCAGAAAAAAAGAAATTTAAGAAAACGAGAAAGGAGAGGCCAAATCAACGTGGAATCCAGTGAGGAATGACTTGTTTTGAACCACTAAGGCGTCTTCGGTGGTCACAAGTCTCTCTGAAGGGTGAAAAGAGGGGTGGGTTGCAACAGAAAGCAGAGATTGAAGCCACATGTGGAGGCGCAACACACGTCTCACACACACACACACACACACACACACACACACACACACACACACACACACACACACACACACACACACACACACACACAGATTGATTGATTCATATGGACACTTTTTTTTCCTCTCTCTCTAAAAGTTCCCCTTCAAGACAGACAGGAATGTGCTCCTTGTGCGCTGCTCCACATTTAAAGGGATTTATTTGGCTTCCTTTATCTCCCACTTCTGTGTACAGTCACACACTTCCCTGTGACTCACACTCTTCCCCCTTGATCAGCTCATTAGGACGCGGGCCGTTATGCCGAGGAATGACTCACATCGTCTCCGCACAGGAGACACATGAGGTGAAAGTGAAACTCCAGAGAACAATGAGAGCAAGACAAGTCCTCATCTGAAACTCTCAGGTGTACAACGGAGCAGTAATGGCGCATTTAAAAGTGTTATTTGTTATTTCCACTGACAACTGCTTCAGGGTGGAACATGTTTATGATGCTGCTCACGAGGAACAGGTGGAGGAGGTCTGATGGGAAGAGAAGATCACCGAGGGATAATAACTAGTAATGACTTTGGACAAAAAGATAACACATTTCATTCGACCTAATGAAAGTGAGACCAAAACTAATGCTTAAGTAACTTCTGCAACGCACACCTGCCGTCGTTCTGAGCACAACCAAAGAACAAATGCTCCCAAAAGTCAGACTCAACCCGGGGAAATGTCTGCTCGCTAACCAGCTTAACCCACTGTTTGATTTGATTTGTTCAATCTGATGTCCTGAAAAATATTGTTTGTGCATTTTAATTCATAAACCTGTAAGACAAGTGGATTCTCAGAAGATGTGAGGAGGTCACAGTCACAGCAGAATCCAATTTACACGACTACAAGCTCCCTGTGGCCAAATGAAATCCCTGCACCAGCAGCTACGGGCAGTTTTTAGTTTTTATAATCTACTGTGGCAATTCCTATCGCGCTCAAGGCGAACGCTATGACAGAGCTATAACATCATCAGTTAAACAGTTTGACTTTCACAACTAGCTTCACTCTGGCTGCGTGAAGACAGCCTGAAACAAAAGTTTCCTTTTTTTTAAGCAGCTTCCAAACGTCTCAACTGGCTCCGTGCAACATATCAACTGGCCCGTCAATCAAGGAGACGCGCAAAAGCGCATCGTTAACTTCATTTGCCTCCCATGCACAAATCACTGGGGTTAATTGAGATTTTTTTTCCCCTTTTCTTTTCACATTTGATGTGATCATGTGATCTATTTAGGCAGCGAGATAGAGAGGGGGTATGAGGACCGAGAGATAACGAGCCGGGGAGGGGGAAAGATAGGAAGGTGAGTCCCACAGACACAGAGGAAGCCGCCTATCACAGGAAGCTCCTCTTGAAGATGTCAGATCCGCTTAATCACAGCTCTACTTCCTGATGCAGTTCCCTGTGCTGGAGAACGTCATCTGCCCTCATGCCCTCATGCCCTCATGCCCACAGCCAAGCAGAATCATACATATACTCAAGCATCCAGGCAGGAGTCCTACACAAACATCACATCCTGGTGGAGTTTAGGTCCACATCAAAGTTGATTACAGGGTGGATGAGGCTGGAGCTGCAGTGACCGCTAGCAGAAATACCACTTATTATTTCCGACCTTGGGATGCCGATGTCCCCTAAGGAGTTAAGATGTCTCAAATTCACATAAATACAGTCATGTGCAAAAATTAGTACGCCCTTTTTTAATAATATGTTGCTTTTTGTGTAAACACATTATAAGTGCCCCCCATGATTTAATAGCTTGTAGATCCACCTTTAGCAGCAACAGCGTGAGGGAGTTGCTTGCTTGCATGACTTTATCAGTCTCACATCATTGTGGGAAATCTTTGGACCATTCTTCTTTGCAAATTTGCCTTTTATTATGATTTTTGGGAACTCGCTTATGCACAGCTCTTTCAGGGGCCTTCCAAAGTATTTTAGTGGGGTTGAGGTCTGGACTTCGACTAGGCCACTCCAAAACCTGGATTATTCCAGCTTCCTGTCACTCTAATGTAGATATACAACTGTGCTCGAATCACTGTCCTCAGCCTCTACCACCATGCTCGACAGTGAGGATGAGATATTTCTGCAGCAATGCTGTGCTTGGTTTTTTGCCAGACATTATCTGATCATCAAGGTCAAACAACTGCACTTTGGTTTCATCTGTTAATAGGATATTGTTCTGAAAGTCATGTAATTTGTTCAGATGCAGTTCTGCAAACCTTGTTTGTGGTTTTCTTGTGTTTTTTTTCTTAAGACAGGAAAAGCTTGCTCTTAACAGCCCGTCGAAACAAAACACATTTGTTCAGAGGTTTTTTAATGGTGCGACCCCAAACTTTAACATAATAAGGTAAGGCCTATGGATTCTTATATGTAGCTTTGGGGTTGTTTTGTATTTGGCTGAGCATTGCAGAGTCGGACCTTGGGGTTGATTTGCTGGGACAACTGTCTTAAACGCTTATGGTGCAATCAGTTGCAACAATCACAACAATCACAATCACAAACAATCTTTCTCACTGAAGAACATGAAACTCTATACTGTTTGGGAATTGTTTTTACAGCATTTTCCAGATTGATGTGCGGCAACAATTGGTTCTCTAAGTTCATCGCTTATGCTTTTTCCTCTTGGCATTATGTTAACACAGTCTTGAACACTCCTGACAAGCAAACTGCTGAAACTGTCGATAGTTTTTACCCGTTACTAATACCCAGTACAATCACGGGATTTTGTTTTAGATACAAATTTCACAGAAAGATATTACATTAAATGAGGATTTACCAACTTTGTCTTCACATGAATGTACCCTCAAATATGTAATGAAGTCATGAGGAGGTTGTTTGCAATCCAGCCATAATAACGGCCAATAACATTTGCTCATGAGCTGCTTGGTTTTCACTTATTTGCAAACACAAATGCAGACCACACATGCTCATAAAACACACCATCACTGGAGAATCACTAAAACATCCTAATCCTATCATCCAAGATGCAAGCTACTAATCCGGTCTTGCAGTACATCCCACCAGAAAGCTGTCATGAATGAATGGAAACACTGCATCACAACAGCAACAACAACAACAACAAAACATGTGGGCTGCAGAGCCAGTTAATTTTAGCATCATTCATATCCAGAGTGTGTAACCTTCATGCAGGAATGTGTAACAGCCATGTGAGTGCATGCGTACATGTGCTTAGCCTCTCGACTGGTGCAGTGATGCATGGATTTTCTAGCAGACGTCTGCTGCTGCCACCTGAGAGGCAGACGTTTGTGTGCGGATCCATGTCGGCACACGCGCAGATAGAAGACCACTTTTGAAAATGAGTAAGTCTAATGTCCCTCCACCATTAAACAACACTCTGACCATGCATACATTCAAATTTTAGGATTTGCTGGCACGTTGCGTGACACATGACTTAATATCGGCATCAGACCTGTTTGCTTTGTCAACACTCGGATGTAAATAGGCTAAGTGAATGTTTAAGGGCAAGAGGTTGTGTACAAATGTGAATCCCAGCAGTCAGAACTGTGAATGCTTCCAGTGGCGACGTGCAGGGTGAAAGTCTTACGGGGGGGAGGGAGGTGCAGAAAAAAAAAGGGAAAATTAAAAGCATACATCTTTGAGATTTTCTTAGGAAGAGCTGTAGCTACAGTATGTGAGGGTAATTAAAGCGCCGCCAAAAATAGTAGGTGTTTGCGTATTTTGGGCCACGGACCCTAAAGAAGGAGCTGGGGGAGTGTGCAGTTGTGATATGTGAGTTGGTTTGGCCTTAAGGCAGCAGGGACACGGCTGTAAAGGAGGTGTGTGTGTTTATGTATGCGTGTGTTCTAATGTGTTTATTATCTGCAGAGCTGAGTTTACACTGGTCTCACTGCAGCGGTCCACACTGTAGATAATCATTATCACCGCCTAACCGCCCAGGCTGCGAGGATGATAAGGACAGGGGCGACGCTTCTCACTATAATGTTTCATACCCTTATGAGAGTCAAAGGGAGGAAGTGTTCCCAACAACCCGTTCATTCATCCTTCAGCCTCTGCCCATCAGACTGAGATGTTTACCTGGACTCAGAGTGGGCTGAGTCGGATGTGATAGTGAACGCAGTGCAGACGCCAGGCCGCCCTCAGCAACAAAGAACAGAGGGCTGTGATGTCTTGAGTGTGAGCGAGAAAAAGAAAATGGGATGAAGAAAGACACTATTGACCGCGGGATTTAAATGCTAGAAGGCATCGTCTGCAATACAGGGAGTCTTTTCTAACAAAAGGAGGGAAAAGTAACTGGAAAACCCAAAAGAATTCTGGGAAAACCCCAGAATGATACTATGAGAAGTGTTCAAAGTCAACACGGATAGCTAATAAGTTTACTGTGGGAATTATTTTGTTTTAACTGCATTAGAAGCAGCTGAAACAGACTGAAGGAAGACGGATGAGAGGGATCGTTCCCATCTCGGCCTGACCAAATGTCAGCATAAAAGCACACTCAGTGGCTCAGTGGCAACTTCAGCGATAAACGTATCTCCACAAAACGAAGATGCACCTAAATCTATTTACTCAACTACATTTATTGAAATCGGAGTCCAGAGACAAAGGAGTGAAATCAACAGTGGTCTAACCCTGAAATGCCCGCTGGGGTCGATGCACCTGCACCCATATTCAGAAAGGACAGAAACTCTCGTTCCTGCCACAAAAACGTCTGCGTATCTCGGATGATGTGGCGACTGTTTCTGTCTTTTTTTTTTTTTATACTTGGAAAAAGCGACTAAGATCTACAAGACCAGATGACTAAATTTCCACCACTAAGTTACTATTACTATTACTTTAAATCACAAAGTACTTGTTCTTGTGTGTGTTTATAGCGCAACATGCCACAAGCGTGATTATATTTGAGAAAAGGCAACGATGTTACATGCTTCAAAACAATGTAGAAGGAAAAAAATAGCAATATTTCATATGGTGGTGAAGTTTTCCTTCAAATTTAAAGTAAGATGAAACCTGCACAGTCTAAATATAATTCCAGGAACAGCATTTAGCTCTCTAAGCATGATTCATGTCATAATTCTGACATCCGTTCCTCCTAAATAATAGCTTTGGTAGTTAAAACTGCTTTCCTGGACTCTCACGTGCTCTTTCTGTCTTGAGCAGCTTGTTGAAACTCTTTAGAGTAATTAAAATGAAATTAACTGCAAATGTGGTGTCACGACAAATCAGCCAACGTTTTATACTCGGCGTGTTTTCATACTACTCTTAAGTGAATATTCTCTTGCACAAGTCCACGTCCTCCTGGTGTGTAACTGTAAATTAATCTGTTTAAAATCCTAAGCAACGTGTCCCCACCGAACGCTGCACATGAGGCATGTACACCATTTGGTGATTGAGAAAGTTAGAGCAGGCAGGGAATCCAAAACTTTCCCTTTGACAGATGTTTCAGGTCCGTGTCTGGTCAGGGGGGGGGGGGGGGGGGCAGCTGAGGAGGTGGAGCACGGAGATAAGGCTATCTGCGACTGCATCCATCATATTCCTCAAGACAGAAACAGACACGACACAAAGTGACCAAACGCCAGATTGGAAGTTAGTCATTCCTTGTTATCATCCACTGTCTATATGTTGGACCTGCAGTTCTCAGTAAAGACACCTTGATAACATGATTTACAACCGCCTAAAGACGCCCAGAGAGGAGTATGTCATGTGCTAAACAAAGCAGGAGTAGGTACAGTATGAAGACAAAAGAACATAAACTTAAGGGGGGAAACAGGGGTGAAGAGAACGAAACGCGCATTTCTTTCCCTTTTTGCTAGATGTTGGATTGTAAGAGGAGAGAGGCCATAAAAAAAAAAAAAAAAAAAGGAGGTGGTGGTGGTAGGGGAGTTGGGGGCGTTCCTGTTGGCTCAGGCCTTGATTAACACCAGGCCTCCTGACAGGAAATGACCGGGCCAGCTCAGAGCGCCAGGAGAGCTTCCATCTGGTGTGGAGGCCATGGAGGAGTTCTCCACCCAGGAGGACTCAGAACTGAGCAGAACTAACCAAGCAAGTTTCACTTCTAGGACTTAAATAAGCCCCACCGCGTGTGCAGGACGGCGTCAGGGAAACCGTCCTTCTGCTCCTGCTGTTACTTGAGGGCGTTGACGAAGAAAGTCCTGCTACGCTCCAGCATTTCACTCCAAACCTCTGACACCAAGACCAGATCAGCATTATAGACTTTAGTAGTGAACAATGTGGAAAAAGGTTAGAATGAAAACTTCCAGTGATGAGAATAAGGTGAAAGTAACTCAGGCAGTTCCTCTGATTTAAAAAAATAAAAAATAAAAAAAATAAAGAAATGCAGGAAGTTGCATGGGGTGTGTTTGGAAAGGGGGAGGGGGCGGAGAGACAGAAAGGGGACAGTTTGGGGAGGAAAGCGGGTACATTAGGACAGGTCATCTTTCATTGCTGCCTGGAATCCCAAACGTAAACAAGTTCTTCCGCACCAACAGATAAAACGCAGATATACCGTAAAACTAAGTGGGTCTGGTACAAAGCAGACTCACATGAAAACACACAGTGACTTACAGTCCTGGGCAGAAGGATTTTGTTCGGGTTTTTTTTTAATTCATAATTTGCCAGCCTATTTTCTTAGTTGTTGTTCATTAACTTTTAATAGTTTATTAAAATGCTGTGATTACACAAAATTGTGCTATTTCTGAAGATAATCTAGATTCCTCGGTTATACTTCAGGGAGTGATTCACTGTGACGAACTGAACATAGAGTTAAGATTTACTTAGTTATTCTTTCATAACATCGACTTCTAAACTGATCCAACTTGAACAAGCACATAAACAGACGGCACATATCAACGTAACAAAAGTAACTCTTTTCCTGCAAATTTTAAAAGCAAAAACGTACATATGCAAATTAAGTAGGATGTTTTCCCAGAGGATGGAAGATGTGACAGATGAGCGGGAAGAGTGTGCTGGCCAGACTCATTCTCTGACCCTCTGTCCGAGGGTCACCAGGCGACCGCAGCCTGCACTAACGCGTGTGCAGGGGCCAGGGGCCGCCGTCTCTGTTAGGGTCCCACTGGAGCCGGCCAGTGTGTGTGTGTGTGTGTGTGTGTGTGTGTGTGTGTGTGCGTGTGTGTGTGTGTGTGTGTGTGTGCGTGCGTGCACATGTGTCTGGCATGCATTTCTGCCATTGTTTAGTTAAACAACAGTGTGTGGATGTATTTGCGAGCATGTGTGGGATCATGATAGTGTCCTTTATCATTGCACGAGCCCAATTCCCAGCAGAGACATAAGTGCATACGAACCTTTACGATGTGCAGTTCCTGCTATAAAGAAAAAGAGGAGGACGTGTCCTCCAAGAGCGAACACGAAGACCACAGCGGTGCAGATGCACATGGGTCCGCTCTGAAACCCACCTGACAAACCATAATCACTGCTGGCTTGCAGAAGATACTTTTAGGTGACAAACCACACACACACACACACACACACACACACACACACACACACACACACACACACACACACACACACACACACACACACACACACACACACACACACACACACACACACACACACACACACACTTTTCACACTACTGCACAGCACTTTGAGAAGCCTCAGAACAATGAAAAAAATATGTCTAACACTATGATGCATAGTGAATGAACAGAAAACTCATGTTGTCTCGTGTATTTAACAGCTGGCCTGAAAGAATAAGCATTTTTCCAATTCTGTTTCAGTTTGACTTTGACCTGGTTTTAGGCTCCCCGTGAGAAGTATTGAATGATTTTTGGAGAATAATGGTACATCCAGCCTGATACAGTAAAAAAATCACAAATCAGGGATTCGTATTTTGTGAATGTGCTCATCCCTGTATTGATCCCTGTATCCTCCACGCTATTAGGTTAAAACCTTCAATCTTATCCTGAGTGTAATAAAATGACAACTTATCCAAGTACGTTATCCAAATTGTAGTTTTCTGTTAAATAATAGGGTCAAGTTAACTCCTTTGGCTTTAATTTTATTCAACTCGTAGAACATAAAACAATATACTATCTCTTCATTTGATGCAGATATACTGGTCAAAAACGCAGTAGAAACCTCAATGGAGACTGTACAGTACTATATGACAGTGTGTGTGTTTGAAACAATGATCAGCCATTCTATTAAAACCACCACTGACTGTGTGTGGCCCTGCCTGTTAACCAGGCCTGCCTGGCTCAGCAGGAGCTGATGAGACTCTCTTAATTAAAGCCTGAACTCCATGTCATCAGATTATCTGATGAAGTGAACCAGGGAGAACAATGCCACTGGCTGCTTTGGTCACCGTGGGGTCTACTGTTCTCTCATCATATGTGTGTATATGTCTACGTTTGTTTGTGTAACAGAGGAGGAAGTAAGGAAAGACCACCAATTAAAAATAATTGGGAGTAATTTCATAAACACAGTGCAACAGGGGACATATATTAAATCAGGCGCAATCATTAGACTAACTTATGCTCTACTTCCTTTGCTACCAGCTTGATGCTTTGGGGCTTCTGAGAGAGAAGCGAGGAAGAAGAAGTAGAAGAAAACAGAAAAGTAAGGGAAACAAAAGAGTAATGGGAACATGAAAAAAAAGAGAAGAAAAGAAAATTTTAAAAAGTAGCCAGAGAGAGGTGGTGGGCAGACTTATGTGTGATCTCTTTCATGTCATTTTACTGGCCCATGTTGCCGTGCCAACCCAAACAGCAGCACTGGGGAGGTCCAGCTCTCCTCCTGCTCCGCTCTTCCTTGCCCTATGCACACCCCTCTGACAGATGAATAACAAACCCAATGAGCCTGAATCATGACAAAAAAAACTATTCAAAGTTCCGAAATTCCAGTTACAATTTCCATTTTGCTCTACAAACCATTTTGAGAATTTTTTTTTCCTTCTCTAGTCATTGCAATTAGTAAATCACTAGTTTTGGCACCAGTTGACATTCGGGACTTCACACTCTCAACTCTTGAGCTGTACGCCTACTTGCTGACACAAGGGCACCGAGTATGATCCATCATGCTGAGCTTGCTAGATGTCCCAAACTGGAAGTCTGGAAGCGTTCGGCTTGGCCAAATTTATGGTCTACTTCGCCCCAACACAGAAAGAAGGAAAAAATAAACCAATAAAGGAAGGAGAATGTTTCATTTTGTACCAAAGAAAATCCAGATCCACCAGGAAACAATCCATGTAGCAAACTAAAGAGCCCTAATTTTTCCCCGCTCCAACCATCATAAATGTAGTTTTTCCCACAACTGAATGAGGGATTAACAGTAACTGCTCTGAGCTATTTACAACCTGCACACATCAGACGCCGCACCCATGTCAACTGCAGACTGTCGGGCTGCAGCCAATCACACTCGAGCTGTTAAGGGAATCCGAGTTCCTCGTCCAATCCCGTCGTTTGCTCTGGCTGAACAGCGTTGCCCACAACCAATCCAACTTTCCCCACATGTGGTGTTGGCTGTGGGGCATTTGGTTTAAGAGCTCATTTCCCAGTCTGCAATAAGCGGAACAATTTTCGTGGATAAATATGGTTCAGCCCTTTAATAAAAACCATTCCCTGAGACAACAGTACTAAGAGATTGTGCGCTGAATAAAATTGAATTTCATTTAGCATGCATGCACTCCAACCAGTGATTAATAAAAATAAAAAAAAAAGGTTGTCCTGTACTGCAGGCCTACAAACTCCAGTCTCTGTTTGTCTTTCCTTGGTGTTAATATGAGGATAGATGGTCTCTGCACATTAATACATTTTTAAACAAATAAGTTTCACAAAAGGTCGTGGTTTGTATGTTTCACAAACGGAGAACAAAAGCACCTTTAAGTATGGATTATTAAAAACCCGTTATAAGCCATACTGTTGCACCGGCTAACATGTTCCCTTAATACAAACATGGCCACTGACCCACTGCACCAAATCTGCTCGTTAAAAAGCTCCCTAGACTCACTTCATCCCGGTTTCAAGGACTTTCCTCAAAGCTGCCCAGGTGTTTCAGCACATTACTATATTTTGTCCTATTTTGGGACTGGGACATACTAAAATTATTGAGCTTGGGAATAAGCTGACAAGTTGTAGAGGTCAGAAAGTTAAAGTATCATATTGTTGAGGTAAGAGAGTTCCTATGACTTAACATACAAGGTTATAAGTCCAATACTCCCAGCCTGAGGGACTGGACCCAACAGCTAAATATTTGATTTTACTCTCCACAGAGCTGGTGCTTAATGATAACCTTGATCACGTCCCGTTAGCCTATTTCACAACAAAAAAAATGACTATGGGCATTTTTGAACCTTCATATTATTCTACTGCTACGCAAATCTGCAGTATGTGCCAAAATAAGGAGAATTGTACTACTTCCTGAAAGATTTCCAGTCTGCAACTGACCAGGTCGCCTTGCATACTGCATCCCATCATGCAAATGGGCTACCACAGCAGGGGCTGGCCACAGCAGTCACATGACTGGCTTTTGATTATGCTGTGGCATAATCACTTTTCCTGTGCCGACAACGGCGACCTCTGTACCAGCAGAACATGGCGTATACAGCACTGCATGTATGTGGTTTTGGAAGCTGCCTACATTTATTCTGTCTGTAACTTTGTTACACCTGCTTCCTGCACCGTGGATGATTGAGCTCTCTTGCTGCTCAACGAAGCATGTTACTGGAACCCTCTTGTTCAACTCCTGAAGCACCAAGTCAGTGTCTGCATGATGGGCTGACAGGAAACATGTACCAGAAGACAAAACTACAGTGTGGGGTAGTCTGAGGAACTCTATTTCCTGAAGATGCTCTTTAATTAAGTTCCCAGGAGGAGGTAATTAACCAGCTCTGGGTGTGTTGCACTAGTCTGTCCTGCTTACTTTCCAAAAATCACATGTTCTTATTGGAATCCTGTGTTTTTGGCATACATGCCTGTGTATATTGTTCTTGTGTCTCCTCACCCTGTGTGTATCTGTGTCTCTGCAGAGTGTTAGCCCAGCTTGAACTGCAGACTGTAGCCAAGGGGAACAAAAAAGAAAAATTTGTTTAAAAAAAAAAAAAAAAACCAGCTCCCAAGGCGACCAGGTTTCATTCAACGTCTGGTATCCATTTGAGTCCTTTAATTGGGGAGAATGTCACAATCAATGTTTTGCTCTGGATGCAGAGAGAGACGACCTCCTCATGTTACCCCGACCAACCACTTC
Source organism: Xenentodon cancila (assembly GCA_014839995.1). Classification (NCBI taxonomy): domain Eukaryota; kingdom Metazoa; phylum Chordata; class Actinopteri; order Beloniformes; family Belonidae; genus Xenentodon; species Xenentodon cancila. Next base: position 22,328,536 of record CM026206.1, read on the forward strand.
TTCGGCTGCAATAAAAACATCTCTAGCAGACGCTCGTGCACGCACGTACGCACACTCAGATTTAAGAGAGTGCACGGGCTGCTAGATTCCTTTGAGTGGGCAAGACATGAACAAGTCCTTTTTTTTTCTGTCTGAAACACACCTGGCAGCCCATGACAGGCTTATTTCCAATGAAGTGTTTATAGCACAGTCAGTCTTTCTTTTTTAACATGAGCCACATCTCTTAGCCGGGGTCTGCCAGGAGGCCCCTCGATTCCAGACTACACTTAGCCAAGTAGAACAGGAAGAGGGAGAGAGTGAATATGAGAAGGGAAAAAGAAGAAGACAGAGGTCAGCAGTCTTCATACGTGCTTTACGCAGATTTATGAACCTTAGACAATGCAATACAACACTACATGTTATATAGGCTACAAACCTCAGGGTATTATTTCAGGGCGTGTGCTTAAGGTACTGTTAACCCCAGACTAAAAGTAGGATTAATTATGAACTATGTGGCACAGGAGCAGACCGTGTGTGCAGAGGCTCGAGGTTGAAGATGCCATTACTGAGGGAGGTACAGTCGACTGTGGTGAGGTGGGCTAGACCAGTCACTCATCTTATGGGATGGCCTTGATCTGGTCTACCGCACAGTAACCAGGTCGGGCCAGCAGCAGAAAGTGTTGCATTAAGAAAGGTAAGAATCAGTATATGCAGTAAACACACAACCGCCGCTGCTTAGTGGCAACAGGATGGAAGACTTGGCATCCTTACAGTAGTAAATATTAGTCACAACAGAAGATAAAGTGAAATGTTATTTATCTCTCTCTCTCTCTCACTTATCTGAAAATACAAAGTTAAGCATTTCCACACTTTTTGTGAAGCTGCTTCCCTGACTGACGAGAGAGTGTGTTGGTTTGTGTGCAGCAGAGAGAGTGACAGAAGAAGTGCAGGAGAAAGATGGAGAGTGACGACTATGACAATAATAATAAAAAGAAAAATCCTCCCTTTGACAGCTGTACAGGCAGAGAAGGGGGGAGAAGGGGACACTAACAATCAGCTGCTCACACCTTCATAAATCAGGTCCGCCGAACCGTGCATGCTCCTGAAAGCACAGATAAAGCTGCGACTGCATTAACTCTCACCGGTGAGTTTCTGCAGCAGCGGGCTGAGTTCTCTCTCCCGTGTTATGACCAGGGTGAGTGCTCCTATCAGCTCCCTCTCCAGCTTCTCCAGCTCCTCCTCCTCGGTGTCCCGGTCCGTGTGGTTTGCCTCATTAGCGAGGGAGTAGAGATAGATCAGCAGGAGGATCAGCTCATCGGGCCCACACTCTTCCTCCCCGGACCTTGACCCCGAGGATGAGCTGTCCTCGCTCCCGCGAGGCTTCATCAAAGGCAGCAGCTGCCTCAACACGGCAGGGAAATCAGAGTCCCCGAGAGCCTGAGACACACAGACACAACAAACAAATATGAAAAACAAGTGGTCAATCAGCAGAATGTTGCGCCTTTTCTATATCCACTCATTAACACAAACAATGACCCCGAACAGTTAAAGAAATATAATACCATCCTCAAGTATGTTTGCTGTCCACAAATAAACCACAAACTCAAAGTCAAACTCACAACCTGGAACAAACTCCTGTTTGTGCACATTTGTTTTTCATTTCATTTTCTGTTTTGCAAGTCATACTGCATTACTTTGAATGTTATATCTCCCCGTTACAATCTTCCTATTTTACAAACACAGACATTTAAGACACAGCTGATTGCGAATAACCAACATCTCCTGCCACACTCCATTACCACTCCAATGAATTACAGTCTTGCAATTTACATTACATATAGCACATTTGTTTTATGTCTTTGCAAAATAAAAGTAAAATTCTCGTAGGAACGATCATTTCATTTGTTTGTATATTATGTTTTTATCTTTGACAACTTCAGCAATCAAGAAGATGATGATGACGACACCGAAGAAGCAGTGGTTTGACCATCCTGGATCCTGAGCCCTTTTGGATCACATCAACATCAACAAGCAGCCCTTTTTGCAGCCACCTAAGAGATATTTTGCAGCTTTAATTTTTGTTCACCTTTCAGCAAGACACTGACATCTCCTAGAACAAGTAAAGGAACGATCTCAAAGGTTTAAAACTCTTTGAGATGTATTGATTCTCAGTGATTTATTGGTCTCTACATTGTAAGGGTCAATATGAAACTTTAAGACGATGCTCATAAATTAAATCCATTGTGAGGTATGTTTAGGACCATGTAGAGGTCTGTAGTGGTGTGGTATGTGTCCAGAGTGAACCCACCTCTCACCCAATAAGAGCTGTGAAAGGACTCCACGGTTATGAAAAAAAAAGGATGGATGGATGTTTTGCTTTTCTACATGCGGTTTGACTTTTCTTTGTTGGTATTCAGCTGAATTCATTCCTTCGGCTGTTTTTTACCCAGAACTCAGGCTTGTGTAGATGTTCACTTGCAAATTTATGTTTATTGAATTTTGTTGTGAGGATTGAGGAAAGGCTTTCCCACGGAGGATTCCTTTCTTTTCTCCTTTAATTTTTTTCCCGATCGGTGTTACAGCAGAACAAAGAAACACCACTCCTTAGTCCCCTAAATCTTTTCAAGGTCTTTTGCAGTCACACAGAGACTTTGAAGACTTCCACAGCAATCCCAGAAGAATCACAAACTTTTCTTGGTCTTTCACACCTCTGCTGAACCTGCACAGTACCAGTGAACTGCCATGACCTGAAAACACTTTGCCATCTCTTTCATAGTGTTCACTTGCTGTGTGAAGATAAACTATTTCAATATTAAAAAGTCTTACAGTTCGATGATTTTCAAACATGTTCCAGTAGATAAACATCCACTGACGCAAATCGAGTCTGCAGGGTCACAACAAAACTCCCCACGCAAAAAGATGTCTGATGATGTTTATGTCACACGAACCCTCCAACTGGAGCCTGACAGCATACGAAGCATCTGCTTAGAAGATCCCATGACTGCTGACTAGCGTTACAGTTATAATTATCAAGCACATGTTTGGCATTCTGCTCCATCCTCTTGTAGGTTTCAGCAATCCATTGCAGATATTTTGTATTTTTCTCATCAGCTTTGCCTTTAAGGGCAGTTCAATACTCTCAACAGGAACGTTTTAGACTCAACTGCATCAGTTCAAACATCCCAACTTCCCTCTTTTACTTAGTGCCATGTACTGCCAAAAGAGCCAAAGAAATGAGTTTCACGCTTTGGGATGCAATCAGATGATATTACTCAGGCATCAGTAAAAATACTTATTGTTTAATGTTTTTTGTAAGGAGTGTAAACGTGTATAAATGGTGGGCTTACTGACTGACCTCATTGTTCCATTGGTTAATTTCACAGCCCAGTGAGAGACTGAGGTAATTTTGTTCATTCTTTTAATTTGAATGGGTACTGAACACTTTCCCCCCACCCCTCTCTATCAATAGTGTACACACACACGCACACACGCACACACACACACACACACACACACACACACACACACACACACACACACACACACTGACAGAGGGAGCAGTTGGAGCAATGTTTCGGTGCAGTGAATTGTTTTTGTGATGCTGTCTGAACAGTCAGTCTCTCACAATGGCTGAATGGTGCTCTGGTTCAACAAGCTGTAGACCGCAGGAGCTTTCACACAACACTGATCACTCTCACGACAACAGTGAGCTCACAAACAACATGGGTGGAGAGCTAATCTGTTCCATGAAAAGCATGAAAAACAGGTTAGAGACGAGGGGGAAAAACAGGCAACAGGGTCAGGTTGATGGGAACAGTGAAAAATAAAGCAGGGCTGAGAAAGAAACTTGGGTTTTTGCTTTGGATGACAGGATGCAGGAAGTTGCTGCTTAGAGAAGGAAAGTACATTTGTGTCAGATGAAGCTAGAAAACGCCTGCGTGGATGCGTTTCATTTTAATGTTGGATTTCATGATTCCAGAGCCTTGCGTTACTCTCATCAAGGCAAACAGGCTCTAAGAATGAGGGGCTTTAGACGTTATAGTGGGACTGGTGGGGGATGCTGTGTCTAATCCAGATAAACTCGTCACTGAGCCAGAAGTGAAATACAGTCCAGAAATAGAGCCAAAACCGCAGAACTCACTGACTGTCCCTCAAGAAGTTTACCGTACTATTTGCTGTTGTTTTGAAATCACTGTCAGGAGAGGAAACCCAATCAAAAATCAGCTTCGGCGACTTTGTTGATGCAGTTTCCTGCATCATAAATGAAGTGAAGGGAAACATCAGCCCATCTTTGCATTTTCAGCATCCAGCATTCAAGCTACTGCAGCACACGCTCTCATCTGTTCACTCAAACAGAGGCCTCTCTAACCGCCTCAGGCTCCATCCAACCCCCGGAGATCGCTCAAACATAATCTCACTGCGCATTTTTCTCCTTAAACATTGTGAAATCAAATACCTCTCCACATTGTGCTCATTTGTACGACCAAACAATGTTTGGGATCGTTCCCGTGCTCATTCTGCTGGATGAGAGTGAGGAGAGAAAGACAAAGAACATTAAGGGCTGTTGAAATGCAAAGTGCTGAGAACCTTCTCTTTCATTTCACGTGTTAGTACATCTATCGATCACCAACACTTCCATCTGCAGATACAAGAAAAAAAAAGAAGGAAAAAAAGAACACCGTCATTTGGTTTGTAAAGAAGTGTGCCGTGGTCAGAAAAAAAAAAAAATTAGAAAATTCCATGTTGCTATGCAACTTTGGCATCAGACGCTCCGTTTAAGGCGACACAAAGAAACTGAGCTGAAAAAGGAGACCAGGAGGGACTCTGGGCCTCCACATCATTTGTCAGGAACAGCCTCACTCAAACTGTGAGATGTGTTTCCTCCCAGACCTCTGAGCACACAAACACTGCAAGTTTTCCTTCACAAGAAAGCATTGTTCCAGGTTTTTCTCTTGTTCTTTTAAAACGGGTTTGTGGTGCGCAGCGTTTTTGTGGCTTGCACCCTGTAAACATGAAACCTTATATGATGTCCACGTGTTAAAGCATACAGCCAAGGTGTGAGCTGGATTTGTATGTTTTAAGAGAAAAGTGGGACTCTGTTTTTATTAATGTTTTCAATTATCCAGTAAAAAGAAAGAAAAAAGCTGATTTTAAAAAAGACTTCATGTGAGTATTTGCAAAGAATTGCAGTCTTCCACGCACGGATCACAGGTCTGTACCGGTACCAGGTCTATACCAGCACCTTCACTAAGATCAGTTATCTCGAGTGAGAGATTTTTCAGTTTCTTAACTTTATTAGTCTTGTTGTCATTGTCATAATTACTTTTGACAAATGCACCGCAGTATGCTTTTACTAACTGTGTGAACTGAATAATAAGTGAGTACTGTACACCTCTGTAATTAGAACGGAGAGGAATACGTCCTACGTCTTAAACAAAGTTTAAATCAGTCAATTCTGTCTTTTCCCCCTCCGTTTTCTTTTCTTTCTTTAAATACATTTAACTCCAATTATGCTTCCCCTGTATGAAGCATGAGCATTTACAAATGGCAGGATACAATTATTAAATGCAAACCATTTCCTTTAAAAAACAGGAAATGAAGCGCCGTTTGGACCACATTTAAATATTTGTTACTAGTTTGCATGTGGCAGCAACAATTAAAGGCTCGAAAAACGGACCATTCAAGTACCTAATCTGTTGACAAAAGTTCCAACTCAAGTGAAGCTTGATCTTGACAAGCTTTACAAGAGCATTTGTTGATCTTTTAAAAAAAAAAAACCTGTTTAGCATTCTCCCAAGAGACCCTGTGAGACATGCTCCCGGTGACGGAGAGGACGATGCCCACATCCAGGGCCGTGCAGATTCAGGGGCAGCGCTCCTGCCATGAGCTGCTGCACTGCTGCCATAATAACAGGAAACTAACGTTATTATTACTACAATTACTGAATTCACTGGCCCTGCTGCCTTGCACTAATGTCACCATTACACACAATTACATGAGAACAATGGCATTACTCTGTCAAAATAATCCTAATTTCAGGGTTGCAATTACTCAGATGCAGCCATTATTTTAAATGACTTGAGAGTTTCTTGTCATGACACAAAGAAAACCTGACTTTGTATTAAATATAGAACCTCTCTTTGTTCTCTGAGTAGCCTCAGCAGATTGGTCGGCTCTACATTTAGCAGGAGATTATTGGTAGGAGGCTGCAGCCTCATAGGCCGCGCTCAGACCTTTGCACCAATCATAAACTCTCTCTTGCGTTCTAATCTGGTTTGAATCTGCTTGCCAGTGATTGACAGATTGGTGTTTGGCAATTCCTACCATCCTGGGGTCCATAAAGGGTAAATCTCAACCAATCACAGAGCCAGGCCAAACTCCGCCCATGCCCAGCTCAGCCTGCACAGGAAACCAGCTCCAGATGCAACCCCCGGAGGTAGGTGAGTGTTTCAGATGCATTGCAGTGTGCTAACCAGAACCAGGCTCGACTTGCTTTGCTCACTGACTGCACAATGAACCTTTTTCGAGGCCTGGAGGCAGTGGGAGGGGTGGGCATTGGAGGTGTAGGTCTTTAAGAGAACAAAAACAAAGTTGGCCACAGGTCAGTTCTTCTTGTTGACCAACTCTGGGTAACCAGAACTCCACTGAAAGAGACGGCGGAAACATGGTTACTGGCATAGCAACTATAAAAAAACAAAAAAAAAACAAACTAATTTGCATTCTTTTGAGAAAGCTACACATGTGCTTCATTTGCAGAAATATAATCACATCCAATTTACATTAACAAATAACAACACACTACGCTGGAAGGGATCTAAGCAAACATCTAAAACAAAATACACAACTCCTCAAACCAGAAGACATCAACTAAACTTTGACTCTAAATCATGTGCTGCAAGCTTGTCATAGATTCTGAATAAAACAGCTGGAAGACAAACAAGTATGTGTTCACATTTAGAGAGGCTGGCAGGGCTTTCAACACAAAAACAACACCAGAACTTCAAGCAAAATCACAAAAGCTTTTCCAGAAATTCTGTTAATGAGAGCGCTTCGCCTCTGCCTGGCAGCACGCTCGCACGTGCACGGTATCTCTGCAGAGGCACATGCTCTTTGTAACCTGCGGCGATGACAATGACGAATCCGACAATGGGTCCATCGGAAGAATTCTGTTTATCAAAAGACGGAAATTTGCCTCAAGATGAGCTGAAGTGGAAAATTTAAAGTTTATCTCTGGGTTTCTTTTAGTAGCCATTATTCTGTCTTGTGTGAAAGGTGTGGACAATGCAGCAGGTCTTTATCACGAGGAGCGGAAATATGACTCTTAACACAAAGAAGAGGTACAGTGTGCACACGTGCTCACATGACACTAGACAGCGGACACTTGCTGATTAATCAAATCCATGAAAGCGCTCAAATTTCATCCTTTTTGTCTGAATTTCTCTACGTCTCCACAGTCTCTCTGCCTTCTTCTCTTTTCAGATTTTTTTATGTATTCATTTTAAAGAAGAAGAGTGTGTGCGCTTTTAAACATCGAATTTAAAGCTTTCCTGCACTGTCACAAGATCCTTGTCAGCCAACATTTGTGGAACACCGTTGCATTTGGTCAGCATCGTGGTTTTACCAAGTATATATGCAAATCACCATCTGACAGCTTAAAAAAAGCATTCTGGAGTTTAAATGACAGTAAGAAGTGTAAACTTTCATTAGGAACCAAAACAACTGAAATCCAAGCAGTTTTCACTTGGGACAAAAAAACAAAAAAGTTTGCAGCAAAACGGCAATTAAAGTGAGCGCAGGAGCTTTGACACAATAAACTGCCATTTTAAGTCTCTGACAAGACACAAAGATGCCGTTCCACTTCAGTGGTTGTGTTAATAGCGTCCCCTCCATAACTTAAGTGGACCACCGCCACTGGCATCTCCGTCTGGTTGCTGCCACGTTGTCTGAAGCTGCTGTCAGAAGGTTCTGCCCCAGATGCTTCCCAATGTCTCCTTTTATTTCCTGTCTATTGACATCACAAGTTGATTTGTACAGAGTTGTGAGAAGGTGGTAGCGACCAGATGGAGATCCCCGTACAAACAATCCTTTTAATACACTTTAGTACAAATACAAAGTTAAAACGACCTCGGTTACGTCTAGAGGGGTCGCAATCACACTATCACTTAGGTAGAAAGGGATTTCTGAGTCTTGCCAGAAGCTTAAAATAGCTATTTATTTTGACACAGCTTCACAACCCCCCCACACTGTTTACATGCCCTCTTTTATCTTCTGCTCTTTAAGGGCCTTGCCAAGTTGTGGGCAATACAGACATTTCTTAATGCAAGGGAAAAAACAGAAGGCTTTTATTGTGAAGCAGTCTGAGAAAAAGCAGGGCAAGGAGGCCAACGCAACTGCGTGTTGCTGATGTCTTGCTGTTGTCTTGCTGATGTCTTTGAATCCGTCTTTCACTGAGCTTAGAATGTATTCAGATTATGTTTGCACGGAGCACTGACTGAAAGCTGCAGCGTGAGGAGCGTTTGTTTGGCATTACATCACATGTAATGTTACCACGAGTGACCGCAGGTATTGCCAAATGCTCTTGGCCTGAAATCCCAAGGGTTACAATTTTAATGTCTGTCCGAACGGTCTTCTCCGAACTTTTCATCGCTCAGGTGACTCGATGACTAAGGAAAACACTGCCTGCAAGCTGAGGGGAAGCATGCAAGGATTTTTAAACGAGAACACTACCAGCACAATGTGAAATATGGAATTTACAGCCTGACAACTAAATCCTGTTTTCTCCATCAGTTGGTAACTCATCCATGTCTTAGCGTGAAGTATGTTTGACTGAGAAGCCAAGTTGGAACCAAAATACAACAAAGGAACAGAGGAGAAAGACAAGTTGCTTGACTGATTGGGTCACTGGACAGATTGTTGTAAACCACAAACTTTTGTGGCAGCCTTGAAAGTTTCGTGCACTAAAACGCATGAAAATATACCAAATACAAAACAAATCTAGCAATCTTCTTCAACAATTTGACAACACAGGCAACAGCATTTCAGAAAATGCTGCAAACACAGAAACCCAACAAAGTAATGTGGTTTTCATGTTTGGTTGCACTTTCCTTCATGCTTTTTTTCCCCCTTACACTCGTGGAGTTTAAATTTGCATGGATTTTCTGAAGGTACAATGGATTTAGAAACTTTTGTGGTCCGGATCCATCATCCTGATGCGAACAAAGAGGCATAAATATGTGATTAAACAAGGCTTTGATGACCGCATAGAGTGTGAAGTGAGTGGTTTTGTACCTCCACAGGCAAGTGGTAACCGAACTGCAAGCTGGATTGTTTGTGGGGAGGGGATCAATAGGGAACAGCACACAGAGACGCACAGCTGAAGGTCAGCTTGCCAGAGGAGGGTTGCACAAAGAGCTGCCTCTCTGTCAGTACATGAAAAAGCTCTCAATAGCTTTTACATCAGTCATCCCGTCTTCCACCTTTCATCCTCTTTAATTCGCTGTCTCCTCGTGCATCTCTCCGTCTTTTATCTGCATCTGTCTGCTCTTCCACTGTGCGTTGGCAAGTTGCTGTTGCTCAGTCCTTGAGGGCTACAATTTGGAAGAGACACGGGACCCGGTCACAGACACAAACAGTCCACGCACTCCGCCCCGTCACCGCCTCCTGGCCACATGCTGGTCACTGCGGCTGGATTCTGTCTGCCTGGCACACGACACCCTGCCTGCTTATCTAACTCCTGAGCTAAGATCCGAACTACCCTTGCGTAGGCTTTTGCATGAAAAAAAGAAATGAGCGTTTCTCCTTTTTGCTGCAAAAGCTACAACAGAAGATGATGTCATTCACAACACGCTCTTCAGCCACAAACCCTATGTCTGCATAAAACATCCTGCACTTTTCTCACACTGAGACTGATTTAAAACCATTAATGAGTAGGTGCACAGAAACACACTCATCCCTCTAAAACTGCCCAGGATAGAACATTACATCCACTGCTAACTGACCAAGGAGGCTCCGGCAGGCGGGAAACACCCGCCGGGGAAGAGACTGAATCTGCTTTGTCTTGAAACAAACACAACCACAATTTATCTGATGAAACTCGAAGCAAAACAACTGACTTTTGCAAACATTTTGCAGCTTGTCAGTTTCACTTTGCGGCGCGGCCACTCAAATGGTTTGATACCAGAGATCACTTTTTAATTTTGCCCGCCACAACACTGAAGCTGGCATTGTTTTTCACCTGTGTTTATGCGTGTGCAGGCATGTGTTTGTGATCACGGCCGAACATGGTCGGACATTTCCTGACGAGGGAACCACCAGAGATGAAGTTTTGACTGTTTTGACAGGTTTATGCTTTATGTCTGCCTGTGAACAGATTTTGTCAACAATACTGCGTCACAACTGTGCAGTTGAGCTCAAAATAAAAGACAGAGCTTGGTGTGGCCCATGAGCAGCAAGTACCCGCGTTATAATCTGGTGGTTGTTTATGTGCTCATGGGTCTAAAGGTCAACACGCTGACTGGGTTCGATCACAAGTATCTGTCTCATACATGGAGGAGAGGGAGCTGAACACATAACCAGCTGGTTTAATAAAACAAATTAAACCTTGAAAAACAATGCCATGTTTTAAAACAAGAGTCGAGTTTACAGTACAGTACAGAACTAGGGCAAAAGGAAAATTTGCAGAGTGATACTGCCAAGTTTTTTTTTTTGTTTGTTTGTTTTTAGCTCTACTTTATGTCTCAGAAAGCATTTTCTTAGATGGTTGTTATGTTTAGATCAGAGACTTAAGCTTTCTAAAAGATGCTGCTCTTTTATCCATTGTGAGGTTTTGTGGAGAATCGAGGTGAAACAAACATGAGGGGGCACTGTTGCATCACGCCGAGGCCGTGACTGCTCAAGCCCAGGATGCACGATCCCTGTTTCTTCCCTTTGAAAACCCTGTCCTGGAAAAGGCTTCAATAGACAGGAAACAGGCTGCAGTTGAAATGATGGATATTTTGAAACTATTAGCTGCATTCTAGCTGGATCACAGCTGTGTGATTGTGGATTCTGCATGTATGATCTCAGCTCGGTCCACGCAGTCATTTCTGACTGAGCAGTGTGTCACTGTGGGATGATGTAAAGACCTGTGACGTGGGGGTTTCTATAGTGACATTTAAATTAAACATGGGCTGCATCATCGTCAGCCACTAATGCAGTTCTTACTAGTGTTTGGTCATTACTTTGAGGTACAGCTGGTGAGGCTCATCAATTATACGTACGTGTCGCGGACATATGTGGCAGGAGGCAGGGCTTCTTGTCTGACCTCACATTAACACACAGGTCACAGAGGTAACATGGTATTTATACAGATCAACTCCAAATAAAAGAAAAAGTGCAGCTCTGTTTGACAGTAACACAACTCTAGCCTTAGTGAGGGAGCCTGTGTACTCGTGTGTTTTTAGGACTTTTCCCTCCACATTTTTCTGTTTTGTAAATAAAGTCTCCATCATAATCTACACATTCCCGCCAACCTGAGAATCTCTCCATGACACTGGCAAACACGCCTAAACACTGCTGGTCTTCCCTAAACATTTATAGAGCACTCATTACGGAGAGGAGAAATGGAAAACAACTAATCTCCCTCCACTTCCCAACACATACACACACCTGGGTGGATGCTCAGATGTACTGGAACGTTGTTTATAATCTTAATTACAAATAAAAATAGAAAAGTTCTTGGGGGAGGGGCAGACAACGAGCAAAAAAAAAAAAAAAAGAAAAAGAAACTTAAGAGACAGTCCATGACTATGGGAAATGAAGGACCTCCTCAGTGAGATGTTATCGGAGTGACGGAGGACTGAGTGTGCTGGCTGGGTCACATGATGCTCCCTGATGACAACACTTATTGCGTGACTCAGACTAATTCTTCATCGCTCAATTATGATTATTTTACAAGATTATTTTACTGTCTGGACAGATGAATACAAGGGAAAACCTGTGTTAAAGCGAGACAAACAACCTGTATTTAAATGTGTGGGAATAAACCAATAAATTAAAAGTATTATTGACTTTATAATACGCAGTTGCTGCCTTTTTCTCTGATTTTGAGCGGATGCCTGTGATTCAGACAAAGGAAAACACTGAACACTGTGAGAGGAAGGTGCATATCACACATCTCATGATACAATAATAAGTTGATTCACAGGACAATCATTTAATGTCTGCTGTTCTTGTAATAAAAATATGCTACAAAGTACTGCTCTGTATCATGTGATGAAGATAACATATACTAATGTTTGGTTTGATCCAGATTTTCACTTTGCCTGGTTAATCATTAAATCAATGTATCAGTGTAGACTGATGGATTGTTACATCCTTCCTATCGAGCACTGATGACACGAGGAAAAGTTATAAATTAAACATTTATATGAGAGAGAAACCATTGTCACTGCCTTAGTTTGATTATTTTGAAGTTTTGAGCTGGTTTGAAACTTAAACACTTCCTAGCTGTGCACTTCTCTTCACTTACAGAATGTAAGAGCAGTGACACACACACACACACACACACACACACACACACACACACACACACACACACACACACACACACACACACACACACACACACACACACACACACACACACACACACACACACACACACAATAGGCCTCTGTCATGTCTAACACAGGCTGCATGGAAGCTCGGTGTACACCACCCACTCAATCTGACACCGTCCCTCTCTGCTCTCTCTCGCTCACACAGTCCAAAGTAAATGCAACAGAAGCAGTGTGTTAAGCTTGTGTGTGTGTGTGTGTGTGTGTATCTTTAGTTTGAGATCACACACACAAAAAGTCACTGCTCTTACATTCTGAAAGTGAAGAGAAGTGCACAGAAGTGCAGGGGGGCGGGGGGGGCGTCACAGGGAGGGCTGCATGCAATATATATGCCTAAATGAAAAGAGAGCACACACAAACAGCGGTCTGTCTGCAGCTTAACACCCATCACTCTGCTTGACTTTCATCTGTTATAACACTCGGAGTATCAGTGGTTCTAAGAAAGACTTGCTTTTGACAATTCAATTGAGCACTGACCCACATTTTATGAAAAGGGACAAAGATCGACTGGCCACAAACACGGATAAGGCAGAAGAAGACATGAGAGTTGGGGGTCAGGATGGAAACAAATAGAGTGAGGATGGCATGGTTGGCTTCTCTTCTCGTGTGTGTGTGTGTGTGTGTGTGTGTGTGTGTGTGTGTGTGTGTGTGTGTGTGTGTACCTGAAATGTGGCCCTAATCTGGTGACACTGGTTCAGCACACAGGCTGAAATAGAACAATACCAATAACATCACCCAGGGTTTCTTCTGCACAAACTTTCCCACCACTTTAAGCCCATAGCTCAGCTAAAAATCACAATGAGGAGGAGCATTGAGACAAGCTGAACCCACTAATACAGGCTCACACTATAACATTATTATTATTATTTTTTCTATTTGTCTTGGATACAATACGTCATTCTTTCCCTTATTGTCTCTTTCCCAGATTTCTCAACTCATTCCCCAGTGCATCCCATTCTCTTACTCTTACTCCGGCACTTGCCAAATCCCACGGACCCTTATCTGTCATGATAAAAAATTCTCCAAGACTAATATAACTTGAGAAATCATGACTTACATCTCTGATGAAATCACAACTGCCAGAACTCACATGCAGAAAAGCACAAACTGAAAAACAGCTGCACCTGGAATTTTTATATGGCCGAGGTGGTGCTGACCAAAGAGCGGAGTCGTGAATGGACTGCCCCGCCACAAGTTGGTTGGATTAAACTGTCTTTGCCATTTCAATCCTTAACTTGCACTACTTTATGGAAGAATGAGATCAAGCGGTCTTGTGGCGGGGCAGTTTTACTTGCCAAAATGTGTGGATCCAAAAGGTCACAATCTATTCAAGATGTCCAATACAGCTGAAGACCATAACAGTACCGTACGTTTGTCTTCTACAAGTCCATCAAATGTGCATCAGTCAAGATTCTTGCTGTATTTTTCAAACAATGGATCATCTCAAAATGTTGACAGCTGCTTTGAAAGTCAACATCTTTCATTGTTACAATTTAGGTCTGGGGCCTGAAGGCTTGAAGAGGACTGGAATCGATCTGTACTGGGGCTTCGCAGATGCACATCTACATGTTGTATTGTGTTGCTGCGGTCTCAGAAATAATTTCAACAATCTGAGGTGGGCTACTCTTGGTTGTGTCGGAGTTCCTCTCTTGGGCTCACAGGCAGATGTGCTGTTTGGGTCCAGTAAAACTCAGCGTTACAATAATGAGGATGCTCCAGTGCAAACAGAGACTGCTTTCATATTTCTTCATTCTTTTCATGCTTTTGCCTTGTTGTGATGAAATTGGCTGTGGCTGTCACATGTGCAGCCACATACGAACCCCAAAACGGCCTCATTGATTCACAGTACCAACCCCCCTACACAACTGAAAAGAAAAAAAAACAGGAAAAGAAAAGTTGTCTCTTCATGCACAGTAAAACTGTCTCTCTTCCTCAACCTCTGCCGACATGTCTGTCCTTCCTAAACAGATGGGAAACACATCACTAATGCCCCGTCTGTCTGTTTAGCTGTCCTGTGATACAGCGCAGAGCTTCACCATTAAATGACAACAAAACACATCACACCGGTAAAGAAGTGCAGCTTCTGAGAGACCAGTAAAACTGAGAGTTGTAACGTAACTATGATCTCAGGCACACAGAGTTTTTGAATTTAGTCGCCCATCGACAGTTCACGTATTTCCAGGACACATTAACTTTAGTTCAAAGTAATTAATAACACCAGCTAATTAATTCAACAGGCACTACATGGTATAGTGCAAAGTAAAATTTGGGATCATTTCTAACCAAGTTAAGACTTAAACTATATCTTAGCGATATGAACGTTATCGTGACTTGGAACGGTCAGGTGATGCAAATTTTTAGTTTGTAGATCATTCCTTGAACTGAAATCCAAGAATCCATAGTCAAAATGACTCCTCTAGGCAGCGACCCAACACTCATAAAATAAAAACAAAAACTCGTCCACACAAAGTAGGCAAAAGGCTACAGTATGGAAACATAGTAAAGCATCCTGGATCTGTCATTTAGTGTTAAACTGTGAACACCAATGAATGCAGAGTCAGAAGTTTACACAAGAAAACAAGAGGACAGATGAAGGTTATACAGAACCTACTGAATAGGAGGAGGAGGAAACATACGCTTGCAGAATTCATACTTTGAGGTTCTTTTGGAGTCAGAAGTGCTTGAAATAATTTACTGTTAAAGTGAAGGAGTAATTCCATGAAATGTGAAGCAATTTCTGCAAGTAAACAAATGTTGAAAGTGAAAAGAGAGAAGAAAAAAAAAAAAAACACTTCTACAGCAGGATGATGATCCTAAACACACCTCACAATCAAGTGTGGGTTCTCTCAAGAGGCGACAGTTGAAGGTTTTGGCGTAGCTGTGAGCCCTCTGACCCTGATCTGTCGACAGACTTCACAGCAAAGCACCAAAGACGTCCAAAACACTCACAGACCAAGAATCTGTCTGCAGGAAGGACAAATGGAAATTCTCCAAATACGACCTTAAACATTCTTACCCAATTAAAAATAAAGAAAAAAAGCAGTGATACTTTCTAATGGGGTTTTACTAACTATTTATTGTTCTTTAGGTGCAAGCAGGGATAAGACACTGCTCTTAGAAATGTAATGTTTGAATTTATTCTTTGAATTTTAGTACATTTTCTTAAAAAGCTGAGTTTTTGCGCATTTAGTCAGAAACCACAGTCACAAAACTAACTCACTATCATTTAACAACTGCTAAGTGACTGGACTGGAGATGTGGACTCCAAGTTAGACTGAGCAAAGAATAATGTTGCATAAAGTGCAGGACACAATGGAGAGCACTGCACATCTTCTGACCACCGCGACGAACCTCGTCCGTAAAGATACTTCTCCAGGAGTGCTGCAGGACACGGCTCTGCAGGAGATCAGCGTTCTACAATGACTCTTTATCAGTCTGCTGGGTCCAGTGGTGGTCAAAGCAGCCAACTTGATTACTTCAGTCAAAGTACACATATTTCTGTGTCACATGTTACTCCAGTACAAGTACAAGTTGTTCAGTGAAGTTAATACTTAGGTTTAAGTACTAGAGTAGTTGCTCTTGAAAATACACACGCGCACACACATATTTATTCAAAATACATGTAAAAAAATCTTGTAAAAAGCAGAGAAAAATATCAGCCAGACTGTACACAGTAAGAAAACTACAATTTATCTTTGATCTGCTGGTAAGTGCAACACCCCTGGAACTATTTCTCAGAGACTTGACTCAAGGGCAAGTCAAGTTCCTTTTCCTGGTTTTTGAAGCCTTTGACAGTTACTATAACCTGGATGAAAAAGAGTCTACACCAGCCTCTTGAGCTCCACATTTGTGCAGCATACACTTATTCCCAGTGCAACTAAAGCCCGCTGTCTTTTATATTTTACCTTATGTGATGTTAAAAGAAAGTGTATGCAGTGAGTTTTTTGTATCCGTTAAGATTCATGATACATTCACGAAGACGGTGAATCATAGACTCTAGGTTAACAAATACTGGCATTGAAAGTGAAATGAAAAATGTTTACAGTAAAGTCAATTTCATCCCTCCCCACCTCAGCCTTGGACCTGAAGGGTCCTACACAGTGAAACTACAGCTAGAGGAAACAGAGAGTGGAAAAACATCTCTCTGCCCACATGCAAAATCCACAGAAGCACAATTTAACCAACCACCCACAGGATAAACTGTCAACAACAGTCCAACAGGGACGGACAAGTTCACTTAAAAAGGTTCATCTGGAACAAAACATGTTTTGCACCCTACATCAACATGCTTTCTGAGGTTGGATGGCAGCGTTTGGTAAGATGTGTTGAAGCTGCAGCCAGGGGTTCTCGGATGGACAATTATCATCCGTTTGGTCTAAGAAACATTTTCACTGCGTTCAACCTAGGAGACATGCTACCAGCAGGTACTCCATCACTTAGACAATCCATGCAGAACTTTACAAACATAGGAAAGAAATCCACAAAAATGAAAAAAATAAACCGTAAGTACTTGGGCACAATTGCTTAAATACTTTTGCTTCAGCAATGTACTGTCCTCCTCCTGGTTATGTCATTTTGCAACGACGTGGCGTGGAAACGTGTGCCACCTGCGAGTCAGTAGTCCTTTCCATTCAGCATTTACATGACAGGTGGGAACAGTGCACAGATATTCTGCTTCATTATACACCCAGTAAACCACTAACATCACATGGATCCAATTCATTTTCTGTGGAAGGACCGGAGGCATGGTCCATGCCTATGCAAAGCATCTTAGGGAGGCAGCACATCCCGGCAGGTCATTCAACGGTTAACCAGGCTCAAATTTATGCAAATGAAAGTGTCCAACGTCTGTGAGTTACCAAATCAAAGTAGACTGTTCTCGATGCAATTACAGTTGATAGGAAGTTTCCGTTTCCGTCTGTAGCCCCAGTGGTAATATCAGAACGGAGTATGCAAACACTTGGCCACAGCAGGTTTCCCAGTTCTTTACCATTCCTCGCTGCCTACCTGTCAGGACAACGAATGACAGAATGAGGTTTAGAGGAAGGTGGCAGAGGTGCTTTAGTTTGGTTGGGTAATTTGGTTTCATTTGTTTTTCATATTTATGTATTACAACATGACAAAGCTGAAATGAACCCCAGCTGTTCCCATAACACAAAATCCTTATTCACATGCGTTCAGTGCACAGGTCTGTGCAACATAAGATGAGAAGTGATGCATGTGTTCGTCATCTCTGTCATGGTATCGTGGACACACGGTCTCAGGCGAAGCGGCGTCTTTGTTGCACCTCAGGTCCACCGTTAGAGGTCGGAATAGGGATGAAATGAAGACGCTGCAGGGGCAAGCAGGCTATTCAGAACCGATTGGTACATTTTCTTGTTTTGATGTTTGTTGTTTTACGACCATTTCTTTATTGTATTAGTTTTTTATATGCTTAAGGAAAAAAAAAAAAAGTCACATCTCCATTGTGTGGTATTGAAATTTGACATCCTTACTTCCATCTAAACCACTGACTTACAAAGAATTGGGCCTCTTTCATCATGCAAAATACAACAAACAAATAGAAAGAGGTGTTATTAAAAGCAAAAACTTGAAAATATTTAAAATTGTACAAAACGTCCATTAGCAGTTAAATTACCTTTTTAATAAGCAGTGCAAAACTAGTTTTACTGCCATTTATTAAAGGTAGTCAACAGTAATATGGCATGATAACCAAATGTTGTAAACTTTACAAAAAGGTTTTACTATTTAGTTTATGGCCATTGACATGTATAGGAGATTTTGAATAAATAAATAAAATAAATAAATAACTGCTGCAAACAACAGATTTTCTTAATGAATTCATCAAACTAAAAAAAAAATAAATACAATTATTATATATATATATATATATATATATATATATATATATATATATATATATATATATATATATATATATATATATATATATATATATATATATATATATATATATATATATATATATATATATAAATATATAAAAGAGGGAAACTGCAACGGAGAGTCAGCGGATCACCTACTGGAGTCATGCAAACTTGCAAAATAAAAACTTGATTCTGCAGTTTCGCTCCTGGACTGTTGTGTTTTCAACAGGATGTGGAGAAGTGGTTAGTGTGGTATAGATGAGGACACTGAACCTCTGATCTCCACAGCCAGATGTGAGGCATGTATCTAATGTGTTATCCGAGAAAACGCTTCGCTTTCTCTACAACCAACTCCTAATAACCACAATAAACAACTGACAGTTATGCAAAAGCTTCTGTCTGTTTGAAGACGAGCGTGGCCACTCTAATCATATGTGATAGTATTTATCACGCCTCACAAGAAGACAATATGCAGCATATGAAAAGCCATAAAATGAAGGACCCCAACAAATGAAGTGAAATGTGCATCTTAGACGTGCTGCTTTAACAAAGACGCATCTCTATTGCAAACATGAAAGACACCTAAGGGGGGGGGTTAGGGGAAGGGAGACTGGGACGAGGGGGCACATGGCAGGCGCATGAGCAACCACTCTGCCCCTTCTCCAAAGGCCCCTTCATCCAGACACCCCCACTACCCCCAAACTCATAATTAGCGGTTCGGCGTCTGTGCTCATTTTGGGTTACTTTTATTTCTTTTCCCAGTTCCATCAAAACATCAGTGGGGCAAACAGGCCCCACATGTGTGTCAAAGCACAGCAAGATTAAAACAATAGAAGAAGAGAAGTGGGGCATGCGAGTTCACTCCTGATGAAAGCGAGAGAGAGAAAACGCAGGAATCTGTGAGGTTTTCTCTCGCATGTCAAATCGAGTTTTCCTACTGGAACAACTGTAATGTGGCGAGCTGGTTGTGAGAAGCTTCGTTTTGGCTTTGATTGGTACACACCATGACAGGCAGTGGAAAGTTTTCAATGAGACTCTGCAGGGCGTTCACAATGCAGTACTGTCCAACAGGCCCCATGGTCAATTTGTTCAGAGCACTCCATGTATTCATGTCATGTGTGGCTCAATGAAATACATCTTTATGGGAGTTTTATCCAGCTAACATTTGAACAATTGTTTCTGTCTTAATTGCAATAAACACAACCAGTATTTTCTCCTCTATTTACAAATATTTTCAGCGTGAACACGCTCACGCGGGCTGCTGCTGCAGGACGTCTCGGTACGTGGCTGCAGTCATTCTCACACTGTTACATAAACTCGTTTTGCTGAACATAATGACTCCGAAGATATAATGAGACAATTAGCAGAACTTAACACAAGAGCAATAAAATGAATATTGAAAGATAAAGGGATTGGGGGAGGAGGGAGACAAATGCTTGTGCATGAAGAAAAACTACATAAAAGACAATTAAAACCAGCAGAGAAAGCAGTAGTGTGGAATGAGGAGTAAAAGGAGGATTTAAGTATTCCACACCCCGGCGGAGAGCCTGGGGGCAACTCCCCATTTTCTCCTCCTGATGTTGATAGTGCTACTAGAAGAAGTGCATGATTGGTTCCCTAGAAATCCCACAAAGTATTCATTTCATTTATAGCTCATAAAAGAGGACTCCAAAAACAACAAATACTCACACATGTATGAAAACCAGAAGCAAGCTGTATTGTATGCGTTTTTTTCTTTTCACCCACATAGTGCACAGAAAATTGAAATACCAACTGATGGCGAAAGATTTGCTTAAAGCCAGATATGGCCAGCATTAAGCAACCGAGAGCAGCGTGTGGTCTGAGCATCCCGAGCTACTGATGCCCTACTCTGAAGAAACGGCTCCCACGACTCTGAGATTCGGAGGGATTTGTCAAACAATTTCTCCACCATAAACTATTTAGGCATTTAATCGTCTACAATCTGCCCTGAAAATCAGAGCTCCTGTTACATTTCAGAGGTCACAGGACGGATCTGAGTTCTTCTTGCTATACTGCAGTATCTGTTTGACACGCTGCAGTTTCAAACTCTCTCGAACGGCGGCCCTCTCATTTAGACGGCGATAAAGACAAGTCTGACACAGTCATTTGAAACGAAGGGCACACTTCACCTAATCATACATTTAAACCATTTGGATACAGCCACTTGAGCTATGGGGTTCCATAACCCCCGGGGAAGTTTAGGTAATTAATGACAGAGCAAGGGTGTTAAGATTTGACCCTCGCTGCTTGGTTACCATGGAGATTTGTCAGTCTTGTTTCCCTCTGGGTGACTGGGTGAATCCTTGGTGTGACTAGGTAGTGTGCAGGGTGGGAATGAGTGAACAAAGAAGTGCAGACTGGGGTTCACATGGGTGCAACTACACACCACAGTAAAGTACGGTCCTTGTACCACATTTACTCTATGACCTAAGGGGGATGGCTTCAGGCTTCGCCACTTTAACCCTTTTATTTCATTTTACATAAATCAAGTCATTGCTCATTCATTGATTAAGGGTCACCATCAACCTACAGAGTCCTCAAATGTGTATGCGACACCAACCTAATATAGGAAGGACCACTTTCTTATCACTGATGGTCAAATGAACTGATCAAGCTCAACAAAATCTTTAATCTGGGGAGAAATCTTCCATAATAACATCAAACAGTATCCAATGAGGAAAACCAAAGGACCTGGACAGTTCCTCTGTCTCCAGTTCAGACACAAAAGACGCTTGTCCTGTGGGCTGTGACCTCCCTGGCCTGCACTCAGCAGGTAGTGACAAATGACCTGCCAGTTAATCTGTCCTGAGGTGGAGCTTTGCTTCGGGGAACAGGGAGCCCGTTTGTGACAACAGGAAGTAGAAACAATGTAGCAAGAATAATCACGTTAAAAGGATGCACATGCATGAATACCTGCAAGCACACATGGTTACACATGCACAAAAACACACACACCTACCTTCCCAAACACAGTGCTGAATATAGTTTCAGATGCACAGATCATGGAAAGAATGGCCCATTATTGGGAATCAGTAATACGTGAACTCAAACAAACTTTGTATGCCAGTCAAACAAGCAGAAAAGTATAAAATGGTTAATTGGTCAGCTCCATCTGGGACAGCGGGTTAGTGTTGGATATTTGACAAATTCCTGCCATCTTCCTTCATGGCCAGCTCTTTCCCCCATTAACAATCCAAGTGTGAATGCTGTGCATTGTGGTTCTTTCCCTTATTTGTGGTGTCTTGCTGGAGCACGTTCAAATGAGGTCTGACGCCAGGAGGCCAAGTCAGCAGACCACACTGGCATGATCCACCAGGTATGGAGAGGGTTAGTTTGAACTTTAGGAGGCCTGTGTAATCGGGCACGCTAGAGTGCCACACTCAAACACGAAGAGATGACAATGCAGTTTAATACAACAGAGCTGTGGAAAACCTCAACCGACAAAGTGGATGATCTTGAAGAAAGATCAAGCATTTTATTATTGCAAGCTTGGTCTAAGTCAGAGTGAGGGTCCTCCGGCCAAGGCGGTCAAAATCATTCAGTTTAAATGCTGCACAACCCTTAAAATAAAAACATTTGCATGAAATTTAAAAAAAAAATGTGGCACGTATAACGTTTTTTTTGGAGTGAAGGGTGTCGTCTCTGCAGCAGATGCACACATGCAGCAAAAACAACTATGCAGAGCCATGCCCCCCAAAAATAATATAACAATTACAAAAAGAGCTACTTTCAGTAAAAGAGAATGCATATAGTGTTTAATTCTCTCACCTTTGACATTCAGGGAGTTGCATAATTCTGAAGCTATTAACATCAAATCAATTCTCACATAGTTTTAGTTCAGTGAGCCGAGATATAGATTTAGTACCAAGATGCTTAGTGGAGCCGTTAAAACGCAGCGCATGCAAATTACTATTGAGCTGAGGAGTGAAGTTAATGAGTTTTAATATCAGACAACTTCATTGCTCCTTGATTTTCCAGGAGAGACGGACTGAATGCAATCACAGCCAACAGGACGACCAGGTGATAAACGATAAGTAATGCAGACAGCAGAGTGATTCAAACACCTATTTGTCTGCGAGAAGAGAGGTAATGATAACAGGAAGTGAGATGAGTCGGTGTGGCCCTTTGGCCTGCCAACCCGTCACCTCTGTTAAAAAGGTCCCTCTCTGTAAACAGACATCTCTGCCTATTAAACAGATAGTACATTAGGCCCGAGCTGTGCAGCGCAATGTAAACACAGCCGTCAGGGTACTGTCACTGAGGAGGAGAGGGGGAGGAGGAGAGGAGGAGCCCGAGGAGGGGAAGGGGACTTGAATGGGGGGCTGTTCCTGGGCCTTCCTGGGAGTGAACTCCATGCTGCGTTCCTCTCCTGTTGTAATTCTTTCCAACTAAACACAGGAAGGAAGAGATGGGTAAATAACTTGGACTTTTGATAAACCCAGCTATGTGTTCCTTCTTCTGTAGTTTAACACGCGTGAGCCTAAAAACATACAAAAGTAGGGACCTGTGGGCGCAGGAGGCCATGCTGAGCACTTGAGTGTATGTTGCAGTAAGCCAAAGGTTTGGTGAGTGCATAAAAGAAACAAAGTACACATATCCAAAGAAGCAGTAAACATAAAAGGTCTAGTTAAAAAAAAAAAAAGGAACAGAGGGAGGCCACTTTATTAAGACAAAGGCTGGAGATGATCCCGAACCTCCTGTGGCTCGCTCTGTGAGCAGATCTGCGTTGCTGCAGGGTTGGATGAGAGAGAGAATGGTATATAGAAAGTGGATAAATGGGTAGACGGTCAGTCCAGGTCATTTCAGATGTAAGGCTGTTAAACAGTGGGGAAGTGGACGAGGTCAGCGCTGGACACTGCAGGGCAGAGCCCCGAAGTCATACTCACTCCTTTGTTACCATGGTCAGCAAAGCACGACAAGCGCAGGGCCACAGCAGAGATGCAGGATGAGGGAGATTCTCCAGGATGTGGGGCAAGAACCATACCCTCGGGAAAAGCCAATTACTGGCTTAAAGCCCCTTGTCTGTCTGTGGCATGCAGCTCAGATAAGATGATGTTATTCAGGACAAATATCATTTACCCCCACCCCCCTCCTCTGTAAGAAGTGATACAGTCCAGATGTTACACGTACACAACTGCATAATCATTGGCAATCTGGGGATTGGTGTGCTTTCTTACAGCTTTACATAATATGAGATTACATGGGCTTTTATTGTCAAGCCACTAATATAATGCAGATCTTCAGGTTTAAGCTCCTGCAGGTCAGTGTATGTCCAGAAGGGTCAAAGGATAGAGGTAAGGGGTCATGAGTCCTGAGGACACAACACAGTGACACTGGCTTGGGGGTTCCTAATGGAGGATGATCCTGTTAATTAGACCTGTAGGTCTGAGAAATTCCAACACAGACATGTGAAAAAACTAAACTAAAACGGTCAGTCTTGTGCCTCTCTTGGTGGAATGTTTTTTAGCTAAAGAATGCAGTTTATTGAAATTGATGAAAATCTGGAATTTGGCTTGCTCTGAACTTCCCAGCATGATCTCTCATGGACTATCATGCAAGCCTGGCTGGACCTGCTGCCACAACAAGGAGAAGAGCAGCGGAGCAGAGCAGAGCACAGGCAGCGGGAACGTGACAGCGCTCCAATGCAAGTACGGCATTGAAAACAATCGTTTCCTGCTTTACTGAGAGTTTCACTGCTCAAAAACACTGGAAAATTACATATCTTTATTTGGACGGTAAAAACAAAGATGTAGTGTGATAGGGATAATGTTTTGAGCCATTTTTCTCATGACCGTTAAAAATGAGTACTAAGTTTTGTTTAATTTTACTAACTGACAATTATATGCGAAGATAAATGTGAATAATCGAAAACATTTTTACAATTTTTATTATGCTTCAATAGGAGACTGGACCGAAAAACAGTTGGACCACGTATGAGCAGACATGAAGATCAGCCTCGACCCAGAATGAAATCGATTAATATTCAGCATAAGAGATGAAAGCTGACTTTGCGCTGATTCATGACATCGTTGACTCACAGGTCCAGGCCGCACAGTTAAAACACAGGAACCAGTTCCAACTAAATTAGTTTGACCCGCTTCAGTTTCCGATCACAGCTGCTCAGATCCACTTCGTAACCGCCCACTAGTGTGAACTAAAGGTCATATACTAAATATGCCGACGTCTTAAAAACAACTCTTATTTAGATTTTTCATTCATGTGACAGCAAGAGAACATTTGACTGTTTGTACAGTTGTTTTTTTTGTATTGAGCTTTACTAATGTAAACTGAAGTCAAAGGTCCAGGGTTTAAACGTATGGCTTAATTTTAAGTCATATTTTCACATGTTCAGACTTAACACAAACATACAGCAGAGACAAAGATAAGAACCAGACAGGCAGTTTTAGTGACCCATGGGAGATGGGGACACACAGCCGAGCGCAGCTTTCTGTGTGAGCAGCGCTGCGACCAGTAATAACTCTCAACTTGGATGTTTGCAGAGGCGTGCCCTGCTAATCCCAGCAGAGCAAAGCAACAGGCCAGGGTGAGAGGGGTTAGAGCCTCTCTACTGGACTGCTGTCATCACAAAAATGTTCAGTGATGTGACAGACCTCTCAACAGCACACGGCAGACACAAAACTGGCCTTCAGAAAGTCTGCAAGTCCAAAAGAATGTGCTCCAACGTGCCCCGTGCCTGTTCTCTGTGGGAGGGATATACACTAGTTGTGGATGTGTTTAGTTTGGTGACGCAGAGGCTCAGGCCGGGGCCGTTGATGGGAAGGTAGTGTTGGGCATTTGTGATGTTCTGGGAAGTGGTGAAAGAGTGAGTCTGTTGAATTTTGCTTTGACCGCACCACCCCAGTCTAGTGCTGAGCCCATCAAGCACACACATTCTTTAACTGTGGACTGGAGCTCGACCAAGTCTGCTCAATCTGACCCATTCAGACTAGACGCCAGGTACAAGCCAGTCAGCAGGCACCCAGGGCAGCAGAGAGGGGGAGGGTACAGCTGAAAGCAAGGTGGTAGTACCAAAAGAGAAAAGATTTGGTTGCCTCAGATAAATGCAAGCACTATTTTAAGAGGTTATAGATCCAGTGGCAGTATAAACAAAATGCATCATGCAAACCACCTTTATATCATAGCACAACGTAGTTGTCAACCTCCATTACCACATCAGTGCACTTTCCTATTAAGCTCCCAGCTGCAAGGCTCTCACAGGTATATTACTTTTCCAGTTACGGCTGCACTTTTACCATGTTCATTTCCTGATAACTTTTTAGCCGTTCTAGCAGAATGACCTCATGAGCACAAGACTAAGCTGCAGGAGAGGAAGTGCTGTGTAAGTCACTAAAGAGCAATGACACTATTAGACAATAGCTTTCCCATGTTATTTTTTCTTGAAACGTGCATGCGACCGTGCAGGGGTATGCCCTGAACTCAGCAGCCTTAAGTGCTGCTTCGGCTCCGGTGCACCACAGAGCAGTTGGCCTGGATGAACTCAAACTGTCCATCAGCAAGTGTCCAGCTCCGGCCAGCCGTCCCCACACCAGCCCACAAACACACCCAGGCAGAGCAAACACATCTCGACAGCCAGCAGAACCGAAAGGCATTTCATCCTGCTGTTTTGTAGCGTAATTAATTTTTTTCCCCCCATCCATGGTCAGCCAAAGCTTAAAAAAAATAAAAAAAAAAAAAAAAAAAAAAAACAACAAAAGAAAACGCCTGTCATGGAAATCAAATAAAAACAAAGCAGGCAAAGAGGACAAGCAAATAATTTCATTTAATACCTCAGTAAAACTCATGAACACATGCCCATCTTGAACACGAGGGCTGATTGTGAGATTTAATTTCCAAAATTGTATTTCTGATCTCATGCCAAGTATTTTCATAAGCCTAGAATAAATGAATCCAACTGCAGTTATTACAGTTATTAAGAGAGCTGCAATCAGGTTGCCGAGACTGAACCCCACCTAAAGATGGAGTAAAGTTCATTCTCACAAGTTATGAAACGAAAACTAATTGCAGTCAGAAGGTTGGTTCTAGATTATCTGGGTGTGGTAGACAGCCACGTGGAACTGCATCAAAGAGGTCATAACGTAAACAGATATTGTAACTATAAGCCCTTGTGTCTTCCTCCCTCATTTAATAAGCACATTGTACTCATTGAGCGTAAAGGTTTAAGAGGTTGTGCTCAAACTCCACTTTGGCATGGGGCACTGCCTAAAGCTTGATTTATTCTTCTGCGGTTTAGTTTAATGCGTTTCTGAATACCCTGATGTTGTGTTTTTTTTTTTTACAGCTTTGAGAATATATCTAATCTGAGTAAAAACATCAAGGTAAGATCAGTAAATGGCTTCGGTATTAGTTAGCTCTTAAGCTTGGTATACTGTGCGTGAGAGAGTAGAGAGTATGTGCTGAGCGCTGCTGGGGCGGTGAACAGTTGATGACTGTGTGCACTCTACTTTTGATTTATCCTGATTACTCCACGTCCCCCCCATCCCGTCTGTCTCCATCTCTCCATCAGACTTGATCTCTGACCTTCCAGAAGTCAAACACACGCGTACATGCGCGCCCGCCCTTCCCTGTGAGATAGACTTTTTCCTTCTTTAGACTAAAAAAAGCTTTTAAACGATATGATAGAAAGCTGATATTATTGCCGTGTTTACTGGATCTGACTGTTTTCCCTTCAAAAAGAACTGACCGTGTTTACGAGGAGAGGAATTGTGTTTTTTTCTCTTCTCTCCATCACTGTTAGTTTAACACAATATTCTGGCCATCCTTATACAAATCCCCCACTTACCTGATGAGCCTTCATAGAGGCTACTGACTCTACAAACATAAATGATTAATCACAGAATTATTCCTAAATAGCTTTGGAAAATGGCATTTACCTATTTTGTTAACTCTTTCTAATGAAAATATGTACATATTTTAGATGTATTTCTTCATATTCCATATGATTTTGCAGTGAGGGAGTTCAAAAAAGGTTTCTTTCAATTTGTCAGAGCTGTTATCCCGTTTTTATTTGGCGGATACTCCCCAGCTTTCACTATCTGTAACACATATGGATAATAAATTTGGGTTAAAATGAGTGCGCACCTGCAGCAGCAGCCTCTCGAAAGCCAAGCAGGCATCCCAGCGGGGAAGGCTGGGGTGTCGGAGCGTCTGGGCCGTGGCCAGGGCGAGCTGGAGCACCCCGCAGTGACTCTCCAGGGACTCCCAACTGCTCCGGAACGGCTTAATGTAGGAGCAGAGCTGCTCTGGGGTCACACGGCCTGGGACGAGAGGAACGCAGGGGGAGAGATGAGCAGCAATCACAGCAATTCATCAATCAAAGTACAGGATATGCAGTTTATAATTTATGTATAAAATGCCCAATGCCAACATGTGGGACGGAAAAAAAACTAGAGAGAGAACACCCACTAATATGGTTAAAAAAAAACAAAAAAAATGTTCCTACGCCCAAACATAACAACTTTTTTTATTAACCTTGTTACACTTTGGTTTGGTTGAGAGGCAATGACCGAAACTAAAGGAGGCTATAACATCATCTTCATAAGCAAAAACTCCCCTGGACAAGAGAGGGCAGGAGCCACGCAGGTGTGAAACTGTGAGCCAATCAGGAACCTGCATTGTCGACGCGGTGCGTACCAGCCCAGTGTAGAGACGCTTTCACTGTCACAGTTCTCAGTGACACGTGAGCCGCCTGTACACAGTATGTGTGTGCGTGTGTGTGTGTGTGTGTGTGTGTTAAGTGAGCTTCAGCATGTCAACGTATAGCTGAGGTAAGAGATTGTAAGAGCCCACTTATTAGTCACACTCAACAACTCCATCCACCCCCACACAAAGATTCACAGAGGCAAAAAGGAAGGGTAGCATGAAAGGGTGTAAAGGATGGTGGGGGAACTGTGCACAGGGTGGCCCACAGAGCAAGCGGGCTGTCAGGGGCCTGGATGGAGAGAGGGCACAAATTGACTCTCCATAAGACCTACTTCTTCATGTTGATGTTCTGAACCAACACCAGATGTGGGAGTATTTCCTGCTGGACTACATAGGCTGTGTTTTCTTTACTGAGGCCAAACATATGACTGCAAGAGAAACAGGCAAGACAAAAAAAAAGAAAAGAAAAAGTAGCAGAAACCCAGAGACTGCTAAATAGTACTTGAATTATAAAGCAACTTGTGGCTAACATCCTGAGAAACAAGAAGCAACAAGTCAACTTCACAGGGCGGACAAGTAAACCTGACAATAAAACACATTTATGCAGTCCTGCCCAGAAGGAAACGGACCGAAAACAGTATTTACAAACTGGAGCCAAGTTTCTATCTGAAACGACAGCGTTTTTGAAAAATAAGCTTCAGTCCAGACAAGTTCAGACCACTGAAAAGCTCTATTGTGAACATAACCAG
The DNA here is from genome assembly GCA_014839995.1 of Xenentodon cancila. NCBI lineage: Eukaryota > Metazoa > Chordata > Actinopteri > Beloniformes > Belonidae > Xenentodon > Xenentodon cancila. The sequence goes on from CM026206.1 coordinate 22,357,429, forward strand.
GCATAAAAATCCCGTCAGTGATGCTTATGTTCATTAAGCTTGATGTGCCAGCCGTATTTAAAAACACACCTCAGAAATACACGATCACAGCAAGTACTGAGCAAAGACTTCACCCGGGGATAGGCAACCGAGAGTTGTACAATATGTGCCAAAATTAATCAGCCTTTGCATCTAAAGGAGACCAGATGAGTCTGAATGAGAAAATGTTCGACTTGGGAGGAAAAAAAATAAAAAATTTAAAATAAAGCACACACACCAAACAGTTAAGCCAAGAAAGCCACACAAAAGCCTGCTTTCCATTACACAATCAAACAGTTCTCGCCGAGTCTTAGCTCTTATCTATGTCAATGAACTTCCCTCAAAACAGCTCTGATTCTTCAGGCATATTGTTCCCATATGAAAGATTAATCCAAGGAAGTCGATCTGTTAGCTGAGCCTTTTTTTCACACACGGGTTTCAGCACTAAGAGAAGTGCACTTAAGAATTTGCTCTCTTTGTGACTTTAGATTTCTAATTTAAAACTACAAGTCTGTTTTAGAGGTTAATAAATACTGTAATAAACAGATATTTCAAATAAGAAGTTGGAATGCCAAATAATCCTTGGGAGTATAAAGACTTTTAGTCATATGAATGTTGTGCTAATGAGGTTATTCCAAAAAAATGTGATTCATGACATCAGTATGTCCCCTTTGGCCTGAGCTGCAACGTGCCAGAAGGTCTCAGGTAACTAGAGTATAGCCATTTTTGTTGCTCTTAACCTTAGATGGTTGGCTTTTTAAAGTTCATTGTAGTGCATTTATTGCAGGAAAAGCCATAAAACAAATCATTTTGATTCTCATACTAGTAACTGCTTGGGGTAGTTCCATTTCAGCCTTATGTGCAAGAGTGGCAACTGAATCATGGCCATGATCAAAGTCTTTAACAATGCAAAAAAAACGGCAGGAGCCAACAATGACTTAGTCCTGTTACTGGAAGGTAATTTACATTGTAGGTGAACAGGGTTACACAGAGGCGAAGTGATGTCTGATGTCAGAGCCCATCTGAGTGGTGGCCGGCTTCAGCAGCTGGACAGCCTCATAACTAATTCTACAAGGATGAAGGACACAGGAAGGTATAGTGACTTATGGACGCACTCCAAACAGTCCTCCCTCTGGAACACATCCTTAAACTTTTACTTGTCAATGCATCTCGGAGCCATTCTCGTAACACAACTGCACATGTGCAACTCCGCTGCCACATGACTCAGAACTTCTCAAATGTCTGTATCAGAAATAAACGTACCCCTGGTTTTTTCTTCTGGAAAATGTCATAATAGCTTGTTCACTTTTAACTATGATGAATATGATGGCTTCAAAGTAAAAGAAATGGCCTCGTCTCCTATGACACAATGTTTAGTTGTAATAAAATTGATGTTTTGGTGTTAAGGATACAATGGATATTAAATGTCTACACATCCGTACAAAACTGTAGGTTTTAAAAATACAAAGAAACAAATACAAATGACATAAATGTCAGAATTGTCCCATATTTAATGTGATCTTCCAACAAATAAAACTACACAAAAAATAAATAATAATTAGGGATGTTTAACGCTGAGAAAATTAAAATACAGTGACTGCATTAGTCTGGCCTCCGCCCCTCCATAACGGGGGCTCTCAGAGTTAATCAGATCATCATCATGTAAAATGAGGCTTGTAGGTTAATGACATGCACCTCCATCAATGATTTGGAATAAAACCAGGTAGTAGTTGGCTGTTGATGGCCATGGGATACAAGGAGTTGCCAAAGAAACTGTGAGACTTAATTGTTGGAAAGTACCAATCAGGAGAGGGATGTAAAAGGATCTTGAAGGTACCAAATGGACTATGAAACACTGCATTCAACATGTTGGAGAGACATGGCAAAGAGCAGGACGACCCACCAAAGTTGATGAAAAGTCAACAGCATGGAATTTCAGGAATCTCTGGAAGGTACTGGTCACTCCAGGCATGTGACTACGGCGTTTTGAATTCTACACAAGTCTGGGACGTGTGGGGTAGGGTGGCAAAACAGAGGGCACTTCTTTAAAAAAGGGAGTATGCAAGCCCATCTGAATGATACAAAACATACATAAATAAATAAATTCAGTCATCCCAAACCATGTAGAAAAATGTGCCATGGTCTGATGAAATGAAGCTGGAATATTTTGACTTTAATGACGCCAATCCATGCAAGAGCTGGGAAGCTCATTAAATAAAACCCATGATGGTACTACAGATGATATTATGAGTCGGCGGTTAGACAAAATTCTTTCATTATGCCCTCTGGGGAACATTTCCGAGTATGTAACTAAGGATCCGGAGCATTATGGTGTGTGTTAACACAATGCCAAGAGAGAAAGACATATGCTTTGGCCTTAGAGAAGGAATTGTTGTTGCGTGAATCTAGAAAGAATGATGAAAGCAATTCAAAAAATGTGTAGTTTAATGTTCAACCATGAGAATGATTATTCACAAGAAAAAAGCATCCAAGATAGTTGCCAATCCTCCCGGGGTTGGTCATCCCAACAAATTTAACCACAAGGTCAAACTGTGCAATGCTCAATATCTAAGACCCAACAGGACTTCCAAAGCATGTTAAATCTTAAAGTCCATGACGGTGCGAACAGAAGAATATTGAACAAGTACCGGCTGAGGGAAAAGGGTGTCCGAAGAGACCCTAAAATAGACTCTAAAATAGATGATGGAAGCACGACTGAGGTTCACAAAACTGCATCTGAACAACCACAAGACTTCGGGAATAAATAGGTGGGTCCAGAATGGAGTTATTTAGCCTTAGTCTCCAGTGCCATGCTATCCAAGCACCAAAAACAACATTTCAGCAGAAACACCTCATACCCACAGTCAGGCACAGCAGTGGAGAAGTGATAATTTGTAGTTATTTTTAAGTCACAAATATGGGCACCTTTCTTTTAGTTGACCGTGAACTCTACAGGTCTGGGTGTCGCCAACAGTTTGACCACTAAAACTAGGCAATAACAGCTTATAACAGCTTAAAACTAGGCTGAAATTCAGTCACATAAAAAAGGACAATGATCCAAAGCACACCTGCAATCTACAAAATCAACGTGTTGAAAAGGCCAAGTTAAAATCCAAATCTCAACCTAAAAAAAATGCTGTGAGAGAGCTTTGCATAAGCGAATAAACCAAAACCTCAATGAGCTGAAGCAATTTTGTAAAGAAGGATGGAAGACTGGTCTCCAGTTAAGTTGAAGAAGCATCTCATTGACAGACGTAGAGGCAATGAGCTCACTTGTGGAATTACGGCGGGTTTGCAAACTTCTGCAGTGGAATTTGCTTTTTCATTTTTGATGAAAGGAAAAAAAAAATGAACTCATATTTGAGAGTCTGAAACGTGTAAAAATGTGCAGAACCGTAGATTAAAACCAGATGCTATTCTATTTCAACCTTTCTTATCTACCTAAATTTAAATTCTTGACATGATGGCTGGAATCATTCACCTGCGTGAGTCTCAGTCCTCTCTGCTCTCAAAGCCCAGCATGCACCAGAGAAACAAAGCACTGTCAACACATCTCTTTACCGCTCCAGTATCACGTCACGGTGTGTACAGAAATTATACAGTCTTGCTACACATGTGTGTTCACACGGAAAGATAAACACATGTTTATTGACGATGAAACCGTAGCTGTCTGAATAACTCCCTGTTAAGAGTCAAAACAGTTGACAGATCCACACACACAGAGGAGTTTCATCATCCTTTTGTGCTGTGACCAGCAGGTTATTTTCTCTGTTTGCCTCTCAATGATCTCATTCCTTTTAAAAGCCAAGATGGGTCTTTGAACATGTGAAATCGGGGATCTGTACTGCCCTGCTACAATCCTTTCGTCACAAAACCCCCAAAACGCTAACAGTGAGAACATGCTTGGGTGTTACTGGAGAAATGGTACTCTGTGAGAGAGCGCGTGGGCACTGACACAGCAGATAGGCATTACTGCTAAGTGTTTGCTGTTACTGGGTTTAGTTTGGTCTCACTTGAGCAGAGCTAATGGAGAACTCAGCGCTGCTGGTGCTCAGGATGGGAATGGTGAGGGGGTGGGCTGAAAGATTGGAAGGATTGGAAGAGTCTGGTCCTCTGCCAGCAGGGTATAAAGATCCACTGTGTGAGGGGTCTTACAGTGCCCATAACTTTCCCTGCTTTTTCATTTTCTCCCCCTCTCTTAGCAAAGACATAAACAGTCTGTTACTCTGCAGGCTGAACTACATTAATGCTACACCTTCCTCCATGTTCTTTATTTCACTGTCACTTAGAAACAGTTTGTTGTGCATTTGTCTGAATACATCCGGAAGATAGCATCCATCCAGAGTTAAAAGGACTGCTGTTTATCATAAATGTGTAAAAAAGAAACTTTAATGTGTGGATTTAGAAGCCTGACAGGTTGGGTGTATGCATATACGTGTGTGTGAGCGCTCCAACATATTACGACTCGCCTGTTACGAGAAGACCTTCTTTACCTCGCAGATTATAGGAGCTGAGGGACCACACAACCCCTCCTTTTCTCCCAGATGTTAACCTGCATATTAGGCCTTGTGTGTGTGTGTATGTGTGTTTTTTTTGTGGGAGTGTACTACACCCATTACCTCCGTGAGTACGAGGGTAACACAGAGGTGACCGTGCACGAGGGCAGTGTACATTTCTGCATGTAATGGCTTTATTTTTGCGTGCCTCCACATATTTTTATCCCTCGCTGCAGCCCACCTTTGCTTCATTAACGAACAACAAAAGTTTTTCAAAATGCAGCGTGTGTGCGAGAGAGCATGTGTGTTTGTGCGAGTGTGTGTCATGCAGCCAACATGTGGTTCAGATTTCCCCTGAAACCATATGGACAAACACACGGCAAGGCAGAGAGGTTGGACCTCGGTAGGAGGGGCTATGATCCTTCTCCAAAACACAACCAACACATGCTCCTCCTTCAGTATATATATATATTTCCACAAGTATTGCTTTTATGTGATGCAAATGTTTACATTTCATCTTCTGTGTATTGTATACATTTATTCAATGCTTAATGGGAATTAAAATGTGTTTTCTATCTGTGGCGTTTATGTTTGTACCCATGCTCATCTTGATTGGCAGCTTCTCCTTGCTGGCTGCCTCCACCAGGTGCCGACGGACCTCCATCACCGCTTCTTTATGTTTGCTGGTCAGCATCGCCTCCCACATGGACCTCACTGCAGATGATCTGGCAGAACAATCAAACAGGTAAGTTTAGTCATGAGGGAAAACAAACAAACAAAAAAACAACCTACAACAGGGATTGCACTATGATTTTTTTATACTATAACAATGAGGAACTGTTGTGACTTCTTGCTTGTTTTTTCAGAATACACAAGCCCCTGAGTACAAACAGAAAAAAAAAGGGACGACATGGACATGATTGAGTGGCTGTCTTCTAGATAGAGGCCACTGGCTGGGGAGTGGACACTCCCCTATGGGACCTCTCACAGGAAACAGTTTAAATTAGCAGAGGGATCATAAGAAATGTTCTCAATCCACCTTAAATGTCCTTGTGCCAACATTCTTCAGGACTGATCGGTGCTGTCCTTATATCAGAGGCAAACATAAGTCTGGAGAACAATATGCCTCTTGGTACCACTGCAGAGCACATCTCAGTCCCTCGTCTCATTATCCACGATGTTACGAAACAGACTGATGAGCATTTCAAATGGGAATGCGACAACATGGGATCGAAAAGTGCCAGAGAGGAGCCTCATCATCATCATTAAACACGCACATAAAGGCAATTTTCTCTTGAAAAGTGGTTTCTCTATCTGACCCTGGGCTACAGACACATTTTATATCTCTGTCTTAATTAGTGTCCATTCAAATTTCTACCCATGTTAAAGACGCAGAGACTGTGCTAGTTCGTTAGAAGGACACGAAAGCTGACATCTTCGGTCTTTATTTTGACAACTAGACATACAAGTGATCTGTGTACCCGCCTGATGTGACAGGCAAGCGAAGAGTAAAAAAAATAGGGGAAGGAAATGGACAGAGGACAGTGAGAGAAGGGAGGCAGGAGGGACAGAGTTGGCAAATCTGCTGTTTTGTTTCTTTCTTGACTTTTTTCTTCTCTCGCCTTTTCTCTTTTCTAACTGCTGCCATGTGTTTAATATCAGATGTAATCTGTTCCAGACCCTGGGCTGGGGCTAGATGGGGAGTAGTGGGGCTCAGACTGGGACGCCTGCCATCTTCACAATAGAACCAGACACAAAGGCCTGCAAAAACACAACTGAACCCCGGACAAGTTTAAATTAAAAACTGATACGGCAAAAAAATGTTCACATAAAGAACTAATCAAATCTTTTTTTCTCTCCCAATAACGACATTTTAATAACATTAAAAACCAAATATGAATGAGTGTAGTGTAGCTGTTGGTCAAGAGCTACGACGGGGGGGGGGGGCACGTCTGGAAAACGATTTTCTATCTTTTAGAAAAACACCTCCCAAACACTTCATGACGATTACACAAATCATGAAGTCCCACGTGCTTGTCATTGCTGAAATACCAATAGTGTGATCTGACCGAGCCATATGTAAGTGGTCATGAGTGTGTTTGTGTCTGACACTGCGTGCACACGCATATGTATATATTTGCACACAACCCTGCACATCTGTGTGCGTTCTTGGACGTTGGAGGGACTCTGAAGAGTGTGGATGAAACATGGTTCTCATTTGGCTTTTAGCCCACCCAGCCCCCCTCCCTGTAACAACACCACAGGCCCACTACTACGATGCCTTCCCTGGGCCATTTGGTCAGATGAAGGTGGGGGAGTGCGTGAACTAGGTTTATATTGGCAGAATGTCAGATGCGCTACAAACCAGCCAGAAACGTTCTTGAGTAACAACTCTACTATGGAGCAGGGGTGGGTGGGCGTTGTGGGAAACGGGGATACGTGTGCTTGGCCATCTGCGGGGCTGTGTGCAAGTGTGGAGTGGTTCTCCTTAGTGAATAGGATGGTCTGACTGAAGGGGGCACTCGTGCTCTTGCCATGTGCACACCGAGCGGAGCGTCCTCACTAGTTTGCAGTAAAAGGCTGAGCGGGTGTGTTTGGAGAGTGTGGACAAACTAAATTTCATTAGATGGTTAATGAATGTCATAACATTAAAAGGTAGTTAACAATCCGATGTTGCTGCTTAAATGATAATGTGTTGAATGTGTTAACAAAAGAGCACATGTGTGTCTAGTAAAGTGCCTTCAACCATGGCCAGATCATTAGTGAGTGAGTGAGTGGGGGGGTGGGGGCAATGTTCCTGGAAGGATATGACGCTGAAGACAAAAATTGCTAAAATCGTTCTGACTCAGGATTTCTTGAATTCACTCCTCATGTTGAAGCCTCCATCATTTGGTCAAACATGTATACGTGTGTGTTTGTGTGTGTGTGTGTGTGTGTGTGTGTGTGTGTGTGTGTGTGTGTGAGTGTGTTTAAACTCATTTAAGCATTTCTTTTTAAAACACTAGTCCCCCTTGCACAACTATTCACCACAAACTTCAGTATCAATGGCATGACTCAGCCTGGATATGCAAAGAACTAATAAAAAAGGATCAGTTTAACCAAAACTATTGTTCATTGCAGTAATGGAATGCAAAGTTGTTTTTTTCCTTTTTAAATAGTTTCCATAAGAATAAATTAATCATATATGGATTTACTGGGCCTAGTAGCTGTCCCAGAAACAAATACCTAAAGACCTTTGTAAACAAAAAGTCATACCACAAAATCAATCAAGAACAAGGCTGAAAAGTTAACTTGGCTCTCCAAGACAAAAAAAACAACCCTGAACAGTCTACTTTTACATAATCTGATTAATTCAGGTCACTTTTGTTTAACTCGAGTATGAAATGTTACATAAAAAAACAACAAAAAAAACACCACTGAATGCTAAAGATCACAAACAGCGGACTGCAAAACCAAAGTAACAACCTGTCCTGTGTACTGTTCGGATTATCCATGCTCTTTACAAAAAATGCCCCGTGTAACCATTAAAGCTAAACATTGCAGAAGAGCACACAAACAGCCCCGGTCCTTGTACGTTAACTTACGCAGTGTGTTTAACAGGGAAAAAACAAAGTTGGTTTCCTGTAAACATCTACGTGTAAGACATAACTTGAGAGAAACGGGAGGGTGTTGGACCAAAATCAGGCCTGGCCTTGAGTGTGTGTTCTGGCAAGAGCGACAAATGACCCAGCAGATTTATGCGGAGACAGGAGGGAGAGGAGTTCAGCAGGAAGTAAGGAAGTAATAGAAGAGGCGCATCAAAAAAGGAGATCTCCCTGGTGAGTTTGGGTCACTTCTACATACAGAACACAGGCTAAACTCCCTTACCCCTTGCTGTAAGCCAAAATGAAAAAAGAAATAAAATTACACATTTGACTTAGGGAAACTCCAGCTTTTACTCCATGAGGGCTGTATACAGGCTGTTTGGGAGTTGTGCTGCATGTTAAAGTTGCTGGATGAAGCCTTTTGGAGTCCCAGAAGGAGCACAGTTAAGTCAAATGAATTCTCTCAGGTGATTCTTCACTTGTTCAGTGGAAATGTGGGACTGACAACTAAAAATGTTAAGTTAAAAATGGATGTAGGGTAGTGGGGGTTCAAAATAAAAATCTGTCAGTTTGCCAAAGATTTGTAGTCTGCTCTCCATCTCTCCTTGTCACCTTCAAAAAAAAAAAAAAAAAAAAAAAAAGCGAGTCGTGAGAGCAGGATGTGGTTTTGCACTGTCATGTTTAAAAGAAAACGCATGAATACCCCTGGAAAAGATTCCGTCTTAAAGGATGAAAATGTTGCTCCAACACCTCAGTTAACATTTCTGCATTAATGCTGCTGTCGCGCGAGTGTAAACGACCTTTAACCAGCCAGCATCACAGAGCCTGGCTTAAGGCTTTGCTGCTGATAACAGTGTAGATGGCACTTTTCATCATTGGCCTTGAGCATACAGCGCCCGTCTCTCTCAAAAAGATCTGGTATACTGACTTGTCGATCCACGATACACGTTTCCACTGTGTGGTGATCTACCCTTCATGCTTCCGGGGCCCGAGACGTCATCGCTGCTTCTGGACAAGGTTCATGTAAGGCTCATGTAAGGCCCATGTGGTTACTACAGTAATTAATGGGGGTTCTTGATGCAGTGATGTCTGAATGACTGAAGATCATGAGTGTTGATCTTAAAAAAGAGCAGATAGAAACAGCTAAAACAAGTGTAAATACCAGCAGTGCTTTCTCATTTCTTACGCGAGGGGAGACCAACTCATGTTGTGCAGATATACTGGCCCAATTTTGATTAGTGTCGAGTATGGATTTAATTTTTGGCTTCACATTACATTGCTCTTTAAACCCTGCTCATCTTGAAATAACAGCTTAATGTTTTTTACAAGGACCTCTCAACTGTCCATATCCCTACTTATTTATTAACTGGAATGTGCTTAAAATGGACTGAAACACATGGATAGATATATTTACAAAAACGTATATCTTCCCAATCTTCTCTCTTTTCCTCCTCATTTCAGGTTATATATAAGCACAAAGATCTGTCAGATATTAATGCCTACTTCAAAAAGTTTGGAAAAAAAAGTATAATTACAATATGAAGCAGCAGCAACTATAGAATGCATGTATGAAATAAGGGTTATAGTTAAAAAACCTTTTTACAATACAGACAGAAGAGCAAAACAGGACAAAGTAGAAATCTGGATGTGGGGTTGAAAAGAGTCTTCTTCCTCTCATGTTTCTTGGCTACATTACCATTTAAAATAAAAGCCAGCGGTAGGGCATCTTTGAACAAGAGAACCTGAACAAATTAAAGAGCTATCTTCAGGGGCATTTCATCAGGATACTAAATAAATCCACAATGACCCTCCAAAATAGAAAGTGAAAATCAAACCACAGAGCAGCAGACAGCACGCAAGACAAAATAGGTTATGTTATCTCACTCTTGATGGGAACATGGAGTACAAGCTGTTCAGGTGAAAGTAATCTACTTGATTTATGTACTGAGGGTTGCAGCTTGAGATACCATTCTGCAACAGAAGAGAGAGCACAACTGGGTGGTGAAGCAGAGAGACGCAGCACCAAGAGCTGGACGTGGGAGGCATCGACTGAATGAATATCCGCGTCAATTTATATATTTTGACTGATAAGTATTTGATGATAAAAATCACAATGATAAAAGATGAAATATTGGATCAAAGCAACCTAACTGTTGCTCTTGGAAACAGATGTTTATCATTTGGATCGAGCACATAAAAAAAAAAAAAATAGGGACAAAGGAACACATTCAAATTACTGTTACGGCTATGAAATGTGATACAAAAAAAAAAAAGACACACTGTGGGAAAACATTTTCTTTTTTAGGTGAATAAGTTTACCATGTCCAAGACAGATTCTACATAAACAGCAAAAACTCATTTCCTACAGGGTAGCATTTATTATTCAAGGCGGATTCAGCCACGATGGGAGTCGAACGTGCCTAGTTCCTACAAGGATCAGGTTTTCAATATACAAATAGAAACAACTGTGTGTTTGGTTCCAGGATCAGTTATTCCAGTTGCCGAGTCCAACAAAGCCCATCTCCTTCCCAAACAAACCTTCTACTACATACATAAATTTTATTCTGATCTTCTAAAGCAAATTGGTCCAAACAGTGTGCATTTACCTTTTCGACAATTAATCATGTGCAAGACTTTATCTTTATTTAACTGTTTGTGCCACCATTCTGTCTCCATGTAGTATATGTAAGATGGTCTCTGCACAGGAAAGAAACTGTCATAGAAAGTCTTTTTTTTTTTTTTTTTAAATGCCCATCTTATTCTTACTGGGGTGAAAACAGGTTAACTGTCCTCGTCTGTTTGTCTTTTGTTCTTTTCTCTCCACAGTTTATTATCATCTCTGCTGCTTTTGTTACTTTTCTCCAACCAGCCTCCACTTAAAAGCAGTGCACTTGGCCTTTTATCCATGCTCATATTTCCCAGCTGAGACAGAAATAGGTGTATTTCCTCTCTCCCTGGTTTTATGCATGCAGGGTCTGCAGGGCAGCTTTGAGGAAATGGCCACCTTTTGGTGTTTTTTTTTTTTAATCGTGGCAGGGTGCGGTAGGTTTCTCTGCCTGACTTGATCTCAGCAGCTCCTGACGCAGGCCCAGAGCACACTGGCCACCCGTACTCTTTCTGGCCACATTGCAGACGCTGCCACCACAGCATCACGGCCCAAGGCAGCTGAATGATGGAAGTACAGGTTTTGGTTTAAGACTGAAGGGAAACTCTGTGACCTCAGACGGTGGGGTTCATATGTCCTACTCGGGATCAAAAAGGGCTGTGGGTCCAAACACAGCAAATTACACAGACTGGGCTGGAAGGTATCTGACCACAAAGACACACAAATGCATTTTCACTGCCACTTTCTTTAACATCATTTCATATACCGCAAACTGTGCATTCTTGCACTCATTACCGTCAGAAAAAGAATGGCAGGAGTACAAGAGTGGAATAAAAAAAAAGTCTCAAAAGCAACATGTGTGTATCTACTTAAACACACACACAAAGTACACTTTCTCTCTGGCATGATTACTGAAACCACTGAGGAAAAGTCAGGTTGTAGGATATGGAATATTCTCAACAGGTTATGAAAGACAATACAACAGTAATTGCAAAGTATCTGTGGGGTCTCGCTTGGAGAGCTAGAATCAACAACTGCCCACAGAATGTTTAAGACACAGTAATCTACAAAAATATCCTAGAATTACTGAGGAAAATATCATAGAAAAAAAAGGTCCCCATTAAGTCCACACCTGATATTTAAAAGTTTGAGATGGACTACGCAACACAACCCGCCAAAACACACTGTGGTCAGGGCTAAAAATGTCTAGGTAAGTCATGATGTGCATCAACATCCACTAGGACGGCAGTTATTATGACACTTATTATTAGAGCGAGTAGGGTCTAATGCTTTGCAAGGTTTCATATCATGTAACAGCAACATCCCCCTTGAGAAATAGGCGATTTTGTAACTTGAAGAATTAGAAGAAGTTAACAGATGGGAGCAACACACCTCTAAAACATACATAAACAGAGCCGCTGCGCTGAACATGTTGGAGTGATTGACATAAACAGTGCCTGCAGCTATATGTGCACTAACGCAGTTAAATATAGCGGGGACTCTAGTCTTCTTTCTTGCTCTGCTTCGGCAGCACTTCAATCTCCTAAACATCTGTGATAAGGCACAACGGGGCCATCTGCTCAGAGATAGCACAGGCAATAATGCTCCCGCTGATCCGGCTGGTCCTGATCAAACACATTCTGCACACAAGCACAGCTGTTGCTTTCTTATTCCTTTCAGCTGCACTTCTTCCTCTGTACGTTTGCATTTGAGAAACTGCAAGACGTTGCACTGATCATTTAAATGTTGTGATGCCAGGTGTTTGGCTCAGGTCTGGAACAATGGTAGCAAATCTTGCTGCTGCACCCTCACCCTCTGCAAAGCTACCGCTCTGTCCGTTGGGAGCGCTGTCTGAAAGGTAACCATCCTTTTTTAATTGCTCATCTCACAAATAACCATTTCTCATAATGTAATGTAAGGAATTGCGCTTGCTGCTGCTGAGTCTAGCACACAATCTGAAATATTTGATCCGCTGACCCAGGGAGAAGTGAGTTTGTCGCTTAAAAGGAGGGGAAAGCACTTGGAAAGCCAGTGGAAAGAGGGTTTGCCAAAACAAAAAGGAAGCATGGATCTTTCCGAGCGATGTTGACAGGAAAAAGATAAAAACTTATAATGTGATAATTTTGTGTGCATTAGTTTGAGGAACAGACATTGAGGAATTTTTAAATGTTCTTTTAAAAAGTTAACTAACAAGTTACTTTTAACATGGATTGCATTAGTTCTCAGTGCAAGTACTCAACAAAGTAACAAAGTTACTTTTTGAATTGAGTAACTAGTAATTGTAACTAGTTACTCTTTTTTCAGTAACTAGGACAACACTGATGGCATGACAGGCTCCCCTATGACAGCTGAGATGGACTCCAGCAGGATAAATGCAAGACGCCCAGGTCCTGTGCCTGCAAAAAATCCCACATGGACACCACTCCACTGCTATGCTTGCTAGTGAGTATGAGGCGTTTCAACAGAAATCATGTGATTCGTTTTCCCCAGATAATGCTGGGCATTAAAACAACTACACTTTGGTATCATCTGTCTGTAGGTTATTGTTCCAGATGCCTTGTGGTTTGTTCAGATGCCATTTCACCATGATAGTTCAGTCCACTTCAAATTATGCGGTTGTGGACTTCAACCTTTAACATGCACGGTGAGGAATGCAGGTCTGAGATGAAACCTAAATCTGCTGGGATAACCACTCCTGCCAACTACCTTGAATGCATTCCACTTGTGAGTAATCGCTCACTGTTAAAAAACTGAACTGCAAATTGCTTGGAAAAGGTCCTTTAAACCTTTCCAGGCTGCTGCACAGCAAGAGTTGCTTCTCTAAGACCATTCGTTATTTTTTTCCCTCTTGGCATTATGTTAAACAATTGATTGCACCAGACCAATACACTGGAAAAAGTCTGCTTTTAAGAAGGTCTGCACACCTGACCTCAAGATCAGTTCATCACAGGATAATGATTAAAAGCACCTGACTGCAACTTTCTCTTTAAAATCCAATAGAAGCAGTAAAGGGTCATTAGTACAACCCAAATGTTTTTTTTTCTTCTTTTTGACTTAATTCTGTTAAATAAATAATGGGTGAAAAAAAAGTATAATTTATTCATCTGTGGTTGCATTTCCAAGTTTAATATTTAATTATAGGCAGTTTAATATTAATAGCCCCTGTGATTAGACGAATGTTATTATATTTTTACACACAAAAACACAGATGAAATGAAACTAATCTTTGCAGTCGACTGTATTTTAGACAGACCAACTGACAACAGGACCTCACTCTAACCCCTCTGAAAAAGGGCTACAGCCCAGTAGCACTCACATCCAATGGGATGAACTGCTTCAACAACTGGTGCGGAGTCTTATTGTAGCCAGCCTGCCACCAGCTCTGGAAAACATCAGTTTGTCTACGGAGCTACAACAGATCCACAGAGGATACCATTGCCACAGTTCTCCAAGCTGCTTCGTCCCACTTGGAGGAGCTGGGGGAGTGCTGTGAGGCTGCTCTTTGTGCACTTCAGCACAGCCTTTAACACCACCCTTCCCAACAGGCTGGCTTCCAAGCTAATTGACCTTGAACATCAGGCTGCTACTGAATCCCGGACTTCCTGTCTCAGGGGGTTAGAATAGGCTTCCACATATCCACAGCCTCCAGTCTTAGCACTGATTTGTAACAGGCTTGCTACATGCTAAGCACACTACTCTATACTCTTTAAACCTACAATTGTACCCCCACCCACCCCATTAATGCCTTCATAAAGTTTGCTGACGAGACCACCGCATTCAGACTCATCTCTGATGGGAAGGAGTCACCATACAGGGATGAGGTAGAGCGGCAGTCCAGATGGTGTAGTCCCAACAACCTGGTCTTCAACACCACCAAGACCAAAAGAAGTGAGGAAGAGGAAGACTTGCCCTGGAATGCTAATACCACAAAGGTGATAAAGAAATTCCAGTAGGCTGTACATCTCTTCCTCTCGGGAAGAACCACCTCTCTTAGAAGGTACTGATGGCCCTCTACCGCTGCTGCATTAAAGGTGTCCTCACATGTGTGTGTGTGTGTGTGTGTGTGTGTGTGTGTGTGTGTGTGTGCGTGTGTGCACTAGTGTGAGTTTTGGGGGAATGGGGGGCTACAGCAGCGGTCCTTTGGACAGAGAACTAGTGGTTGCTGTCACCTCACACTGAAAGAACAGATAAAAACATAAATAAATTTATAAATAAATAAATAACTTACTTACTATAAAAGTAAGAACAAATTGATTAAAATACTGTTTTTAATCACAAAGCAGTTGCATCACATAGTGATGTTTAAATGCAGATAAGCTGTTGTTTCCCATCGCAAAATGGTATATGGAGTATGTGCAATATGCAAAAGTGTGTATTTGCATAATTTATTGTTGCTTTTTTTTTTAATATGTTGTTTCGTTTTAAATGCGCCATTCATCTCCATTAATGTTTTTTTTGTTGTTTTTTTTTAAACATTGAACAGGAAGACCTTTTCATTTCATTGTTGCGTGACAAAGTATTTGAACCATCCGCATCTATAACCACGCGTAAGTGGAATTACCATGGACAGACAAGTCTGTACAGCTCAAACCACAAAGATCTTCCTCTCAGTCTTTTTCCTGCAGAAACCACATAATGGGACAAAACCCGAGTGGAACACATGATTTAATGGTTTAATCCTGCCATGGACAACAGTCCCACCGCAGGCGCCTAACACAAGCACCTGCAAAGCCAAGACCAACCGGGGAGAACTGGACTTCAATGAAACACTGGCATCTTGCTTGTCATGTACCACTCAGCCCACTCAGTTATAAAGAAATAGGGACAGAGGGTACTAGTGAAAATGTGGAGAATTAGGATTAGGTAGGATTACCATTTTTGTTGGAAAGTGGTTAAAATAATATCCAACGTTTTAGAAACTGATAAGTTATAGATGACTGAAAAACAACAATAACTGTTATAGGATGATGGAGCACCATGAGAAAACATAAGCACAGATAAAATGCAAACTTTACACCAAAATCTTTTTTATTTCTGCTATTAAAATCTGTCTAGGGCAATCTGATCACAAGTGAGCAGCTCAAAGCACACCTGTTCACACCTGGCATTATCATGTATTTCTAGAGTGGCAACATTTTGTGTTGTGATTCTCATCCTATATGCAAATAAATATATACAGGTACATGATTTGGGTCTGTAAAGACCAAATGCATTGAGATGGGGGGTTGAAATATATGGGAGGCAACCATGCTCTAAACCACACCCAGTGGCCAGGAAAAAGAGCAACACCCATCCTGTATAATGGACTTTTCTTTACCAGCCTTATTATGGATGGATCATACACAGATACAACAATAAAGGGAATGTGAAAACATCCAAAAATGCCTTTAAAACAAACGCGAGATAAGTCAGAAATTCAAAGAACAATAGGTAGGCAAATCAAAACAACACAGGCAAGCCCATGACCTTGTAGTTGTGTGTTGTTATGGCTCCTGTTTGTTGTTTCAGACTACAATTTTGAGACTGGGTTTCCGTTATATTATCATCATGATATTATTTTATTTAGATTTTTGCTTATCCACAGTTGTTTCCCATGTATCATTATGTTTTCACTACTGTGTTGATTTGTTGTTTGTTTTGCCTGTCCAGGGACTACAGCTTGTACAGTTGCAAACATGATGAACTGTCCCTGTGAAATAAATAAAGAAATCAAATCAAAGAAATCATATCAAATTAATATGATGCAGTTGATGCATGTTCAGCTGAGTCTCTAAGACGCGCGGCCCAGACCATTTCTGAATGTGGTTTGAGTGATTGGAGCTCAATGTGTAATTATATCTGTGTGTATTTGCATCTGTACTTATAATTATGATCAGATCACTCAAGCAGACTTTAAAACCAGGTGTAATCATGGTGAAAAATGCCCAGTGAAAGAGTTTAAATACAGATCTACTCTTTTGTAAACTCTTTTGTAAAATTCAGTCATGATGTATCAATTTATTTGACTTTTTTTGTATGTTCAGTTGAGTCTGTAACAATGACTGGTAACATGCTACTGAATGAAGAGAGCCAGTACTGATAAGATGAAGTACAAATTGCCGAGTAGGACATGAAATTAGCATTAGGACAGTTACATTCTCATTTGTAAGTGATATTACTGTAACTATGTGGGATCCTGTCCTCCATATGCAAGAAGTGGAATTAACTGGAACTCATCAATTTAATTAAAGTCGATCAGGATTGAAAAAAAAAAAAAAAAAAAAAAAAAAAAAAAAAAAAATCACATTCAAATGTTGTCAAGACTGGATTATAAATATTTATTAGAGCATAAAAAAAACAACTTCAAATCTCAACAAGGCAAATCTGTTCACATCAAATTAGGTTTATTCCAATTACGTTATGTTCTGTAAATTAAAAGGGTTGAATTAATTATTTTTTTTAATTAAAAAAACTCTAATTGTGACCTCTCTCAATATATCAATGTCTAGTATACAATAGTAAATTGATTTGCAACATTTTATGCACTGCAAAAAATAATTTAATCTAGAGTTTTTTTTTACAACTTATAGATATATACTATACTAGGAAAGACAAAAAAAAAAACCAAAATATAATCTAGGAAAAATGTTGCTGTTATTTTTTAATCATGGAGCAGATGTATGCAAAGCTGTCAAACTCATACATTTTAAGCAAAGGCTTTACAGTCATGAAAATAATTGTGATTGTTTAAGCATACTTAAGAACACGTGTGTTCAACAACAAACAAACAAAAAAGCAAACTCACACGTC
Organism: Xenentodon cancila; assembly: GCA_014839995.1. Classification (NCBI taxonomy): domain Eukaryota; kingdom Metazoa; phylum Chordata; class Actinopteri; order Beloniformes; family Belonidae; genus Xenentodon; species Xenentodon cancila. Next base: position 22,374,921 of record CM026206.1, read on the forward strand.
TCTTTGCTTTTTAAGCTTTGTACATAAACACTGTACTGGACACGTGCCTTGACAAACCCCAATGTCTTTACTACCTCCTTTTTGATTGGAGCAGGGTGGATGACTTCACTTCTTTTTCTCCTTTGAAAGCCCTATGGCTGCCAGTTTGACACATCCCATTGTCAGCTGTGTTCTCAATTTTTATATGGTTTAAAGGTTATCCCATAGATGTCTGGGGGGTGAAACTTTACAACTGTACTTAACATAAATATTGATATAAAGAAAACTGTGAAATTGTAATGGAATAAAAATGTTCTTTTAGTTCCATCCTGCTATTTTGAAGTAGAGAGAAGCAATTGCATAAAATGGTTTTAGTCATACTGTACTAAATTCTTTCAACAATTGTCTACTATTATACACACTATGAGTGTGTATAACCGTGTAATTAATTACTGCTGTAAATACATTTTTGCCAAACTGTAAAAAGATAAAAATGCACTTACTCAGTTTGTGCAAGGCAGCCAGGAGCCAGGATGTTGGGCGAATGTGGGGTTCGCTGTAGACTTGTAAGCTCTAACATGTCCACCTGCACATCAGTCACATGTCCAGGTAAGGGTTGTAGTACCGTCAGAATCTTCTCAACCAGGTTGTCACCGTGATGGCCAACAGCTCCTGTAAATGAAGACATGGAGGATACAGAATGAACAGTAACGCTGGTTTATGATGTAGTTTTATCAGTATTTATAGTCTTAGTTTTGACCTATGCAAATAAATCCTTTAAGTTATGTACCAACATAGGCTTTACCTGTAAGATCCATTGTTCGGTCCACAAAGATGATTGAGGCTTTACCAGGAGCAGTCTTCCTTCGTGTTTTGGCTTGAGGAAGACTGGCAAGTTCCCCTGCAATGATGCGGCTCATTGGACCCACAGCAAAGCTCTCTTCCCTCACTCCTGTGGCCTCAAACATTGAATTTAATGCCCAAACCAAGGATTTGACTTCAACTTGCAGTTCAACAGAAAGAGCGTGTATGTCTACATCATTCAGGCTGGCAAATCTCTTCTTCTCTGGACGTTTTGCATTTATTTTCTCCAGATCTGGTGAGATCAGGGGAAACAGGTGTGCAAATGTTGGCGTGATCATCAACTGCTGCGACACAGGGGCGAATACCACAGGAGCATGCATGACTTCTGCCGTGTAGTTCATGTTTCCCATCCATTCACAGAGCTTTTCTTCAAACTGCTCAAACACGGGATGTCCTTCCATGTCTGTCGTGACATTGTTGGCGAGTAGATGAACGGAGTGAGCGACAGTGGTGAAGACAACGCAGTACTGGAAGTGACTGAGGGATATGATGTCTTTAATTATATCGACGGTTCTCCCCTTCAACAAAGTGCTCACCACAAAAACAGCCTTAGGCTCGTTCGCGCTGCAGGCTTCGAAACTGGAAAACTGCTTGACATTTCTCGCTCCAGCCCGGAGCAGCACAGCAGCCCCTCCGACCCAGTGCACAGCCTCTGCACACTTGTCATCCATGAAAACAACCGCTTTCTTCACCTTTGACAGCACCTTCTCCCACATTTGGAGCGGGAAGCGTGCAAAGCCCTCGGCCGTTAACATTTCGCCTGTTATAAGTCCTGGCTAAATGCAATCAAACAAAAAGAAAACCCGGCAAAAGCATCGGAGACGTCAAAGTGTCTCGGACCAAAACAAACACACAAGTCTCTTAAAGGTGACGTGGCATTCACGAGTCGCAAAATACACACGTCAGCCAAGCGTTGCTATGGTAACCACAGCGGCTTGCAACACCGTTTTTGCGGGTTTCTACAATTTTCTATTTTTATTGATTATGGGGGGAAAAAAGATCTCGAACGGCAGGGCAAATTATAAAAATACATATAAAATACTATTATGATGTATTATTAATGCTTTTACAAGTTGAACTAGTTGCAGTTAGTCAACTTGGCACGAGACTGTCGTTGCTTGTCACCGCCGAACCGCCTTAACCGCCGTCTGTCCGTTTTCTACAACGTTTATAAGAAGCATTGTGTCAAGTTTGAGCTCTAGTGTTTATTACATTAAAACAAATTTTTTTCGACTCTCGAAAGTCTACATCGGAGCTTTACAAGGTATGGTAGGTGGGAATACATGACAAAGCAGCAACATATTTACATAAACAGACCGCACGGATTTGGTTCTGTTAAAGAGAACCTGTTGGTCTGTTGGTTCTGTTAAAGAGAACCAAACTCAAACTGACAACAAGAAGAAGATAAAAAGCTATTAGAAGAAACGTTTTTACCGTTACGATGGTGTTAAAATGTCGAAGAATTTATCACACTTTACCTGGCTTGTATAAACTTTGTATAAACCTCAAACTGACGACAAGAAGAAGATAAAATATTTAAATCTCATTCAGGTATCTAGTAATTCTACAGGATCAGAGAAACAAACAGATAGTTGGTGAAAAAAAAAAACCCATAAAAATAACATAACATAAATAACATAAAAACATTTTAAAAAAATATGTATATAATTAGTGTGTGATCTGGAAAATGCAATATGACAGATGTATTGATTTATTTGTTTTGTTTATTTGATCACATAATCACACAGTTGGTACATAAATGATAACGATGGTCTCATTCTCAGGCCTTTAATCTGCATGAGTTGCTGATTAGACTAACATACCTCAAAGTTTAAGCTTTTTAGTCATTTATTGCATTTTATTGGAATAGCAACTGAAACAGAAGTAGACAAGCTGCAAAAAAAAAAAAGTAGTGATTACATTGAATTTTATTTACTTTTTTATGATAATGATGCAACATTTCTCCTCGGTGACTCCACACAGCAGGTGAACTCTGTTTTTGTGGTGTCCTCTGTTTTATTGGATGATTTAAAAGCTTTCCAGTGATGAGTGCAGTGACACAGCTGACAAATGATTTCTATTCAACTATGCAGCCATGCATCTTAGAATACAAATGTTTACCATCCGTCTACTGACAAAATAATGATACATATTTACCTTATAGCCGCTTGGCGATAATCTGAATTGTTTGTCACAAACCCTCATCTGTCAATGCAAAGCTCTGAGGTATTTTCTTAGTTTATTTTATTATTTTATCAACATAGAAGGCTATTTTGTTTTTCTATCCTAGTATAAAAGTATTAGGTCTCATCCCAGATTCAGATGTTTCTCATATTTAAAGTTATAGTCAAGATGATGGAGACAGCAGTGGTGATAATGTGAGTCTTAATTTCTTTTAGCTCAGGCTACACACCTGAAGGGAGGACACGGCCATTTGGTAAGAAGGTGCTATGACAAAACTTTTAAAGATCACCCAGAAGAGAAGATAACTCATAAAGCACCACTTGTACAAAAGCAAAAAGACAGATTTCACTTGTTCTATTCTGTTTTATACCCCTAAAACTTATATCATTATTGTAATTCTCATGTACACAAATAATAATATTTTTATTAAACAATTCAGTTGAATAATGTTTTAAAGTATAAACATGTAGCTGTTTTACAGGCACTACAAGGAAACTAGACATGGATGTATTAGAGACTAGCCACCGGATCAAAAGATCGAACAAGAATGTTTGCTCTGTAAAGCAAAGACCTTGGAGAAATCCTGGTGAGTTGTGGTCAGAGATTAGAGATGCACACAAATCGACCCAGAGTTCCCTTCCTCTGTACTCTGTAACTCTGTAAGTCGCTTATTATCTCCAGACCTGTTAATTACTATTTCTAATGTGAGTTTAGGTGCTGACATCTCAGATTACTTTAACTATGGTTTTAATGAAGAAAGTTGGAGAGCTTACTGTGACAAACAAGCAAAACTTCGGACATTCAGAAGAACAAAAATAGTTAAATTCATGGTAAGATGAAACCGTACTGATGTGGTTAATGGACTCATGTTATAAGAAACCATAAACTTCAGTGGAAGAACATAGTCTTATATGCATCAAAACAGATGCTACTTTTTAAATTTATTCTGGATATGAGTTTTTTTTATTACACTAGAGAGCTGAGAATTACTGAGATTTTGTTCTTATTCAGGACCAGGCAAGGCCTGCTGGACGTGAGAATGCGTACTCTTCCTCCGCTGGACAGTCCATTTTGACATCCAGGTTACAACCACATTTTCTCCTCCATGTCATGTGTGTCCTTAATGCTCCACTGTACATTATATCTCATTCCTTGCAAACAAAAAAAGCTACCCATAGTAAATTCAAAGGCCAACTCCACTGTGTTTAGAAAATTCTAACTTAAAAAAGGTTGAGACAGGATTGTTTGACACTGTGTGACCTCCTTCTTATTACAATATTGTTATGGCTTTGTACACCTCTGCATACACATGCATGCGTACACACTATAAACATACTATAAGCACCAATGACAGTGTTTTTAAGACACTCATAGGCTCATGTGGCTCTATTGATCACATGTGGCATGGGGAGTTTTGCATGCGCTGCCTCTAGAGGACATGAAGGTTATATACATCCAACTGTGTTGGTTTTTTGACTGTCTTGTCAACATATGGCATTGAATTTGGAATTTGATGATACTTTCTAAATACATTGCACATGATCCATGAAGACATTTTAAATATTTTCATTTCATTATTGCATCTGTGGAAATGTGGAAGAAAATAAATTGTGGTTTATCTGTTCCTGCCCCATTGTTTTAATAGTGAGTCATTAAACTGTGATTTGTTAATGCAGATTATATATCATTTTGCTGATATTTATCATTAGTTAGGAAGTTTGACTTTAAGGAATATTATGGAATATGTTTCAGAATAACAGTATGTAGATTCATAAAAGAGTGCTTTTCAGTTATGTGTCTTTTCCCTCTTGTGGGTTGAAAGGAGGAGTAATGTAAAAAAAAAAACCAAACAAACAGAAAAACAAAACAAATGCAGCTCCAAGGTGGTATTTTTATGTTTATTTTAACTCTTGCATAAAGCTTAAATATCTCAGTCCCCTTTGAGTGCAGCTCCTTCTTGGTATGAAATATAATCCAGGCCCTTCATGGCCCTTGGAAAGTTTACTGCTTTTCTCTATAAAATAGATCCTTTACTCACTGCAATTAACTGTCAACGAAACTGGCCTTTGGAGGACTGACTGTAAGTTAGGACCCAATGGCAAACAATGCCACTTAATTAACATTGCATATTCATCCTTCTCTATCTGCTGGGTTACCCTTCAGGGACAGCCGTATAAATCTGGATGTTTTGTGACATCATGCGTCTCCCTCTATTCATGTGGTCAAAGGGACTGCAGGAAGTCATACTTACACAGTGTAATCCAGTAGATAAGGTCTTCACTGAGGTATGGCTGTAGTTTAGCTCTCAGAGTTTAGCTCTTAGAACTAAACTCTGAGAGCTAAACTGTGAGAACTATGTTATGGTATGTTTGTTCTGAAAACGGTGTTCTCAGATGGTGTTGTGTGCCATTTAAAATATTTGTCATTTTTGAATATGTGAACCTTTGACAATCCTCCTCTCTCAGTTTTAAATTTGTATTTTATTTTATTTAAACAATTATAAAAGCTTAAACTAATAATAAAATAGACACTATGGAACTGCAAGCATTTTTCTTAATTGCTGTTAGATGTAATTATTATTCCCTTGTTTGTTGCTTTTTTTTCTTCACTGTTGATTAAGTTCTAGTGACAGAAAGGGGTTAGTGTCCCATCTGTGTGTTTTCAGTGGCGGCGAGGGTACGGGGGGTGAGAACAGTAAAGGGCGCTGTTGTGTGAAGATGCAAGATGACCTAGATAAAGATGTTTAATGCATTAATGGACCTACAGGGGGTTGAACCAGGGACATAGTGAATGAGATTAGGCTAAACTGATGTCCAGTTTTTAAAATGTTATGAGTGCACATCAGCACAACATATGTTCATGTTTTAAGGTAGGTCTGACAATGGATTATCCCCAAGAAAGCGTCATTTGTAATTTCATGCCAGTATATCAAAATATTGCAGGGATGTGATGTTTTTGTTTTGGTTGTTTTGTATTTGCATAATATTGATCATATGACCTGACCAACAGAGAGTCCAATGTTAACATTGATGTAAGTGGAGTACAAGTTGGATGCAGCAGCCGAGAGCAAGGGGGTCCATGTTTCAGTGACAGAGCCAACAATACTCAGGTAATGTGTGATAGTGAGCTACCAAGTCCGGGTTTCTGGAGCTAATGCTAACTGTGAATGGGTAACAGGTTAAAGGGTTAAAGGCTCTGCGAGTATGGGGTCCGGGGCCCTCTGCTAAAGGCTGTTCGGTCTCTGTATGACCTTGGTAGGAGCTTGGTTCACATTGCTGGCAGGAAGCCAGACCTGTTCCAAGTGCATGTTAGACTCCGGCAGGGCTGCCCTTTGTCACCGGTTCTGTTAATAATAACTTTTATTGTCAGGATTTCTAGGCATAGCCAGGGGCCAGAGGGGTTCCAGTTTGGGAACCACAAAATTTCATCTGTGCTCTTTGCAGATGATGTTGTCCTGTTGGGTTCATCAGGCCAGGACCTTCAGCATGTGCTGGGGGGGCTTGCAGCCGAGTGTGAAGCGACTGCAAACCGTCAAATCCGAGGCCATGGTCCTTGACCAGAAAAGGGTAGCGTGCCCTCTCTGGGTAGGTGGAGGGGTCCTGCCTCAAGTTGAGGAGTTTAAATATCTTTGGGTCTTGTTCACGAGTGAGGGAAAGATGGAGTGTGAGATTGACAGATGGATTGAAGAAGCGTCCGCAGTTATGCTGCTGGTGTACTGGACCATTGTGGTGAAGAAGGAGTTGAGTCGAAAGGGAAAGCTCTCGATTTACTGGTCAATCTACTCTCTCACCCTCACCTATGGCCAACTTTGGGTATTGACAGAAAGGTCAAGATCACAGATATAAGTGGCTGAAATTAGTTTTCTCCGGAGGGTGGGCACTCCCTTGAAGATGGGCTGAGAAGCTTAGTCACTGGGGAGGAGCTTGGGGTGGAAATACTGCTTCTTCACATTGAGAGTCAGCTGAGGTGGTTTGGACACTTCCCTAGAGAGGTGTTCCAGGCATGTCCCACTAGGAGGAAAACCCAGGACACACTGGAGAGACTATGTCTCTCGCCTGGCCTAGGAACACCTCAGAATCCCCCCCGAAGGGAGGGAGGTCTGGTCATCTCTGCTCAGACTGCTGCCCTTGTGACCCGGTTCTAGATAAGCAAATAAAAAAATGGATGCATATTTTTACCTTAAAATTTGTCTGACTCAATCCTGCCAGTTGAGTTCCAGAGACTTCCACAGTCAATGCCAGTGTGCACTGAGGTTGTTCTCTTCACCTCACTTTGAGCTTTCATGTTGGCCTTTCATTAAATTTGTCACTTAGCTCTATGTTTACATCGCAGGTGGCTGCTGAAATGTCCTGCAAGGAGGATAACATCATTTCTTATCATCTGCCACCTAAAGACAACATCATCAACCCATTTGCATTTGTCCCCCCGCCACGTAAGTGCCTCAACCCCAACATGACATGTTATGTAGCTACACAAATGACGAATAGCAATCTGAGGAGTGGGGGGGGGGTGTCTGGGGAGTGGTGGCCTAGTGGTTACAGTGGTGGGCTTGGGCGTGGAGGATCCTTGGGTGTGGAGGACCCAGGTTCAAGCCCAGGGCTGCCCAGGGCACAGAAAATCACTGGGATTTGAGCAAGGCTCAGCAAGGCTCAGGCAAGGCTCAAGGCAACTCCCAATTGCTCCCCGGGGCGCTGCCCTGCTAGCAGCCCCACTGCTCACTAGTGAAATTAGTTGATGGGTTAAAAGCAGAGACTAATTTCGGTGTGCATCATACAGCGTGTACACGATGTCCACACTGACAAGAATGATCGGTAAAAAAAAAAAGGAACATATGCTTGTAAAGCTGTAATATGTAAAAATAAATGATTTTTTGGAGTTGAAGGGCATAGGGGAACATTGGTGAGTTTGTGCATGTTTGTGTGTATTTGCATGCACTTGAAGACATTGTGTGGATGCACAGTGTGCATGAATGCATGATTTTTGCAGTCACATGTCTGCAGTCCCATTCAGAAGGAAGTCCAACAGGGCTGTCAGTTGTTAGACTTCTTCCTGGTTTTTGTAGTAAATCAGAAGGAAATCCAGACTGGCTTCCTGGCGCAAATGTACAGCTGAACACATGCCACATTTTCATCTTCAAAGGTTCCAAAATAGAAACACCAGCTTAGGCTTCATTCTTACTCCTCACACTAGGAGCCCCATAATGTGCAGCAAACCCATGCCAGGACTACTAATACTACCAAAATATCAAACATCCTGCTGAATGCATCTTTGATCAGAAAACACCAGCTTTGAAGCGTATGTGCATAGGTCTTATTTAAGCAACTGCTCTTTTTTTAAGTTATTGGCTCTGCCTCCTTTTGTGATGTAAATTTGTAACATGATAAAAATAGCCTCTGAAAAAAAAAGTGCCCGGTCTGCAGATTGTGGCACTAGAAATGTGCTGAACAGACTGACCGTGGGGAATAGGGCAGAGGAAAGCGAGGGCTGTTTTAATTTCATGTTTGTTTTTCAGTGAGGTCATATTAGAAGCCTATTGTTTTAGTTCTGAAGTAGGATCGTGCCATATCACGGTTGTGCTTCACTTGTGATTTTTAAGTGCAGTGCAGCATTCAGGTCAAGCCTAAGCTTCTTGCAAACCCATGCTTCAGTTTCTTCTTTTCTTTTTTCCTTTAGTTTTTACATCTTTCAGCTAGTGAGTATGTCACTGCAGTCACTGAAGCCACAGAGCACTTGAAGATCAGACCTGAGCAAATGTTCTTCATGAATAACCCCATTCTCTCCTCTCAAATGCTCTTGCATAAGACCCTATGATGAGACATGACAAACTTTAAATTAATGTGCAGTGGCTTTCAAGTGAATGAGTCATTAAAAGACATTAACAGACAGAGCAGACCTTGGTGACAAACTGATGGTGATCAAGTCAGATTTTTCTCCCGCTATGGATGATTTTTACTATTAATATTACTAATATTAAAAAGTATTGAATATGAATTTGAATCAGGTGTGTTAGAGCAGGGAAGCATTTCAAACATGCACAGCAGTAGCTCTCCGGGACCAAACCTGAGGAGCACTGCTCTAGTGCTTTTGAAAATGAGGCTTCTTTAATTGTGAGGAGCAATATTACAACTAGGTTTAATACTCCTACTTTATCATCTTTTCCAGAGCAACATCAGTTCATAAAGATTACCTTGTCCAAGAGTGGTGGTGAAGGACAATGACTATACCCTACCAAAGGATAACTTTGCTTCTGTTTCTTTGCAAACATAAACCAGTTGGCCTACATGAAACATCAGCTCAATCTAAAACCTCTGTGAAACATTAGCATGAGCGAGGAGACTATCCAAACTCGGTGGCCATTAGCTCTCTCCTATGCTGCAGAGCCTGGAACTCCAGCCCTCATCAAACCCTCACTGGAGATGACCCAGAAACGATTACCACTCACGCAGGCAGTCACGACGTGTGTGTGTGTGTGTGTGTGTGTGTGTGTGTGCAAGCCATGCATTGTCAGTCTTCCACAGAGAAGGCTTTATATTAACCTTATTAGGCAGGTCATCCTGATCCTTGGGAAAACTTAAAGAATCGGCATTACAGCTCATGTTATTATTTCTTCTGTTTATTTACTTTTGTTTTTTTACCTTAAAAATGTAAAAACTTAAAAACTCCCTTGTTTTGACTCTTCAGAAGTGTCTGTGTATGTAAGAGTGTGTTTGTGAGTGTGTAAGTGTGTGAGAGAAAGAACAAGAGAGAGATTTTGAGTTGGTTGTGTTGTTTGGTCATGTAAAATCTGAGCATTAATACAAGTGGGGCCATTAACTGTGAACTCAAGCGTTTGGTTTTTATTGATGGAGGAGAGGGCAAATAGGACTTGCTACATTTGTTTTTGTGACATTTTGAGGTTGCTCCAAATGTTCCACCTTAAAAGGTTTAACACCATAAATGATGTTGTTGGTAATGGGCAGTGTTTTTGAATTATTTGGCTTGTGTTTCAGCTATTTTTTTGCCTCCACACTATAAATGCATACTAACTCTTTGCTATTTATTAGTTTTAAGTATATACAACTGTAAATCTTGAATTTTCTTGTAATATTATGTATATGATGTAGATGTGAAAGTAGGTGTGACCCTGACAACCTGAGGGTTCTCCTTTGACAATTTCATACTGACATTTCTTTGTGGAACATTTGAAGAATGCCGTTAACATCTTCTCCACTGCTATGTTTTTTTTTGTGAATCAGACTGCCGGTTTCGCGTATGTAAAGAGACCAGGAATTATTTTCTGTTCCTTGGGCCACTGTGTAAAGGCCAACTGAGAAAAATTGGTGACCCACTTTTACAGAAATCATACAGAATGCCAGTATGTAAGCACCTACTGGTTCATAATGGACCAGGAGATCAGAGATGTATTTTGGCCTGAGACCGTTCACAGATTTATAAACCAACAGCAGGATTTTAACATCTATTCTGTGACAGACAGGAAACCAGTGTAAAGGTCTAAGAACTGGAGTTATGTGGTCCAGTCTCTTGGTCTTGGTGAGGACTCAGACAGCAGCGTTCTGAACTAACTGCAGCTGTTTGATGGATGTTCTTCTAAGTTCTTCTAAGTCCTGCTGAGACATCAGTCCTTTAAATCTCAATATGTTCTGTCGGTGAAAATAGGCTGACTTTGCTATTGTCTTAATGTGGCTGTTAAAACTCAGGTCTGAGTCCAGAACCACTCCCAGATTTCTGGTTTGGCTTTTGGTTTTTACCTTCACTGCTTGAAGCTGAGTGCTGACTTTTAATCTTTCTTCCATGGCTCCAAGCACTATTATTTCAGTTTTGTCTTCATTTAACTGAAGAAAACTCTGGCACATCCACTCTGTAATTTGATCAATGCATTTGATCAATGTTTTATTTGGATTATAGTCTCCTGGTGAGATGGTTATACAGATCTGTGTGTCATCTACATAGTAATGGTAACACATGTTGTCGTTTTGTTTTTCTTTCTTCATAATTTTAGCAAGTGGGAGCATTTAGATGTCAAGCAACAGATGTCCCAGAATTAAACCTTGTAGAACTTCACATGTTATTTTTGTTAGGTCAGATTTGTAGTTACCTAAAGACACAAAATAGTCCCTGTCTTTAAGATAGGACCCCAACCAGGCAAGTGCTGTCCCACCTAGTCTCGTGTCAACTTTGTCATACTGCTGTTATGCATATTATAATATCCACCATATATTCTATATTTGTGTCTAAATGTAATAATCTAAGCATTAAAATGAATGCCTGGCAAATGAAAAAAATCAGAAAAGTGTTTAATATATGGTATATTGAAATAAACAGCCCTAATTTTGTTGACTCTAAATATATATTTTTAATCATTATGAATACATTAGGTAATTCTATTTCACTTTCATTTCTACTTTTATTGTATAAAACTATTTATTTATTTAGATTTACATGGGGATGGTGCAGAGGTCTCAAGAATTGCAGTGCAATTTCTAAATGCAATTTCATGCTTATAAGTAGGGGGTGGCCATGGCGTAAAGGGTGGGATTGGTTGGTTTCCAGTCAGTAATATGTGTTGGGAGGCACATGTGCCAAAGTGTCCCTGGGCAGGACACTGAACCTGGATTGCCTCCTTTGCCCCAGTTTTTACTAATTGAGCATTGGCTAAAGACAGCGGCCATCTCTGACTTTGCCATCATAACAACATCTGAATTTTGAAGTTCTGTTGAAGAGGTATGCTGGCAGTTCTACAACTCCTCCAGCGTGGATCAGCTGAAGGAGTCTAGAACTGCAGCGATTCGTTTGAGGACCCTTCCAGCAGAGGCTGGCTTCACAGTTGGCTTCACAGACCTGTTTGTTTTGCCGATCTGGAACATGGTGCAATGCAGTTTAAGGAAAAAGAAGCCTATAAAAGTACCCTTCAGAAAAGCTAGGGGTGGCATCCCAGGGGGTTTGTTTAATTGTAATAAAAATTGTAATAAAAAGCAAAAGCAAAACAAAAGGAAAAAGTTGAAAGAAGTTGATTTGTATTTTATGCATATGAGTGTGATTAATCTAACATAACGTTTCTTATAGTCAGAACATCTTCAAAGCTCTGCGTAACTGCACAGCTGAACCTTAGAATTTCCTTTTGTACAAAATGTTCAGTTGTTTTTGATCAGGCTCCATAAATTGGAACATACATTGGAACAAAGCCAAAACCTCATAAGCAAAGAAATCCATGTAATCAGGTTGCCAAAATAAGGAGCTCCTCTTGTAATATTAGAACTTGCCTACCAAATTTTTTCAAAAGAATAGGAGTTGGTCTGTCGTGGAAACTGAGGGGTTTCAAACTGGGGAAAAACAAAGAAAGACAAATGATATATTCTGGAGCAAATTATTCTAAATGAATGTCTGGTTCTGCAGATAATTAAGAAATAAATTACAGCTCTTTTAATGCATTTATGTTATGATATTGTGGCATTACTATAACTAACTAACTAACTAACTAACTAACTAACTAACTAACTAACTAACTAACTAACTAACTAACTAACTAACTAACTAACTAACTAGTCTTTGCTTTGTGAATGTGGTGGGCTCCAGCACTTTAGTTTTACTCAGCTGGCCTTGAAATAGCCTAGACTCAGCATCGGTATTATTCTTGGGGATCTATCAATATGCTAATCTGCTAATCTGGGGTACAAGGCAAGGATGTCCACTTTCTCCATCCCTATTTGCCATCTTTATAGAACCTCTTGCAGCAGCCATACGACAAGATAAACATATTCTAGGAATCAAAACTGGAGACGCAACCCATAAAATCAGCTTATATGCTGATGATATACTCTTGTACTTACAAACCCCATCTACATCACTTCCTCAAACTATCAACCTTATTAATTCTTTCTCTGATATCTCAGACTACTCTATTAACTGGTCTAAATCCACCTTACTTCCACTGAATGCTAACAGCTGGGATGTTGTAAATGACACTGCATTGTTCTCAATTAACACAGGCAATATCAAATACCTGGGAATCAACATTTCCCCTAAGCTGTCAGAGTTAATTGGCCTTAACTACAACCCACTCCTGAAAACGATAGAAGGAAATCTAAAACGGTGGATAAATTTACCAATAAACCTCATTGGTAGAATTGCCACAATAAAAATGACCATACTCCCTATGGTAAATTATCTCTTCTCAATGATCCCAATCAAACCTCCAACCCCCTGGTTCAAATCCCTAGATTCAATAATTACACACTATTATTGGAAAAGCAAAAAAGCTAGAATTAAATTATCAACGCTACAAAAAACTAAATTACATGGTGGTCTGGAGGCACCAAACTTCCTTCAGTATTATCTTGCAAATAAACTCCAGTATGTTTATAAATGGATCAAACCAAATCAGTGTGATTGCTCTTGGATAGAGCTAGAGCAATTATTTTGTAATGAAATAAAAATCTCTGATTTGCCATTTATAAGCCGTACTATTACTCGTCACCCCTGTTTCAAAAACCCAATTATAGCCTCAACTCTGACAGCCTGGTGGGACTTCTACCAAATGGTCAACGCCACGTCAGTAACACCGAGTAAATACACTCCCATTTGGAATAATCCGGACTTTCTGATAAACGGGAAACCATTAAATCTAGCATCATGGGTCACTAAGGGTATCACGCACCTCAAACACATCTACGAAAACAACACTCTGGTTCCTTTCTCTCACCTTGTACAGAAGCATCACATTGGAGGAAATCAATTTCTAGAATATCTTCAGATTAAATCTGCTATTAAGACAAAAATAAGTAGTAAAACACCCAACCTAAACCTTCCTCTGCTGATTTCAGAATTAACTCAAATTACTAGTCAATATAAAATTTTATCCAAAATTTATAAGTTAATTGCGATAAACAAGTCTACAATGTCCATCCCAACAACTAAATGGGAACAAGATTTAGAGATTTCCTTCAATGCTGACTTCTGGCCTCAAATTTGTAAAAATA